>OY752134.1:5839119-7089119 GCA_963573275.1 Caenorhabditis uteleia
GTTAATAATATCACAGTTTCAAAACAGTGATAGTTTTGTTCCAATCTATTTTCATCTATTCATAAAACATTTTTGATTCTGTTTTGGTAGTTTTATCACGATTTTCATAATTTTTTCCGCAGATGCAGAAGACCCTATGTATTTGAACGTTGTATAAATCAAATAATCATTCGAAATTCTGAAAATATCGCAGTTTCAAAACAGCGATAATTTTGTAAGGAATCTTTATTGTTTGATGAACCAGGAAAACTGCCTTTTTTTTTCAAAGTTTGATCAAATTTTATGATTGGACGTACCATTTTTCAATGTACTATAGTTTACTGTAGATCAATTTATTCGATGTTGCAAAATTGATATGGTTCATTGTTGTTAGCTGTTCTATGAAATTTTGAAACGGCGAAAAAAGTTTATGGGTTTTCGATACTTTGTGTTCTATAACTATTTTGAAAACCGGACATAATTCGTACAAACCATTATATATTCTTTCAAACAATTTTTAAAATAGCTTCCATTCATTGCATCAAATAACCAATGCACATTGTCAAAATATCACTGTTTCAAAACAGTGATTTTTTTTCAAGTTCAACATGTATCACTAATGCCGCTGGAATGGTAACAATTCTTTTTGAAGAAAATGTTTTGTTTGACTTTTGTTATCACTGTTGGATTACAGAACGAAATCTTCATAATTTATGAGTTGACTAATGAATGAGAGTTACCGATACAATACATGTGTGTTGAAACTGGAATTTTTCATGGCTCTCACTAAAAATCATTGAGTCAACAAAACTAACAAGTTCAGAAATTTTTTTACATTTGCAATACAGGCTAGTGTAGTTCAGGAGATTGACTTTGATGTTTTGGTCAAGAATCGGTGGAGTTCAGATAAAAAAAACAACATAACATTATTTGAAGGCATGGTTGTGCACTCAATTTTTCTCACAACACATTGACTAAACTCAAGATTGCTTCTTTTTCCGTGCCCGGCTTGTTTCGAATTAGTGTGAAACCAATTGCAAACACACCGATTGTTGTGTTGAGTTATTGTCTGAAACAGTCATTGTTCAAATATTGTTTGAAACGATAGTGATTGAAATCAAAAGTTCAAGAACACTCACATGATTCTTTCTCAAACTATGAAGAAACGCATTTAGACCGCAAGAATCATTGAAAACTCTCAAGTTCTGAAAATGTTTCGAGGTGGTATTGAAACCGAGAAACTTGTGAGTATCCGGACATTACTAACAACTCGAAGTGCATAGTAGTTGTATGAAAAGCAATACAAAGTAACTCATTATAGTTTATGACAACTAGTCGAGCCGTGCCTGAAACAGTCAGGTTTTCCTCATTCATTTATCGTTTCATATATTTCACAGTTTTCATAATCGTTATCAGTATCGGTTGATGCTCAATGTTTTGAACCCATGAAAATTTGAATTTTTGTAGTTTGTTCGTTTCTGACGGTTGAGATGTTTTGTTCAATGGATTTAGCCAATCATTGTAATATTAAAATATACCGAAAATAGTTTGAAAATGTCACTGTTTCAAAGCCGTAATTTTTTTCCAAAAACTTTCGCTTTTCACTGCGAGCTCTGCTTCATGTGCTGATCACAAGGAATCGATAATCAAAAATGAAACATCAACCTTTTTGAACAACTGTGATGTCATGCCAGCTTTGAGCTTACAAAAAGAGTAATCTTTTGATAGGATCAACAATGTCTGCGGAAGTTATCTCCAGTTATCCCGAGTCTTTGTAACGTCCTTTTTCCCTGTTTCAATAAATAACCATGATTTTGGTGATGTGTTTATTTTAATCTATTAAAATAGTAAAGCCGTCAAGATTATTACTTGAACATTAAAAGTTTTTGAAATTTTTTTCCGACACCAATAGAATGTTGATAAAACATGACTTGTTTCAAAAAAATTGCGGTTATAAAGATTCTTATTGAAGGAATTGTTAGCACGTATACACAATTAGCCGTGGACTTGGTACAGTGTATAATTTGAAAACATCTGAAAATATCTAAACGCATTGGCTTGGTTGTAGAATGAAGAATTCAAAAAGTTCCCAAAATTTTTATTTTACCTAGAAACAGGAAAAGTGTTGATCCTTTAGGCAGATTTCGACACCGGACACACACACGTTATTTCCTCAAAAAAAATTCATCCTGGAAAGGTGAAGATATTTGAGTTGGTGATTTTATGCTTTTTTAAAGTTGCTGGCCAATCGTACAAAATGGGAAAAGTATGTAACAATACCATCACTGGTTTTAATCGAAAAATGTATCACAGTTGCAAAACAGTAAGAAGTTATTATCATCACTCAAGTTGGCAATGTTTTGTTTAAGATATACAACTTTTGAGATTTTCTCGAAACCGAGTTTCTGTGTTCAAAAATTATATTGAATAACATAACAATTAATAGTTTTTCAGGCTATCTAAACTGGTTGTTGATACGATTCAGAAGGAGAGCCGCGACTGAACACTACAGATTATTATGGAAAATTTTCACACTTTTTGAAACTGTAGTTTTTCAATGTTTCGGAATTTTTCTATCAAGTGTGATGTACTGCAATAACAGTCTTCAAATCAATTTTTTTGTGAGATAAACTTTATAAATCATATCGGGAAGTTACCTGAATTTTTGAAACAAAAATTATAATTCACCATACCTTCAAACGATAAAGTGCGCTCCAATTTTTCCTTCAAAATTCTTCATTCTATGAAACTGCAAACTTTCCTGTTTCAATTTTTAACGAAAAGTTTTTGCAATTTGAAGTTCTATAGTAAATTTCCATAAAGTTTTCGACCGAAAATTGAGGATTTTCCAAATCTATACAGTTTTGAAACAGTCATAACTTCCTTTTCAACGAGATTCTTTCATTACATTTGGTGATCGTCTGCCAACATCATATGGAAAAAAACAATATCGTGGTACTGTAGTTCATACTGTAGATCAATGAATCGTTTGACTACACAAAATGTCATAGGTATCTGGACCAACTGTACGCAGGCAAAGACAGTATCGCTATTCTCGACGCTTGTGCGTAGTACAGTAATTATAAAACAGCACTGTTTCAAGAAATAAACTTTTAGCGAGATTTCAGAACACTCGTAATCATATGTTCTTTGCGTCGGATGATTTGGAATATATCTGAAAAAACTTCTGAAGAAGAGCTTTCTGATTCGCTATTGAAAACTATCATGATCAATTCCCAATTCCTGTATATGCATTTACAATAAAACAGTAAAAATTTTTCACGGTTTTTGTAAAAATTGATTTTTGAACCTTTGACAAAAATAATTCGTTAAAACGAAGACAAATTCCCAATTTCCTACCAAGATTCCGGTGTTGGGGAATGTTGCCAGCATCGGTATTGTTTTGCGGTGGCCTAATCGAAATAAAAAAATAGATAGTGGAGAACTTGATCTTATAAATTTTCTATTTGACTATTTTATGAAAACATTCTCCCGCTAAAATAATACAGTTTCACAAAATGATATCCTGCTGCTAATCAAAGACAGTTATGATAGCCGGGGTTTCTATCCCTGGACTATCCCACCTGAACTCGTACTACAGTACACATTTATGCTTATAAAGGTTTATTATCAATAATATATAGCGAGTATATCTATGCCATCCCTAACCACCACACTGCCCGCCAGGGAGGAACCCTGTTGGGCCCCGTCCCTGGTGGGCGTGTCTGATGAGAGAGTGAGAGACCGGAGGGAAAGATAAAGATATCCAAGGATATCGCATCCCCCCTCTCCGATCTTTCACGGTCCCTTCGTGAAAAACAATACAAAAAATGATCAAAGAGAAAAAAAATTCACAAAATACATATTTAAAGAGGAATAGAATAATCTCGGAATCGAGGTAGTAGATTGGGACGGTCGGAGGTAGAAGGAAAAAATGGGGAGGTAGAAAGCGAGGAAAAAAAATGTGGATGTGGAAGCGACCGAAATCAAACTGGTAATTATTTTGGGCTGGGTTGGTTATTGGCATCCAACAGAACTTCAGCCGCAATTGTAATATCCTCCGCGGATATCAACTCAGCTTCGTCGGCTTCGAAGATTGATTCATCCATGCCTTCTTCTTCGAGCATCTCCATGAGTGGTTGACCGGCTTCCTCCATCTGTGGTCGAGTCCGTTCTCCAGCGGCTTCCTCCATCCTTCTTCTTTCGATTCCAGAGAGCATTTCAGAGTTGACCCAGAGTAGTGTGTGCCACTTTTACCATCCCTCGGTTGTCCCGATATGTGGCTAAAGTAGTACTCCCCTTTTCCAGATCAATGGAACTTCGTAGAGATGGAAGTCCTAAACAGTTCTCAATCAGCCGGTCCAAGGTCATGGTTTTCTAACTCATCATCTTTACCGGTAGAGAGAACACACTGGCTATCCAATTCACTATCTATGTCGGTGAAATCACTTCTGATACGAACTGACTGTCCCCGTTGTAAATAGCGAACCATTCGATCTGATTGATCGGATGGATTATCGAAATGATCCAGTGCATTTTTCGTTATGTGAATTCCCGAGAACTGGATCAAAGGTTTATTCGCTGATGATCCATGGTCTCCCTGTTCAAACTGGTAGACCGCACAGATTTGAAGAAGCAAATACTCCTCGTCTCCATCTCGGAAAATGTTCTAGTTCTACATTGTTCATCAATCGGCTCGTCGCCAATCGTTACAATGTATCACTTGTTATCCCTAATTTTTTTAAAAAATAAAACAGTTATGGAGCAGGAAAAACCAATGAACTTCCCAACTCCTTCACCAACTGAACTTGTTGAAGCCCCCATCTTGTCCCAACTTCCATTCTGAAGCTAGTATCAAGATGGTGCTACATTTCATTTATCCTAATTGAATCTACTATCTGATGGGATGGTAGATTGTTGAGTGCGGGAAAGTGGGCTTGGCGGAGAAATAGGCTCACCATTACGGTTCACCTTGATTCTCAAACCCGATATTCCCATCGTCTTCAAAGTTACTATTATCATCATATTCGGGAAACATTTGAGGGTTAGGGACCCAAAATGGATACCCAGCGGATGGTGGTGGATAAGAAAATATTCCATCCTGGTGGTCATTTATCTTTTCGTCACCCGCTGGGTCGTCTTCTTCTTCCCAATTTTCTATTTCCTGATAGTCACCTTGGATATTGGATGATGATGGATGGTCAATCTGATCTGAGTAATCTCTCTCGGTAATGGAAAATTTCTTCTCCAATTCGGAGCTGATTTGATTAATCAGTTCCTCCGAGAAAGATTTCTTTCCCCTCTCAGCGTCCATCCATCGCTCTTCCCTTCTGGCCGATTGGATCGCCTCTTCCAACGTCTTGGGACGTTTTGTGAGGTGCCTCAATTCGCGCCGAATCTCCTTGGTGGAATTCCTAATAAAGAAATCTATCTTTAATTTCTCGCGGGCTCCCTCATCGTAGTCTTGGTAGGCGAAGTCGACCAAGTTTCTGATTTTGTTTCCAAAATCAGTAACTTTGAGGGTCCCCTGCTCGAAAGATCCCAGCTCATCTTTCACTCCATCTTCCTCCGCCTCATTCCTAAACTCCTTCTGGAGCCTTTCCGTCAACTCTTTCCACGACATATCAGATACCCCCTCGATGAGGTTGTATCTGACTTCTGCGGTTCCTTTCAGGAAGAGCGGGAGGATTCTCGTGCCAACATCGTTTTTGATGTCGAACAGATGGCATTTGGTAGTAAAAGTTTCGAGCCATTTCCGAAAACCCGCAGCGTTATCTCCCGTGAAGTTTTTCACATGTGGACATAGAGCCTTGTAAGCTTTTGCTGGCGACATTGTTTGAGACGCCATCGCGGTTACAAAGATCGAGAAAGTGATAGGTAGAGTGGAGAGTGATAGAAATGACGAGATGATGTAGAGATAGACAGGTAGAGAGATTAAAATTTAAAGAGCGAGAGAGAGAGACAAGTACACGATCAACACAACGACTACAAGAATAGGAGACTGGTGTGGTCCAGATCTCTTCGTCAAACCAAAAATAAGCGGATTGGTACCTCTAGATGTATCCACATAGGTCGAATACCCCTGCAGAATACTAGGGGGGGGGGGGGGGGGTCTCAGCAAAAACCAAGCAATTTCATGAAAAACCAATATACACATCTTGTTAGGTCTGTGCAGAAACTAGCCGCAAAATTTTTTCAGGTCCGTACGTGACCGGGTTTCGTAGTTATGGCTATAGAAGCAGAAAATGGTCGATTTTTTGAGAGACGCTCTTCATATTAGGGCAAATCTGTATCTCAGGAACCCGATCATGTACCGACCTGAAAAAATTTTACAGTAGGTTTCTGCCCAAGCTGAACAAGATGTGTATAGTGGTTTTTCATGAAATTGCTTGGTTTTCGCTGAGACCACACCCTTCCAGGCACTATTCGACCTATGTGTATCCAGATCCGATCGTCGATCGATTGACTTGTATTGCTGAAGTCCAAGACGATTAGTTGGAACACCTACTCCCAAGCGGGTAGACTGCGGAAATGATCAGTTTCTGCTGGTCCCCGTTGTTGTCTTCTTGCCTATCCAGTTCTTTATTGAAAGTTGTTTTTGAGTCCAAAACCACTATCGTTGTTATTGAGTGTCCAACCAGTATCATCTCTTGCTTTGATATCGCTCAAGACCGGTTAAGAGATAGTCTCTTTTTACCATTCATCTGTTGTTATGATCTGGATGATTAATGGCTTTTCACCGACCCGATCTTGTTTTGTTTATGGCCTCCCCCTTCCCCCCTCTCCTTTCTACTACCGTATACCATGGATTACTATGACTGTAGTCCTCTGATACCGGTATCTGGGAATTTTCAGTGCAGGTGGAGATTTTTAATCTAGAATTGAACATATTTGTGAGATCGACGGTTGTTTTTGAATATATCCAAACAACCTGAAGTCATCATTCTTCGTCTCCTTTTCCTCACGCTATATTTAGCAACTGGCAATATCCTCCTACGGATATGTTCCTAAGGAAAGAGTGCTAACCTGTCGACTGGTTGCCTCTGATAAACAATAGCCTACTCTAATTCCCGTTGAGTCCTGTACTGGGGACTCCTGCTTGCTAGCAGTGGTGCACCGCGAAAATTAGGTGGCGCCAGATTCCCAGATTAACTTACAAAAACATTAACTACCTAGTTTGGTTATATGTACTGACGAAAGTTGCGCACCTTTTGTCAGAAGTTGATGAATAATTGAAGATATTATGATGCTTATGAGAGAGTTACTATTGGGAAGTGATAGGGGTATATGAATTGAATAGTTATCGAAATTGTTGGCCGTAATTTTGTACAAAATATTGTTAAATTTTAGTTACAAAATTGGTTTCGGGTCGGTTGGACTCATTATAATTATCAACTTACCTCACCACGACGGTTAGCTACTCCGTTGGTGGGTGATTTGCATTCCTTACAACTATTGGCAACTTCTTTGGCAACTTGATTCTCCTCTCTTCTGATTGATATTGCTCTCTCATACTATGGCAGGAATATTAGATGAATAATAGTAATAATGGCGATCATGCACATGGGTGTGGTTTGTATGGCTTATACTCTATTCCTCATACAAAAATATGATAAAATACAAATTGGTACTAAAAAAAAAAAGGGATATTGCCAAATATTTACTGAGAAAAAAATGAATACGGTAACAGGTGTGTTTCCAGATGAACCGGTCAGCCTCGGACTTCAGATTCCTCCATCTCTAATGAGATGTGGAATCTGTTGAACACCGAGACACTGAAAGTTCGAGGTGGAACCTCCATATGATAGCCGGGGTTTCTATCCCTGGACTATCCCACCTGAACTCGTACTACAGTACACATTTATGCTTATAAAGGTTTATTATCAATAATATATAGCGAGTATATCTATGCCATCCCTAACCACCACACTGCCCGCCAGGGAGGAACCCTGTTGGGCCCCGTCCCTGGTGGGCGTGTCTGATGAGAGAGTGAGAGACCGGAGGGAAAGATAAAGATATCCAAGGATATCGCACAGTGACGCTGCTCTTGATCTGTGGAAAGCAATACGTAGCATAATTTTTATTATCAGTTCATATATTTCTAATCCATCAGATAAAGATCAATTACTTACATAAATTCAGAAGAAAATAGTTGCTTACTACCTCAGCTATACCAACTAACTTTTGAGCATTTTTCCAGTATTACTGTTTCGAAACAGTGGTTAATTTTGGAAAACGAATTCACAATTGCTTGGTACTGAGTTCGAACTTTCCCAAATTTTGCCACTTATTTCTGTGTTACTGTGGTACCTGTAGATCATTCATTTTTCACTCATTTGAAACAATTACAGTAGCCAGACCGTCACAACTTTTTTTCAAATAAATGTTTTCGAATGCGAGCAAAGTCAAGCGACGAAGATATTGACAATCTACAAACTGATTTTTTAGCAGTATGCAGGAACTCTGTATTACCGTAATTTGAGGAGTACGGTAGGAGGGAGATCAGAACGAGAAGGTCGGAAAACGGTGCAGTAACTGGTGAATATAATGGGTTGATGAGAGGCAGGTGTTTTTATAAGCGCGTAGGTCATACATGACTATACTACAATCACAAAAATGATTATCGATTTGTTCTTTGTGACCGACACAGCGGCTCATTTATGATTGTGGAAATTTATGACCTACGCGCCTATACCAACACCTGTCATCAGACCTAATCATAATCATTCTATTTATCACTCACATACGTCCTTCTTCTGCTCGCTCGTTTTGATCTACCTCCTACCATACCATGATCTATACAATATTACAGAATGACATCAACAATCAATAATTCATCGACATACATGACAACTCCAATTGTACGATTTGAAGGTGAGTGCTGATATTATCAAAGTTTATTCGAAAAAAGATTGCGGTTCCAAATTTTGTTATTGAAAAACTGGTTAGCATGTATACACAGTTTGCTATGGAATACGTATAGTTTATAATTTTATGCAAAAAAACATCCGAAAAAGCTAATTTGAGTGTCGTATCTTTTGTTTTAAAAAATTGGGAAACCTTGTGGTACTGAAGAATCCACGAATTTGCATAAATTTTATTTTTCCTGGAAACAGAAAAATAATAGTTTTTCATAATAGTACATTTAAAAACACTAATTTTGTATTCAAATTTTGATTAGTGTTTCTAAACTCTCGAAAAAGATCGTACATACAAATCTTATGATTCGTAATCTTTTGTTACAATTATGAAACCAACACCAACTTCCAACTTCACACGATACCAACCTAGTTCAAAATATATAACTGTTTCCATTGGTATTTGTGAATATTACACTTTGAAACTTTTTGATTCTTGGGTCAGATCGATATAATTAGTTCTGTAACCTACAACTCAAGATAGAGATCAGTTATTTCCATAATATCACAAGAAAATAGTTTTTCGTTATAAAAGCTATAACAAATAATTCATGAAGATTTCACAATTATTACTATTTCGAAACAGTGGTTGAATTTAAAAACAAATTCTCAATTTCTTGGTACTGAGTTTGAACTTCTGCAGTAGTTTTCACTTGTTATCAGCATACTGTAGATCACACACTTCTGGTAATTTGAAACTATTACAGTTGCAGAAAAGTCATGTATAATTACACTTCAAGTGTTTTCCAATGCGAGAAAACTCAACCAAGAAAAACATTAAAAATACGAAGGCTAATTTTCAGAGAGTCTGCTGAATTCCTGAAATATTGTTTGTTGAGGGCTACTGTAGGAGGTAGATCAAAACGAGAGGGTCGGAAAACGGTGCAGCAACGGTCCATGATCGCAAACAATGGGTTGATGAGAGGCAGATGTTGTTATAAAAGCTTAGGTTGTAAATAACTAGATAACTATCACAAACATTGATTATCGATTTGTTTCTTGTGACCTACACAGAAGGCTCATTTCCAATTTTGAAAATTTATGACCTACGCGCCTATACCAACACCTGTCAAAAGACCTGATCCTAACCATTCTATCTATCAGTCACACACGTCCGTCTTCTGTTTTCTCGTTTTGATCTACCTCCTACCGTACCATGATATATACAATATTACAGAATGACTCAAACAATCAATGATTCCCCAACATGCGTAGCAATTCCCATTGTACCATTCAGACGTGAGTTGATACAATTAAATCTTTTTCAATAAAAAATGCAGTTTCAAAAATTCCTATTGGAGAAAAATTTAGTGAGTATATTTAATGAACTGTGGAAAGTATAAAGCTTATAATTTTAACTGCTGAAACATCTGAAAAACCTAATTTGAGTGTCGTATCTATTATTCGAAACGATCGGGGAAAGACGCGGTACTGAAAAATCAACGAATTCGCATAAATTTCATTTTACCTGGAAACGGGAAAATAATAGTAATCATAGTAATTATTACATTTGTAAGCATTAATTTGATATTGAAATTAAAATCAGGGTTTCTAAACTTTTGAAAAATGTATGTATACACAAATCTTATGATACGTAATTCTAAGTGAAAATTATGGACCCATCAGGTTTCAATTTCACACGATACCAGTTCCAAATATATCACTGTATCCCGTGATATTTGTGAATATTATACTTTGTAACTTTTCGATTCTTGGGTCTAGATACCTACCCACTCTCTCAGAAAATATTGTTTTTTAAAAAGGCATGAGCCCAAAAATTCTATGATAATTCAATTTCCTGATGCCATATCAGAATATGGTCAGTATACACATCATCAACTAGCGATATCATAACTACCTCTAATAATATGAAATTATTTCGGTTTCAAAACAGTAATGAGTTTATCATCAGGGCTTATATTCTCAAAAATCATAAGTCATATTTTCCCAGAAAAATATTTTTTCCATGAAACTGCATTTTTTCAAAACAATTTTAGCGTTTCAAACAATTGTCATATTTTGAAATCATGAATACGAATCAATGCATTTCTTTCAATGAAATTCAAAAAAATTTACTTTGGGGTGAATTCCACCTTTGTTGAAGTGTCACAATTATAATTATTTGCAAGATTCAAAATTTACAATTTATATTCATATTGAGCGGTTTTCGAGTATTTCCCAACTATCACTGTTTTGAAACGGTGATATTTTCCTTTATTGTATCGCAATTCGATACACAGCCAATCTTTATCTTCACGCTTTTCTGAAAAATCACCAAAACTATTTTTGTTTGTAGCAGATAATTGGGAGCTCTTCAGTATGATTTCCTATATGTACTTTGTATTTTTGTCTGGGAAAGTCGCATATTATGAAAAAAAAATGAAAAGAAAGAAGCTTAATCACCGATTGAAAGTTGGAAATTTCCATATTTTGTTGAAACCTGAAACTGTGAAAAAAAATACAGTTTCATGAAAACATTGTATCATGGTATTTAACAGTCAAAGCAGTTGTTCGATGATTGACTACGGCTTCTATGAAAATCTGTCTTCTTGGAACGGAAAATATATATTTCCATGATAAAAACAGAACGAGAACAGTTTCACGAAATAGGGACTTTTGTTTATTCGAAACCGAAATAATTAATGTTGCTAGCCCGGTGTCCACAGGATTGAATATAGTGATAATTTTGAAACCAAGACCATTACTCGAAGCAGTTAAAATTTGAAATATATATGAAACAGTTTACACTGTTTCAAAACGGTAATACACTACTACCACGTTATTTTTGTTTGTTGCGAGCTGCTTGCTATCAATTAAAAAAAATCAATTTTTCGAAAATTGTTTGCATCCTATTAGCCGAAAAACCACATATGCAGTTTAAATTGTTTTCCTGATTTGAAGTGAAAAAGGAGTGCCCATCAAGATCCATAGACCTTGATTTATTTCATAAATCTTATGAAACAGTGTTTTTTGTAAATGATCAAAAACTTTCACCGTCTCAAAGTATTGTTATATTTTTGGAAATATGAGAATATTTAATGTTTCGCGTTTCCTCAATATCAAAGAGTGATGCTTTTCTAATGCTCTTGACTACTCACGCTGTAAAAAAAGCTAGTGTTCTAATCGTAAGAGGTTATCGGCCATTTCCAAATTATCACTGTTTCGAAATAATGCTAAATGTCTATTTTTTGATTCGTTGTATTTTTACATCAAACAGTCCTTCTCAAACAAACAGCCGATATTTCTGTTTGCTTTGCGGTATATCACTTTCAGGTCTGATAAATGCACCGCTCACTTGTTTGGCTAACCGTTCATACCACAATTTTGCCTTTATGTTAATTGCACTAGTAAATTTAACTTTTTTATGGTTTTGTTCAGCTTTTGGAACTGAGAAAAAATACTGGTCCAGAAATTCAGTAAAATCTTCGATTCCAACCCAAATACAGTCATTCATTCGGAGATTTTTTTATTTGAAATGCTGATAATTATGTGTGTTTATTCGAAATTCTGCTTGATTGAACATTTCCAACAAAAAATAATGTAAAACTTTTGAAAAATTACAGTTCTAGAAAATAGATGTGTAATCGGACACAGATTGAGTGCATTTCAAATCTGGAGCAATTCTCCAATTTTTGAAACTGTAAATTTTCTCTAAAGTGTGAGAAAATCAGAAAAAACACTGTTTCGAGGAGAAGAGGAATATTATTTTTTGGAAATATACATATTCTATATCCTTTGCACTCGCTAAGATCTATGGTACCGAATATATTCTGAAATGTGTATGTCTATTTGATGAATTAATCGAAAACAGAAGACATACATATTAATAATTTTGAAATTTTGAAAACATTACAGTTCCAAAACAGTAACAGTTTTACATCCAACAACAAGGTTGATAATAATAAAATAAAATATTCGCAAACTTTAAAAGTTGTTTAGACTCTTATTTACATATTGTTGATATTTTACGTGGGCTATAAAACTAACAGAATAACTTATCTGTTGATGATCATAAGTGTAACTCGAAACGGGGAAAAATGTTGCTGTAAAAGCTGTAAAAATTGTTGTAAAAATTTTATTTTAAATTTAAATTTTTTAAATTTTTAAAAAATTTAAAAATTGTAAAAAAAAAACTGTAGCTGTAAAAAATTGTTTTTCGAAAGAAGGCATCATATTCGACTTTCACTATATAGACTATTTTGAATTCGATAAATCACTGTTTCTCCTTTTTCAGAAAAGAGTCATTTTCCACTTTACTCAGTCAAGTTTGGCGTTCCCATTTTTTTCCAAAAAAAATTTGTGACAAAATTTTTGATGAACCAATGAACCAAACATATTCAGGTTTCCATCTTCTTGTTGCAAAATAATGTCATTCATTTATGCATGTTTCACTGTTTCCTGCGGATAGAAAAATGGCTCGCTTTTCACTATGTTTGCTCATAGGTACAGTTTTTGATCACTAGCTTAGTAGATTTTACACTTTCACAACAGTGATACACATTTATATCAAGAAAAATTGAGCAATCAGTATGCGCCCGAGAATTCGTGGTTGTTATGTGTTACTCAAAAAAATTATTAGTCTTTATTAATGCTCATAATTTTCAGCTATTTTTACAATAGCATTGAAACATTTATAATTATTTTGTGTAAACGTTGGGAAATTGTTGATAAAATTTGATTCCTGGACGACTGATCCAATAACAATTTTGAAGGTTTTTTGAAAATTCTGAAACTGAAAGATTCGTTGTTTCAGTGCTTGAACAACATCAACCCGAAAATTGTAGTCAAGAGAACATAGCACGATTCTACAGTACAGTACAGTACAAATAATACAGTTTCACTCAAAACATGTTTGCTTTCTCCAAAAATGTCATTTAATGTTTCTTCTATCGATGGTTTGCTCACTATAGATTAACTTTCATCGGCAAATTCGGCTCCCAATATTTTGTGGTACGTAAAAAGTGAAATCCTTTCAAAATTTGCTAAATGGACACTGTCTCAAAGTAGTGATAATATCAAAAATCAAGGACAAACAAGCTGCAAAAATTGAAGTTCTTTTGAATCACTGATTTTCCCTATCAAACTGTTTGCAAGTCTAACAGATTTGAAAATGTAATAGTTAAAATATTTATCATCACAGAATCGAAAAGTCTACGAATTCAATCAACGAACAGTTAACACATCAACTAAGTCTTATTTATTCACTTATATTTTGTAACTGTTTCAAAACTGTGATAACTGCAGTAATATTACTTTTTTATTCAGTAGTCGTTCTTGTTGCACATTATTGCAAAGCCCTGAAAACAATTTTGAAATACTACTTCGAAACAAATGGGTCTGAAGAACTAGTGTCTAAAAATATGAACCCTCTTCTCAATACTTGAAACTGGAAAATGAGAAAAAATTTTCATTATGGTATGAATGTTTCAATTTTGATTTTTTAAATCTATTAGGAAAACTTGAAACAGACAACTATCAAATTCCTTTTTTTTCAAGTCGAACTTTACTGTTCCAAATAATAATCGAAACTCGGATTCTTTGCAGAAATTTTAATTTTTTCTTGTACCCGGTATTGTATTTTTATTTTCGAAACAATCAATTCTTAATACCTACAAAGTCAGCGTTGAACCAAATTATCACAATAATTTTGATATTTTTCAAATGTTTGAAACATGGATAAATTGTTGTTCTCTGATAAGCCAACCCAACCAAAATTATTTAGGTGATAAAATAACTGATCATACCATCAACTTTTAATAAAATCCGATAGTCATCGAATCAGCAAAACTGTGGGAATCCACAAAGCAATATTGGAAAAATGAAACTGTGAAAAATATTGCAGTTTTACGGAGTTGCAATATTTTGTTTCATTGAGTTCCAAATTACTTCTTTGGCTTTTTTACACGCTTATATTTATGAGAAACATCTGAAAACATACATATATGATTGAAATTTGTATTTTTCTGATATTTTGAGTCTAGTGATAATTTCAACAGTTTAAAAATAGTGATTTATTCAAATCGCTCTTTTTTTCGATTGCTGGTACCTCCCAAACTATTAATTCATTTTTCAAAAATCCCTGAAATCCCTGAGATCCCTGAAGTTTACAGTACCTTTCGCAGAGTACGGTAGATCACTTCTACATGATTTCATTCTAACACCGAATTCATATACTAATAGATAAAGTTGCAGGAAATTTCTGATTTATTCAAACGGAAACGGTAAAAAGTTTACAGTTTAGCGAAATAGTTATATATACTGTTGTTCATGATTGAAACAGTTTGCTGAGCTGTCTACTGAGAAGAAAACGTATGACGACCTTGACTTTTATAACTATCGCTCGGTAGAAACATAGTCCTACAAGTTGTATACCGTACCAACCTCGGGATACTGTAAAATGTAAGAAACTCGCTGTACTAGAAAGTACTTGGTCAGACAATTAACTGCAGAAAAATACAGTTTCACCAAGCAGCTTCTTGGCTCCCAGCAGACCTGATTGTGCTCATCTCAAACCTTTTTTTTGATTTCAAGATTTAAAAAAAAGTGAGCAACAATTTTTTGAGCAAATTGTTATCATTAAAACATTTTATATAATTGAATTGGTATTCAAGATGAAATGGTGTTGAACAGAAATGATTATATTAGATTATGACGTAAATCTGGAAAAGTAGTGAGGGACCAAAGACCAAAAGAACAATTTAGTGAGCTTATTTTTTTTCAAAAATGGGTTTCACTATTGTTGAAAAGCAAGAGAAACAAACCTAACATTGTAATTAGTGATACTGTCTTGAAATTATTTCTGTTTCAAAACAGTAATATGTAATTTTTGATCAAAATCTTTTATTATACGTTTAATCCAAGTTTCAGGATATCGAACAAGAAGCAAATCTTTCAATAGATGTTTTGGAGCTCAATTAATTTCATAACAGGACATTTTTTTCCGCATTACTCGGAACACACTTATTTCTGTTTCAAAGTAACTGATTATATCAACTATCATCACTAAACTTCAATCGATCATTTTCTGTTGTTCCCGAGTCCAAAAAATCACCGAAACAGTTTGAAATTGGAACTGTGAAAAAACAATCAGTTTCACAAAATTTTTGGGCCGAACCGAATAATGTTCCAAAAATATTAACATTGTTTCAGCAGGATTCATTATTATGAAAAACCTGAATCTGAGAAGTGTATTTAGCCACAGTACCAAGTTCACAGTTTCAAAACATTGATAACATTATTTCCTACTATCGCGTTTTCAGTCGTTTGATTGTGCTGCTTGTAGAACCATTCCTCAAACAGTCTACAGTACCTAAGTTACCACTGTATATCCCTTTACTAGATGCTCAATCTAAAAGTACACATTCTCATCGGTTCATCGAAACTAGCATAGAAAAATGAAAAGAACAGAATTTTAGTTAAAATATAAAACAGCAAAATTTATTTTGCAGTTTCAGAAAATGAATTTGAGTTTTCCAACTTGTTCCATTTTCACTCCCTTTTTTCTCCATGACGAGAATTCAAACATTCGGTTTTTTGTTGTGGTGCTTTTGGGATCAACCAAAAAAAGGAAAATGAATTTTTACAGATTGCAAATTTCCAAATCAAAACTTTGTGAGCAAAGTTATTTCTGAAAGTGGAAATTTTTCAACGTTTCAAAACTGTGATAAATTTGTATCGAATTATTGTTTTCCATTGGTGGAATACGTTCTCATTTGTACTGCTGTAGACCGTTAATCTAATAGATACTGTAAATCACTGATAATTTTGATCTACTTTGTAAAAACAATTAAGCAATTTCAACTATATGACTCTGAGAATATCAGAATTTCACAATAATTCGAAACAGTACGGAAATAATGCAGTTTCATGAATTGATTCTTAGTTAATTACTTATTATTACCGTTAATACGGAGCCAATCGCAAGTTTTTTTTTTAATTTTCTAACATTTGCACTGTAATATATATGCTATCAGTAATTTCGAACTATCACAGAATTGAAACAGTAATATCAAGTCCTTGTCAAAAAATTTTCACAGTTTCACGTTACAAACATAGGTTCTACCATTTGTTGTATTTTCGTTCTGAGGTCAAAAAAAACTATCACACATTTTACTTGTGAAGTAGTTTGGCTGAAAATTTAACAAACTTTTACTTTATTTGCTTGAAAACAAGAAAAATGTGTAGTTATGGTTCATCGATCAAAAGTCAAATTCGTCTGTCTTCAAACTACTTTTCACATTCTTTTCTCATGTAAAGATCCCTGTTTCGAGCAATATTTTTGAAATATACAATTTTTTGATAATTCAATAGATTGTCTCATTGTGTGAAGAATTGATATTTTTTGCAGTTTCGATTTCACCATTATCACGATTTCAAAAAGTAACTATGATGTTGATAATTTTGTCTGCTTCGATTCCAATGCCACAATTGACATTATTTGCAAAATCGCACTCCACTCGGAATACAGAGAACTTGTTTCATCTGGATTTTCAGTTTTTCTGTTGAATTTTCCCGATGCCCCTAGTCAATGGTCTAGTATTTCAAAAAGTAGTCCCGTAAGATTATTGCTGTTTTGAAATAGTGATAATATTTCGAATCTAACACTTTTCCCTGGTTGAAAAGTCATATCAACTCACCTGAAATCGCGAACAATCAAGAGTTTTTTCTTGGTGATTTTGAAATTTTCACAGTTTTGAAACTGTAATAATTCTATTTCGAAAAAATTGACAAATGTTGACTCATTGTTTACCAGAACGAAATTGAGGGGACAAAATGATCTACACAAAATTCGCCAGAAAAAATACTGTTGCAGAAAAAGTTATTGAGACATCTTGAAAGTCAAAAGGTGCTTCATATGCATTAAAAACATCGCAGCTCAAAATCAGTTGAAAAAAGTTTCTGTATATCCGAAATATCCTCTGATTTCGAGAGTTATTGAGATTCAGATAGTAATTCTATTTTGAATTAAGACTGATTCAAAACATAAAATAGACGGAAGAATAGTATAAAACTTCCGGCTTTCATAAAATGGAAAATTTCCAGCAGTGGAAATATGTTATTGTCCTTTTGAATAAAAATGAAAATTATACTGTTTCAATGAATTGTATTATTCGAGAAAAATAAGAAATTGTCAGTTCTCTCTTGGATTTTTTTGAGATTTGAAATTTCGTCATTCTAGTTGGCAGCCAGTGTTTTGGTGAAGAGCTGGCAATAGTAATTTCAATTTTTTCACTGTTTCAAAAAACTCTATCTTCGGAAGTTGAGTTGTAGGTTTCACTCGACCATGGGGGAACATCAAGAATGACGGAATAAACCCAATTCAGCTTCATCTTTTATGAATTTTTTTCAAGGATATATTTCATTTATTGTAGTTGCTAAACCGTCATAAACCATTATTCAAATTGAAAACTGTGAAAAAAATGCAGTTTCAGAAAGTAGTAGTTTCAACTGAGATACAGAGTGAGTGCTTCAATATCGGCGGACTGATCTTCCTTTGGAAGTTTCCATTATTCCTGCAGAACACCCAGTTGTACTGTATATCACTATTACTTTGATAGATGCTCAATATAGTTCGAATTTTTGTAGCGACCACTAGAACACTTCAATTGCAGTGCAGTTGAAAGCAACAAAAACCCAATTTTCAGTTGAGGAGTAAAAATTTGTACAGTTTCAGAAATTCGATTTTAGATGGTGGCTGTTTAGAAATTTCACTGCCACGGTGACATACAAATTTACAAAGTATTGCTCTTTTTTGTGCTTCTTCTAATGAGCATACTATCAATATTTTCAAACTATAACTATTTGAAACAGAAAAAATTCAATCTCAAAAGGTCATTCTCCACAAAAGTCTGCCTGTCGATGCATCATTGATATTCTCTGGGTGTTCAAATAATTTCGAAGCTTGAAACAGAAAATACTACATTTTTTCCACATTTAATTGTTCAAACCTTGTTTCTATTAGGAAAATATCAAGTAACATAGATTTTAGGTTCCATTTTGTATTCAATATTTTTTTTTTAGAAAATCCCTTTTAAACTGCTGGAGCTACATTGTTTTTGACAGTTTCACATTGATGATATAACTTTTTCCTGTTATCTCAATTTCGATATGTACCGACAAGTGTGTTTCAGTAAATAATTATTCCAAAGTTTTGCGAAGTGTTGAAAGTATCAAGTGGCTTGATTCATAAATTGGAGTAATTTTACTTTTCGTATTATGTATTTATGATCCAAAACAGTTTTGCCCCGACTTTCTCTTATATTGAGAAACTATTAGATTGCTACTGAATACATTCAAATTATTACTGTTTCAAAACAGTGATAATTATGTGACTCAATTTTTTGATAAGTTGGAATTCTGGATTTGGGATGCCTATCGATTTTGCTTGACATACACAATGTTCTATTTGAGGTCAAAATACCGAAAATCGGTTTCAATGAAATAACTTTTGATCATAAGTTTTCGTCTAGTTTCGTTGATAAAATGTCTGAGTTTTTTAACCTGTTTTTGAAAAAGACAACATAAAAATAAGTAGAACAAACACAGTTTTAAATTCACACTGTTTCAAAACAGTAATGACTCAGTATTGAAGATGTAGTTTCAATACCAGAAGCAATACCAGCCAGAAACTATTTGATGATGACTGAAATTATTCGACATCTTTCTTCCAAAAAAAAACTCACAGTATCACTTGAGCCGTTGACAACGTCCCAAAAATAAAACAAATATATTTTTGACGTTTTCCGTAATTCCATTCCGATTTCTACAACACGGTTTTTTTCCAGAAGGTATACTGTTTTAGCTTCTGTCTGATTTTGAA
Source organism: Caenorhabditis uteleia (assembly GCA_963573275.1). Lineage (NCBI taxonomy): Eukaryota > Metazoa > Nematoda > Chromadorea > Rhabditida > Rhabditidae > Caenorhabditis > Caenorhabditis uteleia. The sequence continues at coordinate 5,858,836 of OY752134.1, forward strand.
AAACACCACATAACAATGCTTATAACACACGCAGTTTTAAATTCACACTGTTTCAAAACAGGAATAATTTATTTTTGAAAATGTAGTTTCAATACGAAATTGGCAAGCAAGACTTTCTTCCTGAAATTGTTTTCTATCCTTAAGAACATACAACACCACTTTAATCGTTGATAAAACCCCGAAAATGGAACAAATGTTTTTTTGGCGTTTTCAGATTAAAATTTCCACAACAATGTTTTTTCCCAAAAATATACTGTTTCAGAAAACAAAAAGTGCGAAGTCTTAAACACTCAAATGGCTGATCCATCAAGTTTTAGTAAAGTTTTGATCTGATTTCAAATTTTTATCGATTTCCGAAAACATGGAATTTTAAAAAAGTGAAACAACAAAAAATAACTGTTTCAAAACATTTATTTCATTCCACATTTTTCCTCAAAAATAATAGATCTCACTGTCCGATTTCAAAATCTTATCGAGAATTTCATCTTTTTGCCTCTACTTTGATTTTCAACAAAAAACAAGAAGATGGAATAAAATTGAGTCTGATATTTCCCAAATGTTACAGTTTTGAAACAGTAATAAATTCATTCCAAACGTTACGTGATACTTCAGTTTTCGGAGTGTCTATAATAAAACCATACATTATAAGAATTGCGGATCAAGGGTATACCATCTGGAATAACTATGTACATAGAAATCGTCAAAATTGTATTTTTAGTAACCGGAAAGGGCAGGCTTCCAAAACTTTCTTGTGCGTTGTACAACTGATGTACTATGAATGAAACGTTACACAAAAAAACTTTGAATCGTTATCGTTTTTATGTATTGCTGGAAGATCTTTTGGATGTTTTATGAGAGAACAACAATTATTGGATTGTGTTTTTCGATACACTGCTGGACATAAATGATTACAAAAACGGCAAAATTTTGTACAAATAATGATTTTTTTGTCACTTTGAAACTTACGATTTCAGAACAATGATAAAAATGATAGGTGATCATGCTTGAACATTCCATATATTTCATCAATGATTGATAATTTGGAGTGACAAATAATATGGTAGCGTGTGAAAAAAATTCCCTAGAAGCGGACAGGTATCATTGCAATTTTTTGGTATTCAATCAGTATCAAGGAGCAAAGAACAAATTTTTATCGATAAGAATGTTACGCCGGCCGAAGAATTGAACTTTCATTTGTGTGGCTAAGTGTCCCTAATTTTTGAAACAGAAAAAATAATCAGAAAATGCGAGTCACTGTTGCTCAAAACTGAACGGACTTTTCTATATTCCACTCCAAACGTCGTTTTCTATAATTTTTTCGCTGACAAGTATGATACAAGAAAAACGTTTACCAGTCAGTTGATATGATTAAAAAATATCATAACTTTTGAAGTTTTCTTTTGGCATGATAGTTTCACATTTTTATATGGTAAGAATTACTACAATTGAACTTCCTATCAACACTCATCTCAATGTTTTGAAATTATTACAGTTTCAAAACAGTCATGAATTATAATTGAAGAGCAGGATAAATGATACCTCAACTATTTATTTTATCGTTGAAAATTTGAAAATCATATTTTATCATTGATATTATCACTTCTTCATCAGTAATGAATTTAAGACCTTATTCGTATACTTACTAACATTTCATGAATGATTATTCACATCACTATGACATGAAACAGAAAAATTCCGGTACACCTACTATTCAAAGACTTTTTTTTCTCATTTTCACAGAAAAATTGATGTAGTTTTGTATCTCAGTTATTCAAAGTAAAGGATGAACTAAATTTATGAAATACCAACAATTTTATTTTCATTTTTGATTTTTCAGCAAATGAGAGCACTATTGATATCTTATATGTATATTCCATTTCACGATGTTGTGGAACTGAATATTTTTCACAAACATCACGTTTTCAAGTTACCTGTGAAACTAACTGTTATTCAGTTTTCTTGTTGATATTTAGCTTTAAAAAAGTATGGATGCTTTCAGTTTGATTTCGGTCTCAAAAATAATCGTGATATGTATGTCATATGAATCAAAACTATTTGCAACATTTGAGATTTTTTTTACATTTTCAAAACAGTAATAATTCCTTTTTTGAGAAATCTATTTCGTTATATTGATATGTTTAGACCGGTTTTTTCAGTTGAAATGAAGAATAGTATTCGCTTTGGCGTACTCTACGTACTATCACTGATATTTTCACTTGTCTACTGATAAATGCGATACATTTACCTTATTACGGACACTCTTTACTAAGAAAAACATCACCATGACTTGAAACAACAAAAAATACGATTTTTCTGACAACTGGAAACTCTTCAAACACCACAATGATAATAACTTCATTTGTGATACCGGATAAGTTTGTTTTTCTGTTTTGCTAATTTAAATCGGAATAATTATCCCAATAATATTGATGTTCAAAAGATGTTAATCAACTGAATTATGCCTCAAAATAGTGAAAAAAAAAGTTGAAACTCTGTGGGACAATATTTATTCAAAATCCATCGCAATCACAAATCTGCATTTTTGCACAAAATCAGTCGTTCTATTTGCTGCCAAAAATACCCTTATTTAAAAACATCAAAAAGGAAACATCAACAATGAGAACGGTCAAAGATAAGTTTTCCAAAAACTATTGCCATTTTGACACAGTAACGTTTTTAGTTGTGGTTTCAGATGACCATTCTTTCTTGAAGATCACGATCTATATGTTAAAGCTATCATAATTATTATCAATTGTTATTGATAAGAGATATTATTAATGAAATATTGAAAATCTATAAGTGTGCATTGATTTCCACATGATTTGAAACAGAACAAAAAATTGATCAGAAGCAGTCTACCAAACACTATCAAATTGATGTTTGGAGTACAAAAAAGAAAAGTCCCTGTTTCTACTATCTGACGAAAACTTGATATATTTTTGGTTTCCCGATAGATACCACCTTTCTTGAGAAAATGAACATTATACATACATAGAACATAGAGATAACATAGTGCTTTTTTAGCATTAAAAAACTTTTACCATTTCGAAACAACAATAATTTTCTTTATAACGGTTGTTTTGTCAGTTGAATCATAGAATATTTCAAAAGCAAAAACATATATCGGAAACAGCGAATTCCGCAACTTTGCCATATAACTGACTTATGGATCTAATCCACACCTGATAGTGAGTCACAAAAAATCACTGTTTCGATTTTCTACAAAATTTGAACTTTCCGTTTTTTTTTTGTTTCTCTTCCTATCAAATACTGCATAATCAACAGAAAAAACTCGTATATAGTACTCGTATATCGTGTATATACAAATTGAATGGAACCATCACTAATACCACTGTTAGTTTTCCGTGATCAGGAAAGTTCAAACCTTTAATTTCCGATTGGAGCAGTATCCACTAATTGAAATAATTTTTGTCATAGGTTGGAAACAGAAAAATTATCGGTTTCAAGAATTTCGGATATGACTGATATGCGTATGGAGAAACAATCGATGCTTTTAATTCAGTGAAAAAAACTAATTTATGGCAAAATATGAAGATTTGTGTGTGTTCCTTGTAAATCCAATACTAAAGAAGTAAACGGAAACAAAGAATTTTGAGATTCTTGAACTCTTGAACTGAGGTCGAAATTTTTTTTGCTTAAGCATCACAGTTTCGAAACAGTGATAATACTTCAACGAAATTATCATTTGTTGATTGGAGTAGGTGAAAAAGGTCTTCTTCAAAATTAGAACTGTATCATTGTTTTGATAAATTTAGACAACACCAAGCTTGACAATTCGACAACATTCGATTCAACTGAAGTTTGTTTGAAATTGTTTCAGTTTCAAAATACATTAACCAGTTCTGAAAATCATGGTTTACCAGTCAACAAATCTTCGATTACGAAAATTATAAACATCCGAAAAAATCTAGATAAGAGCTACGGAGCTATCAAAAACAGAGACAAACTAAACTGATTCTTCGATCTAGTGGTTTTAAACAATATCAAAAACAGTTTTATCACTGTTTCAAGTGATCAGCATAGGTTTTCAATTTTTCCTTTCACTTTGATATAATCTAACCATAATGGATTACGGATTGTTTTTACATATGTAGTGTCGATTGTAAAAAGATAATCATTTTGAAAAAACTGATTTCAAAGCTTTACTGTTTTTGAAACTGCGATAGTTTAAGAATGCGTATTTTTTGTGATATTCACATTTGGTTCAGTTTTTTATTTGAGACACAGCTACATATCGCACTGAAAACTATTCAAAATCATTGAAAATCAGACAACTTTTCAACTTTTCCAATAAAAAATTTGTTGTTCTGTTTCAAATGAGTTTCATATAATTGATACAGTTATAGATTGACGTTAAGCTGTTGGACATTTCTTTCAGTCAAAAAAATTAAATATATGTTCGGTCATACTGATAAATAGATCAAAATCATCGTTTACTCCCTGAAATATCACAGTTTCATAGCAGTGATAATTTTTTATGGAACGGTTGGTTACATTTTGCTCTACATCTGCGACATATGTATCGACCAAATCGTGTTAAAGTTTCATATAAACATTTTCTGATACTGTAAAAATTGAAATTGATTTGAATTTTCTGGATTATTATCAAACCTCCCTGTGATATTCTCAAAATTTTGTAGTACTTCTCTGAAAATGTGCGACTCATAATTTTTCACCGTTTCCACCAAAATAGTGTATTTCGAGTTTTTTATTCGGTTTTGATGAGTTCATCAATACCATAGACTACATCAACGATTGGTTCGTTGTTTTAAAACTGTAAGTTCTGAAATTCTTGAAACTGTAATACAATGTCAACTGCAATTCATCAATTTCATAGTGAGTTGAAAGCCGACAGTTTTTTGAAAAAAAAAGAATCACATTTAGAAGCTCTTGGAAATCAGAATCAAAAAATGATAAAATTCAACATAATCATCACTGTTTTGAAAGTGTGATAATTTTTGAATCGGGTGACATTTTTGTTTCAATTCTTTCATACGTATCAGAAAATTCGAGAGGATAGAAAAAAATAAAGATGAACATACAAAAAAAAAGTATAGAACGAAATATTTTTGAACTTGTGCATATCTAAATAATTATGATTGTATAAAGTTATCCATATGACTGGGAACCGGAGTGCTTTCCTGTTTCATATAGTTTTGATACACAGATTAGCACATAAAACCGCGACCGCGAGTTGGTTAGTCTCGGTCGTTTCAGTTATCATGATACTAATTGAACGGGTTGTTTTGTTCCATGAGTCTTATTGAATGTAGATTTGGACATGCTATCGAACAAGACAGATTTGTTGTATGAATTATTACGGTTTCAGAGCAGTGATAATTTTTTCAATGCCCATGATTTTACGATAAATAGAATCCAAGTTATGATTTGAAACAGAAAAGTTATTATTATTCCTTGTATTCTTCATATCGCAGGATCAAGTGAAAATAGTTGGACTGGTTTGTTGCATGAATCTATAGGCTTTTTCAAAACTGTCTTGCAACTTTTCCTATAAAACTATGGCTCGTTGTTAATATCAAAAATTAGTTTAAATAAACATCAAAAAAGCTTGAAACAGGAAATAAATGTTTCATGCAACTTTGTTACAGCAAATGAGTTCACAAAACATCAGTAAGTCGATAAAATACAGAGTAGGGTTCACAAAAAAATTATCAAATAGAATGATTTTGTTCGGTATTAGACTATGACGAATTATAACTATAGTTTTTTTCTCATAATATATTTTTTTCAGCGTTTCGAAACAGTAATATTTTCTGTAAATTTTTCAGAGCTTTATGAGAAAATAACTTCAAAAGACTTTTCATATTTTTGCCCATAAAATTGAAAAACTTGTGAATGGGCATTATGAAAGTTTTATAATCGTGAACAGTTTCTTGAAGTGAACATCTAACTAGTTGTTCGAAATTATTGCAGTTTTGGAACAGTGATAATTTTTGCAATGTTATAACTTGGTAATTTGATGACATTATCGGTTATTATCCAGTATTGTTTCAAGGAACATTGACTAAACCGCCGCTCCATTTAAATATAAATTAATGTTGGGCTTCATTAGAGATACTTTCGGGTATATAAACAACAAGAAAAATAGTACCTGTTTCAAAAAACATTGAAAATTGTGAGAAGTTAGGAACATTTTGATTAGCAACGAATGTGAGTTACATCGCTCGTTTTAAAACTGTTTTCGGAAAAAAATACGGGTTTCATTGACAATTTATAGTCACGAAATTTGCAAATATCACACTAGACGGTCGAATGAATTTCAAAGTTTTCCCCCGAAAAAAACGCGGTTTCAAACATCGAGAAAAATTTTTCATGAATCAGATAAGTTAGTTCCTTCGAGAAATCGGGAAAACAATAAAATGGATTACATCAAGAATCAATCAGGTTAATGGTGTTTCGAGGTTTATTGGAGGATTTTTCATATTTTTTTCCATTTCCTGTTTCAGAAAATAATGATTATTGTGAAAACTACTGGCTTCTTGCTAGGTTTAAAGATTGAATGGGAATCATTTTTTCAAATTACAAAATCTGTTCCGACGAATAGTTTCTTCTTGTTTTGTATCTGGCTTGAATTGCTCCAGGTTCGTTTTGAATTTTTCACTATTTCAAAACAGTTATAATTCTGGCGAAGCTTATAGAGCTGTGATGATTCGACTATTTGTTCTATTTTTCAGGAGAAAAAAACTTCTAAAAGCAGTTTTTTTGTAGTGTAATGGCCCGGCTACTATTTTATTGGACAGCCACGCCTACAGACGGCGGGCCCCACTATATAAGCGGGGCCAGCCGCCTGAGCGGGGCTGCTGTTACCCCATCACTTATTCTACTATGTATATTACTCAGTGACATTAATAAACCTATATATATATTCTATACCTATACTCACACATACCATGAACTCCCTACAGAAGGATAGCCATGGCGACCCCAGGTCCCATATCTATTACATGGAGGTTCCACTCTCGAACACTTTTTCGGGAGTAGGATTCAGAACTTTACCTGTAGGATGGAAAACATACACAATCACAAGACAACACAATATAAAACACGCATTTTTATTTGGAAGGTAAATTATATAAAAGTGAACAAGAGAATGCGAATAGACCCGAATGTAAATCATATTAATAGCCGTAAGTTAGACACGATTGAGCTCAAAGAGTATACAAATCCTAACCGTACTGATTACACCCTATAGACAAAACACACGCTTAAGATGGAGAATCAAAACAACCGAATTATGGGAAACAACAATAACGAATTGAGACCAAAATGGGACGAAAATTATGATAAAAAAGCTGACAGACAACAAAAAAAGTGATACAAAACACAACAAAATGCAGAGGAAACAACAAGAGGATAAAACAATGGAAAACTAGATTATTATAAGGTGACAAGGGATCATCCATAAACAATCCAGGTGATAAGATGAAGAAATTGAGTCGAATTGTTGGGAGTGATACCACCACCAAGATTTGCTCATCTGAAAACATAGAACATTATATAAAAGGTAATATAGAAAAGTAAATCGTCAATCTTAGGTAAAACGCGATGGGAAAGTGCTGATCACACTGAAACAAAGTGATAAATTTTACTGAAAGATGAGTTGGCCAACTAAGACGAAAACATCAGATTTACAAGGAATACCTCAAGTAAGTGAAGAATAAAGATACAGAAAACCTGGAGAATGCGCAAAATAATGAATGAACGCGAAGAGTACAGTCAAATGGAATACCGCAGGAAATGAATAGGATCCCAAGAAATACCTTGGCGAGTACAGTCAAATGGAAAGTCATAGGAAAATTTACGAAGAAAATGAAAATACAAGAAATTACAAGAAATGAAGATAACGCGAAGAGTACAGACGTGGAATACCGCAAGAAGAGACGCCCAAACGATTAAAATGAGATAATATGACGAAAATGATAAGGATTACCGCGAAGATGATAAGAAATACCGCGAGGACAACACAAACAATTGGAAAACAGCAGAAAGTATACGGTAACTAAGGATTCAAAGAACACAAGAGCAAGGACTAAAAGCGTAAACAAACCCATCAATCTAACTACGGTATCGAGCAAAGACTAAATGTTGCGAAACACGGACGTCATGCATAAAGGAAAACGGATTAAGAAGACTGAAGGTCAAAATGGACACTGGAAATGTAGAAAGAAACACGTACGCAAACTGAAGATCACGGAAATGGAGCAAGACCAAAGTTTCCCATATACGGACATCACCCAAAGTATTACCAAGGGACGAAACATGTAAACAGAGTGAAGATCAAGAAAAGAAGAAATAGTAAAGGAAAAGATGGATTAGCAAGACTGAAGGTCAATCGGAAGACGTGCACATTGAGCACATGTGACCAGAGTGGACGATGGACAAGGAATAGGAATACAAAAAATGGAAGAGGTCCCATGGATCGAGAAGAGACCACGCCCACAAAAAGCGACTATAAAAGGACGGAGCCAGAAAGGAAGAAGCACTCATATCTGAGCAACAACTTCCTTACTTTTAACAAACTCCAAACTTTTTTCGCACTCAACCGTCATATAAAATTACAACAATAGCAAGCTAATTCATTAAGGTAATACAGTTGACAACTTCCCAGTCACAAAGCGATCAAATCAACCGAACGTGCAAACGAAATACAACCAATCCAACGAAAAACCAACTACAAAAGGACCCGCTATCGAACAACAAACGGTCCCGAAAACGACATCCAATCGAGACCATCAAGCTCGATCAAGGAAGCCCAACTACAAAAGGATAATCCGACAACAAAAAGGAGAATCCTCATCAACATCTACAATCACTACACCAAGGACACCGATCAATCAAACAAATCAGCAGCAGCCACAACATCAACAAAAGAAAAGGTCAGTCCCATAAGGTATAGATTTTGTGAGAAATAGAGAGACAGACCGCGAAAACAGAACGCATAGTAGTAAGGGTAAATTTAAAAGAATACAAAAACCACCTGCTGGTAAGACAGGATTAGAGCATAAGATCATAAGCCCTGAAGTAAGACAGGCAAAAAGTATTGTGAATAACTACAATTAGTACTTTATTAACTGCCAATTTTTTTTGTGTTTTACTTTTGAATTTTGCTAAACTGTAAAGTCTGTTAGAAATAACAGCAAAACCGTGAAAATTCCACTGCTATCGCTTCTGAAGAAGAAATTCTCAGAAGGTAATTATCTAGGACTTGTTGCTCCAATTGGGTCAGCGGATTCCCGTAGATCGAATCCAAGAAACCCATCAACACCTCGTAGAACAGCCTATCCAAGAAAGGCAAAAGAAAATAATACACAAAACAACGCTCCGAACGAGCAGAAAAGAAGAGGGACCACCACTCCACAAACGAGAAGAGTGAGAGGGCGGACCCAAGGTCGAGTGCCTCCAAAGACTTTCGGACACGAGAGCGAAGGAGACGAAAACGAAGAAAACGACACATCACACACAGCTGACCAGGAGAGAGAATTCCCCAGTGGAGACGAGCTAGAGAAAGAAACAGAGGTCACACTTCTCAACGAGAAAGACGAAGCAGAAATCCAGGCGGAGCTAGAAGAGCTTGAAGCGGAAATCAAGGAAGAAAAGAAACGACTCGAGAAGAAAGATAAGGAAAGAACAGCAAAAGCGATTCAGAATATACAACAAGAACGAGCTGCAAAGAAGGAAGAAGAAGCAAGAGCTAAACGTATCCAGGAAGATAACGAACTCGTGAAGAAATTAGAAGAAGAAGACAAGAAGGCATTAGAAGAAGAAGAATATCTCAACAACTTCTGAGACAAAATAAAACAAGACAAGGCAACAATGAGTGGAACCGAAGAAACAACGGTCAAAACCTTATCACCGAGCCAAGCAACCAAGGTGTTGCAAGGACTGATCAAACCTTTCAAAGGAGGAAGATCGGAAGCTTTTATGAAATGGATAAAAAGATACTCGGATATCAACATCAGGATGCGAATTCCAGTAGATGTTGGAAAAGCTATTCTCCCAGTATTTCTGGATGAAATAGCACAAGATAAATATGAGACCCTCAAAGACTCAAGAGATATGGATTGGAACACATTGGTAGCTGAATTAAAGAAGCTGTACAAGAACGAGAATGAAGAAGATATGGTCAAAGATCAAATCACGGAATGTCACCAAGGAAAAGATAAGGTGGAAGTCTACGCAAGAAAAATGAAGGAGAAGGTCGAATATGCTTATCAAAATCTGGATGAGAAAACCAGAGAGGACATGCTAATTGGCCACTTCATCAAGAATTTGAGAAAGAAGTTGAGAAATCAATTGAGAAGATTGCCGGAAAGACCGAAAACCTATGAGGATGCAATAAGACAAGCAGTAAAAGAAGAACAAATCCAAGCTTCAGAAGAAGATGATGTATTCGACACAGAGGAGCTCATTGCTCAAATTGGCCGAACTTTTGAGGAGAAGTTGAAGATCAACGAGAAGGAAACGAAGCCAAAGGAGCAATTTAGAAGCCACCGCTTTGAGAAGGAGTACCAACCAAGAAGAGGATTACTCCCCACTCCACCCTATTCAGAAGAAGAGGAAAGAAGAGGATCGTGGAGAGAACGTATGGCAGGAACTGGTCATTACTTTGTCCCTAGCAATAGGAAGAGCCCAGGAGACCCATACAGTCCAGGCTATGGATATAGAGGCCAATACTGGAGAAGAAATGATGGATGGGCAAAGAAATCGAGAGATGGATACACAAGAAAATACGAAAGAGAGACAATAAGGAATAGAGACGGAGACAGACAAGGATCAGTTTGGAGATACAAAGGAATAAAATACGACTGGAACAAAAGACAACAAAGAATACCGCCTGATGATCGAAAGAATGGAAATAGGACTGGACCATATGGCCGACCAACAAGATACTTCACTAATGCAATTACAAAGGCGAGCACCTTGCTAATGATATGCATCGCATTCTCATGCCTCGCTGGACAGGCAACAGCTGGCGAAATGGCAAAGATGTCACCACAGATATGCGGGATTAGCCAAGGAGGTAATTTCTTTATACCACCTGCCAGAATTGACTGTCGCATGAAGAATGAGTATCCACTAGCTAATATGGAGGTCAAGGTTCATACTCCGAGAGAGAAAAGTATCTCGATGCCAGCACATAAATGTTTTAAAGAAACACTAACCATTCGGATATTCTCAATCCTCAGATTTTATATAAAAGTATCGGTAGTTGAGAGAAAGAGAGAGAAAACTACGAGAGAAGAGTGCGTTGAAGCCGCGAAAGGAAAACGTTATAAGGATAACATACTGAATAATTTAGCACCAGGCATATTTAGATCTGACACTATAGAAGAAGCGAAAAAGAATAACACACCTATTTTAGGAGAGAATAAGTTTGAGACTTTCGAGTTTACAATAGAAGAAGGAGATATCGCATCAGCTAATAATGTAGAAATAACCTCACCATTAGGGGACACTGAGAAATGTAAATTACAAGACGGAATGTGCGAGTTGGAAGATGGCATACTAGTTTGGAGCGAAACAGATGTAACTCCAACATGCAAATTTAATTTACCAACCACACACCAAGCTATAGTAAGCAGAACCCACATCGCCATTCCGGATTTAGAATTATTTGAGACAATAGAAGATAATAAGGCAAGGGCGCTAAGAGAAACCAAAGATTGTAAGGTAGAAAATCCATACTTAACAAGTAATAACCTAGTATTAGAATTCACAGAACTAGGGAAGAACATTCGCTTATCAAACTATATATTAGAATCAGGTGTAGATAATGAGGAAGGAAAAGTAAAAACGTATAGCCATAAGAGACATAAGAGAGTGGTAGAAGTAGCACAAGATGATCAGAATTACACAGTACACATTAAATTAGGAGAGCAGTTCGATACAGATGTGATAGAGAGAATTTTCGGGAAAAAGAAATTATCAGATGTACCGAAATTCGCGATAAGACCAATTAACGATACTAAAATTTTGAAAGAGATTAAAAGATGGGGTGTAACAAACATGCTGCTGAAGGAAAGAGCAAAGAGATATCCAAACGATAGGAAAGGAGATCGAGCAGGACAAATCCTTGTACTGAAAGCGATCAGAATCAAGGAATACATGCACCGAGAGAACGAAACACTCTCAAGAATCAAGAACAGGGATCTATCAACAGGAGAGCAGGCGTTACAAGACGCAATTGACTCATCAGATCCAACAATGTTCGATAAACTTCTGGACCTGGAGTTCGGTGAAAGCAAGGAGAACATAATGGACAACTCCAACTTACCATTCGAAATACCAGAATTTCGAGATGCGGATATCACAAAACTCACCACAGAGCCACGAACTATAGGAGCACCCAAGACTACAACTACTGAAGAACCAAGCACAACAACAGAAGCTACACGAGGCACAAATTCAAATGCAGCAGGAGCACAACAACCCCAAGGAGGGAAAAATCAAACAGTAGAACCATCACGAGGCACAAATTCACAGGCAACAGGATCACAACAACCCCAAAGAGGGAGAAATCAAACAGGAGCAAATCCACAAACCGGAAAGAACTCAACAGCAGAAGTAGGAAAAACAAATTCAAAAGGCACAACTACACCAAAACCAAGTACAACGACGGAGGAAACAAATGACCCGTCAGAAATAGAAGAAGAAGAAGAAGAGGAGTATGAAGAGGAGGAGACAACGACAGAGACTCCACCCACTACTCAGAAACCGAAGAAGAAGAAGAGAGTACAGAAACAAAAGAAATCTCAAGAAGCCGACGGAACCCAAGATGGAAATTATATAATATTCCAAGAACCGGGAACACCAAAACTCAACAGAGATGAACACAATTTGAAGACATTCAGAGAATTATGCTACAAACAAGAAAACAACATAAATCTAGCATTGTCATTAATCAAGATCGACCCAACACTGGGTATAAGATATCTATTCAAACGAGAAGACATAGCAGCTGCCAACATTGGGAAAACAATTATCGTCACCCAATGCAGAAGTGTCACACCAACAAAGATTTATTGGAATAGAAAAGTGAATGGCACATGTTACGACTTAATCCCTATGGAAGTAGACAATCAACTATGGTTTATGATGCACGGAACAAACGACTTGATTGATGAGTCCACAACAAAAGAATGTGACAACCAACCGAAAATCGGATATAGAATGGACATGGCACAACACATGGACAATGAGGGAAGAAATTATCTTCAACAATTACAAGCACCAAGTCGACTGGAAACAGAAAACTTCCTATTCAAGACACCACGAATATTCTATGAGAATATGAAAAACGTGGAAGGAGCATATGGCCCAATGCAACAGGAAAAGATCAAAATGATGGCCCAAAAGGATGACAGATTGCGGAAAAGACTCGCAGATGGAGGACTTTTGGAAAAACATTGGAAAAAACTGGAAGAAACCGCAGCATCAGCGAAAACAACAATAGTTGGACTATACACCAGAGGAAAAGCCGGAGCAATCGAAAAGCTGGAATCAATTACATGGTCGTTCGCCAATGCTATACTATACGCAGTACTACCAGTAGCAATTATTGCACTACTCATCGCAATCGGAGTATGCTACTGCAAGTTCTACATGTTCAGGAAAACAACTGGACTAGCAGCACATTCACTATACAAATTGGCAACAGGAAGACGTATACACAACATCGAAATGGAAGAAATGAGAGATAGAACTACCACAGCAGACATCGAAGAGGGATATCGCCTCTACAGCGTGAATGCAATCAATCATACACAAGGAAAAGATGGGAAACTGCCATACTTAGCAATTAATGTCGGTACAACAAAGACAATGGCACTCATCGACACAGGTTCATCAATCTCATACATGAGAAAATCTGTCTATAATCAAATCAAATCGGAACTGGAAGATCTACAACTCAAGGAAGAAAAGGCCAAAGCAGCAGCAGCTAACAACACAGCAATCGAGTTCTTCGGAAAAGCCGACATACCAATCAGAATCGGAACCAACTATATACATCACACCCTCCGCATCTCAGAAGATTCAGTATGCCCAGCACCAATATTACTTGGAATCGACTTCATGAGCAAGTTGAACAAATTGGGCATTATGGTAACAATCGACTCATACAAGGAAGTTGTACACATCGGAGATGAACAATTCGCATTGAACTTTGTCAATCTACCTCCGGAACAAGAAAAAACTGAATTCAAAGTCAAATTGGAACAAACAACAATCCTGAAGCCAGGAACAGAAACAATTATACATGCAAGAATTGAAGAGATGCCAGAAGGAGAGGACGATTATTATATCGAAGATGATGAACATGAACACGAATCGGACATATACAAGACCGGCAGATGTTTGGTAAAACCAGATAATGAGGGGAAATGCGTCATTATGATCATGAATCCCACCAAAACATCTGTCCGATTATACAAGAACCAAACGATTGCGAGGGCCATAAGATTCGAAGAAAAACAAATGGAGGAAATTAACGAAATACACATGGATCAAGATTACACACCACCAGAAGTTCATTGGGAAAAGCGATTACCGAAGATGCCGGATTCAGAGATCGACTTTGACATCCGGAACGAGATCGACCTATCCAAATCAATATTGACGGAAGATCAGAAGGAACAGCTTCTAGAAATAATCAAGTTTCACGAAGAAGCATTCGTCGGAGCCGATGGCATACTCGGCAAATACACCGGACCCATTGAACACAGGATCGAACTGGAGGAAAACGCGAAGGTGCCACAAGCTAAGTTATATAGGGTACCATTAGAAAAACGGGGTGAAATCGAGAAGCAAATCCACGAGATGGAAAAGCAGGGGATCATCCAACCCTCGAACTCCCCGTTTAGTGCCCCAATAGTACTTGTAAGAAAGGCGGATAAAAAGTCATGGCGGTTCACCATCGACTTCCGCGCACTTAACGCAATAACAAAACCAATGCAAAGTGTAATTCCCCTCATACAAGACATCATTGATTTATGTAGTGGACAGCCTATCTATACCACACTAGATTTTCAACAAGGCTTCCACCAAATACCAATGGCAAAAGAACATTGCCAAAGAACAGCCTTTGCTTGTTTTCTCGGCGCGTATGAATATCTACGCATGCCGATGGGGCTTAAGGGGGCACCTGCCACCTTCCAAGCCGCCATGAACACCATGGCCAAAGAGCTGAAGGCGAGGGTATTTGTGTATATCGATGATCTTGTCATAACATCAAAGGACGTAGAAACACATATGAGAGATATTGACGAAACATTAGGGAAGATAAGAGAACTAGGCATGAAATTGAAAGGATCCAAATCAACTTTCGCCACTGATAAGATCCATTTTCTGGGTTACATCATTTCGAAAGACGGAATTAGTCCAAACCCAGACAAGGTGAAGGCCATACGAGAATACCCGACACCAACTTCGAAGAAACATATCCAAATGTTTCTCGGAGCCGCGAGTTTTTACCGTCGGTTCATTCAAAATTTTTCGAAAATCGCCGAACCATTATCTCGGCTAACCAAGAACGACATCGAATTCGTATGGGACAAGGATCAGATCGAGGCTTTTGAGAAGCTCAAAGAAAGTCTAACAACAGAACCCATTCTAGTAGCACCAAAATTAGGACTACCCTTCATAATAGAGACAGATAGTTCGGGTAAAGGCGTTGGAGCGGTACTCAGGCAAGCGCAAAACCCAGATGGAACAGATGTTCGCACTATCGCATATGCATCCCGCATTTATAATAAGCATGAGAGTAGATACCCCGCCATAGAATTGGAAGCATTAGGCTTAGTTTATGCAGTTATTCAATTTAGAGCATATATAGACGGCGCGAAAACCACAATTATCACTGACCATTCACCATTGAAATCACTACTCACTCGCATAGACAAAAACGGTATGTCAACAAGACTGACTAAATACCAAATTATTTTACAAGAATATGACATAGAAATAGTTTACCGGCCAGGGAAAGAAAACGTTTTATGCGACGCATTATCCCGTAATCACCCACAAACCAATCAAGAAGTTTCGGAAAATTTCAAAACAACGGGAATAATGAACATTAAGAATTGGCCGAAAGTAGAATGGCGAGATATAATCATACAGTCACAAAAAGAGAGTGAGCACGTGAAGAAAATCATAGCGCATGACTGCAAATTAGGAAGACGGAACCAATATAAGCTTATTGATGGTTTATTATATTGTAGAAATATGAATGGGGACTACGTTTTATATTTTGACGGGACATACGAACAAAAATGCAAAATGATTGAAGAATTTCATAAATCCCCACTAGGCGGTGCACATCTGGCAATTGACAAAACGAGAAATGCGCTTGGGAGATTAGTCACATGGAAGGGAATAGGAGACGACGTGAGAGAGATCATACACTTTTGCGAGACATGCCAGAGAACGAAAGACCCCTACCAAAATAGAATAACCGCACCACTAGGGCAATATAGAATGGCATCATATCCTTTTGAAAGACTGCATTGTGATGCTATAGGCCCATTACCCTTGACATTAGATGGAAACAAATACATATTAGTATGCGTAGATGCTTTCTCGAGATATATAATAGCCGAGGCAATACCCGAAATAACAACCGAAACCACTATGAGTACACTAACTGATCGAGTTGTTTCAAAATTCGGAGTGCCACACACTCTAATAACCGATAAAGGTTCAAATTTTACGAGCAAAAAGTTCGCTGAGTACCTTGAACTGATCCACTGTCAACATAACACCTCACCAGCTTATCATCACCAAGCAAACGGTCTAGTAGAACGAGCAAATAGAACGATTGAATCTTTGATTCGTCAAACTACTGAAAGATTTACAGACAACTGGGATAAACAGTTGCAAACTCTCATTTTTGCATATAATAATTTAGTACAAGACTCTACTAGATTCCCACCACATTTCGTAATATTCGGACGACATGCACACACTCCATTCACACGAAATCTTAATTATATCGAAGTAAAATATGCCGAAGAGACGGATTATATTCATGATTTACACAACACGTGGACATTGGTCCAAAAGGAAATAAAAGGCAATTTAGAAACAGCCAACGAGGAAAATTTGAGAAATTTCGAAAGATTTCATAATATTAATGACCCGGAGATCAATATCGGAGATAAAGTTCTTATTAGAAATCTCCGCAAAAACAAATTAACTCCGCTATTTTCGGAACCATTAGAAGTCATCGAAGTAGAAGGAAATAACATTACTGTCAAATTTCAAGGCAGAAATACTCGAAAAGGAGGGGAAAAAAGACTGACAGTTCATAAAAATCGGTGCAAAATATTTTTCGAACGCCTCACACCGAGAAAATAACAGTTCAGTCTAACTTTCTAACAAAATAACAGAATTCCCCCTCATAACAAAACATAAACGAGTTGCTAGCACTAATCACACCACAGAATAACCAAAATCTACGAAGAGATCGAAGAAAATCTGCCGAAATCACTATATTCGAAGACCACACCATACGGAAAACAAGAAAAACTCACTATCTTAAAAGATGCCTAGACCAGCGATCTCATCCGCATACTCTCCAGCATACTCATCAGCAATCTCATCAAAACGACAATCCTTCAATGACGAATCGACGACACGTTTCGAATGACAATCCTCGATCGATTCTCCGACACCTTCGCAACGCTCTTCTAGGAAAAAAAAGATTAAAAGAAGAAGAGAAAACTCAAACACACCACCAGAATCCTCACCGAATCCGCCACACGAATCAAGATCAACATTCTTCGGAACCTTGCACCCGAACACACCTTTTTCTCCAATACCAATTGAATAATCAATATGCTTCTTCGAATCGATGCAAACTTGAGTGTCTACACATGATTCTGCATCTACAAGGAGAAATTTCGGAAGAAAAGGGAACAAAACACTCACCAACACTCGAAATCATCTGATCCTGCATATGGGAACCATCTTTATCGACCGACTCGACACGAACATTGTCAAGAATCGCTTCTTTCATCTCAATCGAACTATTTTCAACGATATCAGCAACAAACTCGACATCTGGAAGAATAATAATAGAGGAAAAGAAAGGTAAAACTCACTTTTCATATGCAATTCCTCCGATGGCACAACATTCTCCAACATCAATCGACGAGTCTTCACTTCTGGAAGCAAAATATTGAGAAGAAAACCAGAAGAAAGACTCACCTTTCATGATGACATCACTTTGAATGGGAATATTGTTGACAGTTGGACGAGCGAGTGTTGACGAACTTGTCAATGGTGGTGCAGTCGCAATTTTTGGACGACAAATGGACTCCTGAAGGAAGAAAACACAATGAGATGAAATAGAAAAAAGAAAATTTACCGATCGATAAAATGCAGAGGACGATGGAACGAATGCATACGTTGAGAAGTAACTGACACAAAATTTAAAAATATATGTTTCTTGACTAAATTATAGGCTATCCGATGCGAAATTTGATGTAGATTCCGAATTCATTATCAAAAAGTAGTGTTAGGGGGGTCCCATGGGGGGTCCCGGGGGGTCCCAAGTTGAAAAAATCCAAAAATTTTTTGTCTTTTTTTTCAAAAATATTATGTTATTCAGAACCAGAAACATCACTTTTGGGGGGGTCCCGTAACTTTTCAAAGCGAAAAAACGCGAAATAAAAAAGTTTTTTTTTTCGTTTTGAAAATTTTGGCGTGAAGAATTTTTTTTTTTGGAAAATGGGTTTAGTATTCGAAATCTACGTCAAATTTTACACCTGACTGTAGTAATCAGTTTTTTCAACAAGTGAAAAGTATTCAAAGGGGACCCAACTGTCACCCTGACACCCCTTCTCGACGTGTGAACGAATGGAACGGCGACGAAACGACGAGGCGGAGATGATGAATGAGAAGACGTTGACGAGGAATGGATGAGCCATAACAACATGAAACCAGCCGAGAAAACGAGAAGAAACATGAGGAAGGGAACAACGATCGAGTTCTCCGCTGGAAAACATGGAAATTCGACTAAAAAAAAACGACAAGAAAACTCACGAAGGATTGGCACTGATTCGACGATGGCGTCGATCACTGGAACCGAACAATCGATACCCATGTAACCATCGTAACAGTCGCATTGAGTGATTCCTTCGACGATGCGACAAATGCCTTGCATACTACACTTTGCCGGGCACAAATTGAGCGGTAGTCTCATTTTTGAGCGGGAAACCTGAAAGAAAACGGAAATTTCGATGAGAAAACGGAAGAAACACGAAGAAATCGCTAAGGAAACAACAATATGATGATGAGAGATGAGTTTAAAATCAAAACAGCGAGAAAAACGGACGAAAACGGCGAAAATTCACCGAAAACGTCTTTTAGAATTTAAAATTAGCAAGATGTGAGAGAGTGTGCGAAGAGAGGAGAGGGAAAAGACGCAGAGAGCGTTCGCCTCGATTTCCTCAACAATTCGAATAAATAGCAGACAAATAAGACAGAATAAGCAAATTTCGACAGAAAACTAATATATTTTGATAGAAATAAGTACATAAACTTAACAAAAAGCATAAAAATCGAACTAGCAACTCGAGAAAAGTAATAAATACAAAAAATTTCGCCAAAATAACCAAAATACTATAAAATAAGTAACGAAAACGCTGTAATTTCATAGTAAACCAGAAAGTATTATAAAATAGCTGGGAAAATAAGGAAATTTCGCAATATATTAAGAAAATAACGTCTAATTAATATAATCTGACGCAAAATGACCCATATAAGCAGATTTATAACAGATTACCTACAAAATCGATCGATTAACAAGGAATTCACTTATTATTCACAAAAAGTAGACGATTAAAACATATTTAACCTCAATATTGAGCAAGATAACTGGAAAATCGTAGGAAATTAAGCCATAAAACCGATTTTCGACTACAGATAAAGCGCGACGGTACTACGAAACGCCAAAATAGAACTATGAGCAATAGGAAAACTATTAAACCATATGAGTACAATTCAGATGGAACAAAAGAGAGTAAAAACTAACAACGAAATCAGAGAGGAGCTGAGGAACATCGGCAGATTCTTGCAGAATGCCGGAATTGAAGAAATTCAATGGAAATATAACTCGATTAACCCCAACTCGGAAGAGAATAGGGAACTAAGGAGAGTTTTAGGAGATGAAATTGATAGGAGAATTAAGCTGAATGATGATTTTAATCGGTTGAGCATCGCGCCACTTGCGCTTATATATAACGAGAACATGAGCGCATTTCGGAACACACACATTTCATTAGCTAAGAAAATGTTCGACTCTAGGAACTATGAGATTAATTCCAGAAATGCAATCACCAACACAAGAACCATGTTTCAATTGCGAAATGGAGAGAGCCAGGCTGAGAGTGGCGGAGAACAAACTTATCGATTATGGAGAAACAATGGCTCGAGCAAGGAAGAGGAACGCAATATCCATGGGGGGCCAAATCGATGCAGAGAGGAATTTAGAAGACTTCAAGAGACAACATCTAAGAGGCGACGACACACAGCGCAGGGAGGACTGGGAGAAAGAAGTGAAAAGCGAGATGAAGAACGAGAGACAGTCCGCGAACCAATGGAAGAGGATGTACCTCACCCTCAAAAAAGAAAACGAGGAGATGAAGGATCAAAACGAGGAACTGCGAAAGATGAACCGGCACCTGATAACCACAGGGTATCAGGCGCAGGAACACGCAGTGGAGCAACGAGAAGTGAATGCAGAACTCCGCATATTGTTGAAGATCATGGCAAGATCAATAGCGACATACGAGAAGCGCAGACACGAGATTCTAGACGACCAGATAGATGCGAGGACGGAGGAACTGAACAACATGGCGGCACAACTCATGGAGCTGGAGCAGATGCCAAGCTCATCCACACCGAGCACATCCACACCTTCAGTGAGTATGAATTGCTAGAAGCCGAATTGGAATAATGTATGCACTCTCATTATCCCCACCCGCTTCTATCTCACCCCCACTAATCCCCACCATATATTATTATAATTCCCCTTTTCCACCCCTTCTTCCTCAATACACCCGCCTCCCATAATTAATCCATATTCATCGCTAGCACCCTATTAATAAGCCACACTACACCCCCTCGCATATATTCTCCACTAAGTATTCATAACCCACTAGAATAGCCGAATATAGTTAGAATTTTTTTGAAGATACACTCTACTGATGCCTCTCTAGATAGATAACCGATGCATTTCTATTATTCCAGTACCATAATTATTATGTAAAATTCTTACCCAACATGACCAAACTTTATATATGTATCTAGACCCAAGAACAATTTAGAGTTATGTAAGTAGCGGGGACGCTACATTTTCTCCAAAAGGGGGGGATGTAATGGCCCGGCTACTATTTTATTGGACAGCCACGCCTACAGACGGCGGGCCCCACTATATAAGCGGGGCCAGCCGCCTGAGCGGGGCTGCTGTTACCCCATCACTTATTCTACTATGTATATTACTCAGTGACATTAATAAACCTATATATATATTCTATACCTATACTCACACATACCATGAACTCCCTACAGAAGGATAGCCATGGCGACCCCAGGTCCCATATCTATTACAGTAGCTTGATAAAAAAGTACGAAAATCACAATGAGTTGAAACAGGAAAACAAAAATTTTGTAAGAAAATAGAGTGGGTATTTCTAACGCAAATGTTTTTCATGTCAAAAAAATTCTTTACTGTTTCGTTACTGTTGAAAGTTTTCAAATTTTTCCACATTGTTGATAGTTCTGCAATAGGATTGGTAAAGTTTTTTAAAATTCTAACTATAAGATAAACTTATAATTTTCAAAATTCCGCTTGCTGTTTCAAATATTGATGGAATTGCATACTTTGCAATAAATTTCATTCGGCATGTTGTGCTCTCTCATGTCATTTAGTAAAATATAAACTATTGAAAAGCATTTTAAAATTTTTGACCAACACAGAAAGTTGACAATATTGCAAGAGTTATTGCAAGAAAATAATCACTGTTTTGAAACTGTAATAACTTATAAACCCGATTCTTATTTCAATAACTTAGCCATAGTGACGGAAAAAAAATTTGCGAAACACAAAAGATTTTTTTTAGATTTCTGAATTTCTCAGAATTCCACATCATTTATCAAATAGTTCACTCTAGTTCGCCGTATGCAACAAGAACAAAAGTTGAAAAATATGAATAAGCTAGTTTTGAAACTGGAGTAAAATTTTCTAGCTGTTTCAACTAATGCTGATATATAGAAAATATGGAAAAATAGATGTTCGTAGACTGTTCGATGGCTGTCAAAAATTTCGTTTTCCCTCAATAATAATTTTTACAATTTCACAAACACTATGATTTTTGTCAAATTTTGTATACTTTTGATAAGTTTGCTGCTGCAAGTAACACTTCCCATTGTCGATATAACTCGAAACCAGAAATTTATTGATTTTCTTCTTCAATTATCACTAATTTTTTTTATGGTTAATGTGCACAAAATGAAACCATATCAAAATTCCTTGGTGATGAGCAAAAAATGAAAAATGATTTCGAAAATACAGAAATCCTTACTGGATATAAACGGGACAATGTTAACTTTTCGTTATCACATAATAATTATTTCGGATTAAAAAATATGAAAGTTCGAAACGGTGAACAATTGTATTTTCATTTTCAGAACCTCAAGCCTGACTGTTTCAAATGTTTTTTTTTTCTTTCAATCTAATTTATTCCTTGATCTTATAATTGAGGAATTCATTATTTACACTTAATGGGAAAAAAATGGGAAAAATACAGTTTCTGTGAGACAATATCAGGGTTATTAATGTTACTTATTGTTTAATTAGTCCATTTATTACTGAAGTTTCGTTTCATATTCAGTTGCTCTAAGAAAAGATTTTTTTCGAAATTCGGATTCCTGTTTCAGGTGATACTGAAGAATTTCGTGCTTGAAAGTAGATTTGATAATTGATTTAGAGTTCGACAAAATTCAAAGCATGCTTTCTCACATAGTTCTGTATCACCACTGTTTTGAAACTATGGCGAAATTGAAATTTCACTTTATGCTTCAATAATTTTAAATGTCGTTATATTTCCAAAGAACTTTACATTGAAACTGTTTTTTTTTTCACATCACAGTTTCAAAGTTCTGCTATGTTAATTAATTTTATTAAAAGCACTGATATCAAAAACAAATAAAAAAACGCGATAAATAATATGATATATTAATCTGATACGTTAAATTCCACTGTTATTGAGCTGATACAGAATGCTTACCCACTCAATACCAATATGAGTCGCTACCAATGCCCGATACTATACTGAAAATTATTGTCGTATTTTTGCTGTTTCAGGTATCACTGATGTCTCTGATTTGATTTCATAACTTGTTCAACATAACTCCGTTTGAAGAACTGTTTACGAAAATTGTAATAACGAAAAAAAGTTTCAAAAATTATTCATCTTATTTCATGAAACTTCAAAATTCAGAACTGATGCCAGAACTGATATTGCATGCTGAATTCCATTTTTTACTGAGATCCTACACAATGCTTGTCGAAATCGGTATGAGCCATTCCAATCAGACTCGAGAAAGGAAATTTTCGCTTATTTTTGCGGATTCAAGTATACCTGGTATGAGCGAATCAATCGAGTGGAAACATTGCTAAGAAAAACGAATAAGCAATAACTTTGAGTTAAAATGATATAAATAAGGAATTTCTGAAAAACGATTGGAATATCCAAAACGGGCCTATCACGTGAATACAGTAAAACTGTTCATTATAAATTTATCAAAAAACCGAGAAAAAGTTTATTCGCAATTTCAGAATCGAAAACTACTGTTTCAAACAATCTTTTTTTCGACTTCTTAGTATATTTCAACAATCTGTCATCGGTGGGTCAGAGTTATCATTATCATTAATTTTTACAGCAAAAAAAGTTTTCACGGTAGCTTTACTAATGCGAATAAGTCAGGTTTTTGATTTCTATTGCTTCTGAAGATGAGTTTCCTCGCCTTTTTCGACCCGTGAGATGATAATCTAGATCAAATAATATATGAAACGGATATAGTATGATCTACAGTAATTAGACGATCACACCGTCAGAAAAAATGAAGATGTTTCAAATGTATGAACCAAACTTCGAATTGATGACTAAAGTATTGAAATAGATATAGTTTCTATCAGTATTATCACTGTTTCGAAACTGTGATAACTAAAAGTTTTAATTCATGATTTCAATAAATACAAAAATGGTTAACCCTCTGAAAGAATAACATCGACATTGAGAATGATTGTTTCACTGTTTCAAAACTGTAATGTTCTGAACTTTGTTTCCATTTTCCCAATGAATGACATATTCCCAGATATAAAAATCTTCGAAAAGTAGCTGAACTGCAAAAAATTCCTATTGCCATTGCCTTTCCCAAGTATCTACCATTAATCAAATTGTCGTTTTGCTGAATCATCAGTATCACTTGAAACAGTACACTGTACTGAAGAAATTGAATCATGTTAGGACACAAAGTAATTGGACAATCAAAGTCTAAAAAGTACGATTCAATATCACTCAATCTTGAAACTGAAAAGCATATTTTTTTCGAAAAAAAAATAACTGTCACTTAACTAATTGAAATGAGTGTGGTGTTTTGATATTCTTTGCTTGATATGTTGGGCCTGTTATGTTAGTTGAATCGGAACAGATGTCATGATAGATCAAAAAATGTAAAAATTCGATACAGTATGCAGTTTGATTCACAGTTACCTGAAAATCAAATTTTCAGAAGAAAAAATTAGAACAACAAAGCTAAATGACCGACTGTAAAACTATCTATACTAAAGTTATTCTGATAGTAAAAATAAGATAATTTCTCGAGAAGTTATATTTTTTTCGAAACTGTGATAACTTGACATTTTTATCAATGTTTCAGCTATTTATTGAAAAAAATGAGAATTAAAAATTTTGTTGTCACATCAGTACCAGATGCATCATCCCAAAAACTTCAAATTTTTGTGGATGAGTTTGGGCGCGTGTCTCTCAATTTTTACTAAAATTTATTTACCCAAAAAATATATGAATTTTTTAAAAATCACGACAGTAGTCAAACGATTGTCGCATTGTATGAAAATGTTTTGATTCTGACTCGAAACCGAATTTTATGTATATTTTTCTGTTTCACGTATGGCACAGTATCTATAAAAATTTGATAGCAAGTAATCTTTGAAAAAGGTCGAATGCATGAGTGGAATGAAAAAATACTAATACGATTAAAAAACAGTTTCATAACAGTGATAATTTTTCATCGAAACTATCATTTGGCGGTATACCGTTCGTTGATTGATAGATTACCGCTTTGTCATTTCAAAACATGGTGAAGGCGCACTGATCCACGACTGTGAGAACTTCATATCTGGAAACTACGAAACTGTAAAAAAATCAAATCCTGATCACGAAATCAATGATCATTGAAGTATTATCAGTTTCTTAACAAAAAAAAACTTTTAACTTTTTCGAATCTCTCATTTCTATTTCAACATTTATTTTTTTGCAGTTGGTCCAACGATCATAAAAGAAACAAAAAAGTGTTATCAGTTATCACTATCACTTCTATCATCACTTCTCACATCACTATCAAAATATGGAATAATTGCGGAGGGAGTTCATTAGGAAAACATACATTGTCAAAAAATCGATAACGCAAACCTGATCAAATAGTCTTCGAACGGGTGTGATCTACAAAACAGAGCAGATGGTCAAATGAGAGAGTGCGTAGATCAGAGAGACAGCAGACAGCAGGTGCTCCGGACACATTCATTCAACAATCTTATTCCATTTGCAAATGGTAATGACTTCAACGAATATATTTGTACGTTTTTTTATTGTGTTCACTCATCTAAACTAGAATTTTCAGATAATCGGCTTCCCCAAATACACCAAATTAGCTCTAGAGCTCCGATGTCATGTGCTCTCATATCTAGGAAATTCGACTTTGATCAGCTATTCTCTGTGCTCCAAATTGTGCAACTCGGAGATTCAAAAGTTCGATATCAAGTGTCCAGATGAGTTGGAAATGGAGGAGGATAGGGATGGTATTATAGTGAGATTGACATATCTACCATGGGAGAAGGAAGTGGAGAAACGGTTTGTGGATATTGGAGGAGTTGAGAGATATTTGGTGGATAAATATAGACAGTTGAAGATTGGAAGGACCAATAGGTTGAGGATTAGGGTGAGGAAGTGGCCTAGTGAAGTGATCAGTATCTTTGATCAACTTGATCAGTTTGAAGTGTACATATATAACACAATGTATGATGGTTTCATAGAGAACATGAAGACATGTAGGCTCCGTGTCCGGAGCATGTTATTGTCAGATAATGAAGAAACGGAGAATCGAGTCGTGATTGGATCAGAGTTCTTCAAAACCGATATAGTTGGAGGTCTTCGAGATTTGAACTGCTGGGTGAAGTGTGATATTGATATGGATGACTTTATCACGTCTCCTATCAAATATCTTCATCTGACTACTTCGATTTGTTTCGATACTATTCGTGCCAGGATTGAGCACTTGAATAATCCGGATATTGTGCAACATAAGTTCATAACTATCGAGATTCGTCTACCAGATGATGATAATCGAAAGTTTAACATTGATGAGGTATTACCATTATCGCTATATCCGAATCGAAAAATTCATTATTATGATCCTAATTATTATAAAATAGGAAAAGTTTTTGGTTGGATTCGAAACAATGGAAGGACGTTGCAAATTAAAAAGGAATAAATACTCCAAGTTTGAATGATTTTATTGTTATTTTGTATTGCTATTCACAGATAAATATTTTTTCGAAAAGTCTGCAATTTTTTGAGGACTACTAGTCGATGTCATTATCGATTTCTGACGATACAACGTGAATTAATGAATGTGTGGGAGACAAAATGTCTTCGTGTCTCTGATGAACACACTCTCTCATCGGAACATCTGCTCTTTTTTGCAGATCTCATTTGATCTAGATTGGTGAGTGTCATCGATTTTATGTCGATGGCTACCCAAAATATATTCTCACCTCTCAATGACAAGAAAAAGTTAATGTTTGAAACAATGATTCTGAAACTGAAATTTTCAAGGACATTGTTTCATCAAAACTGTGAGTTGCATTCATGAAACATTCAAAAAGAGTTTCACAAAACGTCTGAAACTGTAATATATCGTAACTATTTGCTGACTGGGTGTTTTCACTGTTTCCACAATATTCTATTTTTCATTTTTTTTCTGTTGTGTTGATTTAACAGCTTCACCTGTCTCTTACACTAAAAAACAGATATTTCGGAAACCTTGAGTTATAAGCTCATCACTTTAACTGATCACTGTTTCGTAAAAATTTCAATGATTGCTCAATTTATATAACTTCACTCTATTCATTCTTAAGCCTCAGAATTTTTGACTATCTGATAAATTTTACAGACGTGTTTGAGCAATTCCGAAGGCATCATAGTGATCAAAAAACATTTCGAATTTTTGGAAATATCATTGTTTCGAAACATCAACAAAATAATTTTTTAAAACTTTTTTTTACATTTAAAAAGCGCCAATGATGTTGCATTTTATTCAAATTCCACAAAAATTGTCACATATTAGATATAAACACTGTTTCAAACTTCATTCACCTTAATAACATGTTGAATGTTTTGTTCAAAAATAATCGGTGTTATCACTTATCACCGTTTCATGAGACAATATCAATCATTAATAACCAATAAACAAATTAGAATTCAAAAAATCCTGATAAACATTTTCGTCAAAATTTCATCTCGAATCAACATTCAGAAATTGTTTTTGTGTTTTGATAATTGAAGAGCTCGAATGGTTTAATGTCATTATTGTTATATTTTGTGAAATATCACAGTTTAGAAACAGATCACATTGGAAATATCTGATTTTTTTACCGTTTCAAAAATGAAGAAAGTTCTTGATTTGTTCAAAAATAACGATTTTTTGGCTGCACCAGGAATGAAATCCGTTTTGATATTTTGCGTAGAAAAAACAGAATAAATAACATTTTCAAAATTGAATTTTCCAGTAGCTTACTCTACTAAAAAAGTATTTTGAATCGACTGATAACTAGCATTTATTACTGTTTCGAAACAGTGTCGAATTTTTATTACAAATTTGTGAGTCAATCTCGTTAAAAATTACTGTGAAGAGAATGTTGTTAGTTTGAAATATGGCTTGAATTTTACACCAATATCAGTTTATTTCCCTGTTCCAACTTTTTTTCATCTTCCACAAAAAACAACAACTGTGTTTATTGTGTAGGCTATGTTGGAAATACTTTGCTCACTATTTACCAAATAATATCGGACGTTACCGGATAGTTTATTACTAAAAATTTTTACTTTTACTGTTTCACGAGTTATGCAAAGGTTTATATGTTTCGCATTCATCGGTGAATCGTATGTCCCTTTTGCACTGAAAGTTGAAATAATCAGCGGAAGATCCTTTTTTATGATAAGATTGTAAACAATCGAAGTTCTAAAAGTAATAAATTATCATAATCATAGTTTAATTTGCATTTTAAAAAACTGAGAAACAGCAAAAATTGAATACCTGTCGATGATTAGAAGTCAATTTGCCTAATGGATAATTGACAATTATTCGAAACTGTAAATTTTAGTGTTTCAAAGTTTAATGAAAGTTGCGTGTACATAAATTTTGCAGTGTTGTTATGAATTTAGAATTTACTAAAAATTTGTTACAATACTACAGCAAAAACAGTTCATTGTTTAAAACCCATTTTTGTAAACACAAATACTTGCAGTTCGTAACTTTAGTTGTTTGGATGATTTATCATAAAATAAGTACATCAGTATTCTTAAAAAGCCTACCGAAAACAGTAATAATATCGTGGATCTGCTTCACTTGCAAAAATAACAGTGGAAACATAATTTACTGTTATTACTGATATAGTTATGCTTCAAAATACACATCTCTATCAAAGACATGCTTTCAAAAAATTATAAAAATAGTTGAAAACTGTAATCATCTCATGTTTCGGGACTATGATAATTATTTTGATATGATTAAATGGAATAATACTTCAGGTAAACTTCCTCCAAAATAATGATCACCGACGAATCATAGTTTCCCGGAGCAAATGTACTAATAGAGCCCATTTATCTAATATTGGAATAGTATAAAACATTCATTCAAAATTGTTTCGAAACAGTGAATACTTCTGAAAATCATCAATGTCTTCCAGAAAAAATCATCAAATGCTGCCGCTAAAAACTTTTTCCAAATTTCAGATCATCCTATAACTTAATCCGAATTAAGAATACGCCTGAAATTTGATGAAATATACCAGTAACAGTAAAAATTTGAATTCCATGTTTCAGAGGATAAAGTTGGTCAGTGTTCCAATTTTCGATAAAAAATGCGTTGTGGTTTCAGAAAACTAACAACAAAAACAAAGATTACAGTAATCAAATACAGCAAGAAAATGGAATATCAATAGTTTTGGAACTTTTTTCCGTTTTTCGATATCGTTATCGGATTATAATATGATTTCACATATATCTTAAAAGTGTGAAACTGTGTTTTTTGTGTCAATCATTATGGTATTGTAGTTCGGAAAATGTATCGCTGTTTCAGAACAATGACATTTCTAACAACAAAAAACTTTTGTTTAATATATAATTGAAAAATTGGATGAAATTTGATTTTTCAGCTTTTTCTTCAATCAACCCAGAAACCTACAGTATACTACAGTACTCCAAATAAGGAGAAAACCAATTGAAAAAAATTTAGGACATCAGTGGCTGCCCAATTGCTCAAGTAAATGCTCTTGCTAATTTTTTGAAAATTCAAAACAGTGAAAAAATACAGTTTCCCGAAATGTTTCATCTCATAATATTGTTGATGTTTTATCGTCAGTTCAGTGATGAATGGACAATTGAGAATAAAATCCTTTTTTTTTTTCATGAAATCAGACAACGTCGCAGTGGTTATTCAACAGTGTTAATTGTATTTCTACAATTTTAGAAACCGCGAAATAATGCGTTTTTTTTGTGTCATATACATTGTTCTATGTATATAGTTATAACAGTTCCAAAACAATGATACTTATAACTTTGATCCTTTTTTCAATAACTTTCAATAAAGATAAATAAGAAAATTTGACTTGTCACATTTTTTTCGGAATAATTTTTTTCAGCCAGCCAAGTAACCTACAGTAGACTATAGTACCGCAAAACACATGCGAGAAAATTCAATTTTTTTTCGAATATCGCAAACGTTGCACGGATCCTATCGTTGAATGAGCTGGATAGTTTAATTTTTTGACAATTCGCAACAGTAAAAAAGTTTTGTTTCACCAAACTTTTATATCTCATAATCTTGTCAATGTTTTCAGTCGATAAACGATCAATATCGAAACGATAATCAGTAAGCTTCATATAACAAAACTTATCAGTTTTCATCATTTTCCGCTGATAAGAAATAAATATTTCATGGAATCTTGAACAAATCTTGTTTCTCCTATATATACGAAAAAACACAAGATAGGTTACCTATTACATAACAGATACTGTTACCTGATAAGATTGCTACGAGTGACCCCGAGTGATAAGGAGAGGGAGGGGGTGGTGCATCACACCAAATGTTTGCCATGCATTCTTATCACTTTCTTATCACCACCAGATAACTCCGCGATAGAAATCAATAGATTTTTGTTGATTTTTGAGGAAAGTCCCATTCTATCAACATTCCATGAGCTTCATCTCTTTATCAGTTGTTGTGATACCATAACATCATGTTGCTTGAGTGGCTCAGCTCTTATCACTATATCGCTTATCATTCTTATCACCAAGTCACATCAATACCTTTACTTCCTCTAAACCCTTCCCCTTCCTTCTCTAACATTTTCCTAATCGTTCTTATCACTCTCTTATCACTATCAGATAACTACCTTGATTTTCAGATGCTCTCCATCTTCCTCCTCATCCTCCTCACCACCTCCACCATCTCCACCAATCCTATCACCAACTGCCTCGACGATGACAAGTACTGTCTTGGTGTTCCCACCAACTGCCTTGGCAATCAGTGCAATATCACCTTCAGTTCCAAATCAGATGGCAAAAAGGTCGACGTTGAATTGTTCGCAAAAAACGTTCAAGACCGAGATTGGCTGGCTGCTGGTTATTCTGTTACTGGAAAAATGGTAGGTAGATTCATAGATTCTATCCTACTGACGTCACATGCACCAGTTTCGTGTCTATATATATTTTATACAAGTCGATAGAGGTTTCCTCGATTGAGCCCCAAAAGTGACGCAACACGTTTTACAAACAATTTCGAACCAACAGTTTATTGAAAATGACCAATATCAACAATCCAAAAAGTTGGCAGCCATAAGAACATCCATTGTCAATTCTTGTGGAACATTGAATTGTGGTGCATTCAATTTGGTGTCTCGATTCTCATATCGATGTCTCAAATAGTCGCAAACGACTTGAACCACTGCTGGTTTGTGCGGCATCCTCACTTGGTGCACCGGGTCCAGTGAGCATTGATGCCATTACGGAGGATTGGATGGCCTCCTCCCGCTTGATGAAGAATGCGGTATCATCCGAAGAGATGAGCTTGACGTGAGGGGATTGGGGTCCGATGATGTTGTATTCTGGTTGGGGGACTTGGTCGGCGGACATGGTCTGGAAAATGAAATGGTTAGAAAAGAGAAAAGAGAAAGAGGTGAAGAGGTTGGAATGGTGATGGATAGAATGACTATGGGTGGGATGGTATGGGTCACCAAGAGAGAGAGTGAGGGGGATTAGAGATGCAGATGGTGTGGGTCTCGACACGATTTGCCTTTGGGATTTTCTGGAGCTCTCTCTTGTCTAGGGTACTGTATTAAAGACGTACATGACACCGTAAACCCTTAGATTCATAGATTCATAGATTCATAGATTCATAGATTCATAGATTCATAGGTTCATAGATTCATAGATTCATAGATTCATAGATTCATAGATTCATAGATTCATAGATTCATAGATTCATAGATTCATAGATTCATAGATTCATAGATTCATAGATTCATAGATTCATAGATTCATAGATTCATAGATTCATAGATTCATAGATTCATAGATTCATAGATTCATAGATTCATAGATTCATAGATTCATAGATTCATAGATTCATAGATTCATAGCTTCATAGATTAATAGATTAATAGATTCATAGATTCATAGATTCATAGATTCATAGATTCATAGATTCATAGATTCATAGATTCATAGATTCATAGATTCATAGATTCATAGATTCATAGATTCATAGATTCATAGATTCATAGATTCATAGATTCATAGATTCATAGATTCATAGATTCATAGATTCATAGATTCATAGATTCATAGATTCATAGATTCATATATTCATATATTCATAGATTCATAGATTCATAGATTCATAGATTCATAGATTCATAGATTCATAGATTCATAGATTCATATATTCATATATTCATAGATTCATAGATTCATAGATTCATAGATTCATAGATTCATAGATTCATAGATTCATAGATTCATAGATTCATAGGTTCATAGATTCAAGTGACATTGATAAACTGATAATGATAAGCTTCAGGACAACAACTATGTGCTCTACTGTGTTCGTGATGATAAAAACGGTCATAGAGGCGGTTTGGGGTTCAATGAAGATCACATGCACATGAATCTGGGCACGGCGGAAGAGATGAAAAGTTATGATCCATTTAATACACAGTTTGAATTGTTGGAGCAACGAGTTGAGAATCAGACCATGTACTGTTGATTCAGGTATGTCTCTTATCATTCTTATCAATTATCACCATCATTTTCAGACACAACGTTGCTGTTATCACTGAGCATTATCAGAATACCGGTCGTTTTGAGATACTACTAGCCATGGGAAGATTGATGAAAAATGAGCTCGGATATCATGGGAACCAAAGGGTGGCCGCTGGTCAGGTTGATATATCTGGAGCAAGAAAGAGCTCCGCGAGGAGTCACTTTATATCAGTTGCATTTGTCTGGTTCTACATTATTCAAATACTTCTATGATTTTTGATTTCATCTATAAACTTTCTATGCTCACTTGATTTTGGTCACTGTAGATGGATTATGATTCTACAGTAAACTACAGTACCTAAGTACAGTATTCATATACATCAATATATTATATCACACGACCCCCTGTGTTGACCATCGTGCGCAACAATTGTATCCACAACCCCTATCATTACTAGCAATGTGCTCAATGCCCTCTGCCTGATATACTGTTCAGTGTAACCGCATATTTTTGTCTTTCCAATATAATTAAATGCTCCTCACCACCGATATCCCCAATTGTCATTATGACGGCAAGTCCTGCCTCTTCTATCCTCCAAATTATCATTTGATAGGAAAATCAAACTTATCAGGTTTCGTTACGAGAACGTTCGCAGAATCATTTGGTTAAAAGCGCTAATTGCTTTCAAGAAAAATGTGAAACATTGAAAAACAGATACTAGCAAAACTTCAGAACTATTACAATTTTCTATCATTGAAAATGTTGTGAGCTCACATGAATATGATTCATTTACTGCTCAACAATCAACTCCTCCACATCAAAATCATAAACTATTACGGTTTCAAAACAGTAATAAAATTGTAGTCTTAATCCAATTCTCCAATAGTCCCGTTTTTGCCGTTTTGCAGTACTTGTTGAAAAGCGATTTCTAGCAAAAGTATGCTACATTTTTGGATAACCTGATCGCTGAAAATCTTAATTTATCAGCACATCGGTCATTCTGAATAATGCAAAAATAGGTGAAAATTCAAATCACTACCGTTCGAAGATTGTACCAATATTATCTGATTTCCTCAAAAAATTTGACTGAATCTTTATATTTTTAATTTTCAGATTTGGCTGAAAATAATAACAATTTTGTGTAATTCATGATTTGAGTGTAAAAAACAACAACTTCCAAAATTATGACAGTTTCAAAACAGTGATGATTGAAATTTCTGAACATATCTTTCAATATCTTTTTGACTGATTTAAGAAATTTCATCATTCTCCGGATTTCAAATATCACTGATATACCATATACACCATCAGTGGCTTCCAGACTGTCTGATAAAATTGATGATTCTTGAAAACCTATCCGGTTCTTGGTACTTAGTTCTATGCTGTCCAAAGAGATCTTTGATAGTTCTATTTTTTTTCAAAATATTTTTTCATATACAGTAAAATTTTTATTTTAT
This sequence comes from Caenorhabditis uteleia, assembly GCA_963573275.1. Taxonomy (NCBI): domain Eukaryota; kingdom Metazoa; phylum Nematoda; class Chromadorea; order Rhabditida; family Rhabditidae; genus Caenorhabditis; species Caenorhabditis uteleia. The sequence continues at coordinate 5,893,179 of OY752134.1, forward strand.
GATAAATAAGCAAAAATGTTATATGATATTCTCGTTATTTTCCAATAAAACCATTAGTGAATAGTCCTTGCTTGTTCTTGACCCCATCTTGTTCAATGCATTCACATCATTCAGGCAATTGACATTAGTTCTTCTGAAATAGTTTTTATAATTAACTATTCATTTTGAGAGTAATTACCATGTCTTGCGTCTCCAAAAACCATTTTGTCCCCCTCCTTCAGCTGCAAGAAACGATGCTCCGTCATTCCGATCGGTTGATAGAAAGTCGGACTATCTTTAGTGAATATGAAGCTCTAAAACGACCGTTGATTTGAAATATGACAAAAAAACCGAAAAACTCACACCAATAACGGTTTCGACCAATTCATGCTCTCCATATCGTCAAGTTCTAGTCCATCTTCTTTTTCGCCAAATGATGCTCGTTGCCCATTGTTGGATATTCCCAAAAAGAAATGTATAATCCTCAAAAAAAAACTGAATCTCAACTTACGTATGGCAATTGTTGGTATCATCTGATGTTTCCATACAACTTTCTCCGAATTCCCAGCAATCATAGTTTGCTCTTTTCCCGTCAAAACTACCGAATCCCAGAATCTAAATCACTGTTTGTAGATTGATAATGAATCAATGAAGCTTACATAGTGTTCCAAAAGCTCTAAATTAAATGCACCAGATCTTCTGCCAAAACCAACAATACAATTGCCGTTGTATTGGTTGAACAACATTTGGAGCATCTCTGGAGCAATACAAAATGAAACTACTTTCCTAAAAATTGTTATCTTTATAAGTTTATTGTTGTCATAATTACCATTTCATAACTTCTGGAATATCCAATGGCAATGAATTCATTCGTTTCTGCTTATTGGTGCGCTCCACTGTTACCTTGATAATATGGGATGTCTGAAAGATGGTCCTTTTTTAGTGGAATCTTTGAATCTATAAATCTATAAATCTATGAATCTATGAATCTATGAACGAGCAGTTGTTGAGCGGTTGAAGAAAATGTTGGCAAGTACACTTTTTAAACCATCAAAAATGAATTCTCCATCCAAAAATACGCTTGCAAAAAAATTCTTTGCCTTCGAGGACTCGAACCCGTGACCTCCTGCTTGTCAAGCGCCTTGTACCACTAGGCCGCGCGCGCACTACAAAGACTACAATCCCAGGTTTTCGGCGACTACAAACTACAATCTCAGGTTTTTGTGGGCGCGGCTTAGTGGTACAAGGCGCTGATTTGCGTGCGGAAGGTCCCTGGTTCGAATCCGCGAGGGTCAAAAGTTTTTTTGCAAGCATATTATCGGATCAGAAAATTTATTTCCATAATTTCATCAATTTTAGAAGAAGTTAAAAAGATGTTGGAGAGGTGGATAACTTTTTTGAGCCAAAAAATTTACGAATCCATGAAAAAACTCACCATTTTGAGCATTGCCACTTTAACTTGCATCATCTCACATCGTTTTCCTCATTCCATCCGATTGTTGTTATTCCTGCCTCTTTGATTTATTCTTTTGGTATCACTGAGAATGGTTTAGATCCGCTATGGAGTCAGATTACCTGAAATATGGTGGAAAATAATGAACAATATTTTTAGAATGAAAAAAAACGAAACGGAGCTCAAAACGAGACTCTAAAACATATGAAGAGCATGAAAACAAACGACGAAAAGCAGGAAAACTATACGAATGAAAGCTGCAAAACTCGCCCATCGGACAGGCGAGCGAGCAATATTACACTAAACTGTAAGGGAGGAAGATGGCGGGGAGCACATTATTAGAAATTATAAAAATAGAAGATCGTACAGTTACACAGCGAGAAAGAAAATATATGAAGGGACTTGTGATGAAAGAGAAGAATGATACGAATGAGGGGTGGATATGGATTATCAAATCTATACAGCTATCAGATTCTATGACACTTAGTTCTTTGCTGGCTAAAAAGCAAGACATCTAAAGTAGTTCATGTATATGTATAGATCTTTGGTGTTCTATGCCAGCTTTTTCTCTCCGTGATGGCTCAGTAAATATTATGATTGGATGATAAGTCTTTTACAACGAGTGATAATCAACTCGGTGATGAGAGTAAACACAGCCGTATTTGCTGACATTTTCAGTTTTTTCAATGAAACAAAATGAGACATACGACGTATTGAACATACACAACAATGCTTACTGAATATCACTGTTTCGAAACAGTGATGATTTTAAATTGAAGAGATATCTTGCAATAATATCCCATTCTGATATATAAATCAATTTTTTGAAATAAAAGTTAACCAAAACAAATAATTCTATAACAATCAAAAAATATTCAAAAGTGTTCAGAAATTCGTTTGAAACTGTAACTTTATTTGAAAGGAGCGACTATTTTATTCTTGGTTGTAAATATTTTTTCGTGCTTCTAATATCACTGATAATGTACACTAATGCATTCGTATTTCAAAAATGAAAAAAAAACAAGTAACAATGTTTGGAAACTCGTACAAGTCATATAACATCACAGCGATGTAAGATGAAAATATAAAATTTGTCTGAAACTCTATTTATTTTCTTTTTTAGTGTTTCAGAAATGTGATAAAGGTTACAATATAGTTGATAGAACTGCTGAGTCCCGGAAATGAGCAATATCTTTTTTTGAAAAGTTAGATTGGGACAAGTGGAACTCTTTGGACGTGTCCGATAAAAACCAATGCTTAGAAATTGTAATAAATAAATATGTAATTTCTATCCAAAAACCAGTCAACACGTCGAAAAAGTTAACGAAAACCACTCGAAATCAGAAAGTTTCTATCAAAGCGTCAAAGTTCGATGAACCATAGCAATGATTTTTTTAGTAAGGTATGAAAATAATTGACGATTTCAAAACAGTAATTTTTAAAAATGGTGAACTTTTTCGAACAATGTTCTGAACGTTTTGTGAGTAACCGCGATATTCTTTTCAAACGGAAAAATTATTGTATAATTCTTGAAACTGTTGGTGATTGGAAAATTATAAACATTCTGGAAAAAAATTTATTAAAACTGACCGTTTCAGAAAATTGCTCGAAACATGAAAAACAGCAAATGCAAAGTCGGATCAAGAATTTTCAGTGTATATTTAATCTATCAATAATGAGAAACGGCAAATATTAATTTTTTCCAGATCTATATTTTTGCAGCAATTAGTTATTCATTTAGCCTGCTTTAACAATACTTGATTCATATTGTGAATCGCTGTCTCACCAATTTTATGAATATTATAATATAGCGTGAAAAGTTATTACATTGTAGATTTTAACTAAGTCGGATTTTGGAGTTTCAGATGCTCTGCTATTTTTGGTACTCATTCGTCGACCGAAAAACTTCACATTTCAATAATTTCATGATCAATTACAGTTTCCAGAATCAGAAAAAATGCATGTTAAAAAAACAGTGATAATAAATTTTCTAAAAAATTGGTGTATGATATTTATCGTCTATTTGAATCGAGTATCAGCTTGATCTAGAATAACCGGGGATTGAAAAAATTCGAAAATGATGATGCTCTGAAACTGTGATTCAGTGTTTCATAGTGTGATGAAAATGTTGTTGCGATTCACGGAACTATTCGTATTTCTATATCAACTGTTTTTTCTTTGAACTTTATTTACCAAAATGATTAGTGATATTGTTACTAAAGAAAAACGAAACGCAGAGGTTTTGAAACAGAAAAGTTTTATCTTGGGTTCGTTGGAAAAGCCCTATTAAAGAAAACAGTGAGATCCATTTTTAAAAGTTTATTGAAACTGTAATACAATTTTCAGGAAATTATGACAGTACATCTCTCCGGAAACTGGAAGAACGTCACGAAACTGACACTTTTGTTGCAATAAATACAAAAGTTCAAGTAATTTTAATTGCTTGTAAATATTGACTGTAAATTTTCGAGACCCCGTCGAACATCCTCCTTATTTTGAGAGCGTGAATAATGATACTGTTCCAAAACAGTAATAATTTTCAACTTTTTCAATAATTTCAATTCAATAGTTCTTCTTTCGCAGTACTACTTTACTCAGAAGGCTCAAATTGGAGGCCAATGAATGTTTGAACTGAAAACTTTCTCCCTTTCGAGGTTCAAAAGAATCTGATAACTTTTACGGCTTCACAACATGAATATTTTCACCTTATTCAATTTCCATCGTAGAAATGTACTGATAACATTCATAATCAAGCAATACAATAATATCACGAAACATAAACCTTGAGAATTGAAACTGTGATATTCCGTTTCAAGGTATTATGAAGATTTTGAAGTAGGGGAGTGACTGATATTGATTGCCACTGTTGTCATTGAAACTATGCAATTCAAAGTAGTGTTACTATATATACGCCAAAACTTATGAGAATTCCAAAACAGAGAAAACGGTTTCAGATTTCGAAACGAATGGAAAAAAATGAAGATAAAGATGTTTCGGATCACGAAAAATGGTGGAGAAAAACATACTGAAACTGAAGTTTGTCTTTTTTTCGTGTGTTCTCTGTATGAATCAAGTATTCTTTGGCAATGTAAAAGAATATTACAGTTTCAAAACAGCAAGTAATTAAATTTTTTCGAATGATTTCCTGTAAACTTGTCAAAAAATTTTCCTTTGGGTTTTACAGACAACAAGGATTTGAATTATCGAAAAAATAAATTTCAGTTTCGAAACAGTGATAATATATTTCTGAAAGACACATTGATTACTATCTTTGTAATGATTTGGCAGTCTAGTAACATTTGTTGATTTTAACCTTGTTTCGAGTAAGCTCCTCGAAACAAGTAACATGTCAAGTCGATAAAAATTGACCGGCGGAACATTGGGAATTGAGGAAACCACTGTTATTGAATACAACATTCTTACTGAGTTTTGACCTTTATTACTGTTTTTGAACAATTATAGTATAAGTGTGGGTAATTTTTATTATTGAGTCATATGATTGGTGCGAAACGTTAAAAAATATATAAATGATTTTCAGGAAGTATACGCAATCAACATGTGCTGTCATCACACCATCATTGATGTTTTGAAAGACTGGAAACTAACACAGTTTCGAAACAGTGATAATTGATAAAAACAATAATGTTTTAATTTGTTATAGTCTATTTTTATCATTACTTGACTTAAACATTGCTCATAAATTTTGTTTGATAAAGTAGGTTTGTCAAAGGTCTGAGAATTATGTGCTCCTAAAGAACAGTGAAGTTTATTCGCTCCCAATGATATTGCCAATCATCATCATTCATGGATTTGCAAAAATTGGTACACAATTTATCAGAAACTGTGATTTAGTTTCGAAAGATCGATGGTACTATCTCGTTCCGTGATAATATAAATATCTGTCTGAAAATGTATCGCTAGATACGACTTCTACGACTACAATGGAACAAGCCAGCAGAAATAACATATTTATTCGAAACAGAAAAAAAACATTGAACTTTCCCAATGTTTTGATATTTTTTCAACAAGCTTTCGAATAACAATCTTAATGTTTCTCAACCCTGAAAATGTTCTCTATCAGATTTTTCAAGGAAATGTCGTTCGATTGAGATTGTTCATGATCCTAACCTAACTGGTATTTTTCTGAAACAGATACTTTTTCGGAAAGATTAGTTTCTAAAAACCGTGGAACAACATATTTCCAGAAGTTCAGAGAAAAATACCCGATGAAACGTCAAAAAAGCCAGTTTCAGAAAATCCATGTAATCGAAATTTTTTGAACATTTCGATTTTGATTTGGGTTTTCATCTGGTACATTTTTTTCACATGAATCTCATTGATAAGTAATTACTGTTTCATGATATACTTTTATTTTCCCATACTTGAATCATTTTTAATCATACTGTTGATTTGGATCGTGATAAATGATTTTCCACAACCTGTTTCTATTCTCAGATTCTGAAAACTACTTCGTTCTTGAAAAAAAGAATTTCGAATCAAACAATGTGCTGAGCATCTATTCGCTTAGGAATCATTTATTTGAAAGCTGATTGAAACAGCCAACTTGATAACATTACTGTTTTCTGAAATTGTGAAAAGCTATGAAAACTGAAAACTGCAATCGTCTCTCTAGTCTAGTGTGTTCCGATATTAACAATTTGCGATTACTCGACTCATAATAAAAGTAACGATACTATGAAAAACTTTTGCAACAACTTGAAACGGAAAAAAATCTGGCGGTTTCAATGATAGCTAATATTTTTATTTTCGACTATGCTGAAACTGAATTCTAAATTCTGAAACCAAACAAGAGTTGTATTTATCTAAAAATTCAATCTGTCCTCTTTTCCGATTGTTCATAAATTTCACAAATATTCTAGAATTGTATTTGCAACTGTAAAACTTTGTTTGACACAATTGTTGGCAGTTTCATAATTTTTTAAAAATTGATTTTATTTTGTGACAACCAGTTTTTCGCAGTATTCGGCACTCCAAATGGTATTAAGATAAGACAAATATCCTGTTTTACGGTAGTTCTTACTGTAGTATACTGTATCACTGTGTCAATTCAGGAAGTTTTAGTTGAAAAAATCTTGATTTGAATGAATGAAAACGTTTTCATTCGTAACAAAGATACACAGTTGTGCTACTATACTATATTTCGAAATATTGTGAATATCATGTGTCAGAAACAGTATTTATAGAAATATGTATAAGATGGATGCTCTTATTTTCTGATGAAAAACGTGTTGAATATGAAGATTTTGACAGAAAGACGGACTGAAATATGCCATAGTTATCACCCATTCTATTGAAAAACACGAAATATGTGAAAAACTATCACCAAAACTTGAAACAGAGAATACAAATTTGCCTGTTTAAATTATTAGTGATAACATTTTTGGATTTTTTTAGGTCACTCGATTTCTCATTTAGTCTCATTTTCTTGTTGTGCGAATTATGACTTGATACACTTGAAATATCATTTTTTATAAAATTATTATTCTGACCAACAAAATGGACGGCTGATATGCATGATTGACTCGTTTTAGAAAGGCCTGAATCAATCTCTTGAGCGTTGACATGCTTCTTCGAGACAGTGGAAGTACTATATTGAAAATTATGTAGTATCAACCTCGCAGCGTCATAAGTCGCTTGAAATAATGTTTGAAACGGCAGTTTTCTCAATACATTGCCTGCTTTTCACACTTTCGAATTTGATAGAACAAGCTCAATAGAGAACACGCTCGATATGTTAACTTATCTGTTCTTTGTATCTTGAAACAGTTTTTGATAAAAAATTTTAAATAATCAATTCCTAAAACAAATCTTTTGATGAAATCCATGTTAGAAAATAACTGGCAGACTTCTTGATCATTTTTTGAAGTTTTTATCAGCCCTCCATGTAAAGTTAATTGTTTCCAACTTCCAAAAAATTCCAGTCGAGACTTCCTCAAAACAGTATTCTCACTAAAAAGGTATTTCTTCTTTTTTTTTTTAAATATATCACTGTTTCATATAATACCTAAATTTCATATTTATCTTCTTTTTTTGATTACTATGCTCTTCTAAATCATAGGATTGCGGAAAATTAGTTGAAAGAGCACAACCGACGTGGTGCGACCGTATACCCAACAAGTCTGCAAGCACCAAGAAAAATACCAAACACACTGAATTTGTCACAAAAATCAGCGTTTTTCACAGTGCCCTTAAATTGAAGCAGACTTGTATTGATATTCAATCGAATTGATGTTTTCGGCTTATCTGTGTGATGGTGAATTCATTTTTCAAAATGTTTCCAAAAATAATGAGATAATTTTTCAATACTGAGCGTAGAAAATGTGATATCATTTGGAAAACAAAAACACTCGAAAACATGGCTTTTGAAAAAGTTTCCATTATTGCAAACATAAATAAAGCTTGATGGTATCATTCGGTAAATCAGTGAAACTGTATTTTTCCGGTTTCAGGATCCAAACAGTATCAATTTTTTTCACTTTCCTCGATTGTCATTCTATTTAACCCCCTCAAGGATTGGTATCAACTTTAAAGAAAAATTATATAAGTATCCCAATTTTGATACATTAAAAAATTTGACTTTAAAAAATACTTTTCGATAATTTTGCATTGAGCTTTGGAATAGTGGAACAATTTATTTATGACAAATGGAAAATCCACTCTATTGGAATAATCCTACTGTTTCAGAGGGAACAAATTTCTGAATATACTGCCCTCAAATATTGACGCAGTTGAATGAATCGATTTCCTAAAACAGTTTTTCAGAAAGATGAGTTACTGCAGGTTCTACTGAAAATTCTAAGATTTTTTTGAAACACGATGTAGGATTCAAACTCAAAACGAAGTCACTTGTGGGAATCCTAGAAAGGCTGAAACAGCAAAATTAACAACTTGGAAGTTTTTTTCAATTCAACTAGATTTTCTTTTTTTTCCAAAACACGTTTCCTTCATACTGTAGCTACGTATTTCGAGCAGATTACTATAGAAAGAATTTCGATTGTGAGAGAAATACAAAATATTTAACACGAGAACTGTTGTGAGCTTGATCCGTCGCTGTTTTTGTGGCTAAAACTGTGACGACAATGAGTGAGCTTGATCCGTCGCTGTTTTTGTGGCTAAAACTGTGACGACAATGAGTGAGCTCGATCCGTCGCTGTTTTTGTGGCTAAAACTGTGACGACAATGAGTGAGCTTGATCCGTCGCTGTTTTTGTGGCTAAAACTGTGACGACAATGAGTGAGCTTGATCCGTCGCTGTTTTTGTGGCTAAAACTGTGACGACAATGAGTGAGCTCGATCCGTCGCTGTTTTTGTGGCTAAAACTGTGACAAAATCGAGTAGGCTTGATCCGTCGCTGTTTTTGTGGCTAAAACTGTGACGACAATGAGTGAGCTCGATCCGTCGCTGTTTTTGTGGCTAAAACTGTGACAAAATCGAGTGAGCTTGATCCGTCGCTGTTTTTGTGGCTAAAACTGTGACGAGATCGAGTGAGCTTGATCCGTCGCTGTTTTTGTGGCTAAAACTGTGACGACAATGAGTGAGCTCGATCCGTCGCTGTTTTTGTGGCTAAAACTGTGACGAGATCGAGTGAGCTTGATCCGTCGCTGTTTTTGTGGCTAAAACTGTGACAACAATGAGTGACCTTGATCCGTCGCTGTTTTTGTGGCTAAAACTGTGACGACAATGAGTGACCTTGATCCGTCGCTGTTTTTGTGGCTAAAACTGTGACGACAATGAGTGACCTTGATCCGTCGCTGTTTTTGTGGCTAAAACTGTGACGACAATGAGTGACCTTGATCCGTCGCTGTTTTTGTGGCTAAAACTGTGACGAGATCGAGTGAGCTTGATCCGTCGCTGTTTTTGTGGCTAAAACTGTGACGAGATCGAGTGAGCTTGATCCGTCGCTGTTTTTGTGGCTAAAACTGTGACGACAATGAGTGAGCTCGATCCGTCGCTGTTTTTGTGGCTAAAACTGTGACAAAATCGAGTGAGCTTGATCCGTCGCTGTTTTTGTGGCTAAAACTGTGACGACAATGAGTGAGCTCGATCCGTCGCTGTTTTTGTGGCTAAAACTGTGACGACAATGAGTGAGCTCGATCCGTCGCTGTTTTTGTGGCTAAAACTGTGACAAAATCGAGTGAGCTTGATCCGTCGCTGTTTTTGTGGCTAAAACTGTGACGACAATGAGTGAGCTCGATCCGTCGCTGTTTTTGTGGCTAAAACTGTGACGAGATCGAGTGAGCTTGATCCGTCGCTGTTTTTGTGGCTAAAACTGTGACGACAATGAGTGAGCTCGATCCGTCGCTGTTTTTGTGGCTAAAACTGTGACAAAATCGAGTGAGCTTGATCCGTCGCTGTTTTTGTGGCTAAAACTGTGACGAGATCGAGTGAGCTCGATCCGTCGCTGTTTTTGTGGCTAAAACTGTGACGAGATCGAGTGAGCTTGATCCGTCGCTGTTTTTGTGGCTAAAACTGTGACGACAATGAGTGAGCTCGATCCGTCGCTGTTTTTGTGGCTAAAACTGTGACGAGATCGAGTGAGCTTGATCCGTCGCTGTTTTTGTGGCTAAAACTGTGACGACAATGAGTGAGCTTGATCCGTCGCTGTTTTTGTGGCTAAAACTGTGACGAGATCGAGTGAGCTTGATCCGTCGCTGTTTTTGTGGCTAAAACTGTGACGACAATGAGTGACCTTGATCCGTCGCTGTTTTTGTGGCTAAAACTGTGACGACAATGAGTGACCTTGATCCGTCGCTGTTTTTGTGGCTAAAACTGTGACGAGATCGAGTGAGCTTGATCCGTCGCTGTTTTTGTGGCTAAAACTGTGACGACAATGAGTGACCTTGATCCGTCGCTGTTTTTGTGGCTAAAACTGTGACGACAATGAGTGACCTTGATCCGTCGCTGTTTTTGTGGCTAAAACTGTGACGAGATCGAGTGAGCTTGATCCGTCGCTGTTTTTGTGGCTAAAACTGTGACGACAATGAGTGACCTTGATCCGTCGCTGTTTTTGTGGCTAAAACTGTGACGACAATGAGTGACCTTGATCCGTCGCTGTTTTTGTGGCTAAAACTGTGACGAGATCGAGTGAGCTTGATCCGTCGCTGTTTTTGTGGCTAAAACTGTGACGAGATCGAGTGAGCTTGATCCGTCGCTGTTTTTGTGGCTAAAACTGTGACGACAATGAGTGACCTTGATCCGTCGCTGTTTTTGTGGCTAAAACTGTGACGAGATCGAGTGAGCTTGATCCGTCGCTGTTTTTGTGGCTAAAACTGTGACAACAATGAGTGAGCTCGATCCGTCGCTGTTTTTGTGGCTAAAACTGTGACGACAATGAGTGACCTTGATCCGTCGCTGTTTTTGTGGCTAAAACTGTGACGACAATGAGTGACCTTGATCCGTCGCTGTTTTTGTGGCTAAAACTGTGACGAGATCGAGTGAGCTTGATCCGTCGCTGTTTTTGTGGCTAAAACTGTGACGACAATGAGTGAGCTCGATCCGTCGCTGTTTTTGTGGCTAAAACTGTGACAAAATCGAGTGAGCTTGATCCGTCGCTGTTTTTGTGGCTAAAACTGTGACGAGATCGAGTGAGCTTGATCCGTCGCTGTTTTTGTGGCTAAAACTGTGACGAGATCGAGTGAGCTTGATCCGTCGCTGTTTTTGTGGCTAAAACTGTGACGAGATCGAGTGAGCTTGATCCGTCGCTGTTTTTGTGGCTAAAACTGTGACGACAATGAGTGAGCTCGATCCGTCGCTGTTTTTGTGGCTAAAACTGTGACAAAATCGAGTGAGCTTGATCCGTCGCTGTTTTTGTGGCTAAAACTGTGACGAGATCGAGTGAGCTTGATCCGTCGCTGTTTTTGTGGCTAAAACTGTGACGAGATCGAGTGAGCTTGATCCGTCGCTGTTTTTGTGGCTAAAACTGTGACGAGATCGAGTGAGCTTGATCCGTCGCTGTTTTTGTGGCTAAAACTGTGACGACAATGAGTGAGCTCGATCCGTCGCTGTTTTTGTGGCTAAAACTGTGACAAAATCGAGTGAGCTTGATCCGTCGCTGTTTTTGTGGCTAAAACTGTGACGACAATGAGTGAGCTCGATCCGTCGCTGTTTTTGTGGCTAAAACTGTGACGAGATCGAGTGAGCTTGATCCGTCGCTGTTTTTGTGGCTAAAACTGTGACGACAATGAGTGAGCTCGATCCGTCGCTGTTTTTGTGGCTAAAACTGTGACAAAATCGAGTGAGCTTGATCCGTCGCTGTTTTTGTGGCTAAAACTGTGACGAGATCGAGTGAGCTCGATCCGTCGCTGTTTTTGTGGCTAAAACTGTGACGAGATCGAGTGAGCTTGATCCGTCGCTGTTTTTGTGGCTAAAACTGTGACGACAATGAGTGAGCTCGATCCGTCGCTGTTTTTGTGGCTAAAACTGTGACGAGATCGAGTGAGCTTGATCCGTCGCTGTTTTTGTGGCTAAAACTGTGACGACAATGAGTGAGCTTGATCCGTCGCTGTTTTTGTGGCTAAAACTGTGACGAGATCGAGTGAGCTTGATCCGTCGCTGTTTTTGTGGCTAAAACTGTGACGACAATGAGTGACCTTGATCCGTCGCTGTTTTTGTGGCTAAAACTGTGACGACAATGAGTGACCTTGATCCGTCGCTGTTTTTGTGGCTAAAACTGTGACGAGATCGAGTGAGCTTGATCCGTCGCTGTTTTTGTGGCTAAAACTGTGACGACAATGAGTGACCTTGATCCGTCGCTGTTTTTGTGGCTAAAACTGTGACGACAATGAGTGACCTTGATCCGTCGCTGTTTTTGTGGCTAAAACTGTGACGAGATCGAGTGAGCTTGATCCGTCGCTGTTTTTGTGGCTAAAACTGTGACGAGATCGAGTGAGCTTGATCCGTCGCTGTTTTTGTGGCTAAAACTGTGACGAGATCGAGTGAGCTTGATCCGTCGCTGTTTTTGTGGCTAAAACTGTGACGACAATGAGTGACCTTGATCCGTCGCTGTTTTTGTGGCTAAAACTGTGACGAGATCGAGTGAGCTTGATCCGTCGCTGTTTTTGTGGCTAAAACTGTGACGACAATGAGTGACCTTGATCCGTCGCTGTTTTTGTGGCTAAAACTGTGACGACAATGAGTGACCTTGATCCGTCGCTGTTTTTGTGGCTAAAACTGTGACGAGATCGAGTGAGCTTGATCCGTCGCTGTTTTTGTGGCTAAAACTGTGACGACAATGAGTGACCTTGATCCGTCGCTGTTTTTGTGGCTAAAACTGTGACGACAATGAGTGACCTTGATCCGTCGCTGTTTTTGTGGCTAAAACTGTGACGAGATCGAGTGAGCTTGATCCGTCGCTGTTTTTGTGGCTAAAACTGTGACGAGATCGAGTGAGCTTGATCCGTCGCTGTTTTTGTGGCTAAAACTGTGACGACAATGAGTGACCTTGATCCGTCGCTGTTTTTGTGGCTAAAACTGTGACGAGATCGAGTGAGCTTGATCCGTCGCTGTTTTTGTGGCTAAAACTGTGACGACAATGAGTGAGCTTGATCCGTCGCTGTTTTTGTGGCTAAAACTGTGACGACAATGAGTGAGCTCGATCCGTCGCTGTTTTTGTGGCTAAAACTGTGACAAAATCGAGTGAGCTTGATCCGTCGCTGTTTTTGTGGCTAAAACTGTGACGAGATCGAGTGAGCTTGATCCGTCGCTGTTTTTGTGGCTAAAACTGTGACGAGATCGAGTGAGCTTGATCCGTCGCTGTTTTTGTGGCTAAAACTGTGACGAGATCGAGTGAGCTTGATCCGTCGCTGTTTTTGTGGCTAAAACTGTGACGACAATGAGTGAGCTCGATCCGTCGCTGTTTTTGTGGCTAAAACTGTGACAAAATCGAGTGAGCTTGATCCGTCGCTGTTTTTGTGGCTAAAACTGTGACGACAATGAGTGAGCTCGATCCGTCGCTGTTTTTGTGGCTAAAACTGTGACGAGATCGAGTGAGCTTGATCCGTCGCTGTTTTTGTGGCTAAAACTGTGACGACAATGAGTGAGCTCGATCCGTCGCTGTTTTTGTGGCTAAAACTGTGACAAAATCGAGTGAGCTTGATCCGTCGCTGTTTTTGTGGCTAAAACTGTGACGAGATCGAGTGAGCTCGATCCGTCGCTGTTTTTGTGGCTAAAACTGTGACGAGATCGAGTGAGCTTGATCCGTCGCTGTTTTTGTGGCTAAAACTGTGACGACAATGAGTGAGCTCGATCCGTCGCTGTTTTTGTGGCTAAAACTGTGACGAGATCGAGTGAGCTTGATCCGTCGCTGTTTTTGTGGCTAAAACTGTGACGACAATGAGTGAGCTTGATCCGTCGCTGTTTTTGTGGCTAAAACTGTGACGAGATCGAGTGAGCTTGATCCGTCGCTGTTTTTGTGGCTAAAACTGTGACGACAATGAGTGACCTTGATCCGTCGCTGTTTTTGTGGCTAAAACTGTGACGACAATGAGTGACCTTGATCCGTCGCTGTTTTTGTGGCTAAAACTGTGACGAGATCGAGTGAGCTTGATCCGTCGCTGTTTTTGTGGCTAAAACTGTGACGACAATGAGTGACCTTGATCCGTCGCTGTTTTTGTGGCTAAAACTGTGACGACAATGAGTGACCTTGATCCGTCGCTGTTTTTGTGGCTAAAACTGTGACGAGATCGAGTGAGCTTGATCCGTCGCTGTTTTTGTGGCTAAAACTGTGACGACAATGAGTGACCTTGATCCGTCGCTGTTTTTGTGGCTAAAACTGTGACGACAATGAGTGACCTTGATCCGTCGCTGTTTTTGTGGCTAAAACTGTGACGAGATCGAGTGAGCTTGATCCGTCGCTGTTTTTGTGGCTAAAACTGTGACGACAATGAGTGAGCTCGATCCGTCGCTGTTTTTGTGGCTAAAACTGTGACAAAATCGAGTGAGCTTGATCCGTCGCTGTTTTTGTGGCTAAAACTGTGACGAGATCGAGTGAGCTTGATCCGTCGCTGTTTTTGTGGCTAAAACTGTGACGAGATCGAGTGAGCTTGATCCGTCGCTGTTTTTGTGGCTAAAACTGTGACGACAATGAGTGACCTTGATCCGTCGCTGTTTTTGTGGCTAAAACTGTGACGAGATCGAGTGAGCTTGATCCGTCGCTGTTTTTGTGGCTAAAACTGTGACGAGATCGAGTGAGCTTGATCCGTCGCTGTTTTTGTGGCTAAAACTGTGACGACAATGAGTGACCTTGATCCGTCGCTGTTTTTGTGGCTAAAACTGTGACGAGATCGAGTGAGCTTGATCCGTCGCTGTTTTTGTGGCTAAAACTGTGACGAGATCGAGTGAGCTTGATCCGTCGCTGTTTTTGTGGCTAAAACTGTGACGACAATGAGTGACCTTGATCCGTCGCTGTTTTTGTGGCTAAAACTGTGACGAGATCGAGTGAGCTTGATCCGTCGCTGTTTTTGTGGCTAAAACTGTGACGACAATGAGTGAGCTTGATCCGTCGCTGTTTTTGTGGCTAAAACTGTGACGACAATGAGTGACCTTGATCCGTCGCTGTTTTTGTGGCTAAAACTGTGACGAGATCGAGTGAGCTTGATCCGTCGCTGTTTTTGTGGCTAAAACTGTGACGACAATGAGTGAGCTTGATCCGTCGCTGTTTTTGTGGCTAAAACTGTGACGAGATCGAGTGAGCTTGATCCGTCGCTGTTTTTGTGGCTAAAACTGTGACGACAATGAGTGACCTTGATCCGTCGCTGTTTTTGTGGCTAAAACTGTGACGAGATCGAGTGAGCTTGATCCGTCGCTGTTTTTGTGGCTAAAACTGTGACGACAATGAGTGAGCTTGATCCGTCGCTGTTTTTGTGGCTAAAACTGTGACGAGATCGAGTGAGCTTGATCCGTCGCTGTTTTTGTGGCTAAAACTGTGACGACAATGAGTGACCTTGATCCGTCGCTGTTTTTGTGGCTAAAACTGTGACGACAATGAGTGACCTCGATCCGTCGCTGTTTTTGTGGCTAAAACTGTGACGACAATGAGTGACCTTGATCCGTCGCTGTTTTTGTGGCTAAAACTGTGACGAGATCGAGTGAGCTTGATCCGTCGCTGTTTTTGTGGCTAAAACTGTGACGAGATCGAGTGAGCTTGATCCGTCGCTGTTTTTGTGGCTAAAACTGTGACGACAATGAGTGACCTTGATCCGTCGCTGTTTTTGTGGCTAAAACTGTGACGAGATCGAGTGAGCTTGATCCGTCGCTGTTTTTGTGGCTAAAACTGTGACGACAATGAGTGAGCTTGATCCGTCGCTGTTTTTGTGGCTAAAACTGTGACGACAATGAGTGAGCTCGATCCGTCGCTGTTTTTGTGGCTAAAACTGTGACAAAATCGAGTGAGCTTGATCCGTCGCTGTTTTTGTGGCTAAAACTGTGACGAGATCGAGTGAGCTTGATCCGTCGCTGTTTTTGTGGCTAAAACTGTGACGAGATCGAGTGAGCTTGATCCGTCGCTGTTTTTGTGGCTAAAACTGTGACGACAATGAGTGACCTTGATCCGTCGCTGTTTTTGTGGCTAAAACTGTGACGAGATCGAGTGAGCTTGATCCGTCGCTGTTTTTGTGGCTAAAACTGTGACGAGATCGAGTGAGCTTGATCCGTCGCTGTTTTTGTGGCTAAAACTGTGACGACAATGAGTGACCTTGATCCGTCGCTGTTTTTGTGGCTAAAACTGTGACGAGATCGAGTGAGCTTGATCCGTCGCTGTTTTTGTGGCTAAAACTGTGACGAGATCGAGTGAGCTTGATCCGTCGCTGTTTTTGTGGCTAAAACTGTGACGACAATGAGTGACCTTGATCCGTCGCTGTTTTTGTGGCTAAAACTGTGACGAGATCGAGTGAGCTTGATCCGTCGCTGTTTTTGTGGCTAAAACTGTGACGACAATGAGTGACCTTGATCCGTCGCTGTTTTTGTGGCTAAAACTGTGACGAGATCGAGTGAGCTTGATCCGTCGCTGTTTTTGTGGCTAAAACTGTGACGACAATGAGTGAGCTTGATCCGTCGCTGTTTTTGTGGCTAAAACTGTGACGAGATCGAGTGAGCTTGATCCGTCGCTGTTTTTGTGGCTAAAACTGTGACGACAATGAGTGACCTTGATCCGTCGCTGTTTTTGTGGCTAAAACTGTGACGAGATCGAGTGAGCTTGATCCGTCGCTGTTTTTGTGGCTAAAACTGTGACGACAATGAGTGAGCTCGATCCGTCGCTGTTTTTGTGGCTAAAACTGTGACGAGATCGAGTGAGCTTGATCCGTCGCTGTTTTTGTGGCTAAAACTGTGACGAGATCGAGTGAGCTTGATCCGTCGCTGTTTTTGTGGCTAAAACTGTGACGAGATCGAGTGAGCTTGATCCGTCGCTGTTTTTGTGGCTAAAACTGTGACGAGATCGAGTGAGCTTGATCCGTCGCTGTTTTTGTGGCTAAAACTGTGACGAGATCGAGTGAGCTTGATCCGTCGCTGTTTTTGTGGCTAAAACTGTGACGACAATGAGTGAGCTCGATCCGTCGCTGTTTTTGTGGCTAAAACTGTGACGAGATCGAGTGAGCTTGATCCGTCGCTGTTTTTGTGGCTAAAACTGTGACGAGATCGAGTGAGCTTGATCCGTCGCTGTTTTTGTGGCTAAAACTGTGACGAGATCGAGTGAGCTTGATCCGTCGCTGTTTTTGTGGCTAAAACTGTGACGACAATGAGTGAGCTCGATCCGTCGCTGTTTTTGTGGCTAAAACTGTGACAAAATCGAGTGAGCTTGATCCGTCGCTGTTTTTGTGGCTAAAACTGTGACGAGATCGAGTGAGCTTGATCCGTCGCTGTTTTTGTGGCTAAAACTGTGACGAGATCGAGTGAGCTTGATCCGTCGCTGTTTTTGTGGCTAAAACTGTGACGACAATGAGTGAGCTCGATCCGTCGCTGTTTTTGTGGCTAAAACTGTGACGAGATCGAGTGAGCTTGATCCGTCGCTGTTTTTGTGGCTAAAAATGTGACGAGATCGAGTGAGCTTGATCCGTCGCTGTTTTTGTGGCTAAAACTGTGACGACAATGAGTGAGCTTGATCCGTCGCTGTTTTTGTGGCTAAAACTGTGACGAGATCGAGTGAGCTCGATCCGTCGCTGTTTTTGTGGCTAAAACTGTGACGACAATGAGTGAGCTCGATCCGTCGCTGGTTTTGTGGCTAAAACTGTGACAAAATCGAGTGAGCTTGATCCGTCGCTGTTTTTGTGGCTAAAACTGTGACGAGATCGAGTGAGCTTGATCCGTCGCTGTTTTTGTGGCTAAAACTGTGACGACAATGAGTGACCTTGATCCGTCGCTGTTTTTGTGGCTAAAACTGTGACGAGATCGAGTGAGCTCGATCCGTCGCTGTTTTTGTGGCTAAAACTGTGACGACAATGAGTGAGCTTGATCCGTCGCTGTTTTTGTGGCTAAAACTGTGACGACAATGAGTGACCTTGATCCGTCGCTGTTTTTGTGGCTAAAACTGTGACGACAATGAGTGACCTTGATCCGTCGCTGTTTTTGTGGCTAAAACTGTGACGAGATCGAGTGAGCTTGATCCGTCGCTGTTTTTGTGGCTAAAACTGTGACGACAATGAGTGAGCTCGATCCGTCGCTGTTTTTGTGGCTAAAACTGTGACAAAATCGAGTGAGCTTGATCCGTCGCTGTTTTTGTGGCTAAAACTGTGACGAGATCGAGTGAGCTTGATCCGTCGCTGTTTTTGTGGCTAAAACTGTGACGACAATGAGTGAGCTCGATCCGTCGCTGTTTTTGTGGCTAAAACTGTGACAAAATCGAGTGAGCTTGATCCGTTGCTGTTTTTGTGGCTAAAACTGTGACGAGATCGAGTGAGCTTGATCCGTCGCTGTTTTTGTGGCTAAAACTGTGACGACAATGAGTGACCTTGATCCGTCGCTGTTTTTGTGGCTAAAACTGTGACGAGATCGAGTGAGCTCGATCCGACGCTGTTTTTGTGGCTAAAACTGTGACGACAATGAGTGAGCTCGATCCGTCGCCGTTTTTGTGGCTAAAACTGTGACAAAATCGAGTGAGCTTGATCCGTCGCTGTTTTTGTGGCTAAAACTGTGACGAGATCGAGTGAGCTCGATCCGACGCTGTTTTTGTGGCTAAAACTGTGACGACAATGAGTGAGCTCGATCCGTCGCCGTTTTTGTGGCTAAAACTGTGACAAAATCGAGTGAGCTTGATCCGTCGCTGTTTTTGTGGCTAAAACTGTGACGACAATGAGTGAGCTCGATCCGTCGCTGTTTTTGTGGCTAAAACTGTGACGACAATGAGTGAGCTTGATCCGTCGCTGTTTTTGTGGCTAAAACTGTGACGACAATGAGTGAGCTCGATCCGTCGCTGTTTTTGTGGCTAAAACTGTGACGACAATGAGTGACCTTGATCCGTCGCTGTTTTTGTGGCTAAAACTGTGACGACAATGAGTGAGCTTGATCCGTCGCTGTTTTTGTGGCTAAAACTGTGACAAAATCGAGTGAGCTTGATCCGTCGCTGTTTTTGTGGCTAAAACTGTGACGACAATGAGTGAGCTCGATCCGTCGCTGTTTTTGTGGCTAAAACTGTGACGACAATGAGTGAGCTCGATCCGTCGCTGTTTTTGTGGCTAAAACTGTGACAAAATCGAGTGAGCTTGATCCGTCGCTGTTTTTGTGGCTAAAACTGTGACGACAATGAGTGAGCTCGATCCGTCGCTGTTTTTGTGGCTAAAACTGTGACGACAATGAGTGAGCTCGATCCGTCGCTGTTTTTGTGGCTAAAACTGTGACAAAATCGAGTAGGCTTGATCCGTCGCTGTTTTTGTGGCTAAAACTGTGACGACAATGAGTGAGCTCGATCCGTCGCTGTTTTTGTGGCTAAAACTGTGACAAAATCGAGTGAGCTTGATCCGTCGCTGTTTTTGTGGCTAAAACTGTGACGACAATGAGTGAGCTCGATCCGTCGCTGTTTTTGTGGCTAAAACTGTGACAAAATCGAGTGAGCTTGATCCGTCGCTGTTTTTGTGGCTAAAACTGTGACGAGATCGAGTGAGCTTGATCCGTCGCTGTTTTTGTGGCTAAAACTGTGACGACAATGAGTGAGCTCGATCCGTCGCTGTTTTTGTGGCTAAAACTGTGACGAGATCGAGTGAGCTTGATCCGTCGCTGTTTTTGTGGCTAAAACTGTGACGACAATGAGTGACCTTGATCCGTCGCTGTTTTTGTGGCTAAAACTGTGACGACAATGAGTGACCTTGATCCGTCGCTGTTTTTGTGGCTAAAACTGTGACGACAATGAGTGACCTTGATCCGTCGCTGTTTTTGTGGCTAAAACTGTGACGAGATCGAGTGAGCTTGATCCGTCGCTGTTTTTGTGGCTAAAACTGTGACGAGATCGAGTGAGCTTGATCCGTCGCTGTTTTTGTGGCTAAAACTGTGACGAGATCGAGTGAGCTTGATCCGTCGCTGTTTTTGTGGCTAAAACTGTGACGACAATGAGTGAGCTCGATCCGTCGCTGTTTTTGTGGCTAAAACTGTGACAAAATCGAGTGAGCTTGATCCGTCGCTGTTTTTGTGGCTAAAACTGTGACGACAATGAGTGAGCTCGATCCGTCGCTGTTTTTGTGGCTAAAACTGTGACGAGATCGAGTGAGCTTGATCCGTCGCTGTTTTTGTGGCTAAAACTGTGACGAGATCGAGTGAGCTCGATCCGTCGCTGTTTTTGTGGCTAAAACTGTGACGAGATCGAGTGAGCTTGATCCGTCGCTGTTTTTGTGGCTAAAACTGTGACGACAATGAGTGAGCTCGATCCGTCGCTGTTTTTGTGGCTAAAACTGTGACGAGATCGAGTGAGCTTGATCCGTCGCTGTTTTTGTGGCTAAAACTGTGACGACAATGAGTGACCTTGATCCGTCGCTGTTTTTGTGGCTAAAACTGTGACGACAATGAGTGAGCTTGATCCGTCGCTGTTTTTGTGGCTAAAACTGTGACGAGATCGAGTGAGCTTGATCCGTCGCTGTTTTTGTGGCTAAAACTGTGACGACAATGAGTGACCTTGATCCGTCGCTGTTTTTGTGGCTAAAACTGTGACGACAATGAGTGACCTTGATCCGTCGCTGTTTTTGTGGCTAAAACTGTGACGACAATGAGTGACCTTGATCCGTCGCTGTTTTTGTGGCTAAAACTGTGACGACAATGAGTGACCTTGATCCGTCGCTGTTTTTGTGGCTAAAACTGTGACGAGATCGAGTGAGCTTGATCCGTCGCTGTTTTTGTGGCTAAAACTGTGACGAGATCGAGTGAGCTTGATCCGTCGCTGTTTTTGTGGCTAAAACTGTGACGAGATCGAGTGAGCTCGATCCGTCGCTGTTTTTGTGGCTAAAACTGTGACGAGATCGAGTGAGCTTGATCCGTCGCTGTTTTTGTGGCTAAAACTGTGACGACAATGAGTGACCTTGATCCGTCGCTGTTTTTGTGGCTAAAACTGTGACGACAATGAGTGACCTTGATCCGTCGCTGTTTTTGTGGCTAAAACTGTGACGACAATGAGTGACCTTGATCCGTCGCTGTTTTTGTGGCTAAAACTGTGACGACAATGAGTGACCTTGATCCGTCGCTGTTTTTGTGGCTAAAACTGTGACGAGATCGAGTGAGCTTGATCCGTCGCTGTTTTTGTGGCTAAAACTGTGACGAGATCGAGTGAGCTTGATCCGTCGCTGTTTTTGTGGCTAAAACTGTGACGAGATCGAGTGAGCTCGATCCGTCGCTGTTTTTGTGGCTAAAACTGTGACGAGATCGAGTGAGCTTGATCCGTCGCTGTTTTTGTGGCTAAAACTGTGACGACAATGAGTGACCTTGATCCGTCGCTGTTTTTGTGGCTAAAACTGTGACGACAATGAGTGACCTTGATCCGTCGCTGTTTTTGTGGCTAAAACTGTGACGACAATGAGTGACCTTGATCCGTCGCTGTTTTTGTGGCTAAAACTGTGACGAGATCGAGTGAGCTTGATCCGTCGCTGTTTTTGTGGCTAAAACTGTGACGACAATGAGTGAGCTCGATCCGTCGCTGTTTTTGTGGCTAAAACTGTGACAAAATCGAGTGAGCTTGATCCGTCGCTGTTTTTGTGGCTAAAACTGTGACGAGATCGAGTGAGCTTGATCCGTCGCTGTTTTTGTGGCTAAAACTGTGACGACAATGAGTGAGCTCGATCCGTCGCTGTTTTTGTGGCTAAAACTGTGACGAGATCGAGTGAGCTTGATCCGTCGCTGTTTTTGTGGCTAAAACTGTGACGAGATCGAGTGAGCTCGATCCGTCGCTGTTTTTGTGGCTAAAACTGTGACGAGATCGAGTGAGCTTGATCCGTCGCTGTTTTTGTGGCTAAAACTGTGACGACAATGAGTGAGCTCGATCCGTCGCTGTTTTTGTGGCTAAAACTGTGACGAGATCGAGTGAGCTCGATCCGTCGCTGTTTTTGTGGCTAAAACTGTGACGACAATGAGTGAGCTTGATCCGTCGCTGTTTTTGTGGCTAAAACTGTGACGACAATGAGTGAGCTTGATCCGTCGCTGTTTTTGTGGCTAAAACTGTGACGAGATCGAGTGAGCTTGATCCGTCGCTGTTTTTGTGGCTAAAACTGTGACGACAATGAGTGACCTTGATCCGTCGCTGTTTTTGTGGCTAAAACTGTGACGACAATGAGTGACCTTGATCCGTCGCTGTTTTTGTGGCTAAAACTGTGACGAGATCGAGTGAGCTTGATCCGTCGCTGTTTTTGTGGCTAAAACTGTGACGACAATGAGTGACCTTGATCCGTCGCTGTTTTTGTGGCTAAAACTGTGACGACAATGAGTGACCTTGATCCGTCGCTGTTTTTGTGGCTAAAACTGTGACGAGATCGAGTGAGCTTGATCCGTCGCTGTTTTTGTGGCTAAAACTGTGACGACAATGAGTGACCTTGATCCGTCGCTGTTTTTGTGGCTAAAACTGTGACGACAATGAGTGACCTTGATCCGTCGCTGTTTTTGTGGCTAAAACTGTGACGAGATCGAGTGAGCTTGATCCGTCGCTGTTTTTGTGGCTAAAACTGTGACGAGATCGAGTGAGCTTGATCCGTCGCTGTTTTTGTGGCTAAAACTGTGACGACAATGAGTGAGCTTGATCCGTCGCTGTTTTTGTGGCTAAAACTGTGACGACAATGAGTGAGCTTGATCCGTCGCTGTTTTTGTGGCTAAAACTGTGACGAGATCGAGTGAGCTTGATCCGTCGCTGTTTTTGTGGCTAAAACTGTGACGAGATCGAGTGAGCTTGATCCGTCGCTGTTTTTGTGGCTAAAACTGTGACGACAATGAGTGACCTTGATCCGTCGCTGTTTTTGTGGCTAAAACTGTGACGACAATGAGTGACCTTGATCCGTCGCTGTTTTTGTGGCTAAAACTGTGACGAGATCGAGTGAGCTTGATCCGTCGCTGTTTTTGTGGCTAAAACTGTGACGACAATGAGTGACCTTGATCCGTCGCTGTTTTTGTGGCTAAAACTGTGACGACAATGAGTGACCTTGATCCGTCGCTGTTTTTGTGGCTAAAACTGTGACGAGATCGAGTGAGCTTGATCCGTCGCTGTTTTTGTGGCTAAAACTGTGACGACAATGAGTGACCTTGATCCGTCGCTGTTTTTGTGGCTAAAACTGTGACGACAATGAGTGACCTTGATCCGTCGCTGTTTTTGTGGCTAAAACTGTGACGAGATCGAGTGAGCTTGATCCGTCGCTGTTTTTGTGGCTAAAACTGTGACGACAATGAGTGACCTTGGTCCGTCGCTGTTTTTGTGGCTAAAACTGTGACGACAATGAGTGACCTTGATCCGTCGCTGTTTTTGTGGCTAAAACTGTGACGACAATGAGTGACCTTGATCCGTCGCTGTTTTTGTGGCTAAAACTGTGACGACAATGAGTGACCTTGATCCGTCGCTGTTTTTGTGGCTAAAACTGTGACGAGATCGAGTGAGCTTGATCCGTCGCTGTTTTTGTGGCTAAAACTGTGACGAGATCGAGTGAGCTTGATCCGTCGCTGTTTTTGTGGCTAAAACTGTGACGACAATGAGTGACCTTGATCCGTCGCTGTTTTTGTGGCTAAAACTGTGACGACAATGAGTGACCTTGATCCGTCGCTGTTTTTGTGGCTAAAACTGTGACGAGATCGAGTGAGCTTGATCCGTCGCTGTTTTTGTGGCTAAAACTGTGACGACAATGAGTGACCTTGATCCGTCGCTGTTTTTGTGGCTAAAACTGTGACGACAATGAGTGACCTTGATCCGTCGCTGTTTTTGTGGCTAAAACTGTGACGACAATGAGTGACCTTGATCCGTCGCTGTTTTTGTGGCTAAAACTGTGACGACAATGAGTGACCTTGATCCGTCGCTGTTTTTGTGGCTAAAACTGTGACGAGATCGAGTGAGCTTGATCCGTCGCTGTTTTTGTGGCTAAAACTGTGACGAGATCGAGTGAGCTTGATCCGTCGCTGTTTTTGTGGCTAAAACTGTGACGACAATGAGTGAGCTTGATCCGTCGCTGTTTTTGTGGCTAAAACTGTGACGACAATGAGTGAGCTCGATCCGTCGCTGTTTTTGTGGCTAAAACTGTGACAAAATCGAGTGAGCTTGATCCGTCGCTGTTTTTGTGGCTAAAACTGTGACGAGATCGAGTGAGCTTGATCCGTCGCTGTTTTTGTGGCTAAAACTGTGACAAAATCGAGTGAGCTTGATCCGTCGCTGTTTTTGTGGCTAAAACTGTGACGAGATCGAGTGAGCTTGATCCGTCGCTGTTTTTGTGGCTAAAACTGTGACGAGATCGAGTGAGCTTGATCCGTCGCTGTTTTTGTGGCTAAAACTGTGACGAGATCGAGTGAGCTTGATCCGTCGCTGTTTTTGTGGCTAAAACTGTGACGAGATCGAGTGAGCTTGATCCGTCGCTGTTTTTGTGGCTAAAACTGTGACGACAATGAGTGACCTTGATCCGTCGCTGTTTTTGTGGCTAAAACTGTGACGAGATCGAGTGAGCTTGATCCGTCGCTGTTTTTGTGGCTAAAACTGTGACGAGATCGAGTGAGCTTGATCCGTCGCTGTTTTTGTGGCTAAAACTGTGACGACAATGAGTGACCTTGATCCGTCGCTGTTTTTGTGGCTAAAACTGTGACGAGATCGAGTGAGCTTGATCCGTCGCTGTTTTTGTGGCTAAAACTGTGACGACAATGAGTGAGCTTGATCCGTCGCTGTTTTTGTGGCTAAAACTGTGACGAGATCGAGTGAGCTTGATCCGTCGCTGTTTTTGTGGCTCAAACTGTGACGACAATGAGTGACCTTGATCCGTCGCTGTTTTTGTGGCTAAAACTGTGACGAGATCGAGTGAGCTTGATCCGTCGCTGTTTTTGTGGCTAAAACTGTGACGACAATGAGTGAGCTCGATCCGTCGCTGTTTTTGTGGCTAAAACTGTGACAAAATCGAGTGAGCTTGATCCGTCGCTGTTTTTGTGGCTAAAACTGTGACGACAATGAGTGAGCTCGATCCGTCGCTGTTTTTGTGGCTAAAACTGTGACGACAATGAGTGAGCTCGATCCGTCGCTGTTTTTGTGGCTAAAACTGTGACGACAATGAGTGAGCTCGATCCGTCGCTGTTTTTGTGGCTAAAACTGTGACGACAATGAGTGAGCTCGATCCGTCGCTGTTTTTGTGGCTAAAACTGTGACGACAATGAGTGACCTTGATCCGTCGCTGTTTTTGTGGCTAAAACTGTGACGAGATCGAGTGAGCTCGATCCGTCGCTGTTTTTGTGGCTAAAACTGTGACGACAATGAGTGAGCTCGATCCGTCGCTGTTTTTGTGGCTAAAACTGTGACGAGATCGAGTGAGCTTGATCCGTCGCTGTTTTTGTGGCTAAAACTGTGACGACAATGAGTGAGCTCGATCCGTCGCTGTTTTTGTGGCTAAAACTGTGACAAAATCGAGTGAGCTTGATCCGTCGCTGTTTTTGTGGCTAAAACTGTGACGACAATGAGTGAGCTCGATCCGTCGCTGTTTTTGTGGCTAAAACTGTGACAAAATCGAGTGAGCTTGATCCGTCGCTGTTTTTGTGGCTAAAACTGTGACGAGATCGAGTGAGCTCGATCCGTCGCTGTTTTTGTGGCAAAAACTGTGACGACAATGAGTGAGCTCGATCCGTCGCTGTTTTTGTGGCTAAAACTGTGACGAGATCGAGTGAGCTTGATCCGTCGCTGTTTTTGTGGCAAAAACTGTGACGACAATGAGTGAGCTCGATCCGTCGCTGTTTTTGTGGCTAAAACTGTGACAAAATCGAGTGAGCTTGATCCGTCGCTGTTTTTGTGGCTAAAACTGTGACAAAATCGAGTGAGCTTGATCCGTCGCTGTTTTTGTGGCTAAAACTGTGACAAAATCGAGTGAGCTTGATCCGTCGCTGTTTTTGTGGCTAAAACTGTGACAAAATCGAGTGAGCTTGATCCGTCGCTGTTTTTGTGGCTAAAACTGTGACAAAATCGAGTGAGCTTGATCCGTCGCTGTTTTTGTGGCTAAAACTGTGACGAGATCGAGTGAGCTCGATCCGTCGCTGTTTTTGTGGCAAAAACTGTGACGACAATGAGTGAGCTCGATCCGTCGCTGTTTTTGTGGCTAAAACTGTGACGAGATCGAGTGAGCTTGATCCGTCGCTGTTTTTGTGGCAAAAACTGTGACGACAATGAGTGAGCTCGATCCGTCGCTGTTTTTGTGGCTAAAACTGTGACAAAATCGAGTGAGCTTGATCCGTCGCTGTTTTTGTGGCTAAAACTGTGACGAGATCGAGTGAGCTTGATCCGTCGCTGTTTTTGTGGCTAAAACTGTGACGACAATGAGTGAGCTCGATCCGTCGCTGTTTTTGTGGCTAAAACTGTGACGACAATGAGTGAGCTCGATCCGTCGCTGTTTTTGTGGCTAAAACTGTGACGACAATGAGTGACCTTGATCCGTCGCTGTTTTTGTGGCTAAAACTGTGACGAGATCGAGTGAGCTCGATCCGTCGCTGTTTTTGTGGCTAAAACTGTGACAAAATCGAGTGAGCTTGATCCGTCGCTGTTTTTGTGGCTAAAACTGTGACGACAATGAGTGAGCTCGATCCGTCGCTGTTTTTGTGGCTAAAACTGTGACGACAATGAGTGAGCTCGATCCGTCGCTGTTTTTGTGGCTAAAACTGTGACAAAATCGAGTGAGCTTGATCCGTCGCTGTTTTTGTGGCTAAAACTGTGACGAGATCGAGTGAGCTTGATCCGTCGCTGTTTTTGTGGCTAAAACTGTGACGACAATGAGTGAGCTCGATCCGTCGCTGTTTTTGTGGCTAAAACTGTGACAAAATCGAGTGAGCTTGATCCGTCGCTGTTTTTGTGGCTAAAACTGTGACGAGATCGAGTGAGCTTGATCCGTCGCTGTTTTTGTGGCTAAAACTGTGACGACAATGAGTGAGCTCGATCCGTCGCTGTTTTTGTGGCTAAAACTGTGACAAAATCGAGTGAGCTTGATCCGTTGCTGTTTTTGTGGCTAAAACTGTGACGAGATCGAGTGAGCTTGATCCGTCGCTGTTTTTGTGGCTAAAACTGTGACGACAATGAGTGAGCTCGATCCGTCGCTGTTTTTGTGGCTAAAACTGTGACGACAATGAGTGAGCTTGATCCGTCGCTGTTTTTGTGGCTAAAACTGTGACGAGATCGAGTGAGCTTGATCCGTCGCTGTTTTTGTGGCTAAAACTGTGACGACAATGAGTGAGCTCGATCCGTCGCTGTTTTTGTGGCTAAAACTGTGACAAAATCGAGTGAGCTTGATCCGTCGCTGTTTTTGTGGCTAAAACTGTGACGACAATGAGTGAGCTCGATCCGTCGCTGTTTTTGTGGCTAAAACTGTGACGACAATGAGTGAGCTCGATCCGTCGCTGTTTTTGTGGCTAAAACTGTGACGACAATGAGTGAGCTCGATCCGTCGCTGTTTTTGTGGCTAAAACTGTGACAAAATCGAGTGAGCTTGATCCGTCGCTGTTTTTGTGGCTAAAACTGTGACGACAATGAGTGAGCTCGATCCGTCGCTGTTTTTGTGGCTAAAACTGTGACGACAATGAGTGAGCTCGATCCGTCGCTGTTTTTGTGGCTAAAACTGTGACGACAATGAGTGACCTTGATCCGTCGCTGTTTTTGTGGCTAAAACTGTGACGAGATCGAGTGAGCTCGATCCGTCGCTGTTTTTGTGGCTAAAACTGTGACGACAATGAGTGAGCTCGATCCGTCGCTGTTTTTGTGGCTAAAACTGTGACGAGATCGAGTGAGCTTGATCCGTCGCTGTTTTTGTGGCTAAAACTGTGACGACAATGAGTGAGCTCGATCCGTCGCTGTTTTTGTGGCTAAAACTGTGACAAAATCGAGTGAGCTTGATCCGTCGCTGTTTTTGTGGCTAAAACTGTGACGACAATGAGTGAGCTCGATCCGTCGCTGTTTTTGTGGCTAAAACTGTGACAAAATCGAGTGAGCTTGATCCGTCGCTGTTTTTGTGGCTAAAACTGTGACGAGATCGAGTGAGCTCGATCCGTCGCTGTTTTTGTGGCTAAAACTGTGACGACAATGAGTGAGCTCGATCCGTCGCTGTTTTTGTGGCTAAAACTGTGACAAAATCGAGTGAGCTTGATCCGTCGCTGTTTTTGTGGCAAAAACTGTGACGACAATGAGTGAGCTCGATCCGTCGCTGTTTTTGTGGCTAAAACTGTGACAAAATCGAGTGAGCTTGATCCGTCGCTGTTTTTGTGGCTAAAACTGTGACGAGATCGAGTGAGCTTGATCCGTCGCTGTTTTTGTGGCTAAAACTGTGACGACAATGAGTGAGCTCGATCCGTCGCTGTTTTTGTGGCTAAAACTGTGACGACAATGAGTGACCTTGATCCGTCGCTGTTTTTGTGGCTAAAACTGTGACGAGATCGAGTGAGCTCGATCCGTCGCTGTTTTTGTGGCTAAAACTGTGACAAAATCGAGTGAGCTTGATCCGTCGCTGTTTTTGTGGCTAAAACTGTGACGACAATGAGTGAGCTCGATCCGTCGCTGTTTTTGTGGCTAAAACTGTGACGACAATGAGTGAGCTCGATCCGTCGCTGTTTTTGTGGCTAAAACTGTGACAAAATCGAGTGAGCTTGATCCGTCGCTGTTTTTGTGGCTAAAACTGTGACGAGATCGAGTGAGCTTGATCCGTCGCTGTTTTTGTGGCTAAAACTGTGACGACAATGAGTGAGCTCGATCCGTCGCTGTTTTTGTGGCTAAAACTGTGACAAAATCGAGTGAGCTTGATCCGTCGCTGTTTTTGTGGCTAAAACTGTGACGAGATCGAGTGAGCTTGATCCGTCGCTGTTTTTGTGGCTAAAACTGTGACGACAATGAGTGAGCTCGATCCGTCGCTGTTTTTGTGGCTAAAACTGTGACAAAATCGAGTGAGCTTGATCCGTTGCTGTTTTTGTGGCTAAAACTGTGACGAGATCGAGTGAGCTTGATCCGTCGCTGTTTTTGTGGCTAAAACTGTGACGACAATGAGTGAGCTCGATCCGTCGCTGTTTTTGTGGCTAAAACTGTGACGACAATGAGTGAGCTTGATCCGTCGCTGTTTTTGTGGCTAAAACTGTGACGAGATCGAGTGAGCTTGATCCGTCGCTGTTTTTGTGGCTAAAACTGTGACGACAATGAGTGAGCTCGATCCGTCGCTGTTTTTGTGGCTAAAACTGTGACAAAATCGAGTGAGCTTGATCCGTCGCTGTTTTTGTGGCTAAAACTGTGACGACATTGAGTGAGCTCGATCCGTCGCTGTTTTTGTGGCTAAAACTGTGACGACAATGAGTGAGCTCGATCCGTCGCTGTTTTTGTGGCTAAAACTGTGACGACAATGAGTGAGCTCGATCCGTCGCTGTTTTTGTGGCTAAAACTGTGACAAAATCGAGTGAGCTTGATCCGTCGCTGTTTTTGTGGCTAAAACTGTGACGACAATGAGTGAGCTCGATCCGTCGCTGTTTTTGTGGCTAAAACTGTGACGACAATGAGTGAGCTCGATCCGTCGCAGTTTTTGTGGCTAAAACTGTGACGACAATGAGTGACCTTGATCCGTCGCTGTTTTTGTGGCTAAAACTGTGACGACAATGAGTGAGCTCGATCCGTCGCTGTTTTTGTGGCTAAAACTGTGACAAAATCGAGTGAGCTTGATCCGTCGCTGTTTTTGTGGCTAAAACTGTGACAAAATCGAGTGAGCTTGATCCGTCGCTGTTTTTGTGGCTAAAACTGTGACGACAATGAGTGAGCTCGATCCGTCGCTGTTTTTGTGGCTAAAACTGTGACAAAATCGAGTGAGCTTGATCCGTCGCTGTTTTTGTGGCTAAAACTGTGACGAGATCGAGTGAGCTTGATCCGTCGCTGTTTTTGTGGCTAAAACTGTGACGACAATGAGTGAGTTCGATCCGTCGCTGTTTTTGTGGCTAAAACTGTGACGACAATGAGTGAGCTCGATCCGTCGCTGTTTTTGTGGCTAAAACTGTGACGACAATGAGTGAGCTCGATCCGTCGCTGTTTTTGTGGCTAAAACTGTGACGACAATGAGTGAGTTCGATCCGTCGCTGTTTTTGTGGCTAAAACGGTGACGACAATGAGTGAGCTCGATCCGTCGCTGTTTTTGTGGCTAAAACTGTGACGAGATCGAGTGAGCTCGATCCGTCGCTGTTTTTGTGGCTAAAACTGTGACGAGATCGAGTGAGCTCGATCCGTCGCTGTTTTTGTGGCTAAAACTGTGACGACAATGAGTGAGCTTGATCCGTCGCTGTTTTTGTGGCTAAAACTGTGACGACAATGAGTGAGCTCGATCCGTCGCTGTTTTTGTGGCTAAAACTGTGACGAGATCGAGTGAGCTCGATCCGTCGCTGTTTTTGTGGCTAAAACTGTGACGACAATGAGTGAGCTCGATCCGTCGCTGTTTTTGTGGCTAAAACTGTGACAAAATCGAGTGAGCTTGATCCGTCGCTGTTTTTGTGGCTAAAACTGTGACGAGATCGAGTGAGCTTGATCCGTCGCTGTTTTTGTGGCTAAAACTGTGACGACAATGAGTGAGCTCGATCCGTCGCTGTTTTTGTGGCTAAAACTGTGACAAAATCGAGTGAGCTTGATCCGTCGCTGTTTTTGTGGCTAAAACTGTGACGAGATCGAGTGAGCTTGATCCGTCGCTGTTTTTGTGGCTAAAACTGTGACGAGATCGAGTGAGCTTGATCCGTCGCTGTTTTTGTGGCTAAAACTGTGACGACAATGAGTGAGCTCGATCCGTCGCTGTTTTTGTGGCTAAAACTATGACAAAATCGAGTGAGCTTGATCCGTCGCTGTTTTTGTGGCTAAAACTGTGACAAAATCGAGTGAGCTTGATCCGTCGCTGTTTTTGTGGCTAAAACTGTGACGACAATGAGTGAGCTCGATCCGTCGCTGATTTTGTGGCTAAAACTGTGACGACAATGAGTGAGCTCGATCCGTCGCTGTTTTTGTGGCTAAAACTGTGACAAAATCGAGTGAGCTTGATCCGTCGCTGTTTTTGTGGCTAAAACTGTGACGAGATCGAGTGAGCTTGATCCGTCGCTGTTTTTGTGGCTAAAACTGTGACGACAATGAGTGAGCTCGATCCGTCGCTGTTTTTGTGGCTAAAACTGTGACGACAATGAGTGAGCTCGATCCGTCGCTGTTTTTGTGGCTAAAACTGTGACGACAATGAGTGAGCTCGATCCGTCGCTGTTTTTGTGGCTAAAACTGTGACAAAATCGAGTGAGCTTGATCCGTCGCTGTTTTTGTGGCTAAAACTGTGACGAGATCGAGTGAGCTTGATCTGAGCTCGATCCGTCGCTGTTTTTGTGGCTAAAACTGTGACAAAATCGAGTGAGCTTGATCCGTCGCTGTTTTTGTGGCTAAAACTGTGACGAGATCGAGTGAGCTTGATCCGTCGCTGTTTTTGTGGCTAAAACTGTGACGAGATCGAGTGAGCTTGATCCGTCGCTGTTTTTGTGGCTAAAACTGTGACGACAATGAGTGAGCTCGATCCGTCGCTGTTTTTGTGGCTAAAACTGTGACAAAATCGAGTGAGCTTGATCCGTCGCTGTTTTTGTGGCTAAAACTGTGACAAAATCGAGTGAGCTTGATCCGTCGCTGTTTTTGTGGCTAAAACTGTGACGACAATGAGTGAGCTCGATCCGTCGCTGATTTTGTGGCTAAAACTGTGACGACAATGAGTGAGCTCGATCCGTCGCTGTTTTTGTGGCTAAAACTGTGACAAAATCGAGTGAGCTTGATCCGTCGCTGTTTTTGTGGCTAAAACTGTGACGAGATCGAGTGAGCTTGATCCGTCGCTGTTTTTGTGGCTAAAACTGTGACGACAATGAGTGAGCTCGATCCGTCGCTGTTTTTGTGGCTAAAACTGTGACGACAATGAGTGAGCTCGATCCGTCGCTGTTTTTGTGGCTAAAACTGTGACGACAATGAGTGAGCTCGATCCGTCGCTGTTTTTGTGGCTAAAACTGTGACGAGATCGAGTGAGCTTGATCCGTCGCTGTTTTTGTGGCTAAAACTGTGACGACAATGAGTGAGCTCGATCCGTCGCTGTTTTTGTGGCTAAAACTGTGACGACAATGAGTGAGCTCGATCCGTCGCTGTTTTTGTGGCTAAAACTGTGACGAGATCGAGTGAGCTTGATCCGTCGCTGTTTTTTGTGGCTAAAACTGTGACGACAATGAGTGACCTTGATCCGTCGCTGTTTTTGTGGCTAAAACTGTGACGAGATCGAGTGAGCTTGATCCGTCGCTGTTTTTGTGGCTAAAACTGTGACGAAATCGAGTGAGCTTGATCCGTCGCTGTTTTTGTGGCTAAAACTGTGACGAGATCGAGTGAGCTTGATCCGTCGCTGTTTTTGTGGCTAAAACTGTGACGACAATGAGTGACCTTGATCCGTCGCTGTTTTTGTGGCTAAAACTGTGACGAGATCGAGTGAGCTTGATCCGTCGCTGTTTTTGTGGCTAAAACTGTGACGAGATCGAGTGAGCTTGATCCGTCGCTGTTTTTGTGGCTAAAACTGTGACGAGATCGAGTGAGCTTGATCCGTCGCTGTTTTTGTGGCTAAAACTGTGACGACAATGAGTGACCTTGATCCGTCGCTATTTTTGTGGCTAAAACTGTGACGACAATGAGTGACCTTGATCCGTCGCTGTTTTTGTGGCTAAAACTGTGACGAGATCGAGTGAGCTTGATCCGTCGCTGTTTTTGTGGCTAAAACTGTGACGACAATGAGTGACCTTGATCCGTCGCTGTTTTTGTGGCTAAAACTGTGACGAGATCGAGTGAGCTTGATCCGTCGCTGTTTTTGTGGCTAAAACTGTGACGACAATGAGTGACCTTGATCCGTCGCTGTTTTTGTGGCTAAAACTGTGACGAAATCGAGTGAGCTTGATCCGTCGCTGTTTTTGTGGCTAAAACTGTGACGAGATCGAGTGAGCTTGATCCGTCGCTGTTTTTGTGGCTAAAACTGTGACGAGATCGAGTGAGCTTGATCCGTCGCTGTTTTTGTGGCTAAAACTGTGACGACAATGAGTGACCTTGATCCGTCGCTGTTTTTGTGGCTAAAACTGTGACGAAATCGAGTGAGCTTGATCCGTCGCTGTTTTTGTGGCTAAAACTGTGACGAGATCGAGTGAGCTTGATCCGTCGCTGTTTTTGTGGCTAAAACTGTGACGACAATGAGTGACCTTGATCCGTCGCTATTTTTGTGGCTAAAACTGTGACGACAATGAGTGACCTTGATCCGTCGCTGTTTTTGTGGCTAAAACTGTGACGAGATCGAGTGAGCTTGATCCGTCGCTGTTTTTGTGGCTAAAACTGTGACGACAATGAGTGACCTTGATCCGTCGCTGTTTTTGTGGCTAAAACTGTGACGAAATCGAGTGAGCTTGATCCGTCGCTGTTTTTGTGGCTAAAACTGTGACGAGATCGAGTGAGCTTGATCCGTCGCTGTTTTTGTGGCTAAAACTGTGACGAGATCGAGTGAGCTTGATCCGTCGCTGTTTTTGTGGCTAAAACTGTGACGACAATGAGTGACCTTGATCCGTCGCTGTTTTTGTGGCTAAAACTGTGACGACAATGAGTGACCTTGATCCGTCGCTGTCTTGTGGCTAAAACTGTGACGACAATGAGTGAGCTCGATCCGTCGCTGTTTTTGTGGCTAAAACTGTGACGAGATCGAGTGAGCTTGATCCGTCGCTGTTTTTGTGGCTAAAACTGTGACGACAATGAGTGACCTTGATCCGTCGCTGTTTTTGTGGCTAAAACTGTGACGACAATGAGTGAGCTTGATCCGTCGCTGTTTTTGTGGCTAAAACTGTGACGACAATGAGTGACCTTGATCCGTCGCTGTTTTTGTGGCTAAAACTGTGACGAGATCGAGTGAGCTTGATCCGTCGCTGTTTTTGTGGCTAAAACTGTGACGACAATGAGTGACCTTGATCCGTCGCTGTTTTTGTGGCTAAAACTGTGACGACAATGAGTGAGCTCGATCCGTCGCTGTTTTTGTGGCTAAAACTGTGACGAGATCGAGTGAGCTTGATCCGTCGCTGTTTTTGTGGCTAAAACTGTGACGACAATGAGTGACCTTGATCCGTCGCTGTTTTTGTGGCTAAAACTGTGACGACAATGAGTGACCTTGATCCGTCGCTGTTTTTGTGGCTAAAACTGTGACGACAATGAGTGAGCTTGATCTGTCGCTGTTTTTGTGGCTAAAACTGTGACGAGATCGAGTGAGCTTGATCCGTCGCTGTTTTTGTGGCTAAAACTGTGACGACAATGAGTGACCTTGATCCGTCGCTGTTTTTGTGGCTAAAACTGTGACGACAATGAGTGACCTTGATCCGTCGCTGTTTTTGTGGCTAAAACTGTGACGACAATGAGTGACCTTGATCCGTCGCTGTTTTTGTGGCTAAAACTGTGACGAAATCGAGTGAGCTTGATCCGTCGCTGTTTTTGTGGCTAAAACTGTGACGAGATCGAGTGAGCTTGATCCGTCGCTGTTTTTGTGGCTAAAACTGTGACGACAATGAGTGACTTTGATCCGTCGCTGTTTTTGTGGCTAAAACTGTGACGACAATGAGTGACCTTGATCCGTCGCTGTTTTTGTGGCTAAAACTGTGACGACAATGAGTGAGCTTGATCCGTCGCTGTTTTTGTGGCTAAAACTGTGACGAGATCGAGTGAGCTTGATCCGTCGCTGTTTTTGTGGCTAAAACTGTGACGAGATCGAGTGAGCTTGATCCGTCGCTGTTTTTGTGGCTAAAACTGTGACGAGATCGAGTGAGCTTGATCCGTCGCTGTTTTTGTGGCTAAAACTGTGACGAGATCGAGTGAGCTTGATCCGTCGCTGTTTTTGTGGCTAAAACTGTGACGAGATCGAGTGAGCTTGATCCGTCGCTGTTTTTGTGGCTAAAACTGTGACGAAATCGAGTGAGCTTGATCCGTCGCTGTTTTTGTGGCTAAAACTGTGACGAGATCGAGTGAGCTTGATCCGTCGCTGTTTTTGTGGCTAAAACTGTGACGACAATGAGTGACTTTGATCCGTCGCTGTTTTTGTGGCTAAAACTGTGACGACAATGAGTGACCTTGATCCGTCGCTGTTTTTGTGGCTAAAACTGTGACGACAATGAGTGACCTTGATCCGTCGCTGTTTTTGTGGCTAAAACTGTGACGACAATGAGTGACCTTGATCCGTCGCTGTTTTTGTGGCTAAAACTGTGACGAGATCGAGTGAGCTTGATCCGTCGCTGTTTTTGTGGCTAAAACTGTGACGAGATCGAGTGAGCTTGATCCGTCGCTGTTTTTGTGGCTAAAACTGTGACGAGATCGAGTGAGCTTGATCCGTCGCTGTTTTTGTGGCTAAAACTGTGACGACAATGAGTGACCTTGATCCGTCGCTGTTTTTGTGGCTAAAACTGTGACGACAATGAGTGACCTTGATCCGTCGCTGTTTTTGTGGCTAAAACTGTGACGAAATCGAGTGAGCTTGATCCGTCGCTGTTTTTGTGGCTAAAACTGTGACGAGATCGAGTGAGCTTGATCCGTCGCTGTTTTTGTGGCTAAAACTGTGACGAGATCGAGTGAGCTTGATCCGTCGCTGTTTTTGTGGCTAAAACTGTGACGACAATGAGTGACCTTGATCCGTCGCTGTTTTTGTGGCTAAAACTGTGACGACAATGAGTGACCTTGATCCGTCGCTGTTTTTGTGGCTAAAACTGTGACGACAATGAGTGACCTTGATCCGTCGCTGTTTTTGTGGCTAAAACTGTGACGAGATCGAGTGAGCTTGATCCGTCGCTGTTTTTGTGGCTAAAACTGTGACGACAATGAGTGACCTTGATCCGTCGCTGTTTTTGTGGCTAAAACTGTGACGACAATGAGTGAGCTTGATCCGTCGCTGTTTTTGTGGCTAAAACTGTGACGACAATGAGTGAGCTCGATCCGTCGCTGTTTTTGTGGCTAAAACTGTGACGAGATCGAGTGAGCTTGATCCGTCGCTGTTTTTGTGGCTAAAACTGTGACGACAATGAGTGACCTTGATCCGTCGCTGTTTTTGTGGCTAAAACTGTGACGAGATCGAGTGAGCTTGATCCGTCGCTGTTTTTGTGGCTAAAACTGTGACGACAATGAGTGAGCTCGATCCGTCGCTGTTTTTGTGGCTAAAACTGTGACGAGATCGAGTGACCTTGATCCGTCGCTGTTTTTGTGGCTAAAACTGTGACGACAATGAGTGAGCTCGATCCGTCGCTGTTTTTGTGGCTAAAACTGTGACGAGATCGAGTGACCTTGATCCGTCGCTGTTTTTGTGGCTAAAACTGTGACGAGATCGAGTGAGCTTGATCCGTCGCTGTTTTTGTGGCTAAAACTGTGACGAGATCGAGTGAGCTTGATCCGTCGCTGTTTTTGTGGCTAAAACTGTGACGACAATGAGTGAGCTTGATCCGTCGCTGTTTTTGTGGCTAAAACTGTGACGAGATCGAGTGACCTTGATCCGTCGCTGTTTTTGTGGCTAAAACTGTGACGACAATGAGTGAGCTTGATCCGTCGCTGTTTTTGTGGCTAAAACTGTGACGAGATCGAGTGAGCTTGATCCGTCGCTGTTTTTGTGGCTAAAACTGTGACGACAATGAGTGACCTTGATCCGTCGCTGTTTTTGTGGCTAAAACTGTGACGAGATCGAGTGAGCTTGATCCGTCGCTGTTTTTGTGGCTAAAACTGTGACGACAATGAGTGACCTTGATCCGTCGCTGTTTTTGTGGCTAAAACTGTGACGACAATGAGTGAGCTTGATCCGTCGCTGTTTTTGTGGCTAAAACTGTGACGAGATCGAGTGAGCTAGATCCGTCGCTGTTTTTGTGGCTAAAACTGTGACGACAATGAGTGACCTTGATCCGTCGCTGTTTTTGTGGCTAAAACTGTGACGACAATGAGTGACCTTGATCCGTCGCTGTTTTTGTGGCTAAAACTGTGACGAGATCGAGTGACCTTGATCCGTCGCTGTTTTTGTGGCTAAAACTGTGACGACAATGAGTGACCTTGATCCGTCGCTGTTTTTGTGGCTAAAACTGTGACGACAATGAGTGACCTTGATCCGTCGCTGTTTTTGTGGCTAAAACTGTGACGACAATGAGTGAGCTTGATCCGTCGCTGTTTTTGTGGCTAAAACTGTGACGAGATCGAGTGAGCTAGATCCGTCGCTGTTTTTGTGGCTAAAACTGTGACGACAATGAGTGACCTTGATCCGTCGCTGTTTTTGTGGCTAAAACTGTGACGAGATCGAGTGACCTTGATCCGTCGCTGTTTTTGTGGCTAAAACTGTGACGAGATCGAGTGAGCTTGATCCGTCGCTGTTTTTGTGGCTAAAACTGTGACGACAATGAGTGACCTTGATCCGTCGCTGTTTTTGTGGCTAAAACTGTGACGAGATCGAGTGAGCTTGATCCGTCGCTGTTTTTGTGGCTAAAACTGTGACGACAATGAGTGACCTTGATCCGTCGCTGTTTTTGTGGCTAAAACTGTGACGACAATGAGTGAGCTCGATCCGTCGCTGTTTTTGTGGCTAAAACTGTGACGAGATCGAGTGAGCTTGATCCGTCGCTGTTTTTGTGGCTAAAACTGTGACGACAATGAGTGACCTTGATCCGTCGCTGTTTTTGTGGCTAAAACTGTGACGAGATCGAGTGAGCTTGATCCGTCGCTGTTTTTGTGGCTAAAACTGTGACGACAATGAGTGACCTTGATCCGTCGCTGTTTTTGTGGCTAAAACTGTGACGACAATGAGTGACCTTGATCCGTCGCTGTTTTTGTGGCTAAAACTGTGACGACAATGAGTGACCTTGATCCGTCGCTGTTTTTGTGGCTAAAACTGTGACGAGATCGAGTGAGCTTGATCCGTCGCTGTTTTTGTGGCTAAAACTGTGACGACAATGAGTGACCTTGATCCGTCGCTGTTTTTGTGGCTAAAACTGTGACGAGATCGAGTGACCTTGATCCGTCGCTGTTTTTGTGGCTAAAACTGTGACGACAATGAGTGAGCTTGATCCGTCGCTGTTTTTGTGGCTAAAACTGGGACGACAATGAGTGAGCTCGATCCGTCGCTGTTTTTGTGGCTAAAACTGTGACGAGATCGAGTGAGCTTGATCCGTCGCTGTTTTTGTGGCTAAAACTGTGACGACAATGAGTGACCTTGATCCGTCGCTGTTTTTGTGGCTAAAACTGTGACGAGATCGAGTGAGCTTGATCCGTCGCTGTTTTTGTGGCTAAAACTGTGACGACAATGAGTGAGCTCGATCCGTCGCTGTTTTTGTGGCTAAAACTGTGACGAGATCGAGTGACCTTGATCCGTCGCTGTTTTTGTGGCTAAAACTGTGACGAGATCGAGTGAGCTTGATCCGTCGCTGTTTTTGTGGCTAAAACTGTGACGACAATGAGTGAGCTCGATCCGTCGCTGTTTTTGTGGCTAAAACTGTGACGAGATCGAGTGAGCTTGATCCGTCGCTGTTTTTGTGGCTAAAACTGTGACGACAATGAGTGACCTTGATCCGTCGCTGTTTTTGTGGCTAAAACTGTGACGACAATGAGTGACCTTGATCCGTCGCTGTTTTTGTGGCTAAAACTGTGACGACAATGAGTGAGCTTGATCCGTCGCTGTTTTTGTGGCTAAAACTGTGACGACAATGAGTGAC
Source organism: Caenorhabditis uteleia (assembly GCA_963573275.1). Taxonomy (NCBI): domain Eukaryota; kingdom Metazoa; phylum Nematoda; class Chromadorea; order Rhabditida; family Rhabditidae; genus Caenorhabditis; species Caenorhabditis uteleia. The sequence goes on from OY752134.1 coordinate 5,931,981, forward strand.
CTTGATCCGTCGCTGTTTTTGTGGCTAAAACTGTGACGACAATGAGTGAGCTTGATCCGTCGCTGTTTTTGTGGCTAAAACTGTGACGACAATGAGTGAGCTCGATCCGTCGCTGTTTTTGTGGCTAAAACTGTGACGACAATGAGTGAGCTCGATCCGTCGCTGTTTTTGTGGCTAAAACTGTGACGAGATCGAGTGAGCTTGATCCGTCGCTGTTTTTGTGGCTAAAACTGTGACGAAATCGAGTGAGCTTGATCCGTCGCTGTTTTTGTGGCTAAAACTGTGACGACAATGAGTGACCTTGATCCGTCGCTGTTTTTGTGGCTAAAACTGTGACGACAATGAGTGACCTTGATCCGTCGCTGTTTTTGTGGCTAAAACTGTGACGACAATGAGTGAGCTTGATCCGTCGCTGTTTTTGTGGCTAAAACTGTGACGACAATGAGTGACCTTGATCCGTCGCTGTTTTTGTGGCTAAAACTGTGACGACAATGAGTGAGCTTGATCCGTCGCTGTTTTTGTGGCTAAAACTGTGACGAAATCGAGTGAGCTTGATCCGTCGCTGTTTTTGTGGCTAAAACTGTGACGAGATCGAGTGAGCTTGATCCGTCGCTGTTTTTGTGGCTAAAACTGTGACGACAATGAGTGAGCTTGATCCGTCGCTGTTTTTGTGGCTAAAACTGTGACGACAATGAGTGACCTTGATCCGTCGCTGTTTTTGTGGCTAAAACTGTGACGACAATGAGTGAGCTTGATCCGTCGCTGTTTTTGTGGCTAAAACTGTGACGAAATCGAGTGAGCTTGATCCGTCGCTGTTTTTGTGGCTAAAACTGTGACGACAATGAGTGAGCTTGATCCGTCGCTGTTTTTGTGGCTAAAACTGTGACGAAATCGAGTGAGCTTGATCCGTCGCTGTTTTTGTGGCTAAAACTGTGACGACAATGAGTGACCTTGATCCGTCGCTGTTTTTGTGGCTAAAACTGTGACGACAATGAGTGACCTTGATCCGTCGCTGTTTTTGTGGCTAAAACTGTGACGACAATGAGTGAGCTTGATCCGTCGCTGTTTTTGTGGCTAAAACTGTGACGAAATCGAGTGAGCTTGATCCGTCGCTGTTTTTGTGGCTAAAATTGTGACGACAATGAGTGAGCTTGATCCGTCGCTGTTTTTGTGGCTAAAACTGTGACGACAATGAGTGACCTTGATCCGTCGCTGTTTTTGTGGCTAAAACTGTGACGACAATGAGTGACCTTGATCCGTCGCTGTTTTTGTGGCTAAAACTGTGACGACAATGAGTGACCTTGATCCGTCGCTGTTTTTGTGGCTAAAACTGTGACGACAATGAGTGAGCTTGATCCGTCGCTGTTTTTGTGGCTAAAACTGTGACGACAATGAGTGACCTTGATCCGTCGCTGTTTTTGTGGCTAAAACTGTGACGACAATGAGTGAGCTTGATCCGTCGCTGTTTTTGTGGCTAAAACTGTGACGACAATGAGTGAGCTTGATCCGTCGCTGTTTTTGTGGCTAAAACTGTGACGAAATCGAGTGAGCTTGATCCGTCGCTGTTTTTGTGGCTAAAACTGTGACGAAATCGAGTGACCTTGATCCGTCGCTGTTTTTGTGGCTAAAACTGTGACGACAATGAGTGAGCTCGATCCGTCGCTGTTTTTGTGGCTAAAACTGTGACGACAATGAGTGAGCTTGATCCGTCGCTGTTTTTGTGGCTAAAACTGTGACGAAATCGAGTGAGCTCGATCCGTCGCAGTTTTTGTGGCTAAAACTGTGACGACAATGAGTGAGCTTGATCCGTCGCTGTTTTTGTGGCTAAAACTGTGACGACCATGAGTGAGCTCGATCCGTCGCAGTTTTTTTTGATGGCTCGTGTATGCTCGTCAAAAAAATGTGATATTGATAGTCCACCAATTGAACAACTTCTATTAGATGCGGTTAGAATGGATGAAGGCGCTTAAGCGTAAGTAATTACGAAAAGTTTATCTAAAATGTTGATTTAAAGCGCCGATCCTTGCTCATCAACTATTGCTATCAGCTTGGACAAGGCAGATAATGAATGTGATGACAAGACTCGTGGCCAAAACTGTGACGACAACAATATCAACAACCTTCACATAGTATGGAACATTCCATAGAAATACACTGATAATTCCCTATGTTCAAGACCAATTATCTCTCTTAAAGTGAGATGAATTTGTCTGAAAGTTGACTAGTAGCTCTTGCTTGAGTCAGTAACCAAGTGTGATCAATGATATTGTGATTGAACTCCTTTAACAATATCAACAACCTTCACATAGTATGGAACATTCAATAGAAATACACTGATAATTCCCTATGTTCAAGACGACTTATCTCAATTTTTTCTATTATGAGTTTTCTGATAGAATGAGACTATATCATCACTACAGTATTATCATTATATTTACTTTTTCATGTATTTTATTCATAATATTTTCAATGCTCATCAGCTTCCTGCTCTGCATCGTCTACGAAGCCACCAAATCATTCCGCCATTTTTTGGAGGTTTAGAATAATCAGGTAAGGTTTACTATTGAATGGTAAACGTGTCACAAAGTTTGAAGAAGTATTTTTTTTGTCAAGAAAATAGTGTAAAAACATGAAATTGTTCATTCTTTGTGGAATTTAGGATAAAACACCTTAAAAGTAGCCCATCAAAGCGTTGAGAAAATTGCGAAAAACAAGTAGATTTTTTTGTGAAAAACTGTGAAAGTTTTCTACTTTGGTTTTCTGAATGAGATATTTATTTCGGAACGTTGAAATACAAAAACAAATAGAAATTCTCCTACAAAAACCATAGGAAATGCAAAATCGTGACAATTTCGTCACTAAATTATTTGCAAAACATTTTCTTCCTTTAGAAAACAAAACTACAATTTTTGTGTTTTTTTTTTTGCCATAAACAACAAATTATAAACAGATTTGAATATTTTTGCAATCAAAGTTTGTATGGAAAACTTCTTTGTCGCATTGTTTTTGTTATAAAAGAAGCAATATTCTCTATTTTGCAACAAGGAAAACCAATGTGAATTAAAACTTTTTTCAAATCTTGAACATAAAATTTATATGCAATGTTTCAGCAAGAACTACAACTTTTGTCATCCATTTCATTCTTGTCATCACATTTATTATCATCCTTGTCCAAGCTGATAGCAATAGTTGGTGAGCAAGGATCGGCGCTTCAAATCAACTTTTTAGATAAACTTTTCGTAATTACTTACGCTGAAGCGCCTTCATCCATTTTCATCAATATTTTGTTTTCAGCAATCAAATTCATGTTTCAAAAGCTGCTTACGAGAACTCTGAAATTGTGAAATTTTTGTCTGAAAATTTCTGAAACAATTTTTTTGACGCAAAAGCTGAAACAAATGTCAGAAAAAATCAGAAAAACTTATAATAGGTCCATTTCTATCTTTTTACACACTTTTTGTACAGTTTTGCGTCAAAAAATTTTTTTTCTGAAATTTCCAGACAAAAATTTCACTATTTCAGAGTTCTCGTAAGCAGCTTTTGAAACATGTTTTTAACATTTGGAAACATCCTCTTTCGCCCTAGCTCGGTGGTTTTCCAGAGTTAGTACCTTGAGAAAAAAGGTTCCTTAGTGAGTAAGATTCTCATTTGTGCTTTCGGTGCGATGTAACCAGAATTAGCTGGTACAGCCTGACAATCGTCGTTTGAAGAAGTTGTTGTTATATTTCACTCACTTTTACATTCGAGTTAGCATTACATCTCAATTTGACGAAAATATCTCTATCCGAGATATTACATAACAACAGTTGAACTCGAGCGAGGTCTGTTTTGTCAGAAACTGCCTGAAAAGTAAGCAGAGTAGCCTTCAAGTTCGTTTTTGAATCTCCCTTCAAAAGTCTTCTGATGGATAGACTTTGATTCTTCTTCTTCACCTTCTTACTCGAGTTTTTCTCCGAATCGAAAATATTTCAAATATATAAAAATTATGAGTACTGAACTTACTATCTCTTTTTGCTGATTTTCTTTTCGAGTCCTTTTTCTCTGTATCAGTAGTACTTTTAGTTGGCAGTGACTGGGTTGGTGCGGTTGGGGTCGTATCTACTATCTCTTGTTCGGAAGACTTGCTCGCTAGTTCAGTTTTATCGCTACAATTTTTCAATAAAGCTGTCGGGATGAATACGCATTTTTACCTCATCATATTGTTACGTCTTAACAATTGGATTTACAAATCCTCAAATATCTCAACATTTCACGTGTATAAATAATAAATAATTAACTTTTTTTAAAACAAAACTTGAACAATATTTTTTTAGAAAAGCATAGAGTTTTGTAGTATTAATATAGTAGTGAACTACAGTTTTCGTAAAAATATTTCAGAAGTATCAACAACGTCATGAAGAAGCATCAATCACAAATCCCCAAATTCGGGTGGTTACACGATTTCCGATGATTCAGTAGATCTTGTGCCACTTTTTCAACTTCAAGGGGAAGAGTTTAAGCCGTTTTTATAGAAAAAAGACTTCACAGCTATAAAATCAATTGGAAATAGTATGGATAAAATTCATGTAAGAAAGTGAAAATTGTATTTTACGATAGAATGTGACTATATCAACATTGGATCATCACAATTTCCACTGTTTTCATGAATTTTTTTTCTTATTAATTTCAGATGCTGTTGAACAACCAAAACTTTGCGTTCCTGTTTTTGTGTCGTCTGAAAGTTATATGGTAAATGTTTATTTGTCATAATTCGCTCAGAATTGCGATGCCTTGTCTATCTACTTATCATTTTCAACCAATCAAATATTTTCAGAAAATAAACAAACTCATTGTGGTTCACTTGAAGGATACTGTTGAGCAATCGAAGGTTTTGACACTCTTGACAACTGATGGATTCAATTGAGAGATCGGGCGAGAGAACACAATCTTAGCAAAGTCAGTTTTTTCCCACTGGAAAAAAAAAGTTTTTTTCCCACTTGTAAACTGTAATCATATTAGACACCAGATTTTTCAAAGGTGTCCTGGACAGAGAACGGAACATGTCTGAAAACGGAAATCGCAGGATTGTAGAGCAAAAATTTGTGCATCAGATGACATTTTTCTGAGCACTGAACTTTTTTGAAAGGCTCTGGAATTTGTGTTTTTGCAAAACAGTGTCAATTAGGGCATCATCTGCAGGAACTTGCTTTTAGTGGAGCTTGTCTGAAAATGGGCGTAGTTTAGTTGAAACTGAAGTCATGAACTTTTATTGAGAGTTATCAATATCGCTGACATGATAACACATAGATTTATACGTTTTATCAAGTCATGGAAAGTCTAACAGAAAAACCATAGTAAAAGTTACTCAACTGATTGATGGCATGCTCCAGACGATTATCAGTTATCAGTCAGTTATCCTTATCATTATTGGCATTGTAAGTTATCATTCTCATCAGTGTTATCATTATCCAAAGTTTTGAGAGGTACTGATATCCCGTATCAGTCATTATTTATCATATTAAGCTACTAGGTATCAGTTATCAGTTTCTCTATTTTTGGTTAATTGTTGTCAGATTCTGAAATCTTTGGGTTCTGATTGCACTGATAATGATAGTGGCAACTGATAACTGATACCAAGTAGCTTAAAATGATAAATAATAACTGATACGGGATATCAGTACCTCTCAAAACTTTAGATAATAATATCATTTATAGCAGTATATATGATACCATTATTCGCATTGGTTAATTGGATCAATGGTATCATAAATACTGCTATAAATGATAATATCCATCCAAACATGTCGAATTTCAATGGATAACTATCACGAAATGGATAATCTCTACCAAATATTGATAAGCCGATTAGAAACTGAATGATAGTGATAATAACATTCAATAACCTACTGATAAACATATCGAACCAACAACGGACACGCCACAACCCAATTTACAATATAGTATGGCGAGTGTGGACCGGGAAATTTTGTCACCACATTTCTCGCCTCACCCATCACTTCATTGATATCATCACGAAAGTTACGCCAGTCGTATAAATACATGATGACAATGATCTCGACGAGAACATTGCAGACAGATGAGAAACCGGCGGCGTATTCCTCGAACATTTTCTTTCAGTCACGCGATTCTTCTGAAAATCAGTATTTTACTACCTAAAGTATAGATTGTTAAAATACTTGACTAGTTTGGTTGTGATGATGTCATCTAAAACTTCACTCGTTCCGTAGCATGTTCCTTGCTTGCAGTTGTTGATGTTGATGCAATGTCGATATTGTTTTTTTGTTTCATCGTTCCTTTTATTGCCATTCCAATCCATACACCAACATCAGCCAAAACACAAACAACTTTCCGAAGTTGCTTTTCAAATTTTCTGAAAAGTATCATTTCATGAAGAAAAACTGCAGAGAAAGTTTCAAATAAAGACGCCAAGAGGCATGGAAACAGTGAAAAGGAACAAATCTATCATTTGGGACCGAGAACTCACATTTGATGCACCTAGAAAATGCCAGGAATCATAACTGACGATCAAAAATTATGAATTTACTGAATTTCAGTCAAAATGGTGGAGACTGTTTGGAAACAGTCATAATGAACATTCATCAAAACATCAAAAAATTGTTTTCAAAAAGTACGGTCATAGTCTAGAAAAAAACATCTAGCTGAAAAATGAGCAAACATCGAAATAGTTATTTTCCGCCTCATATTTGAGAGATTGTTCAGCAACGATATATTGGACCGATTTTTGATATCTTTCGAATACTTTAGAAGTACATAAAGCAATATAGATGAAAAAACTGACCAACAAATAGAAAATACTAAACCGAAACCGGTGAAAATGATTTGAAAACAATGAAACATCTTTGGAAACAAATGAACACGTCAAATAATTGTTTCAGTTCAATACCGAAAAAAAAGAGGAGATGTATGTTGAAAAACGTAAACGTGAAAGGTCAAATGATAAATTGGCTATCAAATCATTTATTTCCCAATTCGAAATGCATTGGATTTGTATCAATATAATTGTTATATTGCATTTATTCGGCGTCGAATGTGTTACTTATAATGGAAAGTATTACGATGAAAACGATCGAATGAGTGAGTTCTATTTCCATGCGGGACCCAAAACGGATGGATTTGTAGATGCAGAGTGTGTTCGGAAGAATAATATGGGGACATATAATTATTTGGGCAATAAAGTATGTCTACAATCAATGAGAGTATCTGGAAAACTATATGTTTAGAAAGAAACCATTACAAAACAGAAGTGCGTCGTCTGGAGAGATGTATTGGATACATGGATGACATCTGATAACAATAAGATTAGGTTGATATCATATCACCTTATCAGACTATATCAGTTTACATTCCAGCCCTAAAATTATCGAAAGAAGTTATCATTCAAAGTGTCGATCGCTCAAACTACTTGACGATAAACATATGTATTTTTCGGCTGGAAAAGCTGGTGAACCAGCGAGAACTGCAATTGCGAATGGGACAAAAGGACCGTGGTGTTATATCAAAGTGGGTCTCGACACGATGTGCCTTTAATCTAGAATCACTCACAGGAAAATGGAACAGCAACGTATGATAGCAAAACTGTGAATGTTGGTTTTCTACCATCCGCTTGTTTTGAGCAGTGTGATGAGACAAAGATAAATGCAACTGATATGAATAAGAAGACTAAGATTGGTATAACAATACATCATATATGACGCAATAATGCACAATTTCAGTTGCTGGATATACGTATCTCAAAGAGAATTACAATCGTGAATTGCTAGATAGAGTTGATAAACTATTCAATAATTATCACAAAAATGATGAAATTTATGATAAATATGTGAGTTTTGTGTTCTATCAAGGCATGTCAATATCACTATATCTTTCCAGAAACCATCAAACTTCCAACCACCTGCACACTACAGTCTTCGAAAGAAAGTGTTCATTGCGTTGTGCTTGATATTTCTGTTGATTCTCACATGGATACTAACATGTTACATTCTTCGAAAGAAATCCAACAAAGCACATCGACAACGACAAAAGGCGATTGAGAAGTTCAATGCATCACATAGTATTGCGGATATTCGAATGCAAGCGGAATTGGCGAGAGAAGCTGAACATCCATGAGAATATACTTGTGTTTTGTTGTCGAATAAATGACTTATGAAAAATATTGATGAACGGATGTTAATGGCATCAGTATTGAACGAAAATAAAAGTACAGTATGATCTACAGTATTCAATCTGAGTCGAGCTACAGTATGATATGAGGTCAGTATGATATCAGTCAGAGAACAGTTAGTGTATAGAAGGATACGAAGTACAGTGAATAGTACAGCTGCAATAATCCTATCAAGTACAGCTCAGTTTAGAGCTACAACATTAAAAAAAGGTGTACAGTAATCCTACAGTTTACAATAATCCTACAGTCTACAGTAATATCTCTAAATACAATACACCTAAAGATACTATATACATGGTAGTATGTATAAACAAAACTTTTACAGTATAAACAAATTTTTTAAAGCTGTCACAGCCTACACCACTATAGTATACGAAATATCAACAATTGAATTACAGTACATATCTCCTTCATTCCTTCCATTCCTTCCATTCCTTCCAAATGTGGACAATTGTTTTATTTCAGCTCAAATAAGTATATCATACTACAATCACAATGACCACCATCTTTCTTTTGGAATATTTGTATTTCCCTTTGAATTTATGTTTTTCTAGTAGATATGCAAAAACAAACACTAAAATCATTAAATTTATTGAGAAATCACATGAAAATGGCTAATTTTTATGTGGAGAAGATGACGCATTCGATTGTAAAATAATAGCTTTCAACGGATGTAATCATTGCAGAGGAGCTATTCAAATCAACAGTCATCTCCACCTTCCTCACTATCAGTATCCAATTGATCCATCTCTTCCTCTTCCTCTTCTTTTTCTTCCTCTTTTTGACTTGTCGCGTCCTCACCACCACGTTTTCGCAAGTTTCCCATTTGGTATTTCAGAAAAGCATTATCGAGAGTTTGGCTCGTTTTTGGCACGTAAAAACGATTGGTGTAAGATCTGCAAAAAAGAGTATTAAGACGATTGCAAGTACTTGGTTCTTACGATAAGAAATCCTCAACCGCCTGCCTGTCGTTTGGATGATGAGCAATAAAACGATCGATTTCTTCCTCTGGGAAATCACGCGACATCATTCGCTCTTTGCCGGATTGGCGGACCGATTCGATGTGCTGAATTAAATACTCATGTTATTATTCCCTATTTCTATGTATATAGCTCACCCGGGTAAATGCCGAAACATTTCTTGATGTGTTACTCGATGATGGGCCATCGAACCATTCGGTGACCCTTCTTCTCAATTCTCTCCTGTCTCTCCGGATTCGCGTCATCACTATATGCAATAAATTGTAAGAATCGGGGAATTCATTGAATATGCGCGTAATAATGTCTTCCATATCATTTTCAACCGCCAAGTATATCAAATACGCTGGGAATTGCTGAAATCACTAGCCGTTTTCTTATTTCTCTGGATACTATACTAAAGAAATGATTAGTTTATAGCATCATTTTCCGTTGTATAGTCCCGCGCTTTCTAAATATCCACTCACCGTGTTATTTAGACTCCCAAAAACTTCACGGATCTGCTCCCTTGTAAGACCCCTCAACTCGTCTGGATCCAAACTAGCATCGTTTACCAAATCGCGAATGATTTGCAGCTAGAAAAATATTTTACAAAAAATATGTTTTTCGATGCTTGATCTTACGCGAACATTTATAGATTGATTGCTACACATATTGATTCGCTGCTGCATTGACACCTCAACATTTCTTCTCCTTCCTCTGTTTCTTCTATCCCGACTCTGAAACTTTTTTTTGAAATCTCACAGTGATTAACACAAAGGTATACCTCTGAATTTATCACGTTTGTGACATTTTGCCTCATAATGGAATATCTGGTGGTTGGAGCGTTGTGTTGAGGCGCCGGAGTTGGTCGAGACTGAGCACGTTGCTGTTGTCGTCTATTTGACTGTGGTCGTGGTGGTGCTGGCGTATTTGTTCCAATATTATTTCTGTTTCTCGATCGCAAGTTCATATTGTGTTTTTGTGGAGTATTGTTAATCTTCTGAAACAATATCACTCACACTTATTCAATATGTAGTAACTCACCTTTGGTGCCATTTTAATAAATCAGTGAGATCAGGCTATAATATTTGATAACTATTGTTATCACTATCACTTAATACGAAAAACGAAATGAAAGTTTGCAAAACAGGAATTGCTGAGCTTTCACGTCACATTGATAAAATTTTTGATAACAAAAATTTGATTTTTGATATACTGATATCCCCCTTATATTCAGACATAGTGTATTTGAATCCATTTCCTCCATCAGAAAGTTCAAAAAGACACAATCCCAAGAAACTATGAATAATAATCACGGATTACTATTATTAAGGCAACTGAAAAAATTGGTTGTTCTGCTGAAAATCTGAAAAAAAACACATGATTAGCATATGACTATAACATGGTTTTTGGCATTGTGTGTGTGTGTTTTTAACATTCTAAAATGTATTGTACATTTGTTTTTTATATTTATTTTGAGCTCATCTAACCACTCCCATCATTTTCATTGGTGAGAGGAGAAATTCATATTGATTGGCCATTGTCTGAAATCCAGTTTGAGATTGACAATTTTCAACAAACGGTAGATACGTCATTTGTATCAATATTAGATCTTTTTCTGCTTAAAAGTTTTTTTTTGAAAAGTTGGTTTTTTTTCCAGTTATCGAAAAACAACTGGGCAAATAAAACGTGAACTATTATCATTTGGGTTATATCATTTGGGTTGCCAACACGACAGAAATGGGTATAAAAGGGCGAATAAGATCAGTTCACGCCATTTGTCTCAAATCGACAACAATCAATCGACATGGCTCAATCCGTCCCACCAGGAGATATCCAAACCCAACCAAACGCGAAGATCGTCTTCAACGCCCCATATGATGATAAGCACACTTATCATATCAAGGTGATCAATTCATCGGCTCGCCGTATTGGATTTGGTATCAAGACGACCAATATGAAGAGACTTGGAGTCGAACCACCATGTGGAGTACTCGATCCAAAGGAGGCCGTCCTTCTTGCCGTTTCCTGCGATGCATTCGCGTTCGGACAAGAGGTATGTTATCAGTTATCAGTTATCACTAATCAGTTATCATTTATAGGACACCAACAACGACCGTATCACCATCGAGTGGACCAACACACCAGATGGTGCTGCCAAACAATTCCGTCGTGAATGGTTCCAAGGAGATGGAATGGTCCGCAGAAAGAACTTGCCAATCGAGTACAATCCATAAGGATACTCTCGGATATCACCCAAATCCACCACTACCTCTTCCCACATTTGTGCACTTTTGTGCCCCTCAAATAAAAGGTTTTTCTTTAATTCTTGTAAACTTTTCAATGAATAAGGATGCATGATATCAATCACTCATTTGTTATTACGCCAGTCATTTATCAACTGAGATTTTACTCGGAATCGAATAATATAGGTTCAGAATTATACATTTTTCTTAAACACAGCTGGGAGAAACACAAGTTGATATGATATTCAATATCTTTTATTCTTCTGTCATATTGCATCAAACAGTATGCGAATTTTTCACTTTTTGTACAACAATTCCATTAGAATTTTGACATACTCAGGAAAACATCTGTTGACCTCGGTTGGTTTAATACTGAAATTCTTCATAAATACAGGCAATTATTCGATCTTTTGGTATTTGAACCATATCAAAAAAACTTTCTCATGCGATAGGAATGTCGTTTATCAGTCATATGTCATTCTTGTACTGCTATTCAGCCTCAACTTATGCATCCAACAAATTTTAAGAGAAAAGCTTATAATAAAGGGCCAGATTTATATTCAATATTGTGTTTGGTTTTTCACTATAAATCATGATCGCATTTGTATTCAAAAAAGTTGGCCACGCTCTTTGAAAAACACAATTTCACTGTTTTGGGTTTCAAATATCAAAATCAGATGTGTTTATAACCTTTGTTTTTCTCATATGGTGATTTCATCACTGTTTCGAAAACCGAATTTCCGGCCCGTTTTTGGAGTCTCATAGCGTGTCAAATTAAGATGTAAAACAAGAGAAATACAAATATTTATCACAAATCAAATGAGTATAGTTTTCCAACTTGTTGGTAGAGAAGCATGAAGAAATGGAGTCTGAAATTGATACAAAAAGTATCGATTCATTTATTCAAGGATGGACATATCTGATGGACTGATTGATAACTAGAAGTACACTGATACTCGACACACAAACATGAGTGACAATCAACTCGATTTCCGCAGTCTGCGAGAATTTTCCAAAAAATGGTATACATCCAAATAAATCAAAATTGAAATACATTTTCCATTTTTTATTATGTAGTATCACATTTTATAAATATATCAGCCCTTACCTCATGAACTCAAAACCTAAAATATGATTTTGTATTAACGCGTGACACCGAAAATAGTGAAATTGATAGTGGTGGAATCAGTTTTGATTTGATAATAACGTGGCATGGAACAGGAAGGATGGCGATGGATTATAATGGAAGAAGAAGGATAGAATAGAAGATAATCAATTTGATATGTTATGCCGTGGGTGAATTACAACTTACAGATCGAGTTGCTCACCAAATTCGACAAATGCTAAAGGACCACACGCGGATATGGTGGCAGGAACAAATGGCAGAAGTGGGATTTGATGGAGTGGTATTATCAATGAATGCTGGAACTGGTCGAGCACTTACAATGGCGTTTCATCGTAGTTTGTTGATGTGTTATCGAAGGCCTTAGATAAGTTATTTTTTATTTTGATTCAACTAATTGACTGATAATTTCAGTTTTGACAACTACCGACTCATCTTCGCTACTTCTTCACACAATGGTCTTCATTCAACATCTTCGAGCACCATCCAGTTTATCGAAACAATGGAATCGTTTGTCCAAACAATAGCATCAATTGTATGAAGTATATACTAGATATCCCGATTTATACTAGATATCCCTTTTGTATTTTATGCCATGGAACAAATGATATAACATCGATGAGTGATAATCCAAGTAGATGTTTGTGTTTCTGACCATGCTTCAAATATTCAAAATTGGCAAATTTACGAAGTAGAAGTTTGGAATGATAGTTGACAGACAAGAACATTGATCGAATGTTGACTTGATTCAATCTCAAGCCCTGTCATCAAGAAACATATCAGATAAGTAATCCTTGAACAACTCAACTCTTTTTGTAATATCTTCAGATTTCATCTCGTCTACCTCACCAAGTTTATGGGTCTACCAAACGACTCAGTCGTGTGTCAACCAAGTGCAGCAATCGATCAGTTATGTTGTGTTAGGCTGTGTATAAACATGATTTTTTCCAATTGTTCCAATTCTGTTCTGATAAATCAATGTGTTTTGCTGCTTGGAAATGTTCAAATATTGATTTCGGCAAGATTTTCGGATTCAAAGAAAAGTAAATAAAAATCGAATAAATAGTAGGGTGTTATGTAGTCCAAATAGATTCTTACATATGTGATATGCTCGATACTTCCATTCCTTCCACTTCTTCCACTTTTGCTCCAAAATACAAAAATCGGACAATTATTTTACTTCAGCTCAAATTAGTCCATCATTTATTCATAACTTTTGTTCCAAAACATTACAATCAATCAGGCTAATTTAATTTTGAATCTACCGTTTCCTCGAATAGAGCGGCACTGCAAACACTGCCGGAGAATGATCATATCTCGAAATCTAAAAAAGCTATGAAAAAGTAATCAACTGCAAATTTGTAGATCATAATTTTATCTACAAGTTTGCTGTTGACAACTTTTTGATAAATCTATTTCCGAGATACTTCCGAGATACGATCATTCTTCGGCAGCGTTTGCAGTGCCACTCTATTCGAGGAAATACGGTATGTTTTCATACACGATCGCAAAAACAAACACTAAAATCGTAAAGTTTATTGAGAAATCACATGAAAATGGCTAATTTTTATATGAAGATGGTGAAGCATTCGATTGTACATAATAGCTCTCAACTGATGGAATCATTGCAGATCATATGTTTTCACCTTGTATTCAAGGAATGCCCTTTCTAATATGTTCAAACTTTTGTTCACGTACGAACGAATACGATGCTGGCTATAAGAAAAAAATATTAAAATTGGATAACAAAATGTTGCTACAGCATAAACTCCTCTGCGATATCTTGCTCATGTCGATGATTTTCGACAAACGTGGATACATCATTTGGCGAGTAATGAACTGTGTTGATCAATCTGATTTCTCCCGGGGTCGCCATAATAATTGATAAAATATTTTGAATATAGAAATGAGAGAAATTTCCAAATATATAACTCGTACTTTCACGTAATATTGGTAACATTACTGATATAAGAATTTCAAAAAATTCGAGAACTTGAAATAAAAATATATTCAAATGATATATAGTTACTCAGCAAAGCGATTTCTTCAACTTAAAACTTCAAATAGCGCCATAGAAAAAGCTTGTATGATAGTCATTTCTAAACTTCAAAACGATATTTTCTCAAAATATAGAAAATATTTTCGGGTGTACACGTTTCTTGATAGGAAAACTCTAAAGAATAGAAGAACACTTTATTATGAGGGGCACAAAAGTGCACAAATGTGGGAAGAGGTAATGGTGGATTTGGTGTGATATCCGAGAGCATCCTTATGGATTGTACTCGATTGGCAAGTTCTTTCTGCGGACCATTCCATCTCCTTGGAACCATTCACGACGGAATTGTTTGGCAGCACCATCTGGTGTGTTGGTCCACTCGATGGTGATACGGTCGTTGTTGGTGTCCTATAAATGATAACTGATTAGTGATAACTGATAACTGATAACATACCTCTTGTCCGAACGCGAATGCATCGCAGGAAACGGCAAGAAGGACGGCCTCCTTTGGATCGAGTACTCCACATGGTGGTTCGACTCCAAGTCTCTTCATATTAGTCGTCTTGATACCAAATCCAATACGGCGAGCCGATGAATTGATCACCTTGATATGATAAGTGTGCTTATCATCATATGGGGCGTTGAAGACGATCTTCGCGTTTGGTTGGGTTTGGATATCTCCTGGTGGCACGGATTGATCTACGTTAATTTGATGCTAGTTCGATCAATAACTAGAATGATAAACCTCTACCTTTTATACACATTTTTGTCGTGTTGGCATTGATAACCTAATCAACGTTCACGTTCTTTTTGTGAATGCTGTTTTTGTTTTTTTTCTGATGCTTGAAAGAATTTTCTAACTTTTTACAATCCAATTGGAACGTTAGCCAATTCAGTTGGTGATGCATTTCCTGCACCACCATTGATAGAGAAATGGTCGAGAGAAAGAGTTATTCCCATTTTCACAGAAAACGAAGATTCATTTGAATCCTTGAATCCTCACTCTCATCATCATCATCATTTTCACCTCCAGTATATGTTGTTAGCGATTTGGTTGTTATTTTCATGTTATTGCTCCTCTCAGTTCTTTTTTGTCCCCCTTTCAAATCCCGATTTCCGTCTTTTTGGTTCTATCTATAAATGAAAAGTGGTTTTGTATATGGTGTCCAGCATTTGGCGGCGGCGGGTGACACAAATAATTCAATTGGTGTGCCAGTGGTTTTTGCTGTAAACTTTTCAATTTCGACGTTTTCGAACAAATTACCCGACGAATGCAATTTGCAGAATTAATTACAGCTTGAAAAGGGCACCACCCGGCGAAAAAAGTGGGCGGCGTCTAAAGTGTCATGGTCACTTTTTTGTCAAAATTTGAGAGCTGACATTGAAATTGATAGTTGATTGAGTAACAAATGATTTTTGGTTAATTCTAAAATGTTTATATAATACATAAATGTTTCTTCTTCGTCTTTGCACCCCATATCGCCACATGACACTTCTTTTTTGTTGCCAATTTACTTAAGCTCTACCAATTCTTTCGCCTATTTTACCACCGGAACGGAAATTCGACGCCGCACACGCTTTCGTGATTTTGAAAAAAGACACACAAAAATGGGCGGAATCTTTGAAGGAGAAGAAGAAGAAGTTATATACGAAAAAGTAGATGATTGACGTCAGGTTTCACACAAAACTATTTGCATGAGAAGATGCAGCCATGGCGGTTGGTTGGTTGATGATGAGAATCTAATTAACAACAAACAAAGAGTCTAGTTTTTCGTTGTTGTTGTTGCATAATGTTGCTCTTTGATTTTATAACATTTCATTTTGTTTTCTGATTTTGGTATTGCTGGAGAATCGTTTGATACTCAGCCAACAGCTTTTCCCCAGTTCAAAGTAGAGTCAAGACAGTATTTTGGTTCACATTTCCCTTATTCAATTCAGCCTGTCAGGCCATATATAAGTTTCATGGAAGACTGAGATACTGATAGTATATTACAAATCTTTTGGAATCAAAAGTATCATAGTTTCTGATTGAGTCTAGTCTACGAAAGATCCAGCGAAAATTCTGAACGACCAACTTGAATAATTAAACATATGAAGTTTTGCAATCTTTCAACTTGAAGATATGAATAATGCACCGATTTTCCGCATGACTAAAACGTTCAATTTTTTTCAATATCAAATTAACCTCGATACATCTAATATATTAAGTATCGTTCAACTTTGATATTTCCCCTCCCAATCAAACATCTCGCTTCAACTAATTCATATTAATTCAAAGTTCATTCAACTTTTTCTATCTCCTTCTTCTCCTTTGCCAATTCCTCATATTTCCGGGTCAAATCTCTTCCTTTTTTTGCTTGACAAACAACTTTTCCACATAAATTGAATTGAATTGAAGTAAGAAATAACATACACCAAATTTCAGTCTTCCATATTTTTTGTCTGGCTCGGGTAGATCAAAAAGCGAATGTGTGTGAGTTGATGAGCCACTTGAGACTTCAACTATTTATGATTTGTTTTTGTTATCCACACCATTTTTTTTGAATTGCACTTCAGACGCAGATAGTGTAATTTTAAAGGAACATACCCAGATCTCGACTGGAATTCAACTTTGAGCCTTTTTTCATTTCTCACGATCTCATCCCAAATTGCCATTTTTATTGGCGGAGCATTTGGAGGGAAAAAGTTATGAATATTAGATTAATATCCTATTCTAAAGTTGGTTTAGGTAGATGCTGAAAATGGGCGGAGTTTATTTTCAGAGTTTTTCAAGAAAAAATTTCCAAGTCTGCAGTTTTCAATATTTCGATACTTCTATTTTTCGGGTCGAGACCCACTGTCTGCGTCTCTCGTTTTATAAACAATCTCACTTCATTTCTCAATCTCCCTTGAACCATGATTCGGAATGATTTTCAGAAAACTTGTGTCTGCGACTCTTCTCCTTTCACACTTTCTCTTCCTCGAAGAAAATGGGGTTTTTTCGTGTTGAGACCCAAACTGTCTGAGTCTCTTATTTTCAACACTCTCATTTCTTTTTTCCAAAAAAAAGATGATCGATGTTTCCGTACTAAAGTGCTTATGGAAAATCTGATAAAACAAACGTTTCCCTTCAAAATAAATGCACCATGATTTTCAAAAAACTTGTGTCTGCGTCTTTCCTCTTCTCCTACTATTTCTCACATCAAAAAGTCAAACGAACCACAAACCGATGGATGGGTGAAATTGCTCATAACAAAAAAAACGACTCTCCATTCCTATCTACCCATCCTTTTCCCAATTATAATATTGTTTTCGACCTTCTCCTCCCCACATATACATTTTTCAATTTTTCCACCAATTGAACAAGAAGAAGAAAAATAAACGGGGCTCCGTTTGTTGAGGGGCGGCGTCTATTGAATGTGTGAAACGGATATACATATGTATATCCACATACATTTGATCGGGTCCCCATAAAAAATATAAGTTTTTTTTCTCTTTTTTCGTTTTTGTTGGTATTCATATTCCAAGATGTTTGACTCTTTTCAAATCTGAAAGAGAGAGAGAGAGTGTGTGGAATGAAGGTAGCAGAGACTCCAATTGGAAAAGATTTTGTGAAAACCACTCGAAATTTTTCACGTTTGTTACTCAGTCGACGTAGCTAGAACATAGTGAGTGTACAGTGGAACGAGCTAACACACCAACTCGTTTCTAATTACTCACTTCAAAGTCGTAAAGTATTGCAATACATGCCTTCAATTACAGTACCCCAAAAATCTGCATCATTCGTATACTGTATTAAAGGAGCATACCCAGATTTTTCTCCGGGAATCCAAAGCTTTCCATTATCGCTTTCATTCAAAGCCAGCTGTCGGTGTACAGGTTCTTGCCTCTGCATGTGCCTTTGAGAAAGTTTCCTTCATTAAAATATTTTTTCTCTACTGTCTTAAAGGTGCATACCAAAATTCAATCTTTTCAAAATGAAACAAGAACTCTGGCTAACTAAGAATTACGAAACTCGTGATGATTCAGAAGCTGGAGCACATTTGCAACTTCAAGTGCTAAACTTTTCACTGCAAGACCAACGAGTCATGACGAGTTTTGAAAAATCACATTTTTCGATCTCTGACAAGTGACGAAGTGTAATTAATTATTCAAAATCCCTTCCTGATTTGCATATTAAAAAGTATAAACTTCCTCTCAAAGTTCAACATTTTCTTGCTCTCAACTTTTTCTTCCTAAACTCGTCCATCTGTATGATTCGGCTGAAGGTCTCGACACGATTGAACTCTTCGATCGTTTTCCGGTTATGCACCTTTAATGCACTTCTCTCTGCGTCTCTTATTTATCACACTTTCTCATGTTTTCTAGTGAAATACTTTTAATTAAACAAGTCCTTTGTTTTCATCAACCGTTTCACAAGAATCGAACCAATGTCTCTCGAAGAGAAGAACCTTATTTTGATATGCGCCTTTAAGACAGTATAGGCTACTGTAGAATTTTTAATGCAAAATAGTGGGAAAACAGAGAGACACAGACAATTCGAAACCCCTCAAAAACTGTGATAGTATGTGTTGTTTTTCGTCTCGAACCACTACAATCAAATATCCTTTTTGCTCATTTCCAGCAGCACACAATACAATCTTCCATCCAATATATTTATATCCTTCTCTTTTTTTCGTCAAGGTGGTCCCCTTTTTCATTGTTTTTGTTCGTTCGGCTCAACACAAAAACACCCGGGCTCCAAAACCTTGTCACTTTCAATTCATTTCATAAACGGAGAAGGGGGACGACTGCACATATCTACAAAATGTGAATTTCTTTTCTTTTCTTTCGTTCTTCTCATCTTTTTTTGTATATCATCATTTTTAGGCGTCGACTTGTCGGTGATTTGGCTGCTCAAATGACAAGGAAATACTCGTTTATTTTGCTATTTGATCTACTCGTTGTACTCGTTTTTTCGTCAGGTAAACGATAGTCGATTATGTATGTGAGGGGAAGGAAATGACAGGGAAAAGATGGAGAAAGTGTGGAAGAAGAAGGGAAATGAGGAAGGGAGAAGGAGAGGAAATTAGGATGAGAATATACGGAATAGTAAGAAGGGCAATGATGGGGAGTTGTAGATTCATAGATTCATAGATTCATAGATTCATAGATTCATAGATTCATAGATTCATAGATTCATAGATTCACAGATTCATAGATTCATAGATTCATAGATTCATAGATTCATAGATTCATAGATTCATAGATTCATAGATTCATAGATTCATAGATTCATAGATTCATAGATTCATAGATTCATAGATTCATAGATTCATAGATTCATAGATTCATAGATTCATAGATTCATAGATTCATAGATTCATAGATTCATAGATTCATAGATTCATAGATTCATAGATTCATAGATTCATAGATTCATAGTTCGTGTCAAGAACCATTAGTGTTCAGTTCCAGAGCAATATGAAATCGCGAATCAAATCTTATCAAAATACAAGCCAGGACTGATACCAACAACACGAACTAATCAACCAATACAAGTGTATTTTTCAATGGAACTGTATCAAATTATCGAAGTGGTATGTTCTTCTTTGTTGTAAGTGTGCTTTACCGGACAATTCCAGAATGAGCCCCAACAGTATCTAATGTTGAATGCATGGATAGTCGAAAGATGGACAGACCACCTACTCGGTTGGGATCCTGCCAAGTTTGGTAATGTCACTGAAATTATGTTGCCTCATCACAATATTTGGCTGCCTGACACAACACTTTATAATTCGTAAGTGTCTGCGTCTCTCTTTTCACACACTCTTTCTCTTGTAGATTGGTAATGAAAGATGATGAGAATCGAAGATTGTTACATGCAAAAGTGACGACACTTGGAGAGGATAATGGAGCATTTATTGAATTGCTCTATCCGACAATATACAAATTATCATGTTTGCTCAATTTGAGGTTTTTTCCGTTTGATGTACAGGTGAGGAATTCACAAAAAGGGAGATACTTTTGCTCAAATTTGTTCCATATATGTAAAGAGGACAAATCCGGAATCAGAATTGAAATCTGAATTTCTGAAATCGGCTGAATGGTTTACTGAAGGTTTTTCGACAAGGGTGCCATCTCTGATCACTTTCCCGTTGAAACGAAGCACAATTATGGGCAAAAGTTCAAGACCCCATAATTACTTGTTAGACATGCGCCTTTAAAACAGTAACCCGTTTCCAGTCATGTCGCCTACTATTCGGCAGTTGGACATTTGACAACACAAAAATTGACTATTTCCCATTCAATGAGACTCAAGCAATTGGAACAATTAATTGTATTGAGAATGAAGGATGGAATGTGTTATCAACTAATGGTAACTGATAAGTGATAAGTGATATGATTACGGTAGTTGTTACAGTACTCCGACACGAGAATAAGTACGATTGTTGCCCTAACAACTATACATTGTTGGAATTTCGACTAACGATACAAAGGAAGCCGTTGTATTATATTATCAATTTGATAATTCCAACATCTATTATCACTTTTATATCGATTATCGGATTTTTTAGGTTTATCAGTTTATCAATTTATTCCTTATCACTCAATTTACAGTACATCATCGATAAATGAGCCGAGGGAGGAGAAAATAACATTGGGAATAACAACACTATTATCAATGTCTATTCTGATATTCATGGTATCTGATAAAATGCCATCAACATCATCATTCATTCCGTTGATTGGTTTATTTTATACTTCAATGATATTACTGATATCCTTCTCAACTATCTGTTCATCAATTGTGATATATGTGCAGAAACAAGGTATATTTGACTGCTTGACTGAGTATCGAATGTGTTTGCAGGAATGCTGGGAAACCCACCATCTAAGAAACTAATGAACATTGCTAGAGGTATCAATAGGTTTATAAGAATGGAAATGCCACTGATTATGAAGCAAGCATATGCACAAAAGGCGAGGGTAGGTCTTTCGTGGTGGGACCCATTATCATAGTATACTGTAGGAAGAGAAGCTTCGTCGCCAACAAATGGGTCGAAAACAGTCATTATGGACACGGGTATACAAATTAGCACGAGAGCAGGCACTTAGAAAAGTTAGTTTTCTTATTAACAACTTCTTCCGAAACCAGGTCTCGGCACGATTGAACTCTCATTATTAAGCACCTTTAATTCACTTCTCTCTGCGTCTCTCTTCTATCACACCATCATAATTTTCTGGTAAACCCCTGTTTTATCAATCATTATCGGTCCACAAGAATCAAGCATTGACCAACACTTACGAAGCGAAATCTCTCGGGGTCCATTATTTAATATGCGCCTTCAAGACAGTACTGTACCAAAGGCACATGGGCGTGTAAGACTGTAAGAGAAAATAGTGTGAAAACAGAGAGACACAGATATATGAAAACCTCTCAAAAACTGTGATAGTATGTGTTGTTTTTAATCTCGAACCACTACAAGCAAATATAATGTTTTGATATATGCCTTTAAGACAGTATACAAACTTCTTTATAATCTAGGTTACTGTACTAAAGACACGCATTCACATAGACTAAATTTGAATGCATGCACATTGCACATTAATGAAATTAAAAATATATTCTCAGAATTCTCAAAACTCGGCGAAATTCAATGAAGTATTGACACCGGAACGATTAATTGATAATGGTGGCAAAAGGTGTACAATCAACAAGGATGTGACATGTATCAGTGATTCGGGTATTGTCGCCATGGTGGGGCCGGGTGTGACATTGGCGTCGGAGGATGATGATGTGGATACTAGTCTCATTGATATTGATGTACCACCACCATTACAAAGACCAACAAAACTACTGCATAAGGCATCGACATGTGGCAGTTTTGATAGTATGATGTATAGGAATATTGAAGGTTTGTTGTCGTCAATTGTGTTGTGGTCGGTGTAAACACAGACTACAGTACTTTAAAGGAGCACATATCAAGTGATAACTCTTATCATTTTCAGTACCAGTATCTCCCCGAACAGCTCGAAACTTGGCTGAAATCGAATATGATTGGCTGGCCGCCCTACTCGAGCGTATGTTCCTCATTACATTTCTCTTCATTTTTGTTCTAACTTCAATTGGTATTAATCTAATTGGTTTTTTCTATTGGTGGATGGTGCCGGACACAGTACGGGTGTGATATGACAATTTGTTTTCCGAATCATATTGATTCAATTTTTGATACGATGTTGAATATTGCAATAATAAAAAATCCTTATTTCTGGTGAACAACAAGTAAAATCAACAAGATAATGGTCAACAAGTGATTATCAACAACGTGCTAAATTATAAATCTTTCAATCCGTACACCTTCTTCATATGCTCATACTTCTTCCGATCTGCTTCAGTGACAGACGGTCTGATTCGTTTCGCTGCTTCCTTGATATGTCTCATTGCTACACCGGTTACAGATGGATCATTCTGAATAACATTCTTGTAGTTAATTCTATCTATGATAATGGTTACCTCTAAAACTCTCGCTTGAAGTGCCAATAATGATGATTCATGGATCAATGCACTCAAATCGGCACCACTGAAAGAATCAGATATTTCAAAAACTTCTTCAAAAAACATACGTGAATCCTTCCAACTCTGGGAATTGTGCAACTTCATCAAAATTCACATCCTTATCTAATAGTGGTCTAGTACCATTTTTGGTGCTTTTTCGCAAAATATCCGCTCGATCTTCAACTGATGGGAAATCGACGAAAAGGATTTTGTCGAGTCGACCAGGTCGGAGAATCGCAGCGTCGACGATATCTGAATTTCTTTTTATATTTAGTATATCTATTTAAATCTGTACCTGGTCGATTAGTAGCACCAATCAGGAATACCTTCTGTCGTCCTTCTACTCCATCCATTTCCGTCAACAATTGATTCACAAGTCTCGCACCACCAGATGATTCATTTTGAGATCTTTTCGGGCATAATGCATCAATTTCGTCAAAGAAAATCACACATGGTTGCGAATCGCGTGCTCGTTGGAATACTGTTCGAACGGCTCGCTCACTTTCTCCGACATACTGAAAGAATTTAAATGTTTTGAAAATTGAGAACTTGTCGTACCATATTCAGCAATTCAGGTCCTTTGACACTAATGAAATTCATGCCCGTCTCATTCGCAACTGCCTTCGCCAACAATGTTTTTCCGCATCCAGGTGGTCCACACAACAAAATACCTTGTGGTCGACTATCAATTCCAAGTGCAGCAAAATCATCGGCTCGTTTGATTGGATACAGAATGCTCCATTCGAGTTGTTTACGAATCTCGATCAATGCTCCAATATCCTCCCAACTGACATCCGGTACAGTCGCAAATCCTTCTCGTTTCGCTGCTGGTTGGATCTTCTCCAATGCTCGTTCAAAATCTTTGAATGCGATTTTTAAACCTCCTTGTAATTCAGATAGATTTGTTGAGGTATCTTCACCGTGCAACCAAGCGAGAACTGAAAACAATGATGTGTACCTAATCAATTGATAAAATCATTACCTCTATCAAGTTCCTCCTTGATCTGTTCTCTTGTCAAACTCTTCTGTCCATCATTTTTCGCCACAATTGTATCAAAAACACGATCGATCGCCACTTTTGCTGCTTCTCGAATCAATGCCTTCAATTATTTATGATAAATCAATTGATATGATAGGAATAACCCACTTGCAAATCAGCTCCAACATAACCAGGTGTAAGTTTAGCAATCTGCTTCAAACTAACATCATCATCCAAATGAACTTTGCAAATTTTATCAAGAATCTCGACTCGTGCTGTCTCATCAGGAATTCCTAATGAAATCTCATTCTCAAATCTTCCAGCACGGCGAAGTCCTGAATCAACTGCATCCGGACGAGATGTTGTGCCAATGACCATCACACCAGATCCAGTGATTTGTGGTTGATCAGCGACTCGAATACTTCCATCATCAGAAAATTGAAGTTGATCTTTGAGTGGCTTCTCGCGTGGTGGCAAGATTAATTCTGAAATTTACGAATTTCAAAAAAAAAAAACTTGATCTACTCACCATCTAAAGAACTGCACAATTGACTAACAACTCTTCTTTCCATCTCTCGTGTTGCTGTTTCTCGTCTTGGTGCAATTGCATCAATATCATCGAGAATCTAAACGTTTATTTTATAAAAGTCTAACATTTGAAAAACTCACCAAAATACACGGAGCATTCTGTTTCGCTGTGTCAAAAAGTCGTCGAATCTTCTCTTCAGTTTCACCCGAAACACCCGACACCAATTCAGTAGCTGCCAATTGAAGGATCGGAATACCGAGTTCACCAGCGACTGCTTGAGCGAATAGCGTTTTTCCGCATCCGGGTGTTCCATGAATGATGAATCCACGTGGTGGATCAATGCCAATGTTTGCGAATTCTTTTGGTTTTTTGAGATGGGATAGGAGACGGATTGCTACCTGTAAAAGAATAGTTTTTGAATTGTCAAGAGTTTGATACGTTTCGCGAAAGTTATTTTATAAATATTTTCAAAAACTTCTGTTGTATGTCCGAATCAACAAAAAAACGTACCAAAAACTGTGCATCAACACCACCAAGATTCTCCCTTTTGACAGTTGATTCCCGCGGTTGAGCAACATCCGTAACAGCACCCAATCCACGTGGCAATGAAGTTGATCCTCCTTCCGATTGTCTCAAATTATTCGAACTGGCACTCTTCTTTTGATTTCGTTTTTCACTCGAGAACGGATTTGATTGTTGTTGTGGTGTCGCTGGTTTTCTCATTGGTGATGATGGTGTTGTATTACCATTGTACATATTGAGAAGAAACTTGTTCGCCCGGTTATTAGTCTGAAATTGAAATTGTTTCATGAAAAAATTTTCGGTGTTACCGTCAAAGACTCAATTTTCCTCGCGGCTCTTTCGTGCTCAATATCACTGTCATCACTAGAAATCAACACTTCTTTTGGTACTGAAGGTCTGAAAATTATTCAAGTTTCATAACAACACATCAAAAAACATACTTATTGACAACCGGTGCTTTCCTCTTCCTATTTTCTAGCTTCTTTGGCTCTTCAACTACTATTTCCTGCACATCATCCATTGACTCCTTATCTTCTGATAACACTTTCTCCTCTTGTACTGGTTCCGTTCCTTTTCGATTCATCAATTGAATTTTCTCCAACGATTCTCGAACCATTGTTACCATAATTTTGTACTTTTTTCTTTGATATTCACTGCTTTTTTAATATGTTCTTTATTAAATGTCTGATATTTTACGACTTACGGGTATTTCTGTTGTAAATCATAAGCAACTGATTCAGGTTTGAATAACTTTGTCCCAGGGAAGTTTCGACAATACTGAAAATCAAACGAAATAGAGTTATTAACGAAAAATTAGAACTTACTTCATGTACTCGTGGTAAAAACTGAGGATCGTGAGGAAATCCTACTCCTGGCATAGCTAAAATTGGGAAAATTCGAAGAAAATCTTGTATTTTTTCGTAAAACTACACTGATTTTTCTTTGCACTATGCAAACGCGCTCCATTAAAATGTCGTTATAGAGCGTGTAGGTTGAGGAGACGCAGAGATATTTTCCGTTATTTTACCGCAAAAAAATCAAGAAAAACAGTGTTAAATTTATAATTTTTTTATTTTTATATAATTATTGAACAAAGAAAATGTGAAAAAATAAATTAATAAATTTGGCAACTTCTGAAAAATCCGATAATCATTGACTTTTCCTCGTCGTTATTTTTCGATCAAAAAACAAAAAAAGAACTAACTAAAAAAAATGAAAGCTTAGCACAAAATATACAATCAAGAAAGTGTATTTGTATTATTAATTGAATAGATTCATAGAAAATACGGTATTTGTTGGATGGAAATCTAGTGAATATGCAGCTGAGTAGGTAGAATTGAATGGGGTTTTGGGGGAAAGTTGTGGTGAAGAGAGAGATTGATAGAATGAGACAGGATGGGGTTGGAGAAAGTATTATTTAGATGAAAAAAATGATGGGGAATAAGATCAGAACAAGTGATATGATAAGCAAATAGGAGACATTATTTGGCTGTTTTTGAACAGGAATTGCACCAATTTTTATTCGTTTTTTGATTTTCTCGACGGGGATTTTCAGCTTATTGAGTCGGTTCACACACCAAATCAATAAACAATTGCAACACTTTGAGGAAACGGTGGCGAGTCGAATGATCATTTTTAAGACACAATAAAGGAGTGTTTGACCAGAAATTTCAAATTTATCAAGCTTCAATTATATCCACACCTCAAAACTTGACAAAATTGCACTATAAACAAAAGAAATATAAAATACATATAACAAATCACCTTGTTTGAATGAAGGCATCTGTTGCGTAAATGCCAATAACTACCCTTGTTTTTTTGAAAAATATTGTATTTTTGTGGTGGTTGAATTCGTTGTTTTGTGTGTTCACGATATTCCCGCGTAGAATGATGGTTCTGACACTTCTGTTTTGAATCCATCCAGTAGGCCTTCTTTGATTTTTGATATCGCACTATCGTCCTGAAACAATTATTCAATGTCAGTTTATAAGTTGAAAATGAATGAACATACCTTAAAATCAGCCGGTGCCGCACTAGCTGATAGTGGCTGACTTAGTGGTCCATTCGATGGTGTTCCTGGTGCATTTGCACCACCACTCTGCGCACTTCCAGGTGCTGGTGCTTCATTCGACGCTCCACCATTGTTACCATCCGGTGGTGTTGTTACCGGCGACGTTTTTATTTCTTCACCATTGGTCAGCGATGTTGGTTGACCTACTGATGTTGGCATTCCTGGTGCTGATGTTGGTGTTGCGACTGATGTGGCATTGGTTTGTGGTTCACTTCCTGGACCACTTGATTCAAGTGGTGTCGTTGGTGCACCGGACGGCACGGGTGTGTCCGTCATTCCAAACTGTAAATTTGCACTTTTCAAAAACTAAAAACGAACAAATTCTACCATTGCACTAGAGCTGACTGGATTGACGGGCGGTACACCCATGAACGGATTTCCAACTGGCGCCATCGAAGGATCAGTCATTGGTGGACCCATTCCAGGAGAATTCAACTGCATTGGCATTGCACCATTTGGCATCATACCGCCAGCAAATCCGGGTTGTGGCATAAATTCGCCATATCGCATTCCTGGGAATTCTATATTTTGTATAAAATATCTATCTTTTTGAAATGAATAAGGACACAATTTAGGGATGCCACTACTTATAAAGACATGAAATACTCACCACCCATCGGCGGAACTCCACCAGGCGGCATTCCAGGCCTCATTCCAGCATGTGGACCAGCCACAGGGAATCCGGGCGTCGGTCCCATTCTCATCGGATTTGCTGGCATTTGTCGCATCCGTGGATCGGGGAACATTCCAAATTGTGGTGGAATACCACCAGGCCGCATCGGACCAGGAGGGCCGAATCTGTTACCAAATGCACCAGGGTGACCCATCATTTCCATGCCCATTGGTGGAACGAACTGGAAGAAAACGAATTTGGAAAACTGATGAGGAAATTGTCTTACCTGTCCATTCATCATACTTGGTGGTTGCATGGGTGGTACCAAATGCTGAAAATTTGAACAAATTGAAAATAATTCAACTCGAAATACTCACCTCATGAAAATGTTTAGCGTCAATTGATGCATCCATTTCACCTCGTCGTTCTGGTGCTGCACAATATAGATCCCAAAATAATCTGAAATTTTGCATTTTAATCAAGAATTGTTTCAATAATAACTTACGACCACCAATCTGATAAAAACGATTGTTTTGTTACATTTGATAGTTTGAAATTCTCTATATTCATATTCGGATTTGCCTGAAATGTAATCAATAAGGAATGAGGATATATAACATTTTCGACTTACAGTTAAAATTTCTTCTTTGAATGATTCAGCAGTTTTTGAGGCACCAGACATTGCCAAATATTCGTAGACATATTGTGTGAGTCTGAAAATTTTTGTTTGCTAATCAATGATTTAAGATTTTAGGAGACTATGAATTTACGGATCTAAAAGCCCGTGGATCTATGCATCCACCGATCTAAGAATCTTGGAATCTATGAAGTCATGGATTCAAAAGCCTTTGAATTTTTAAATCTAAAAGCAAGAATCTATGACTCTATGAATCAATGAATCCATAAATTCCTTGATTTGTGAATCTAAGATTTCATAGATGTATGAATCTTCGAACTACGTACCTATGAGACAATAAAGAAATAACTCACTTGTCTCTAGCTTGTTGATCAGTTTGGCTCTGCGCCAACACTGGATTCTGCATTTGCGGCGGCATCTGCGGGACACCGGCTGGGCCAGCGCCTCTGGAATTTGGAAACATTCCTCCGTCAATACTTCCAGATTTATTGATGTATAACTGCTTACAAAAGTGGTTGTGCACAGTTACAACCGCATATTAATGTTATCTGCAATCACTCACTGGTTATTGTTGTCTTCACACATTGTAACATATTTTCAATAATAATAACAAACAAGAGCCGGCGAGGTGTGAAAACTGATTCATAAAAGCGGAACATTATTTGAATGAATATTGTATACGTTTACACAACGAGTGACAATATTTATTGATAAACAAAATTTAGTAGGCATGTGTGATAAGATGATATTTTCAAATGTTGCACATTGTTTTCAGAAGTAATATAATGATTTTTGAAACTTTTATCAAACGATTGAGATGTGCTCTTTTCAAATATCTCGAAACGAAAAGAAAATGAGAGAATGAGAGACGCAGATTCATAAAATGGGATATTACAAAAAAATCAGTTGAGAATGAAACAGATACTTTTGCAATGGGGTTCTCGGAATTTCATCAAAATGAAACTATTAACAAACTCTTCGAGTTTCGGTGATTTTCATGTGATCTACCTCGTGATATTCTTAGTTTTCAACATTGTTATTTTAAAATCTGTCAATAACTCAAGAAAACTGTCACATAAAAAACCATGGCGTAAATTAACTCGGGAAAAAATGACAAAGATAATGCGAGAGAGATCGAGATGAGGATACAAATCTTATGTCGACACACAAGAAAACGCGGAATGAAAAACACGTCTTCTTCTTCGAAAACGAGGGCGAATACAACAAAAGCGGCGACTTGTTGGGGGGCTAAGGCCCCAGACGCCCTCCTTTCCTCTACTACAAAACCTTCTCCTCCGGGCCCTCCCTCCTTCTTCCTCCCAAGAAAGGAGGCGAGTCAGAGAGTGATGACGACGAAGGATGAAGAAGAAGAAAAAGGAAAAAGAAGAAGCTTGAGGAAGAAGGAAGGGTGGCGAGGCGACAACATAACAAAGTGAAGGAATTGGACGAAAAGAGGAAAACGAAACGAACGGAATGGTGTTGTGTGTGTGTGTGTCGAGACATTGTGACAGACAGACACGCAGAGTCTAGAGTGGTCTTGGACACTCTTCCTCACTCTACCAACCATCAACACAACAGACCCGGGTCCTCTCACCCCCTCCCTCACTCCTTCTTCCTCCCATCGTTATATGCATAGTAGTAAGGAGGAGGAGGAGAGGCGAATAGGCGGAGTGACCCCTATGAGAATAGAAGTAGGAGGGGCCATCTTGGCAAGCAGCCAACTATCGATTTTTTGAGGCGAAGCACGCGGCGACACTCGCTCGCATCTATACACGCACACCCAGCCGGTTAGATGCGCGCGCGCTCGCGTTTAACAAAAGAGAGGAAAGGGGTCGACCTTATTTACTGTTGAAATGGATTGGATATTCGGATGATCGACTTGTTATCGATTACAGAAGGATTCTTTGATCAGTTATTGATAGAATTAGATGTGCGCTTTTGAAAAGTTTGGGATACGGTAGTTGTGAGGCAAACTTTAACGCGGCGAAACGAATTGAGCTCATGATAGAAAGTTGCAGTTGCGATACTATTATATATAGTATACGGTGGAAGATATTCCGTTTAAGAATAATAAAGTTACTTAATACTTCTTATTAAAGTTATATGGTAGTGAAAATTGAAACAAAAGTACCAGGTGGGAGAGCAACTTGTATAGCTCTGTTGATAATGATTTTAGAATGGGTCATGGCATTACAAAGCTGCTGATTACACTATAAAAAAGATTTAATTGGAGGTTACGAGGAGCTACACAAGAAGGTGTACATTGTATTGATGTGATTTGACAATATTTTTGTCAGAGAACAATTCAAGATGATAGAAATTGAAGAATATTATACAGCTACTGAACACACACACACCGACTATGAGGCCTACAGAAGAGGGGAATGATTTCGAATTGATTCGAAATGTGCTCGAAAAGGATCGATTCGATTCGAAATGTGCTCATTATCTGACAGTTCGCCTCAGAGCGTGATTACAATTTTGATTTTGATCAAATGAATGGGTATCAACATTGGTCATTAGGAGCTATGAATTCACTATGTGAACGTCTGATCACCCAGTAAAAGAAGAGAGTTATCCCAACTATCAGATATTATGGACCCGAAATAACTTGGCAAGAGAATAGATTGTTACGGTAGAAGTACGAAAAAGTCGAAAGACAACCATCTTGTGGCTATTCAAATAGATTCGATAACATCTAATTCTCCTAAACAAATAAATCGGACTGTTTCATGGATTATGCCATATACAATGAACATCTGTCTCATTTTGTGACATCATCGAACAACTTGCCGGATGATCAACGATGAGGATTTGGAGGTGTAAAACTACATTCATTTTTTGGAAGTTTTGGCGGAAGACGAGCTCTATACCAGTTATAAATTCGTTTACAAGGATGTGGTGCTCGTTAAACCCATAGGGGATTAGATTCTAAACTAAGTTTAGGTGAGAGGGAGGAAGGATGAGGAAACAAATTATTACGGATTATATAATCGGATACATATGGATTATTGTTTTAATTGATGGGTTGTGGAAAAAATGTATTGGATTAGATGGATTTGTTAGGAAGGGCAATATTATGGTATTGAAATTAGGCAAAATGGGTTCATAATGATTTTTAAAGATGCAAAACGGTAATTTGTTTTGAACTTATTTAAAATACAATAGTTTTAAACGAAAAATGTCTGACATTGTCTTTAAAAATATTTAAAAATTGAAATTCTGCCAAAAAATAAACGATAAAAGTGCGTAATTGGCGGAGTGTCGTCATCTTTTTCGACTGTGTCTCTCAAAAACCTCTACTTTCTCTCGCAAACTTTTGCTCGTTTTTTATATTTTTTCTATTCATCTTTCAAGTTATTATAAAGATTTTGTCGGAAATTAAAACTGAAGAATAAAATCGTTGTTTTTTTCTTGCAGAATGAGACTTTCGCCTCCAGTTTTCTTGCGTAGAATCCTCAACAGCGGCTATCATCCGTTCCAAGTGATCCCAAAACCGGATGTTTGGTTGAAACGCGAACGTTTACACCGTCTAACAGCTGTAAGTCATGTATTGGAATTATATTTTTCAAAAATAGATATTTTTAGTGGCAATACGCCTCAGAACGAACATCAGTGAAAGGAGCGCATAGAAAAGAGGACAAAACTTATCATTATTTGAGTATGCAGCGACAAGATGAGCCGAAATTGGAGAAATATGTAGGTTGACTATTTAAAAATATTGTTTATAGAACAACATTCCAGTATGCTGAAGAACGAGTTCGAACTGCATTGGAGGAGCACGATATGGAGTATTCGCTATTCAAGAACATCCTCTCGAAATCGCATGTTCTTCTTGATAATATTGTGCTCGCACAAATGGCTCTTACTGAACCAAGATCTTTCAAGGTAATCGTTTTTACTTTAAAATGAATAGGTGATTGATTTCAGAGTCTTGTTGCATACACAAAAGAGCTTGGCCGTCAAGAAGGAATGCGTGTGATTCCAGATGATCCGGAATTTGAATATGATGTGAGTTATTTTAGTTTTCAGACTTGAAAAAAATTTTTAAAAATTGTATTTTATCTTCAAAACCTGCATTAATCTGCATTAAATTAAGTTTCCGAATCAGTGAACTTGCAATTTATCGATATTGCAAGTTTGTTTTATCGGACTCATTGTCAATGCAAAAACTCTTGAACTTTTTATAAGAAACAGCCTTAAATGTTAGAATTTCCAAATTTTCAATAAACGATGCAAATCGTTTGTGTATTTTGTTCAAAAAATCCTGTAAAGTTTTACCAAAAGCCATTTTGAATTAACTAATAAGAAACATTGACAATTAGTGGTTTTCTTTTTTCTTTTTGTTTACACTTTCCTCAATTAAGTTCAAAATATAAACGTTGTAAATTCTGCTTTTGCTTTCGTGAAAATTCATTTCATTATATTTGTTGTAGTTCGTTAGAATATAAATCATGAGAAGATTTTGAAACTTTTTCATTCTCCGTGAACAGTTTTTTTGATGCAACTTTTCAGTCTCGATTAGTCTAGATCTTGCGCAACAGTTTGTAGTTTATCTAACTAGGGAACCTCTTAAGTATAGGTCCAAACTTTGGGAAACCACCTATCTAGGGTGAAAGAGAATGTTTTGGGCTATCAAATTCATGTTTCAAAAGCTGCTTACGAGAACTCTGAAATTGTGAATTTTTTGTCTGAAAATTTCAGAAACAATTTTTTTGACGCAAAAGCTGAAACAAATGTCAGAAAAGTTCAGAAAAACTTATAATAGGTCCATTTCTATCTTTTTACACACTTTCGCTACAGTTTTTGCGTAAAAATTTTTTTTTCTGAAATTTTCAGACAAAAATTTCACTATTTCAGAGTTCTCGTAAGCAGCTTTTGAAACATGTTTTTAACATTTGAAAACATCATCTTTCACCCTAGGTAGGTGGTTTTCCAAAGTTAGTACCTTGAGAAAAAAGGTTCCCTAGTAAAGCAGATTTGAGCTGAGTTGCTTGATAGTTCCTGACTGAACGGATTTCAAAACAAAGTCGTTGTAGGAATCATTTCTATGTAAAATGCGAAGTTTTTTTTCTGAAACATGAAAATGATTCTGCACATATTCTTTCAGAACAGAAATCAGTCAGTTCATTCTAGATTTAATGTCTCATTTTGTATTAACCAGGGACCGATCAGAACTCAGTATATAGAAATCGCTGATTTGATATACCATTCAATAACATTTTTCACGTAGAATCAAAATTCATAATCAGTTTTTGCTAAATAGATCTCTGTCATGGTCGAAGAAACTGAAAACACCCTAATTTTACCTTTAAAAAAAGACGGGAAATGCGTCTTCAGCAAAAACTGAAAATGAATTTGGATTCTACACTTTAAAAAAGCTTTCGTGTCATTTTGATTCGCTGTCTTAAATTCTGACAAAAGTTTCAAACGTAGAGTTTTTGGCAACTGAACTGTGTTAGGCAAAAACTTGGGAAAGTTGAGAAACCTGCTGATGTTTTTGAGTAACACAATGATATAAATACAATATATGCATAATTTTGTTAATTGAATTGCAGGTGCATGTTGACAAATCAGTGCTCCGAAAACCACTTCCACGGCCAGTCGATTACACTCGCGGAGCTTCAACAAATCACACCACAAAACCACGAAAACTTCGAGAAGACGAGTATTAATTGTGTTATTGTTATCCCAGTTTAGATTCTAGATATTCCTTGTTGTTTCAATTGTTTTCCCCCAAAAAACCATAAATATCCATATTTATTAAGTGTAAATTGGCACTATTAACAGATGAAAAAAAGAAAGGAACCCGTAATTCCCTATAAAACCGCATAATTCTCAGATTTGTCAATATGACAATTAGTGATAATGATTGTATTATGCTCTATCAGTGCGTCGTGTCCAGATGTGGTTGCACGAATTGGGCTGGAAAGAATTGATGAATAAATAGATAATGGAAATAGAGGGAATACCTGGATGACGGTGGACACATTCGTGATAAGACCCGAAGGACACGACGAACACATGCGACATCTTTGAATGCCGATCTAATTCGACCATTCATTGAGCATAATAGGGTGAATATTATGATTGATGTGAACAGGGTGAGCAGTTCTGTTACATCTCCTGCAAATTATTGTTGATTTTCGAAAGATAGGTTTAGTTCCTTACCCAAATCATGAATAAGCCTAACAGTTGTGAATGTTGATAGGACGGCGAGCACACCTTGTGGCAATTCAACAATGATAAACAGCACCATAATCGCCAATATCATATTTGTTGTTCGTTGATGTTGCTTGTCACGTTCGACATTCGAAAATCGAGAACTTAGGACTTGAATCTTCTTGAGTTGATCGAGTATCATACATGTCATAAGGCAGAGGATTATCTGAAAATGGCCCAATAAATTGTTTGGTCTCGGAATAGTACTGTAGAAAAAGTTTCAGAGTTGGTGAGTAACCAAAAACGTTAGATAGGGCGAACTTTTCACACCAGACGCTTGAATGTGAAACTTTTTTTAAAACAAGAAACCTACCGATGGCACAACTTTCGACGCCAAGTAGAACAACCAATAGTTAAGATTCCTCAACCAAAGATCCGTTGTATATGCCAATTGATATGCTATTTTATTGCGTAGACTTGGGTATCGTTCAGCACATCCCTCATTTTCATGGACCTGAAATATACAAGAGTTTATTCTAAGAGATCAATCATCCGCCTCATCAAAAAGATTGCAATTAAAGTTTGTTTCGAAGCCCGCCGCAGCACTAATTGGAAATTCGTAGAGAACCAAATTGAGTGGGGGGGGGATAAAGAAACGTGACGAGGTCGGCTAAGAAAATAGAAAATTTGTTTTTATTACGAGTAAAATTCGATGAGCTGTTAAAGGCCATATTAAGTGAGTTGATCAGGATCAAATAAAGGACATCAGGAGAATATTTGCAGATAGAAAAAATGATTTTCATATTGATGATTCTACTCGCTGCCCCAATAACACTCAGTGGATGCGTGAAGAAGAAGCCACCACCATCACCACCAAAAACACCATCGCCACCACCAAAGAAGGAAAAGAAGAGTTCGTCGAAGAAGAAGGAATCGAGGGAGAAGGTGTCGAAGGAGAGGATTAGTAGAAAGAAATCGGTGACACAAGTCGATCAATCGTTTAAGCCGATTCCCAAGAAATGTTGGTTTTTTGTTATTAACGATCCTAGCGATTGAGGTATGCGCCTTTAATACAGTATGCCTTTCTGTCTTCAGCTTTTGGGTACTGTATTAAAGGTGTATACATAACTCGATTCTCATGAGACTGATAATATATCAAGAAAACGACTATCGATATAGCAAGTCTCTGTGGTTCATGATTTTGCAGTTTGCTACCGTAATCTAACTGCAAAAACTTTTCAAGACCCAAGAGCCAAAAAATTATGAAATTTTTCAGGTACTGCACCAAGATTGGCGCCACGCGATGCGGAGGAAAACGAGACATTGAAAGAGACAAAGTCATGTTGGAAGAAGCTTGAAAGTGAAAAAAAGGCGAAAAGTGACAAAAAAGTGGAAAATGAACAGAAAGAAACGAAATAAAATGATTTCTCACCTCGGCTAATATTGTTGTGAAATGCAATGGAATGCATAGAATAAGCACTGTTATGTAGATTAGTAGAATGGCTCCCTTTGACTTTTGCCATGTGAACCATGGAATATTTGAGTTGACACTTTTTGATAATTGTCGTAGGGAAGCGTATCTTATCAGTGATAAGCCGACAACATGGAAAACCTGAAGGATAGGTTTAACTCCTTCTGATAAGGAAATGTTGTTACCGCGGACATATGCACCATGACTGATATTGTTACTGAGAAATGCATTGTTGAAGCCATGTAGAAGGAGAAGAAAAATGGTTGGCATAGAGTGTCGGACATGAATTTGAAGAATGTTGAGTAGAGGAAGTTGATACATAATGCCAATTGACTACTGCAAAAAATGATTTCATTTCCGAGAATTATTTTCATTTCCAGATTTCAATCTCACTTGAAAAACAACAAACCTATAAGATGTTAGGTTTAGATTAGGTTTAATAACCCTCGAGAGATCCATTTTTTGGGTCTCAAGTACTTCCAAACAACCGACAAAACGGGCTTCCAGTTGAGTAAGCCGAGACAGGTATTCTATATATTTTGTGCTCTCAGAAGGTCATCTGATGGATTTGTCATCCTCACCCAACCCCATTTACTTTATAGTTTCCGCTTGAATTATTCAACGTATTGTTTGATTTTTGTTTTTTTTTCTTCTTCTAATCTACGATTGTCGCGCGGTGCACATTCGCGCTGCTAAGATGTATACGCACTTCCGGTAGAAGAACTCTTTAGGTAGGCGCGAGCGATGAGTAAGAGGCCGCGGGTTCGAAACCCATTGGGTGTATTGCATAATTGGATTGACATCGGATTGCCCTTTATACAACTACTTTGAATAATTGAACACATACCAGGACATTGAAATGAGGAAGAGATTAGTCGGATTCAACATTGATGATAATGTTGTAATCGTTAGCATATGACCAAGTGCTCCAGAAATGCACAGGACGAGAACCAGAGGAGGATGAAGGACTTGACCATATTCGGATAGAAGTATCGTGAATATCGTCGAGTTGTCGTCGTCGATTTGGCTCATTTCTGTAAGAGGTCGAATATCAAACTAATAATGGGATAGGAAATGAGGAAGTACACACAATTGACAGTATTTATATCATAGATATATATTGAACTAGTGGATTTCTTGGAAGGATTAGAGGTGAATGGGGATGATGAACAAAACAATTGGAACTGTGGTGTTGAATAATAACATATCAATAATATAGTATCTTATTACAATTGGAGGCACTTGAAAAACTGGCAGGAAAAGCAAATAATAACAGGAGAAAAACTACGAGTATTCTTTGAGATAAATAGGAATGGCATGAGCAATCATGGAGGAAGTGGGCGGAGTCAGAGGGATTCGGGGGAAGGGAAAATGGGATGGATGGAATACTGTGGAGAGATGTATGAATCTATGAATCTATGAATCTATGAATCTATGAATCTATGAATCTATGAATCTATGAATCTATGAATCTATGAATCTATGAATCTATGAATCTATGAATCTATGAATCTATGAATCTATGAATCTATGAATCTATGAATCTATGAATCTATGAATCTATGAATCTATGAATCTATGAATCTATGAATCTATGAATCTATGAATCTATGAATCTATGAATCTATGAATCTATGAATCTATGAATCTATGAATCTATGAATCTATGAATCTATGAATCTATGAATCTATGAATCTATGAATCTATGAATCTATGAATCTATGAATCTATGAATCTATGAATCTATGAATCTATGAATCTATGAATCTATGAATCTATGAATCTATGAATCTATGAATCTATGAATCTATGAATCTATGAATCTATGAATCTATGAATCTATGAATCTATGAATCTATGAATCTATGAATCTATGAATCTATGAATCTATGAATCTATGAATCTATGAATCTATGAATCTATGAATCTATGAATCTATGAATCTATGAATCTATGAATCTATGAATCTATGAATCTATGAATCTATGAATCTATGAATCTATGAATCTATGAATCTATGAATCTATGAATCTATGAATCTATGAATCTATGAATCTATGAATCTATGAATCTATGAATCTATGAATCTATGAATCTATGAATCTATGAATCTATGAATCTATGAATCTATGAATCTATGAATCTATGAATCTATGAATCTATGAATCTATGAATCTATGAATCTATGAATCTATGAATCTATGAATCTATGAATCTATGAATCTATGAATCTATGAATCTATGAATCTATGAATCTATGAATCTATGAATCTATGAATCTATGAATCTATGAATCTATGAATCTATGAATCTATGAATCTATGAATCTATGAATCTATGAATCTATGAATCTATGAATCTATGTCATAGTTTGAACCCGAACACATAGATTATATATTTGGAAGTATTCCACTTTGTTTTGTCATTGCATATTAATTCAGTAATCCTAGTGTTTTCCTATTTGTCAGATCAAAAACTAGATATACCCGACTGACTATTCGGGTTTCTATGGAAAGATTGAAAGAAGCATAGAATCATAGAATTACACGGCTTGTCACTCAAATCTATAATCGATCACATCACCTGATGTCATGGCAAAAGGTCTCGACACGAAAACCTCGCCCAGACAGAATTCCAAAAAAAGTGGGCGTGGTCACCATAATCCACGAACAATTCGTCAGAACAAGGACAAAACAATCAAATAACTAACGAAATACAACACACAAGGAGAAAAGGGGGCGGGGCTTAGAAAGGGGCGGAGTCTGAGCCACGCGACAAAAAAACGACGAAGGAAATGAGAATATGTTATCTATAATTGAGTGATTTACGAGTAGTTGATATGAATATGTAAATTATAATGGGCTTAAGAAATGAGAAGAAGGAGTTAAACCTATGGAAAGAAGGAGACAAACCTGTTGGAAAAAGGAGCCCGTTTTGTCAACTAATTTTCGCCTCCAGAATGAGTAGAGATGGACAATGGAAATCCTGCAAATACGAAGGAATTGAAGGGAGAACGGATGGAGAAGGAGGAGGAGAAGGAACGGGCATAATCAAATCGGGATGGGAAGGAGAAGAAGGAGAAACACTTTTGATGCACTTTTCACACTTTTCGTGTTATTTTTTGTTGAATTATTTCCTGGTTTAAAGGGGGTGTTTTGACAGGTAAACACAATATTTTGGAAGTAGTGGGCAAAAGGTGAAGGACAATTGAATGTGCCTTTGAAATATCTCATATGGAAGGGAGAGAGAGTTTGAGAAAGCAAGAAACGCAGAGAATGAGATACAGTAACTTTTGATGTTTCAAGGTTTTCCAGGAATACTATATCTACACGAAAAATTTGAATTAAAAGTTTAAAGGCGCATGAACTACTTTTCTAGTCTCACAACGAAAATATGGAACAAAAAAAACTTGCAACCAAATTTAAAAGGACAGTAACAAACGTTTCAGAAAACTACAATGATAAATAGTATGAGCAAGTAGGAGACGCAGACATGCAAGTTCCATGAGTTCAACAGTATCACTAGATTGTTGTACCCGTCTGCAACATACGTGTACATTTCCAAGAAAACTTGCTCATTTTTTGGTTGGCTCATGCTCAAATTGGGTGTGAAAATGAGCAGGAAAAGTGCAAATTAATTGATGTGGAGGTGTGTATAGAAAATTGGTGGGAAATGAATTGAGATGAATCAGATCGGAAATGGCAGAGAGTGTTTCTTAGAATGAAGGGACAAACTTCCTCAATGGTCCCCGACAATCAAAAATAGGTCTCGAGACGAACTGGAAGAGTGTATTTATTGGTGTGTAAACAAGATATTCATTCATACAAATATCACTTCCAGCGAAGAAAGAATTCCGAGTAGGCACGGCGGCGGGCGACACTCATCAAAATGTGATGAGATGGGGAAAAAGTGCACAAAGTAGGAGAAGTTTTTGATCTACCTGCTCCTTCTTATCCTATTCTACAACTAGACAGAAGCGAAGGAAGAAGAAGAAGGAAGAAGAACAACGGAGGAAATTGAATAAGAGTGGGCCCATCCCGGGGTCCCGAAGCGAAATTCAACATGATTAGTCAGTCGAGTGTTGTCAATCATTCATTTGTCACTTGCTTCTTTCCTTGCTTCGTCCCGTTTTAAATAAATAGGTTTAGTCGGCAGATGTTGTCATCACATGCTCTTTTTGTTGGAATTTCGCCAATTTTGGTAGAATGTCCCCGTCTCTCATTTCCCCACACTGTTTTCCATTTTGAGATTTTTATGAAAAATTGCGATATCTCGTTGCGAAAACTTTTGTGGCCGGATAGTTTTAAAGGCGCAAAGTAAGATTTGCAGTCTCACAGCGAACATACGGAACATATGTGAAGCCACATTATCTTGGAAACGAAAATCAAACGAGAAAAGTTTCAGCTGTTGGAATATCGCCGAATCCAGTGGAAAATCAGCGTCTCTCATGCTCAAACACTATTTCTGATTTTTTTTGAAAATTTAAACGCGCAGGGTCTAAGTTCTTCGAAACTTTACATGGTTTAAAATATCTCGCCGCAAAAGTTACTATAATCAGAAAAACTTAAAAGCTCATATATTAGTTGGAGGATTGGGTTTCGAAGCGGAAATTTGGAACATCGGTTTGAGTAAAATATCATATCACGAAAACTTTTGCAGTAGGTTGACTTTAAAGGCGCAGGGCACCATAAAGTCTCACAAGAAAAGTAAGGGGATGTAGGTTTAACTCAACTATCTTTGCACAAAAGTTTCAGCAAAAAGAAAAATAGAAGGAAGAAATGAACGCATGACAATCTCGAGGTGGATGGAAAATAACAAGAAAAAACCTAATGAATATACGAACACATATCTACTAGATATGAAGAGGTGAAGTGAGTTGGAAATGAATAAAAATGAAGGAAAAAAGGGAAGGGTCATGTGATTGTGATGTTAATTTAAAATGAGAAGCTGGAGATGGAGAAGGAGAGGTTTAAGAGCCAACCAACATTAATCGTTGATTTGTCAAACATCTAATTGGTAGATCAAAATGAGACAACTGACGTATGTTTCGTTGTGAGACCCGAACATGATCGTTGTTTTAGTGTTTTTTTCGAATGTACATAAACCAACCGGGTAATCCAATGTTTTTGAATACATATGTGTGAATTCTAAGACCCACTAATTTGTCATTTTAGGAATTCATAGAATCGTAGAATCATAGAATCCGGCAAAAGTGGAATAAGTGTGTTTTAAACATGCAAGGAAGTAGTAATGATGTTTTGACACGATTATGCCATTATAAGGGAGGATTAGTGCAAAATATGAGTGATGTGGTCTGGTATCAATTTCAGTATGAATCCGACTCATTTTAATCTGCGAGTGAGAGATGATCTGAAAATGGGCGGGGCTGCTTAGGTTTAGCGCCAAATTTGGGCGAGATTATTCTATGAGAAGAGAAGAAGAAGAAGAAAAAAGTCAATTTCCGGAAAAGGGGCCCTAAATGGAAACATAATAGGCAGAAGAAGAAGGAATGCCCCGGCCAAACACACTAACAACAAGACGGAATACACAACCCGAACGAACGCTAAAAAATATATAATAAAATTTATTTTTTGCTCTCTCACACACTTGTTTGTTGCGAGTGAGAAACCATTAACAAACCGACAGATACATATCCGAACACATTGACAAGTCTAGTGGATCAGGAATCATCGGGAGTATCCCTTATGCTTAGGTTCAACTCCTTCTCCATTTCTTTGATTCAGAGTAATTGGATACAGTAACAACAATGATAACTTCTTATATCTTATTAGATTTTAGGAGAAATTTACAAATGGAAGTCCTTCGAAAGGAAGAGCCATTTTTCTGAGATGCGCCTTTAAGACAGTATGCAAAACATTGGAGGGTACTGTAATAAAGGAGCATACAAAAAAAGATTCTATGGATATACAGCGAGGGCTTGATTTGGTTTAAACCAAAAATAGTAAAGGTTTCGATTCTCAAAAGAGCATCTCGATATGCGCCTTTAATACAGTATACTAATGGTTTCAAAATTTTGGGATACTGTTTTAACGTACGTACTGTGATCGCATACTATTTTTTAAATATTGATAGTGAGGTTAAAAATAAGGAACTTGGAGGTAGGAAGACGCGCTATACGGTACACTTACTATGTTTTCATTTCTGGCTTCTTGACTGAGTATCAAACGCACATTTGATACGCAGTCAACACTATCTAGTGGTTTTCACGAAATCATGAACCCCTGAATCAATTTTTGAAACTTCAAATATAATTGAATTGTTGGTGGGGTGCAACCGGAAGTGATGAGAGGGAGAAAAGTTCAAAAAACAATTGATGAGGTGGGTCTCGACTAGAAATAGCTACAGTAATCCTGGTATTTTCGCGACGAGACCCACTTTGACGTATAACTAACAGATTAGAGTGGAATAACGAAAAGAAAAGAAAAAACAAAACAACACTTTCTTATTTTTCAGCTCTATTTTGCTTGTGTTCAGGTGCATATCAGAGGCATATCAGAATAGGAGAAACACAGGAAATTGGAAATCGGCGAGTGTATTGTTTGTGTCGGGAAGGGTTTTTGGTTTTTTAGAAAAATAGAAAAAAGTTATGACGTTGGATATTACTCAGTTTTGAAATGAAAATATGAGGGCGTTTGAAAGTGTTCGATGGGGCGCCATTGCATTATTTTTTAGAAAATTGTGCGAAACTACTTCAGTGGGTCATTTGTCGATCAACACGATTTTTAACCATTTCTGCATTTTATTGGTATCATTAACGGGTTATTGGGTCTCGACACGAAATATAATTGGAGCGTAAAAATATCAAATTACAGACAAAGGGTTTCAGACAAATATCTGGAAATAAGGGAGATTGTGTGAAAAAAGTGGAGGTTTAGAGATGAAAAACGACACTTTCATGAGTTATTTTCAAGTGTTTTTTCTTTCAAAAAACGGAATAAAGAACGATTTCGGATGGATTAAATGAATGAAGCCATAATTGGAAATGAATACGTAGAAATTCAGGAAGTAGCGGTCGAAATTGAACTGGAATCAAATTGGCTTCTTATTGGAGATGAATCTATGAATCTATGAATCTATGAATCTATGAATCTATGAATCTATGAATCTATGAATCTATGAATCTATGAATCTATGAATCTATGAATCTATGAATCTATGAATCTATGAATCTATGAATCTATGAATCTATGAATCTATGAATCTATGAATCTATGAATCTATGAATCTATGAATCTATGAATCTATGAATCTATGAATCTATGAATCTATGAATCTATGAATCTATGAATCTATGAATCTATGAATCTATGAATCTATGAATCTATGAATCTATGAATAGACCTTGTGTACCTTACTAATCCTATATCATATAATCAAGTTGTGGAAAGTAGAGAAAAAGAAGGCGAACGACACAAAAAAAGGCGAAAAAGTCGGAGGAAAAAGGAAAAGAAAAAATAATAATAAGTGAGTGATTAGATTGGAAATCTCGTGGGAAAGAAAACTAGGGATATTTTTCGGAGAAAAAATGATCATGGGAAATCCTTATACACTTTTCCGCCCTCTTGTTGTTGTCTGTTATTTGGACACTGTCACATATTTTTCGACAAGACGCTTTAAAATGTATTTATATTTAACCTTAAGATTCCTGGAATAACTTTTGGAGTATTCTGACTAGGCGGGTGTGTAGTTTGTGAAATGGTCTCGAGACGAAATCAGAAATAGTGTGCTCCTTTGATGAAGAGTACCTGTTTCATGAACTTTAGAGTTTATTCAACTACACTGTATATACATGACCTAGAATACCGAAAAAGGTTTAGCTCCATCCAATAGTAGGAGAACGCGGAACCAAAATGCTAAACAATCAAACAGCATTTCTACGATAATTGATGGGTTTCGTGAATATTTATGACTAGTTGGATGAAAACAAAGACATCATCCTGGAAATAACAGAGTACTGAAGTGGTGGTAATCTTTTTATAGTTATGTACAATTGGATATGGATAAGAGTACGTGGAATATGATTATTGATGGTTCTGATTTGTGGATTTCAAGGGAAGGCGAGGTGTAGACAGTCTGATTTTGACACAAAAGGACACTTTCTGGTTGGTGTTCATGGGAATCATACAAATGATATTTAGTGTTCATTAAAGCACGTTTGCAACAGTGCACCCTCGATATATTATTAGCAATTGTTGAAAATAGTTGTTTTATGAATCTGAGGGCGTTGGAAAGTGGGCATTCACACTATTTTTAGAAAGATATTGTGCAAATCCACTTTCATGATTTGCCGATCAACACGATTTTCAATTATTTCTGCATTTTATTGGTATCATTAACGGATTATTGGGTCTCGACACGAAATGTAATTAGAAGTAAATAAAATTTGCATTAGGGTATCAAGAAGGAATCGAGACTTTTCAGAGCCCCTGTGAATCGACTTTCTCCAAAAATTTTAACAGTACTGATTAGTGTAATTAATCGAATCATCGGTCCTCATTATGCATAGGTTTAGCTCCTGCTCCATTATCTTATTAAATACAGTACACATTTTTATCTTCTGCCTAGATTTTATTGTAGTATTATTTATGAATCGAAGTCCTACGAAAGGGTATACCTTCAAGAAAATATCCCAATTTTTTTATAATAAGTGTTAATTTAGTGAAGGTTCGCTCAATTTGAAATAAAACTGACAATACTTGGATCTCGAACGGAGAGCAAGAATTGAAAATTTTTCAACTTCAAAAATGTAGTCCAAATATAGAAAGAGTTCAAAGTAAACTCGAAACAAAAAACGTGCGCTTATCGAAAGTGGCTTCC
Organism: Caenorhabditis uteleia; assembly: GCA_963573275.1. NCBI lineage: Eukaryota > Metazoa > Nematoda > Chromadorea > Rhabditida > Rhabditidae > Caenorhabditis > Caenorhabditis uteleia. Next base: position 5,976,828 of record OY752134.1, read on the forward strand.
TTCTTTCCTTCCTTCCAACTTCAATATTCTGGTCCCGGAAATAAAAAATTCAGGTTAAGATGACAAGTTGAAGTGGTGGAATAGCGTGGCGAAGAAGAATATTAATATAACGGACAAAAAACGACCCATAAGGTTTCCACGAGATTTATATACGAATTATTAATGAGACAAAGGTGTGGGTGGTCGAGAAAATATCAAGAGGGATTACGGTAGGTTTTCGTGGCGGGATATTCTCCGGAAATGACAATGCAGACCTGGAATAATGCATTATTCATTTGAATACAAAGTGTCAAGTTTCTACCGAGGTCCCCAACCTTTTGACAATTTTTGATCATATATGAAAACTGATAGTGTTTGTGTTGACATTTACTATTCAACTAATGACGTGAAACGAAAAAAAATGGAATTGAATATACATATTTATACTAACTAAAAATCATATAAGAACAGAATATATCTATTGATCCAATCCTTCATAGACACGAATGATCTTAGTGAAGCTGAATGGCTCGAATTGAATACCAGTACCACCATAGAACTTCGATTGGAATTCGACCCAATGAAGACGGATGGCGTGAAGGAAAGCGGATAGACCTTCCATCAAAATTAGGATACAAACGGAGAGGATGGAAAAGACAAAGTAGAAGATTATTGAGACGGCGGCTGCACCGGCCCATCCACCCATTTTGAGGGAAATGTCGAGTAACATGGTCCATAACACATCGGACAATTCTGGAATTGAGAGCTTATCAGTTGAATCGTATATAGCAAGAATTGTTTTAAATATCTGATGACCTCAGTTTGTGTTTCTAGGTCATGGCTTAAAAAAAACTTCGGCCACCCACACAGCTATCCAAATCGATGATACTTACGTGCGTGAGCAAGTGACAAAGCCCAGAGACGGAGATATGAAGCAGTATGTGAAACACAACCCAATACGAATTCAATAGTATGAATAGCTTGATGAACCATCACATCACCAAAGTTAAACTCATGATCCTCTTCCCCTGGTCCGTGTCCCAAATCGACTGGCAACCCTCTTCCATGTCTCCATTTGATATAGAATGGCTTGACGAACAACATGACGGGAACGGCAAGGACGGCGATCAGAAGAAGGATCATCTCGACCAATGATTGGTGTGGATACCATTGTTGAAGATAACATTGGTCGATTGGGGTGTAGGTTACATTGCCTGTCGCGCCTGGGATATGTCCGCTATCTTTTCCACCATGGTTGAGATCTGTTACGAAGCCGACCTGTAAGGAGTTTAGGTTTAGGTTTAACAATGAATAAGCTTACATCTCTTTTCTTTAACATGAACATGTTAATCAAACCGATGAGAAGGGATGGAGCACAATTGGCTCCTGGATAAAATTGACCGAAAATGTATGCCGGTTGAGTCCAGAAGAAGATCCATTTGATGACGATTTGAATGCAAAGATAGACGAAGATACAACCGAGGAAGAGACATTGTGGAAGGAAAACGAAGAGGATATCAACTACTGATCGTTTGCCACTGAAATAGTTTTAATGATAAGGTGATAAAGAATGATAACGCTTACATATAATTCATGAGTGATAAGATGATACCGAAAGCCATTTGAGTGATACCGAGCAAGACGGATGTCTTCATTTTCATTGGATTCAAGAAATTCAATCGATTCTTGGCGACATTCCATACTGGATCAACACCGAATGGATACGGTCCATAATCGTGAAGGAATGCGACCTCTGGTGGGAGTGTCAAATCGAGTTCCGTTCCTGATTTATCACCTTGCTCATCCATAGAATTTAGCAACTCTTTTCTAAAATATCCAGTTACAATGCAAGTGCGCTCTATTGAACTTACGTGTATGGGTTAACCCAGCTAGATCCGAAGATGTTGACAGATTTCGAGTAGAAGTCGTTGTAGATGAAACCAGTGTATATAGCGAACATACCCATCAATAATACGACATAACGACCACCGAAGAAGGTGTTGAAAATCTGAAAGTTATTTTAGGTTTAGCTAGATAGGTTCAGGTTCAACCATACCTCATCCTTAATCTTCATTGCAATCAGTTTCTTCTCGAACAATACAAATCCAGCAGCGGCAATCAACATGATAATTCCGTGACCAGAGTCACCGAACATGACAGCGAACAAGAATGGGAAGGAGATGATGGTCCATGGGGCTGGATTGACCTCACGGTAATTGGCAATACCATAAGCATCGACAATGTTTTGGAATCCTTGAGTGAACTTGTTCAATTTGAAGTAGGTTGGTGGATATTTATGGGTCTCCATCTCATTGAGAATTGCTGGAACTGTTGAGCCGGAGTGGAGCTGAAAGGATGGAGCTAAACCTGTCCTCACTTTAATTTTTTTATTTCTTTTTTATTCTCGAATACAAAACTATTATTTTCAATATTCATTACATTTGTACTTCAACTTACAGTTCCTTGCTGCAAAGCATTCTGAATCACACCAATATCGGCTGCCGGAATCCAGCACTCGGCGATCAAACATTTTTGAGTGACATCAACCGAGAACATGTTCAATGTGTGGAAGATCGACTTCAACTTCAACAACATAATTCCCCATTTTCTCAAGTTGACAGCAGCAGTGTGCACAATCTTCATACGGTATTCTAATGTCTTCTCAATGACTTTGTGCATATCAGCGATTTGAATCTCAACACTAGCCAACAACTTGTTTCTCTCGGCCGGATTCTCCGGAATTGTGTATGGCTTGGCACGGAATCCATCGCAGATCTTCTTCACTCTCGATCTCAATTGCTCACCGGAGAAGAAGAGAATGAAGACGGATTTGTCTTCGAAATCGTGCTGAAATGAGAAAATAGGCTTAGGTTTAGGTTTAGCTGCTTACCGAGAACATGTCAGTCTTCTCTTGAATCTGCTCGAATCTCGCGAACACCTTAGCTCTACACATTCTCCACAAGAATCGTTCGAAGGCAACAATCTTGGATCGATTGATAACTCCGGTGACAAACTTCAACTCATTCTCATCTCTCACAGTCTTCTCAAATTCATTCTTCTGTCCCAATGCGAATGGTCCAGCTTCTCCTCGATTCGCCTCGGAGATCGACATGGCTGCCTCTCTCTTCGATTCGATCATTGTCTTTACATGCTTGAGTACTGACTTCATCTCGAGTAATTGGATGTGGTTTGCTTTCAACACTTTGCTGTTCTTGTTGATTTGCAGAAGATCCTCCTCGAGTTTCTCCAGATTTGCTTCCATCTCCCCCATATGCTTCGGTTGTGGAGCTGGAATGTGCTCATCGCAATCTGGGATTGTCACTTCATCCTTCATGATCTCTTCCTCGATGAATCCTAAACTCGATGAGTTACGGCAGGATCTAAACCTAAATTACTCACTAAACTTGCGATCCATCTCCTCGCATCTTTTCACTTCATTGACAAACTTTCTCTGATACGAGTTCAAATCCTCATTCAAATCGACAAATTGTGCCAATCCGACTTCTCCCAACTCGGCAACACACTGATATGCTGACTCGGATTGGAAGAAGATTTGGCACAATTTCATGTGCTCCGATCGATAGATCGAACCCATTTTTGTAGGATTTTTTACCCTGTAATAATGCAAAAATTGAGATGGAAACAGGAAAAGTACAATAGTGATAGGACTGATAAAAGACTCACACTCAATATTGAGAGTCGAAAACTGAAGACCGAAGACAAAAAGTTGGCTCCTTTTGCGGCTACTCCTTATCAGTATTGTGCAATAGAGCGCGATTGGTTTTGAGGGTGGACAAATAGTGATGACTGATGATTGGAATGCACATATTTGGAAGTGATAAGAAACAACAAGGTGTTGTATTTTTCGTCTCGGGATCCATGGATATTTTGCCACATAATCATATCTTGCATCAGTTTCGGTTGATATACGGCATATTTTTCTGAATTTTCACCAGAAAAATACCGCCTTTTTTCCTTGTGAGTTTCCCAAATCGAATTACACAACTTGTATAAATGGAGGCATATCAGGGGAATATTATCATTTATCGATATGATACTCCTTCCTCTATTCTGTCTTGTTGTCGTGGCGGCGACTAGTGTAAGTGGACATGGTGCATCACACCAATTTTACACCCAAAATAATATAGGAAATCGAAAGGAAGGGATTGTTGATTGGAAGTCGGAATTCGGATATTGAGTTGCCAAGTGAATTTCAACCACTTTATAATGATTTGAAGGAATTAGATGACCAGATTGCGAAGGAATTGAAGTGGGAGCAAATCTATAACTTGATGAAATTGAGGTATTTGACTGGTTGACTGAGTATCAAATGATAATTGATTTATAGGGAGAGGGAAAATATTCCGAGACCAGAAACAAAACATGTGATGGCTGGAACGGCAATATTGAAGATCGCCGGATCACCGATGGGAAGGAGAATGAAAATGTGGAAAATAAAGAAGATATTGGATGGATTGAAAAAGGTTAGGATTAGGATGGATAGGAAGGAATAGGATGGATAATTATAGAAAGAAGAGGAGAAACAATTGGGAGGAATAATTGGAAGGGCAATGAGAATGGTTGGTAGACTATATCCAATTGCTAGAAATGTTGGAATGAGAGGATTAAGAGGAAATGATGATAAGTTGACAATGGCAGTAAATCAGTTGATAAGAGAGATAAAGAAGATGAATAATAAGAAGAGATTGACAATTATTGATGATATTTATCGACCATTCTCATCGGAAGAGGAACAAGATGATAAGAGAAGAAGATTCAAGGGGCAATAATTGAGCATATTGAAATGAAATAAATTGATTGGCATGCAATATTGTGTTTTTCTGGGAGTATACATGAAGTATCAAGTATCTCATTTGAACGATGTTTCATAAATTTATCGTTTTGTCAAGGTTTTCAATAACTAAAAGTTAGAAAGTATGTTAGATAAGTTGAAGGTGATGAATGGGAGACCCTATCATCAACAATATAGAGACAAAGAATATATCAAAAATATGAAGCGGCAATTTTTATGTTTATAAAAATTGAGCCTACGTGGAGATTCTAGTCCCCATGTCCAGGTGTGCGCCTTTGATACAGTAGCTAAAAACTTAAGAAAGTTAAGCCTACTGTATTCAAAGGCGCATATATCAAAAAGCGTATCGCGTCTGTTGAGTTTCTAGGCTTTATGAATCGATTAGGCTTTGATCAATAATATACACATTATCTTTGAACCTGCCATTTCCTTCACTTTCTCCAATCACTCAAAAACATCATTTGACCATCCAACATGTTTATCACTCTTATCACTTTACACCTCTCTCCTCTATCATATCTTTCTTATCAGATATTATGCAATTATTCGCTCTATTTTTTCTATCAATAATATACTTATCCTATGCAAATGATCCATTTCCATTTGGTTTGGATGATCGACTTGATCCATTTTCGAGTCAATCTGGAATGTAAGTTTTTCTTCGAAAAACCTTACAGTGAGTTTTTTGAAGAGATCGAAATTTGAACAAACAAAAAAGGAATCAAAATGTGCAGCCGAGACCTAGGGAAAACTATAATCAACATAATCAATGGGGATTCGATGATAGTACCCGATCACCACCACCTCGACCAACCACACTCGATCCATCGACGGATCTTCAGAACGCTGTTCGGAATGCTCAACTAGGCATCACCACTACTGATCTACCACCTGATCCACGACACAATGGATTGTTGAAGGATGTTGGCACCATTGGTGTAGGCTTTGGTGTTGGTGTTGGTGTACCGGGCAATGATCCTGTTAGTGTGGCGACTGGTGTCAGTGTTGGTTTGGATGGATCCGGTCCAGCTGGTGGATTACCACCATTTACGGAGTCGATATTCCCAAGACAGGTAAGTGCGCTCTATAGAGCTACAGTAAGAATATAAAGTAGGTCAAATATGACTCGAGCCTAAGCAGTTGGTCAACGGGTAATTCTTATTTTCAAAACGATTACCAGCGGCACCACTACTTATGATCAAGCTAGACCCATATGAATATACCAGTATGCCTCTCCATGTTGCCTATTTTATATGGTCTTGATATGGGGTGTACGGTGGGCGGAGTCAAGCTGTGCATATACATCCACTCCATATTCTATTATTAACTGTACATGTATGCATATTTTTGTCAATAAACCGAATGATATTGGTAGGCGAATTGAATAGGGACACCCGCTGCGACAATATTGTTGTAGTAATGTATATTATTTTTCCAAATAGCCAACCATATTTGTTGTTTCAGGGGCTCCATGCTCCTTTGAAATATCCCGCCACGAAGGTGAGATAGTGTGGAGATTGAGGAGACGTAGAGGGTTAGGATTAGTTCCATCCGATTTGGTAAACCTAAATATTAGAGGAATACGATACCTTCATGGAATATATGTGGCAAATAGCGTCCATCACAAAAAAACTAATAATGTTCCACACACACATTTTCCCTCATTTCATTGTCCATATTTATGCATTCTCCCATTTCTCTCTACCCTCCTATTTTGACACACTATCTCGTCGTTGTGACGAATAAGAAATAATACAGTATATTTTTATATGAAAAAACGAATCATTGTTGTGATTTGGGGGGAAATGAACAACAAAAGTCGTATAGTTGTGTGTTGTTACAGGGTGAGCAACAGTCGCTGAACGACTACGATGGCAATAAGGATTTGATTGTATCGGGCAAGGCCTACAAGTATATACAGGCGGCACGGGTCAGTTGGATTCATAGATTCATAGATTCATAGATTCATAGATTCATAGATTCATAGATTCATAGATTCATAGATTCATAGATTCATAGATTCATAGATTCATAGATTCATAGATTCATAGATTCATAGATTCATAGATTCATAGATTCATAGATTCATAGATTCATAGATTCATAGATTCATAGATTCATAGATTCATAGATTCATAGATTCATAGATTCATAGATTCATAGATTCATAGATTCATAGATTCATAGATTCATAGATTCATAGATTCATAGATTCATAGATTCATAGATTCATAGATTCATAGATTCATAGATTCATAGATTCATAGATTCATAGATTCATAGATTCATAGATTCATAGATTCATAGATTCATAGATTCATAGATTCATAGATTCATAGATTCATAGATTCATAGATTCATAGATTCATAGATTCATAGATTCATAGATTCATAGATTCATAGATTCATAGATTCATAGATTCATAGATTCATAGATTCATAGATTCATAGATTCATAGATTCATAGATTCATAGATTCATAGATTCATAGATTCATAGATTCATAGATTCATAGATTCATAGATTCATAGATTCATAGATTCATAGATTCATAGATTCATCATTCCAGCTCGGTTGGATCCAACTACCCCAATATGCTCCAGTGAAGAGTCTCGTTGGTGTGAATGGTGGTATTGGTGTTGGCGCCCCTGTTCCAAGTACCGGATAATATAATGATATTACATTTATGATGATAATTATGATACTTTTCCACTCTTTTGATAAACTGATAACAAATGAAACCCGGTTAAAAATGATAAGATGTACCCCAAATTTTCCACGTTTTTCATACCGTTCAACTGTCATTTTCATAGTGACTAGACTGTGTGGAAAAACATGCGATTTTTAGGTAAGTGTTATCATATCACTATCATATATCCCCTTACCTACAGTATGCCTGACCGTACTGGTCGCATTCTGTCTTTCGATGAAAGACCATGGTGCACCAAACTGGTCATGTGATTCGAGTGTTATGGCGAAATCGAAGAAAGTGCCAACAAGTGCACACAGTGTCAGATTCGCGGATATCAAGGTGATTGGTGCACTTGGTGACTCCCTTACTGTAAGTTCCATGGAGCATGATTGCATTGGATGTGTTGATATTCAGGCAGCAAATGGAGCCGGAGCAAATCCAGGTGATCCATTAGCAGTCATTCTACAATATAGAGGACTTGCATTCCAAATTGGTGGTGATAAGGGATTGGATCAACATGTTACTGTAGCCAGTATGACAGTTTTTAGCTGAGAACAGTTTTAGAGACTTTTATAGATGTTTTGAGAAAGTTCAACCCAGATTTGATTGGATATTCAGTCGGAATCGGATCGGAAAATGTTTGGGAAGTGGCTCATTTGAATATGGGAGTACCAGGTGCTGAATCGAAGGATATTATTGGACAAGCAAGAGCATTGGTTAACACTATGCGATCACATTCACAGGTTTGTCAGTTTTTATGTATCTCCGAACCCGAATATTTTGTTTATCAGTCCATATCAGACTAATCAGAGAGTAATCAGGTCTCAAAATTGATATATCCCTGTCTGACACATTATGTATCATTTTATATCACGAACTTACATTTTAAATCAATGGTTTTGAAATATGTCATTGTGCTTTTCATGTAGACTTCAAATACTGTCGCAGTTTCTACTAAAGATTGTTATTTACGTCAAAAGCACGCCAAAAGTACAGTTTCAGACGAAAACACGGCGAAAATCGCCGATTTTCAAGCAAATCTGCTGAACAAAAACAAGAAAATTCGAATTTTATATGAAAAAAGTTTTCGGATGACAACTTTACATTTATTAAGCCATGTGGTTGCGCCAATTTTATGCAAAAAATATGCTCTTTAAGCCCATTCTCACTATAAAGGAGGCTCATACGGAAAAAAACGGAAAATGAAATTGAGTTCTCTATGAAAAGGCATATAGAATAGAGTATTTAGCAATAAAACATCATAGATAACGTATATAACAAGACGCAGACACATAACAATTACAGATCAACATCAAAGAAGACTGGAAACTCGTCAACATTTTCATCGGCGCCAATGATATTTGTGTGTATTGTGAAGACCCATATTTCAATGATACTGTAAATATCTCTCTCTATAAAATAATTATATCAAAGTTTGTAGTCAATCCATGGAAAGACAACATTCGAGAACAATATTCGAGCAGCGGTTCAAATATTGCAGGATAATTTGCCAAGGTTTGTGGAAGAAGGAGAGGTTCAAGAAATGACAAGTTTCAGAACAATTGTATCATTAACTGGCATGTTTAACATGAGAATGTTGAGAAAAATTGACAAGAAGAAGTATTTCTGCGAGGGATTGCATACGTATGTTTTGTCTTTTTCGTTGCGAGTTATTTAAAGGCGCATATCTAGATTCGAGTGTGATTGTGAATCGAATAAGAAGTTCACTGATGATGATATCCAACAAGTTTGCTTCAATTATATGAATGATGAGAAGGATATTCAAGATACTGGAATATTTGATACAAAGGATGACTTTACATTCGTTGTTCAACCATTCTTCAATGGTATTCTTGATCCACCATATGCTGTAAATATCCTTTATATAGCTATAGTTACCTTCTTTTTTAGTCCCCAGGTGTTGTTGACATGACATTCTTCGCTCCGGATTGCTTCCATTTCTCGGCTTATGGTCATGGTAACATTGGAATGCACTTGTGGAATACCATTGTTCAGCCAGTTGGTATGAAGCAGACAAGTGTTAATTTGAGTGATCCAACTGTTGGTTTGCATTGTCCAAGCTCGGTAATTATAGTAATTTGATTCATGACTGATTAGAATCAATTTCAGAGCTGTCCATTCTTCCCGACTACCAAGAATAGCAAGAACTGCGCATCATTCCTAACACCAACTGAACTTGATTAATCCGACGAATTTTATTGTTTAAAATGAATGTTATTGATTATAAAATTAGAATTGAACAGAAACTCTTGCACAAACGAAGCGCGAAAACAAGTTATAGGGGGTAAATTTAGGGAAACGTTATTATAAGGATAAAATAAAGACAGGACAGGATTATATGGTACGATATTTGCAATGGATGGAACAAAAAGAGGCAAATAAGTTCGATTTTTTGTTAAGTTATGAATTTGGAATACTTATATGGGAGATCTGAATCTCCCGTCGGATTTGGAGAAATGAGGAGAGAATTAACGATCTGGGGTGGCAGATCTTGATCTTGGTGAATCACCACGACGCTTCTTTGGTGATGGTGAGCCAGATGGGGACCGGCGAGGCGACTTGTTCTCTGCATCACCACGAGCCATTCTTGGCGATGGGGTACGCGATTTGCGAGATCTGTAAAATTAAAATTAGTTAAAAAGTATATTCATTTAAATAATACCTTTCGCTGGAGCGGCTACGACTACGACTTCTTCCTCCACCTCTCTTATCGTTTCTTTTTGGTGAATTGCTGCGAGAACGAGAACGAGAGTTTGAGCGGCTTCGAGAACGACGACGTGGTGAACGGGAACGGCTACGAGAGTGGCTTGGTGACCGCCGACGTTCACGGCTTCTACTTCTTGATCGATCTTCTTGAGTGTCGTCAAAACATTTTACTTTGCGGCCATTGAGTTCTTCGCCGTTCATTTTTTCCAATGCACGACGCAAGTCATCGTGAGTTGAGAAGCATACAAGTCTGTAAATAAAATAATAGATAATATATTCAAATTTGAGCAACTCACGCTTCATTGACGTTCTTCTTGTGAGCTTCCGAATAGGTCGGCTCAATTCCACTGCGGCGAATGTGATCCTTGATATCCTAAAATGCAATTGATTGAGTTTCCAAATCAAAATTGTGCATGTTTCAAATTCAATTGATGCTGCTGATGCAAATGACCAAAAATGGGCAATGACTCAAATTGCGGCGGTATAAACGGGCATTGAATCGGATTCATTGCGGTACTAATGGGTTTTGAATGCATTGGCGATGCAATATGGCAACGTAGGCCGGGTGTGATTTCAGACAGAGGCAAAGAGGGCCAGGGGCTAATGTGGCAAAAACTGATTTGGTTGGTGATTGAGTAGAGTACCACCACTTGAATACCCAGTGTGCTGCATTACGATATTATCAAAACTAGTTTTTTTTTTTCGAAATTGATGAATAATAATTCAATGGTTAGTAAGATTTCAAACACTTCGGCACAATTAATCTCGGTGAATGCTTTTAAAAACTTTTCACACATTTTCCCGCAGCAACTGATGAAGGGCAAATAAAAACAAGACAACAATGGTGAAATTCTTACCTGCCATGAATAACGAGTCGACAGATTCTCGATGACCATTCGGAATCGAGTTGAGCATGGACGACCATAACGGCTGGAGAATTGTCTCTCTCCGCCACGACTGCCTCCGCGGCCTCCATCACGATCACGGAAGTCACGTCCGCCGTCACGTCCACCGTCGCGACCACCATCACGTCCACCTCGTCCACGATCCTCATTGTATCCAACTTTTCTTCTTGGGAATTCGAGAATAACTCGCTCTCCGCACAAGTCTTTTCCGTTGAGATCGTGAACTGCGTCATCGGCATCACGTCCGTCATCAAACTCCTGAAAAACGCATAACCATTAAAATTTGGAAAGAAATATTAATAATTACCACAAAGCCGAATCCATTCTTCATTATGATGTCGCGGATGTTGCCGTATCCACGGAAGAAGTGTTGAATATCGCGATCCGATGCACGGGTTGATAGACGTCCGATATAAATTCGAGTCATTTTCTGAAATACAAACTTTTATAGAAAATATACCTAAAATGAGGGGAAAAATAGACGAATTCAATTAGAATGGCAGAAAAATACATAGAAAATGTTGAAATTGCGAAAATAGGAAAAGACTTTCGTTTGGTGACACGAAAAATTGCGGAAAATCGGTAAACGCGCCAACGGCACAGAGAACGCGTCAATAACGTAGTGACGTAACAGTTGCGCGCGCTGCGGTTGCGATGCGGCTCACATTTTAAACATGTTTTTCGTCAATTTGGCGATTTTTCAAACATATTTTCACAGCTAAAATATTTTTTTCAAAAACAAGCATGAATGTATAAGAAGAATGTACATGTAATTTTCGATACATCTAAACTATGTAGTCAAAAAAACGTCCTCTCAATGTCGAAAAAGAACGTAAATAAGCATATATATTCATCATAACAGTTATAAGAAAACAACTAGTTAGATAAGTAATATTTTTGCAGGTAGAGTCAACCAATAATTGTACGATAGGCTAGAACAAACGCAGAAAAAACAGAAATGGGAGAGCGCAGAGGAATGCGACCGCTCAGTAGGGCACACAACTGATAGAATGACTCGATTGTGTACCCGTTGCTACATATCGATGATCCATAGGCGCGCATACGGTTTAAAGGTCAAGAAGGACGTAGTCGTAAAAGAATCACCATCTGCTATTCGCGAGCGTACCCGCAACGCGGTTTCGAGCTAGGTCGACTAATTATATAGCAAAACGAATTGAGAGATTACACATAAGGAGAGGTTTCGAGGGACGTCTGTGGGCGTCGTTTGGTGGTTTTAGGTTGTTTCGTTTTGCACCTGCTCCGATCGATATTCGCCACTACTAACAGCATCTCTGTTTCAGAACTTCAACTCTATATTTTCAGCATGTCAGCCGCTCGTATATACATTGGTCGCTTGACATCACGTGTTTCCGAACGAGACATTGAAAACTTCTTCCGTGGATACGGACGCATTCGTGACATTCTGTTGAAAAATGGATTCGGTTTCGTTGAGTTTGAAGATCGTCGTGATGCTGAAGACGCAGTTTATGATTTGAATGGAAAGGAACTAGCCGGAGAGAGAGTCATTCTTGACTATTCGAAACCACGTGGTGGAGGTAGAGGTGGATTCGATGGTGGTCGTGGTGGCCGATCTGGATCGTATGGTGATCGTCGAGATGGTGACCGAGGAGGTCGTTTCAACGATCGTGGTGGTCCACCAAAACGAGAGAGGTAGAATCAACACTTTAATTGTTGTAGATTGAAATAATTTCAGCCGTTATGGACGTCCATATAGCACTCGTCATCGCGTCATGGTCGAGAACTTGTCATCAAGGATTTCGTGGCAGGTTAGTGTTTAATGATATAAAATATTCTGGAATGGAAGTCGTGAAATTCAAGCTAGAGATTTGGAAGAATATAATATACATAATTTAAGCTGAAGTTCGCTTGAATACGGTTGTTTGAATTTCGGAGATCGTTCCTATCTGTCCTATTTGGCATTTGGCCATCGTTTCATGAAATGTTCTCGTATCGGGTGCTCTGATACACAATACCGATGATTTTTGAATGTTGGAGTTACGAAATTGTTGAATAATTTGGTTGTGGAAAAACGTTTGACGATCAACTTGTTCGCCTCCATGTCCCAAAACAGCGCTTCGTGTTTGATTTTTTCGGTGTTAATGGCGTGGCTAGATGGAAAATCTTGTCTTGGAATTGAGGGAACAATGAATTTTGGCCAGTTTTACCGGAATGCATATGGTATGGGATATTCACTAAGAAAATATGAAAATATTACTTTTACCCTCATTGAGAAACCCAATACAAGGGTTTATTCGAGACTACTGAAGCTGTATCAACAACTTATTTCATTGTTTTAGGATCTGAAAGACCAAGTGAGACGCAACGGGGTCGAGCCAACTTATGCCGAAGCTCACAAGCGACCAAATGAGGCGTATGTTTACTTTCCTTAAATATCATCATTCAACTGATCCATTTTCAGACTTTTGTGCTTTGCCACTTCTGACGAACTCAAAAAATGCATTGAAAAGTGTGACGGAATGGAGTTGAATGGTCGAAAGATCAAGATGATTGATGATTCCCAATCAGGACGATCCCGCAGCAGAAGCCGCACTCCACGTGATCGTCGTCGTTCTCGAAGTGGAAGTAGATCGAGCCGATCGAAGAGCCGTTCTCGTTCACCAAGACGTCGTCGTGAGAGCAAATCGAAATCTCGCTCGAACAGTAGAAGTCGTTCTCGTAGTGCTGGAAGGTGAAATAACACTTTTCATTTTCTTATAATAATTTGCTCAAAGTTTCAGAAAGTCACGCTCTGGATCGCGTTCACCGGCTAAGGCTTCACCAAAACAATCACCAAATGGTACACCAAAACTAGAAGCTCGTGATGATTCAGGATCACCAAGACGTAATCGTAGTGAATCACCAGCTGACGGAGACAACTAAACCATACTGATAAATTGAACTATATTCCCCTATAAACTGAACTATTCGTTTTTCTTTAATATTTATCAATTATCCCACAAATATCCCAATTTTTATTCACAAAACATGCTGTATTCCAGTTGGATCTCAAATAATAAACCTATTGATAACATATCAACCTCATATATATGCACCACCTCAAAAAAACATATGAAAGACACATCTGACGACAAACTCCTTCCTCTTTTTTCTTACTCCTTCCTATCCTTTCTCCTTTGCCAAAGTAATGTTCATAATTACTTTGACAAGCTTGTACATGCACCATGTTAAAATAATGGGAACCTCGATTTCTGCAAAACAGTTAAATTTGTTAATCATGTTTTCATGGATAAATGAGCAAAAATACATTGAAAAAAAAAGACGAAGGAGACAAAAAAGCTTGATTTTGATATGGAGATAGTGAAACATTTGATTGCAAACAACGTGAAAGATTGACAGATTGAAAGACAGGTCGTTCAATGTGTACGATATTGATGGAGACGACCAAGAGAAAGTCTCGGATATAGTGCAGATGAATGGGAAATGGAGAAGAATGTACTCAAGGAGCAATATAAGTATATGAAGATGAATGTGCCATGGAATCAAGATTTGGTGATCAATGGAATGATTGATATAGTGATCGAATGTGACCCAAAAATCAGGCTCAATCTTCCAATGGACTTTAAAACAAACGAAAATGGGCGAAAACATCAGTACATTGGCCAAGTTCCAAAGGAAGTTTTCGAGTCAAAATGTGGAATGAAAATAACATTGGATATCAAGCATATCAATGCATTTCACATGAGAATCTATTTGGATTTCCATACATATCATAATGGTATATGCAATGGAACTGTCAAAGTTGGTGATGATGTATTCCATATTTGTAAGGAGGTAATCATATAGTCTTATCAATTATCACTTATCACCTCTATTCAGATTCTGTGCTACAATTCAAAAGTGTTCTATAAATTGTTCCAAGCATCATCCGACATCGAGCTGACTGATTTCTCAAGCCAAGACTTCCGTCGAGTGTTGAACTTGATCTACCCGAGTCAGCTGGTACCATACAGCTGGTTGAGAAAATACAAACAAGATGGAAAAGTTGATTGCATTGAGAGATTGTTGACATTTGCTGGGAAATATGAAATTGTTCTGATCAAGGATATAATTTCATTCCATATCACCGATGTGCTGTTTTGTCATGATGTAGCATGGCTAACATCATTGAATGAAAGGCATAATATGCCAAGTTTGTCGGTGAGGACATAATCACAAAACTCGATCTTATAATGATGTTTTCAGAAATGGTCGGCATCGTGGAAATGTGCATCTTACCTCAAAGCATTTAGACATCCCGAAATTCGTAAATGGAGCACAAAAACGCGAATTTGTCTATTCGATATGTTCATGGATCAGGCTATGTGGGATAAAGAAGATGAAGAGGGTCGACTACAAGAAGTGGCAAGGAACATGGAGAATATCTAGATGATAATATGATGATTATAATAGTGTTGATAAAGTGAATAAATTATGAGATAGTTGATTTATGAAAATCATGGGAAGCTCAAGGGAGGAGTGTAGAGAAACTGAAAATTCAAAAAACTAAACATTTCGCTTTTCAAGTTGTATGCATAAAGCAAAATTTTCAGTACACCTTTACCACCTCGTCAGTGGTGTTATCGGTTACATTTCACAAAACAACATGGTAAAACATCTTCTGTTATTATCGGTTTCACACCAATGGCCCCTTCGCAAAAAAAATGTTTTTTGGTACCCGCCGCGAATCGTATGCATAACGCGGATGCGCAGCGAGAGTGTTAGTGCAAAATAAAAAAAACGTTTTTTTTTCGAGGGGGCCATTGGTTTGAAATTGATAATATTGTTCAAAACATATTCGTTATTAAATAAAAGAACAGATTTCTATAAAAAATCTCGCCGATAATAAGATAAACTGAATTTGTCTACTTTTGAAGTTACGTTACTATTAAAGTTATAAGACTATAAGTCAAGAAAATAGCAGAATATTCAAGGTGGCACACATAAAAATATAAAATACATAAACTTTTTTCTTCTATTCAGAAGCTCCGAATTGTTTTAAAACAACTATGTGATTGCGCAAATCAGAGTTGCATTACTGTAGAACCGAAAACTCGGCGAGCCAACTATATTCAACGCCAACAGACACACCATACGCGTTTTAGGTATATTGTGGCATTCTAGCACGATACTGCACGATACAAGACGCAAAAATGGCAATTTGGGAGACTCGGACGGAAGCACGAAGCTGCTACGTTCACTTCTCCGACGAACACAACGAATTCTAGATTTCGACGACTCAGGCTGTGCAAGAAATGAAATATGGGCAACATGGAGCTTTTATGTCCATGATTCCCCTAAACAACAACATTTGAGACTTTAGAGCTTTTCTGTCCAAAGTCTCAATAATTGATTAACACAATGATATGCTAGAGCTTGTACGTCTAGCTATCATAAAACGAAAAGAAATTGAAAGAAACAAACACAATTATATACTTATTAGCTAGCCAGATCCGTTGCTGTTCCTCGATTGTTGCCGCATTTTGACTCGAATTCCTTCATATTCCCAATTGCAATCACTATCGATATCTGCAATAATAAATATTTATTGTGATGAAATAAGTAAAGCTTTTATTTCGCGACAATAGAAAACTGCAACAAGAAAAAACCGCGCCGCATTAGACATATTTCCATGATAGCTGAAATTAAATTTTATATCAAACACTAACCACTTTTTTTGCGCATCCTATCCAACTTTCAAATGTGTTCCAGTCGCTTCATCCCTTCGACTTGCTCAGCAGACCATTAGCTTTTCCATCCACATATCAGTCATCCGATTCTCCTAAAAATCAATAATTTACTAACTAAAGTGTTCGTTTTGAAACATACTTGATTTTTTTACAATTAATTTTCGTTGAATTGCACTTGTTTGCCGGAACGAGCCTGATATGATGTCATTCTCTCCACTAAAAACATGGGATTATTTTAGAAATGTTGTAATATCAAACCATATCAAACATTAATTGAATCTTTTCCAATTCTGACATCATCTACTTCAATCGATTAATATTTCCTTCAACACATCCATCTGATTTGTAACTTTCAACCTTTCCCAAAACAATTCGCAAAAGCCAAGAATGTAAATTTGAAGAAAACAAAAGGTAAAAACATTGCCTTCTTGAACCCTATAACACCACACTCAAGCGAATAAACAGTCAACAATAAAAGTGAGTCACATGCTAACAGACTTTGGATTTCCTCGTGTTTTCGCACGCATACTCAGTTTTCGTGACGATCAAGAGTCTTCGACTCGAGATCGACTTACTAACACACCATTGTACATGATTCAGGGAACGAGATGACCTTCGTTTTAGTCCCGTCATCAAGTGGGCTCCGTCAGAGAATCACATAAAGTGACGCAAAGGCTTATCTGCTCGCACCACTTTTATTGAGGATAGTCTATTCGCGTTGGGTGTGGTATTTTGCTAGGATTCAGAGCGAAATGTTTTAAAATTGAAATTTACAAGCTTGGGCTTTTTTGAAATGAAATGGTGGGGTCTACTTTGGTTTTGATGATGTAATCGAAATGCGCACTCGTTCCGTAGCGTTTTCCTTGATCGTAGTTGTTGATGTTGATACATTATCGCTATTTCTTTATTGTTCCTTTGATTGCGATTCCAATCCATCCATCAATATCGTGTCCCTTGATTGTAGTTGTTGATTCAGTATCGTTATTGCTTCTTTCTTGTCATTCCAATGCATCCACCAATATCCGCCAACACACAAACAACAAACAACTCCCCATATTCTAACTAATCAGAGAGGATACAATATCAGGATGCCTAATACATAGCACAGTCCAACCTAGACCATCTAAAATGGAGAAGAGACGTTTTCCATGATCAGTAAAAGGCAGAAGTAAAAGGATAAATGAGTATATTCAATGAAACGTGGGCTACCTAGACCATCTAAAATGGAGAAGAGACGAGTGATCCTCGAGTCATTGAATAGAAGATATTCAAAATTAGATTGATTTGAAGGAGAAAGAATGTCCGATACAAAGATAGGCTCTATCTTGCATAGGAAGAAGTAAAAGGAGTCATTCAACAATCAGTGAAAAAAACCCATTGAAGAATGATGCGAGATAAAGAAAGACAATATAGACTCAGTTAAGGGGGATAATTTCGAAAAATTTACATGTTTTTTGTGTTGTTTGTTGTTGCGGATGGCTGATATTTTGTTGAACCAAGTTGATTTTTCGAGTGTTCTGAAAGAAAACAGATTAAAAAAAAAAGGAAAACGGCAGTGAAACGATCGAAAAATGAAGGAAATACTGTGAAGAAAAGCAAATCTAGTTGGGGATAAGAAATCACTTCAAATTAGTGAAATAAATGTGAAAGACTTGAGAAACTATGAAAAACTATGACTATCAAGGGGGAGAGAGTAGGATGCTACATTCAAAACTCAGAAATGATGACAAATGTTTTCGAAAACCGGCCATAGAAAAAAGCGCGCGCAAAATTCAACAAAAGATCAAAAAAATTAGTTTTTTTTTGTAATGTTCGGCCACGGGCCTAGAAAACCAACAAGTGTGTACTCCACTCGGAGTAAAAATTTCGCTTTTTTTCGGTGAAACTTTCTAAAACCACAAAAAATCGTTCGTTTTTGTTTAAAATTGGACTAGAAAAATAGTAAAATCATGCAATAACACATAATTTAGCTTAGAAATAAAAAAGCAACGAATTCAAGTGATTTTTCGCCTAAGATTTTGGAAATATTGATGTGCCAGGAGTAGTTTGGATACTTTTCAATTATTTTAAGCGCAAAAAAGAGAAAATAATCAATTAACTAACCACCAAACAGAGTAACACTAATACGTTCCACGCATGTAAAAATGAAAATGAAACAATGATACATATTGGAAAAATAGAACACGTCAGATTATTGTTTCAATTCAATACAAAAAACAAAAATCAGAGATTTATATCTCAAAAACGTAAACGTGAAAGATAAAATGATAGGTTGACAATCAAATCATTAATTTCCCAGTTCGAAATGCATTGGATTTGTATCAATATAATTGTTATATTGCATTTGTTCGGTGTCGAATGTGTTACTTATAATGGAAAGTATTACGATGAAAATGATCGAATGAGTGAGTTCTATTTCCATGCGGGACCCAAAACGGATGGATTTGTAGATGCAGAGTGTGTTCGGAAGAATAATATGGGGACATATAATTATTTGGGCAATAAAGTATGTCAACAATCAATGAAAGTATCAGGAAAACTCTATTTTTTAGCAAGAAACCATTACAAAACAGGAGTGCGTCGTCTGGAGAGATGTATTGGATACATGGCTGACATCTGATAACAATAAGATTAGGTTTTTATCATATCACTTTATCAGACTTTATCCGTTCACATTCCAGCCCGAATGTTATCGAAAGAAGTTATCATAAAAAATGTCGATCGTTCACACTTGCTGATAATCACATGTACTTATCGGCTGGAAAAGCTGGTGAACCAGCAAGAACTGCAATTGCTAATGGGTCAAAAGGACCGTGGTGTTATATCAAAGTGGGTCTCGACACGATGTGCCTTTAATCTAGAATCAATCTCAGGAAAATGGAACAAATGTCAATTCTGTGAATGTTGGTTTTCTACCATCCGCTTGTTTTGAGCAGTGTGATGAGACAAAGATAAATGCAACTGATATGAATAAGAAGACTAAGATTGGTATAACAATACACTATATATGACGCAATAATGCACACTTTCAGTTGCTGGATATACGTATCTCAAAGAGAATTACAATCGTGAATTGCTAGATAGAGTTGATAAACTATTCAATAATTATCACAAAAATGATGAAAGTTATGATAAATATGTGAGTTTTATGACCTATCAACACATGTCAATATCACTATATCTTGCCAGAAACCATCAAACTTCCAACCACCTGCACACTACAGTCTTCGAAAGAAAGTGTTCATTGCGTTGTGCTTGATATTTCTGTTGATTCTCACATGGATACTAACATGTTACATTCTTCGAAAGAAATCCAACAAAGCACATCGACAACGACAAAAGGCGATTGAGAAGTTCAATGCATCACATAGTATTGCGGATATTCGAATGCAAGCGGAATTGGCGAGAGAAGCTGAACATCCATGAGAATATAGTTGTGTTTTATTGCCGAATAAATTACATATGAAAATATTGATGAACGGATGTTTTACAGTATGATCTACAGTATCCCTGATTACAAAACAATTGAGCTACAGTATGATATGAGGTACATCATAACGTCAGTCAGGAATCAGTTAATATGCAGGAGGATGTGAAGTGTAGTGAATGGTACAACTACAATAATCCTGCTGAAAATCCGTCAAAATATATACTTGATATTTTATTATTGAATAACTAACATGTGAAAATATTGATGAATGGATGTTTATGGCATCAAAAGTGCGGGATTTAACAGCTTTTATTGCATTTTCATCCATAAACCATTCTTTCACTGATATCCAGATACAGTTCCCAGTTCTGCTGTCGATTGGAGTGTAAAAGACATCCTGGTTTCCCTTCTCATACCATACTTCCTGCTTGAATTTTTTTCTATTAATTTCCTTCCTCTTTACGTAGTTTCATCACTTGTATTACATTCAAATTCAAAAACTTGGATCTCTTTTTTGTTCATATTCTTCCTCTTCCTTCTTCTCATTTTGCCAATCTGGAGAGAAAGAGGTGAGCGTAGGGGTCAGGCAGTTGTAGGTTTAACAGATGTACAGTATGATCTACCGTATTCATTGAAAAACAGTGTCTATCTGATTGAAAAATAGTTAAGCTACAATTTGGCATGAGGTACAGTATGACGTCATTCAGGCCTGGCAAGTACAGTTCAACTTAGAGCTACAACATAAAAATAGGTCTACAGTAATCCTAGAGTCTATAGTCATATTTCTGAATATAGTACTCTTTCTAAATATAGTACACCTGAAAATACAACACACCATATACATGATAATAATACTATTATAAGTGCCAAACCAACGGCTAGGAATAAAGCAAGTGCGCCCTGGGGTCCCGTTACGATTTTGCAGTTCGGCTACTGTATTTACGTTCAAAAATAATTTAAAACGCGTCGAGATCCAGGGGCGCACTTGCATTATTCCTAGCCGTTAGTTTGGCACATACAATATATTCTAAACAAAATAGTATATACTGTATACCATCAATGAACCATTGAACTACAGTATTCCTTCCACTTTTTCAACAGAAAAGAGTAGGCCCACTGAAATGCTCTGTTTCTTGATCTAATCAACTATCAAAAGAATGAATAATTGCCTGTATTTATGAAGAATTTCAATATTAAACCAACCGAGGTCAACAGATGTTTTCCTGAGTATGTCAAAATTCTAATGGAATTGTTGTAGAACAAGTGAAGAATTCACATACTGTTTGATGCAATATGACAGAAGAATAAAAGATATTGAATATCATATCAACTTGTGTTTCTCCCAGCTGTGTTTAAGAAAAATGTATAATTCTCAACCTATATTATTCGATTTCGAGTAAAATTTCAGTTGATGAATGACTGGCGTAATAACAAATGAGTGATTGGTATCATGCATCCTTATTCATTGAAAAGTTTACAAGAATTAAAGAAAAACCTTTTATTTGAGGGGCACAAAAGTGCACAAATGTGGGACGAGGTAGTGGGTTTGGGTGATATCCGACAGTATCCTTATGGATTGTACTCAATTGGCAAGTTCTTTCTGCGGACCATTCCATCTCCTTGGAACCATTCACGACGGAATTGTTTGGCAGCACCATCTGGTGTGTTGGTCCACTCGATGGTGATACGGTCGTTGTTGGTGTCCTATAAATGATAACTGATTAGTGATAACTGATAACTGATAACATACCTCTTGTCCGAACGCGAATGCATCGCAGGAAACGGCAAGAAGGACGGCCTCCTTTGGATCGAGTACTCCACATGGTGGTTCGACTCCAAGTCTCTTCATATTGGTCGTCTTGATACCAAATCCAATACGGCGAGCCGATGAATTGATCACCTTGATATGATAAGTGTGCTTATCATCATATGGGGCGTTGAAGACGATCTTCGCGTTTGGTTGGGTTTGGATATCTCCTGGTGGGACGGATTGAGCCATGTCGATTGATTCGATTTGATTCGATACCTTCAACTGATCTAATCCGTCCTTTTATACACATTTTTGTCGTGTTGGCATTAATAACACAAATGATAAAAGTTCACGTTCTTTTTGTGCTACCTTTTTCGGTTTTTTTTTGGAAGTTAGGATATTTGTAAAAATTCACACTAAAACAAAAACTTAATTGAATCTGTACTTTTTCATTTGACTAATTGGTTTCTGAAACACTGAAATACACAAAGAATCAGCCAAATATAGAGAACGGATCATTTTGCAGGAGCTTTCAATCTTCATTTCACGGATCATTTTATTGTGTTCGGAAATCACTATCATACACAGTTTTATTATATCATGTCATTGACATTTAAAATGGGAAAAATGGGATTGAAAACTATATATGACTTCAAGTTAGGATCACTTTGTTCAACTTCTGTTGATTCTGATATCAATAAGGTCATCAATATGACGTGAAAAGTCAACGCATCTATTTAGGGAAGTCTAATGTCATTTATAAAATCAATTAATCAGATCCAGCACCATCGTTTGGTGAGATTAAAGTTTGGTAACAAACAATTGGTATATAGTCATAGAGTAGAAAAATATAATACTGATAAACATGGCAAAGGTAAGTATCATCATGTAACAGTGCAAGAAATAGGTTTTTCTAACAGAAACGACATCAAAATCAACAGAAACCATCGAGACATGCGATGAAAACGCGTGGAAGAGTAGTACAGCACGACGAATCGTCATCCGGATCCGGAAGCGACTCCGACGATGATCCTGTTGTGAAAATGCATGCAAAAGGAAAGACAACTGGCAAATTGAGTCGTGGTGAACAGATAAAGGAGCAAGTTGATAGAGCAATGGCGCGGAAAACACAAACACCGAAAAAGGTATACAATCTAGACTAGATAACACAAGGCGAAGTAATTCAGAAAAAAACTGAACAAGGTTGCGAGATATCAGTTCTGCACCGTCGAATCGCGTCTTGTGATAGTGCTACAGTTAATGAGAGAGTGAGAATAAACCCGAGAAAATCTGCCTAAATTGGGATTTTTTTTTCAGATTGCTATAGTCAGAGATATAATCCGTATTTCGCGTCTGGATCGACAACAACTGAAGAAACTTACGCAATCAGAGTTGCAAAAAGCGTTTTCTGTATTAAAACCTTCAGTAAGTTGGCACATAAAATTGTTCTATGAGAATTGGAGTATTTCAAATTCTACATTCACATAGAATAATTGTCTATCATCAAAGAACAAGAAAAACGTCAAAGTCCACGTTTTCAGTTATTTCCCGTCTATTTACTGCAACTTGCCCTCGAGATAGAACATGCCGATATCATTCAAGAGATATTCGATCAAGAGGTGTTCTGCAAATCATCCACACTCGTGCCCATTTTGTTATTGAGAATCAAAAGGAAACCGGCAACACTGCGTGGTGATGTCAATGCTTATATGAACTCTGGGAGTAAGAAGAGCGTCGATTCGTTGAAAAAGGTTAGATTCATGAATCGTGGAAAAAATGTGGAAAAAACCCAATTCAGATTATAGAAGTCAAGAAGAAAGACGGGAGATCGCATTTGATAGAGGATCTTGGCTTCAATCATCGGATGGTAGATTCATTTATTATGAATCACCAAAATGAAGCTAATTTACTACTTGAATTTATGGAGTCAGAATGCTTGGTTTTGAAATCATCACAACATTGTTCTTACAGGAATTATAAGTTAAGAGGATATGTCAATAGGAATATGGATGTTTTGGAGAAGGCATTCCTAGATTTCAAAACAAAAAGGCGACCAGCTGGACTCGATCAAAGTGGCATTGATGCAAGTACAAGTGCCGCACATGCAGATGATCGGGAAGAAGAAGAAGTGGACGGAGAAGGAGAAATTGAGACGAGTGACGAGGATGGAGACGAGGAGGAATGATTCAACTTATTGATTATCCTGAATTCCTTCACAAACTTGCCACCTGTTCTTCTCCATTTTCGTAAGTTGTACTTTCATTTTTCCGCAAAAAGTGGGCAAATTGCAGATGTACACATTTCATTTTCAATCATACAATCAATTGAGAGCCATTATGTTTATTCGAATGATCTACAATCTCCATACAAATATTGCATATTTTTATTGCGTTTTCACAATAAATTGTATAGCCTTAGTGTTTGTTGTTGCTTATCTAATAGGAAAACATGGATTCAAAGGGACAGGGTTGATTGTAAGGTTTTGAAACACAAATATTCAAGAGCAAGATGAAGGTCATCATCGCTAATCCAACCATATCGAAATCAGAAAACCAAAAGAAAACGTTATGAAATCAAAAAGCAACAACAACAAAAACTAAACTCTTTGTATCCACTGGCCCACCAATTGAACTATTTGTGTCACCCACCGCTAGGCACCATGTACAAAACCACTTTTCATTTATAGATAGAACCAAAAAGACGGAAATCGGGATTTGAAAGGGGGACAAAAAAGAACTGAGAGGAGCAAAAACATGAAAATAACAACCAAATCGCTAACAACATATACTGGAGGTGAAAATGATGATGATGATGGGAGTGAGGATTCAAGGATTCAAATGAATCTTCTTTTTCTTTGAAACATAAAAAATGAACGATTTTGGGACGGAAAAGGACAGGGACAACACGTTTGAGGACCAGAGATAAATCAATAAAATAAAAGAATGAAAATGAGTCAAAATGTCAAAAATTGGTGTTTTAATATAAATAATTACCGAGATAGAAAAGAAAAAGAAAACATAAAAATTATGAACTGCTTTTTTAAAACATTGTGTATGGAAAACGACTCCCGGAGACCGAAACCCGGTGGTGAGAGACATTTGATATAAATAAATTGGGGGGTTTTGTGTGGGGTTGAGATGAATGGTTCGAATCGAAAAGTGAAAGGAAAAAAGTATTTCAAATATTAATTAAGAGTCATTGATGTTTATATCGTATATTGTGCCGATAATCGTTCAACTAATGGTGGTGGAAGTTGAGAAAGGAATTGATTCCAGTTGACTTGACCGACTTGTTCTTTGAACGCCATTAGAATCTGGAATTGTTTTCTGATTATTTCATTCATACTTCGGGAGTGGCTGCTAAACATCGGTGAGGGTACTTTAGCATGCTTTCTACTGTTTCCAAAAATTAAACCAATTCTCAGATTTGATATTCTCCGAAGATTTCGAATATTTGAAACAAATTGATTAAAAAATCTTCTAAATAGAAAACAGTATTTTTGAAATTTTTCGGTATGTTGAAATTGAGGAGAAACCGGTATTTCTGATCTTTAAAAGCACGAAAATTAGGAAAAATTGAACAATTTGATTTTTTATACTTCGAACTTTTCCAATACTACCTTTTTTAAACAATAAATTAGGAATATCCATCGTTTATTCAATCCGACGAATAGAAATTTATCGACAAAAGTCCAATTTCAAAAATAAATTTTCAACGTAACATATTTTTTCAAATCTCAAACTTAATCAACTCACCCTGCTAAACATCTCCTTCAATTCCGGTTTCGGTGCATTCCATGAAGCAACAGCATCACACCAGAAGATGAAATCCTGAACAGACTACTATTTCATGATATCTTCAATATAAAAGTGCTTACATTCAACAATCCCATTGGATTAATATTGATCATTTGGCATAATCCAACAAATGCACTTTCTTTCTCTGAATTATCCTTGATATTTCTCAATGAATAACAGCATGGCCGTATGAATCGATTCAAATGTGGCGCCACTTCTTCAGCACAGTGTTGGCCCATTCGTCCGATTGTGATTGCTGAAAATAAAATTTCTCATAAAACTTCAAACTTCAGATTGTACCTGTATTCTCCAAAAGTGTTCTCTGACTATTCTGTGTTGACACCACCACAATCAATGGTTCGATGAGTTGTCCAGCGAACATCTTCATATCTGCACCCATTTTCAATGCAAGTTCACCAAGTGCCCAAATCGCATTGTTACATACACTAATTTTGCTAGGATCCAAGTTTTGAGCTAGAACTACTACGAATACTTCTGAAAATTGTTGGATTTGGAATTGGAACGTGAAGATATAAACTCACGAGCTTGTGCCCTAACATGTCGATAGCAAGTTTTGATAAGATCTCCAAGTAATGCAAATGTGGACTGACGTACATCGGCTGATTGATCGGGAAGCTGTAAAGATGGCCACAGAAAACGCAAGGGTATTCAGAAGTCTAAATATTCTTACCGAGCAGAATATCATCATATCAATCAGATTTGTCTGACCAACCAATCGATCCATTTCATTTGGTAATGCTTCAGCCAATCCGGATAACAAATCAAGGGCAACGATCATGAAGTCCTAAGAAAACAATCGTTGATTAACAAAACTTTAACTGATGAACTCACAGTTTCTGGTGATTCCACATGTTCCGGGTTCTGAATATGTTGAGCCGTTTGATCCAAACATTTTTGAATCAAAGTGATACATCGTGCGAATACTGGCTCAACATAAGGCATGAATGACATTCCCATGGCGGCAACAACCGACGAAACACACTCCAACAATGGGAATAACTCCTTATCATCGTCACCCAATCTCGACCATTTCTCCATCAATGGTGGCATCAATGATTGTACATGGTGTGGAGCAGAGAGTGCATCACCAACTGAATTCGCCAATGTTCCAATTGCATCGTAAAGAATTAGCAGATTCTTGGCTTGATACATGCCGAACGCCTTCATCAGATGATTCAGAATATCGCCGAGGTACGGAACAAGCTGATCTCCAGATTCTTCTTCCATTGTTGCAAATGCACTACACGCCGCTTCCTGGACCTTCTTATTTCCATCCAAACAACAAATGAGCAACTGAAACAAGGATTATTGATAAACTAATAGATAATTGATAACTTACATGTTTGAGAACTTGTTCATAGTAATTAGTACGACAGTGTGGATCAGTCACTACATTCGAACTGTATCTGGACAAGGTCCAACATGTGATAGATCTGTAAACACATAATTTATGGAGTTTTTAAAACATGCGGAGCTTACCTGACTAATGGCTTCTTATCTTTCAACATCTCCAACAAAAACGGTATCAATTCGTGTAAATGGATCGAGATTCCTTCCATACATCCTTCCGCAATTGCTCCAAGAGCCAGAATTCCTGCTTCTTTCGCCTAAAAACTTTTTGTAAATCAAAAGTTATAAGTTACTTCTTACCATCCAATTTCCATCAGAAAGTGATACTTTCAACAGTGGCAACAATTGTTCGAGCAATCTATTTCCGAAAATAGATGCCAAAACATCTAACGAAGCTGCTGAACATCGTCGAATGTTCCAGTCTCCGCCAATTTCGTCGTCATCATCGTCACCATCTTCATCTTCCTAAAAACAGTCTTTATCACCTATTAATCTACTAAAACACTCACATCAATCGCATCCATTGTCCCTCCTTGATGTTTCGATTTGTGGAACCTCGGTTTGATATCTTCCTCTCGATCAGGTACCGATCCATCCTCATCATTCGCTTTCAATGCTGGATCCGATTCCGAATATCGCATACAATTTATCAGAACCGGCACCAATTTTGGGAGATGATCATCGACAACTTGTCGACAAACTTCGTTATTTTCAGCCAACGAAAGCCAGAATTCACAAGCTTCGAGTGCAATTGATTCAGTTGGATCTTGTGTTTTCAAAATGATGAATTCCACAATTGCTGGTAGATTTGGTAGCATTTTATCGATATGTGTATCCAATAGAAGAGTGAGAGAACGACAGATTTGTTTTTGAACTTCCTAAAATAAAGTGTTTACAGAGAAAACAGAAATTGACAAACCTCATCTGGATCACTTGCTCGTTCGAACAAAATTTGCAAGAATGGATTGATAATCTCATCAACTGGCTCATTATTCACCATCAATACACAATTGATCGTGTTCAATGCCAATGCGCGAACTTTCACTGATCCGTTTTGACAGAAAATGAGCAAAAGTGGCATCAATGGCTTCAAATACTCCGATTCGTATCGATCAGCTGAGTCTTCTAACACTTTTTGAAGTGCTCCAAGTGCTCCCTGGAAATTCATAATAATTTTTCAAGAGCAAACTGATAACAAACCTCTTGCATTCGTTCATCATTCGTCTGCATCATTTGTCCTAACGTCTCCAAAAGACCCGGCCAATCACACATGTTTTCCTCCATTACTATCGTTGTAACTACAAATTATTAATAATGTTTGTGCCATTGTCTTAAAAACATACTAATAATTCCAACAGTCGCCCGAATCAATGGTTCCTCGTCTCCGATACTCCTGAGTGTTGTCACTCGTACATAGTTCTTCACTTCTGGTGTATGCTTGTTCCATCTTATTCTGATATTGTTTTTCAGCAATAATCCTGCTAGTGATCGGCTTGTCGACTACAATTTTCGATTTTATTCACTTTGTTGACAACAAAATTGGTTGAAATTTCTAGATTCTCAATTGCAACTAGCAATTATGCACAAATGCTCAAAGATCTACACCTCCCTATAATCATTTCTCAGCAAGTGCTTCGTTTTTCGTACAAACATAATTTTGAAGTGACGAATCTTTATATGGAAAGCTATCAAGTTTCATCAGGCAAAAAGTATTTAAACTAATCTCTAGCAAATCCACAATTTCCCACATTCATAAAAGAATAAGTGACTCACATCAACTTCTCCTCTCATTTCACTCAAAATAAACACCAAATATGCGCCAAACGCTGGATGCTCATTGAGCACATTGATTTGTTGTTGAACTTCTCGTTGAACATCTCGATCTGTTGATTGTGATCGTTGCAATAGATGCATAACCTGACAAAAACCATCAATAAATTTATCAAATAAGAATAAAATACCTGCTGGAGCTCCTCTCTATTCGGCGTCCAAGCCATTTTTCATAAGTTTGTGAAACAAAGTGTATAAAAATGTGTTTATATTTTTGTGCGGGAATCCGAATCGTCGAGTTATCGATTGCAAATAAAGTTACAGCTTTCAGATTAAATTGATAATGTCTGAAATAATGTAATTAAATAAAACAATAGGTTTTCAGATGATTTTTAACGTGAAATAGTCAAATTTTTCTACTTTGCGCAAAGAAAATCGCCTCTTTTCTTTAAACATCTGCCGAAAAAGGACGAATTACCGAGAAAAATCTAAAATTTCAACATTTCATGAAAAAATGTTGCAAATAAATGGAATGAAACAATAGAGATATGCATAAAAATCGTACTAAAAGTGTGGTGTAATAAAAACAACAAGGTCGACGAGGGGGAAAACGAACAAAACGGCGAAAAGAGAACACGAGGAAATGAGATGGAAAGGGATGGGTAGAGACAGAAAAGGGAGTGAAGAATGAAGAGGAGAATGAGCCAACCGGCTGGCTGCCAGACGCAAAACCTAAAAAGCGCTAGTCTCAAATAGAAAATCGCGCCGAGAAATTCTAACATTTTTGAATGGAATTAATTTTAATATCTGTGAAATCATTCGAAAAACAAAGACCGTACTTTTGTTTTCAAGACACGCATTTCAGAATGTCGGACCGGTAATTTTTGAAAAAAAAAGAAGAGTTAAGATAATTATCGGAAATGTTAACAGAAGGTTGTTAAAAAACAAAAAGAAAGAGTATAAAAACTTTATTCTTCAGAATAAATAGTTGATCAATGAAGTATTTAAATACGGTAAAGTTATAATACATGAGCTATCCAGGAATAAATTTGACTATTACAAATCAACATTATCATGTGACAAAATCAATTATTCCATAAGTCCATTTCTCAAAATATGTTCATTCGGTGATTGTTCATCATATTCATTGTTGTCAAATGATCTCACAGCTTCATTCGCAATAGCATTCAATGAAACTGATGTGTAGTTATTCTGAAATTATCAAATATGTCGCAGAATGGAAAAAAATAACTAACCGTTTTGAAAAGTTCAACCAAAGATGACACCATTTGTCTCGATCTTACCGTATTTTCCATAATAATACCTTCGAATCTAACAGCTTCCTCTTCCGTCATCTCCACTTCTTCTTCTTCTTCTTGAATTTTTATCGGTGGCATCTGATGTTCCATCTTTGGATTCTTATGTTCCACCGGCAAATCCTGATGTTCCATCGGTAAATTCTGATCTTCCATTGGCGATTCCTGATATTCAATCGGTGGATTCCAATGTTCCAACATGAGATCCTGTTGCTCTGTCACAAATGATGCTTCTTCATTTCTCATAGACTCCTCAATCTCCTGTTCCTGTTCTTCAGTAATCGTCTCAACCATCCCATCATTCCCTTCATCATCAATCTGTTCCTCCATATTATCATCATTCTGCACAGATGCATTATCTTCAATTATTGCGACTTCTTGAGTATCAATCATTGCTTCCGTTTCGAATACTGTAGAATCTGGCAGATTAACTATCATGTCTGTCGACATTTCCTCTCTCGAATCATCGTCCTCCACAATTGCTGATTCCTCTCTTTCCTCTCGAACTTCTCTCGGTCTAACTGGTGTTGTATTCTCGGATAACGACTTTTTGATCGAATCCGTTCCACCCAACGTTCTCTTCTTCGAGTTTGTCAGCTTCATTTCCGGTGTGGCACCACTTTCCTCTGGATCGGTTGATGGCAGAGTTTCCTTTTCATGTCTTTCATTTCTTCTTCCTTCTCTTTCCTCTGCAATTCCACGACGTGCTTCCATATCTTCCCTTGCAACATCAATGCTGACTTGACTATGCAATTCTCGTGGAATTCCATTTGTTTCTTCTTCTTCTTCCATCTCTTCATCATGCACATTTTGTTCAATTTCTTCAACTTCCTTCTTCGGAGATTTTGGTGTTCTATCGCCTTTGATCTTCGGAAACTTCAACAATTGTCCTTTCTTTAGTTCCAATACGACTCCAAACTTATCTTCAATACTGTAATATTGAAGTATTACTATTTGAATCAGAAACGATAAAACTAACTAATTTTTCGCCTCCTTGTCGATATCTATGCTCAATGCCTTGAACAAGATCATCATTTTCGAAAATTCCACATTCGATTTATAAAGTGATGGAATCATCAACTTGCGATAGCTGACAAAAAACGAAGATGCTTTTTTTAAAAAATATTATGAGAAACTAACTGTGCGGCTAAATTACTCGGAGTTCGATCTGATTTTGTTTCCTCTATGTATTTATCCCAAAGTTTAAGTCCTTTTGGTGCAATGTCAGTTTTCCGTACTTTTAGTCTTTTCTCGTCGTAGACAACACTGCAAAACATCATATATTTTCGATTTAAAGAACCACCAACTGATAGAGCCACTCCCAAATGCCCAACTCCTCCTGTTTTGACCAATTTACTCGCTTTATGTAGAATGGTCTCGTCTCCGGCTTCTTCTCCTCATTATCAGACAAGTTTGGCGCAGTACTGGCCGCTTCAGAGTCGGAATCAGTTGTATTTTGGACTATAACTAATTCATTTTTGGAAAAAAAAACCCGTAATAAAGTCTTACTATCTGGAACCGGTGTTATCTTCCTTTTCGGGCTCCATCTTTGTATTCCTGTTGCTCTTCGAGGCCCAGCAGTCCAACTAACAACTCGATTATCATCATTGATGTCAACTATAATATTGTCTTTGTCCAGAATCCTGAAATATTTATTCATAACAAATATTTGCATAAGGGACAAACCATTTGACGGCATCAGGCGACATGAACACATTAAGTTTTTCATACATGAACAATTTGTGATTCACATCCATTTCCTGTTTGTACATGTCTGGCAACATTTTTTGAAATCTGAAATTGGCGATTACTAGAAATTGACAAAATACAAAACATACTGCATCAGGAACATATTCGGCGACGAAATGGGGAGATCCAAGTTTTGCTCGCAGAATTCAACCCAAAACGGTAGAAGGACGAAACTTGTTGCCAATTCTGTTCGTACTTTGCTGAAAAAACACAACTTTTCCACAAACATTCTGAAAAAGAACTTACAGTCTGATATAATCCCACATTTTTTTCTCCAAAGATTTAGAGAAACAAATGTCGCTCGGTAGACTGGCAACCGGCGCAGTTGCACTTCTTTCTGGGACTACCGACGTCAAAGCCCTGCGTTTCGACGGCACATCATCTAATTCTACAATTCTTTGCGGAACAGATGTGACAGTTTTTCGTGGATCCACAACTCGACTACGAACGGCTTCTGGTGATTTCACAGGTGATCTCGGTTTCGTTGTCGATGGACGTTTTGGAGGTGAATAATTGACTGGAGCTGGTGGTGTGGCATGCTCCAAAACACGAGATCTAGTTATACGTGCTGGTATTGTTTTCGGTTCTTCTTGACCAGCTCTTGGACGTAAACTTCGTCGATTAATCTGTGGCTCCTCCACTTCTTCCATCCCTTCTTCTTCTTCCTCATCGATCATTTGTGAATCCTCCTCCACTCTCGTTTCTTCCAATACAACCTTCTTCTTCTTCGGTTGTGGCTCTTCGATCAATCGATATGATACCAGTTGTCTCGTCCTTCTATCAACTCTTACAATCGCTCCAAATTGTTTCTCAAGCCTGAAAGAAATCTTAAAAATTTCCCAACAAGTTAGAAGGCTCACAGATGCTCAGCATGCTCGGTTAATTCAATCTCAAGGAATTTGTACAATTCCAACATTGTTCGTGCATCTAAATCCGCTTTGTATAAATCCTGTTCCATGCCACCGTTGTAGCTGAAAGTGAAATTGTTTGAAGAGGAAAATGAATATTCAACTCACTAATCATCGAGTTCCTCTGGAGTCCATTTCGAATCGGTTTTATCAATATAATCCTTCCATAGTCGTTTGCCGACTTTCTTGTGCGTTTCTTTTTTAATTAGACATCTAAACAAGGTTTTATAAGTTTTTCGAAATAATTAATACAACTCACCTGTAAATGAATCTCCATATATCCTCTTCATCACTAGATTGGATGGTAATTTGTTTTTTCTGCCCGCTTTTTGAGGGTTTCCCCATCTGAAAATAACAAATTATTTCAGTTGCTGTAAAAAAATCAAGATAGCAACAAAGAAACAGTTTATTCTTCAAAACATGGTCTGCGAAATCGAGCACAACATCAAAAATTTCGCACATGTCGCACAAGCTTGAAAAATTCTAAAGCAAAAGGTTTCAAACCTTGTTCAAATGCATTTATCTATTTCTCTTATCACTGATAACAAATTAATTTAACAATTTTTTAATCGAAATAAAAACTTCACGGCAAAAGTAAATTAAACAAACAACAAATCCTTCTTTTGAAATTCACAAATTCGCGCCAAGTCACCAAATGCGCGTCAGCACTCGAAACGCGCAAGGAGGCTTTTGAATGTTTTTTTCTGTTTATTGATAACTGTTTGTGTAACGATAAAAACGATAAAAATAGGTTCATTTTCACAGAAAAATGACAAAAAACACAAATAAGACGTATCTAACAAGAGAAGAAGTAGAATATTTTATAAATTAATGAAAAACAGCCTTGAAATCACAACATTTGTTTAGATGAATAACGGGGAAAAGAGTTAATGAAGAAATCGTATTGATTAATATGGTTGATGTCTCGACCGACCAGATTGTTGTTGTTGTTGTCCATTTTGTTGTGGATTCCGCAGTGGACCACCAGGCCGTCCAGGTGCACCGTCAAACGATGGCATCCATGAATTGCCCGATTGTTGCTGTTGTTGTTGTTGAGGTGGTGGTGGTCCGTTCGATGGTTGTTGTCCATTGTCTTCTATCTGAAACTAACAAGAATGTAAAACAACTAATTCAGAATTACTATTACCCTGTTCATTCTCGGATCATTCGCCCTTGGATCCAATCTCGGATCCATCCGTGGATCAATCTGTTGTTGCTGCTGCTGTGGTGGTGGTTGATTCATCATTGGTGGTGGTCCTTGTATGAATGGCATTGGTGCACCCATTCGTGGTGGCGGGAATCCTCGACCCATTCCTTGTGGCGACAATTGTGATGGTGGCATTCCATG
Organism: Caenorhabditis uteleia; assembly: GCA_963573275.1. NCBI lineage: Eukaryota > Metazoa > Nematoda > Chromadorea > Rhabditida > Rhabditidae > Caenorhabditis > Caenorhabditis uteleia. The sequence goes on from OY752134.1 coordinate 6,011,091, forward strand.
TTGCATTTGTGGTGGCAAACCGCCTCGATTCATTGGTGGTGGAGCGTTTCGCCAAGTCTCTGGACCTGCTGGTGGCCGAAGTGCTGGTGGTGGCATGGATCGGAGATCAATATCACCGCCAAGTGGTGACGGTTGAGATGGTGGACCTCGATAATCGATATCTATCTGAAAATCGATTGATGAGAAGATGATAATTGAAAAGTGAAACGTACATTATTTTGCCTCATCTGAGGTGGTGGTCCATTTGGTGGTGGTTGTTGCATATTCATTGGTGGTGGTCCTCGATTCCAATTATTATTCGGTGGTCCTCCATTATTTTCGAATCGTTGTTGTGGAGGTGGTCCTTGTCGTCGATTATCTGAATATTATACTAAATAAACCCAAATATCGTTCATTTCCCCTTACCAAACTCCCTATTTCCATTATTATATCCACCCACACCCAATGGTTGCATATTCGCCGATCGCCAATTCGTATTCCTCTGTGATTGCTGTTCCATCGGCGGTACCGACGAATAATCTTGTTGTTGTGGTTGCGGCAATAACGACGGTTTCTGTTGACTCGGTCCCAACAACGATGCTCCAGTTGATGGTGGACCCAAAAACGACGGAGTTGGCGGACCCAACAATGATGTTTTATGCGATCGAATGTGTTCTGCTTCGTCCTCTCTTCCCATTCCACCCATTACAGTCGAGAAATCATCTGTACCCGCACCAATACCCTTCGAACTATTCCACATTCTCTCAAATTGACGTTGCGCCTTCTTTGCTGGTGGTTGTTTGATAAGTGTCTTCTTCGCTCCAATATTCGGTGCTTGTTGTACTCTTGTCAAGTCATCCGGCACAAGTAAAGTCGAATCAGTGATAACAGCTCCTTCTCGATTCAATTGATCATAGATTTCATCGTCGAGTCCCATTCCAGGAATGAATGTATCATGTTTGTAAATGGTTGTGTCGTCTAATGTTGGTCTTGGTGCAACGGTTCGGGGTTCACGTTCCTTGTCGAGATGTCCAATTTGCTGAAAACATACAGATATAAAAATTATAATAAAATAAGTTCACCATAGTCGACGCAGACAATCCATAAATATCTTCAACCGTATCACCCGGCCGATTTCTTGCCCAAAACTTTGTATTATTATCATTCGATCCAGTCGCCAAAATATGACCCAACGGATGCCATTTCATTGACCAAATCGCTTGATCATGTGCATGTTCGAGTAATCCTATCTCCTTTTCACCATCTACCAACCAATATACTATTGATCCATCACCACCACCAGATACGAATAACCCTTCATGAATCGGATGCCATGCAAGTGAAATGACCTCTTTCTTGTGTGCTCGGTATGTTTTAACTTCTTTCATCACTCGAATATCATACATTTTGATGAGATGATCACGTCCGCCGGTTAGAAGCCAGTTTCCGTTTCTGTTGAATTCAACAGCCATTACACTGCTCTTGTGTTCTTGTCTGAATAATAATAACCATGGTATTCCTATAAAATGAATAACTTACAATGTCGCCAAACAAGATCCCGACTTCGGATCCCACAATTTCACCGGTTGTTGAGTGTCTCTCGATCCAGTCACAATCAATCCCTTCGTCGGATGCCAATCAATACATCTCACTTCCGATCCATGACCTCGTAGTACTCTCTCTTCTGTGTATCGTGCAAAATCCCAAACACGGGCGGTACCATCATCCGATGCTGTTGCAAACTTCGTGTCCGTTGGTGCGAAACTAAAAAACTTCGAATTACATCAAACAACGTTTTTCAGAATCTTACGATATTCCTCGAATGGCTTCATCTTTGTGTGCCAAGAACATATGAGCATTGTTCATGTTTGGCTGCCAGTATTTCACGTATCCATCCTGATCGGCACTCAATAGCCATTGCTCATTTCCAGACCATTTTAAGGCTCGAATTGCAGAGTCGTGAGCCTGGAAAACGGGGTCATCTGATGAGGCCGGAAAACAATTCAGAACTGATCAACAAGTGAGAACTACGGTGCTTAACGAAAAACTGATTGCTCCAAAATTGTCGGTAGATCAAATGTTCCAGATATTTTACACTGTTGAACATTTGACCTATCACAAAATGTGAATTACTTTTGTTTGCTATGTTACAACACATCTTTATTCAATGGTCCAATGCCTTGATTTGCTTCTGATATGCTTGGTTTTATTGTAATGATTCACAAAAACAGGTGGAATTGTAAAGAAAAATACTTTATTCACATCAAATTCCGCGTAAAGAAACGATGATGTGAACTTTATTTTTGGTGATAAGAAAACAATGATACGAAGAAAAGAAACAAGAATAACGAGAGGATTGATAGTAGTAATTACCTGAAGAATTGTCTCGAAGTTGAATGCTGTTCCATTCCATAGTGTGAATTCGCCGGTTTGTGTACCCGTGATTAACCGCTTACCTTCGGGTGACCACTACAAATTCAAGGATTCATCTCATTTTATTTACAACCAACTTACACAAACACTATAAACTGGACATTTCACCTTATTCATGGCTGTTCTAATGAATTTTGTTAGCACACAATCGATTGGTGTATTTGGAGTGCAATCAGCGGGAAGAGCAGAGTTTTGATAAAGAATATCTGGTTGTTGGAGTGTTTTCTGTCGTCCATACTGCCATAGTCGAGCCTGAATAATAAACGAAAATGAAAAAAAATCATTTAGGGAAAGTACCTCTGTATGATTTAGAACTGTTGATACATAGTCGACGTGCCTTCTTACATTCGCAACATTCTTTCTCAATCTTCTACCTGGTCCGTCTCCAATTTCAGCTGGAGCGAATTGGAACTGAAAATTATACTAAAATTATTCGAAAAGAATTATATTAAGTATGGATTTCAGCTGACCAACACCAATAAAGCCCAGTAAAACGTCTGGCAAATTTGTGCTTCTATGATTATCTCTTTTCCGAGTCAAATAAACATGGTGAAACGTATTTCATGTTTTTTTTGGAAATGAATTGTTATTTTCTTATTCCAGTCCTACTCGATATTTTCAAGCTTTTCGAAAAAAAAACTCACTGTGGTCCCTTGTGTCTGCGGTCGCATTCGATTCAGAGACAACGTATTCATCGGCATCGCAGATGTCGACGGTTGGATTGTTAGCGTCACATTTCCAATCGATGTTCTGTTGACGGTGTTGAATGTAGCCTACAAATCATTTTCTTTATTTGATTTTTTTTTCATAACTCTTACCAAATTACTTACTGCAGCCATTTTGTATTATGATTATGATATTTTTGGATCATTGACAGATAAACACTGTAAATTCATGATAAGTGAGAATTTAGAGACGAGTAAATAAGCGAGAGAAAAACATGGAGATCATCTGTGGGTAATAGGCACTGGTGAGAAAGAAGTCAAAAAAATGAGACAATGAGATAACGTAAAATTAAAAAGTTAACAAAGTGAAAATTCAATTTTGAACTCCCGCTTTATCGGAACATCAAACTACGTACAACTTTTTTGAGAAGTTGTAATCTGCGGATCTGGGAAACAAACTAGAAACTAAAAAATGATTTTTCTAGTATGTGAACGAGTAATGAAACAAACTACACAAGAAACAGTTAGTAATCTCTCGAAAACGTCTCGCAAATCTGTCGGAAACGACAAATTTCATTATTTTCTAAATTTTTACCAGAGATAGCGATCTGTTTTATCTACAGCTTGTTCCAAAAGTAGTCCCTACACTGTTCAATCTAATAAATGAATATTTTTCGATATTTTCAGTATTTGAATTCCTCATTCGTTATGTTCTGGTTTTAGATGCCCTAAATTCGAAAAATCGATATAGAGTGAAGGAAATTTACTGCACGATAGGTTAACAAACATTTCTATTTAATTTTTCTATAATTTGCATTAAATTGACAACATATTAACTTAAACAAGCGATTGGGAAATAAAAAAAATGAACCCAACATTTTTAACGCCAGTAGAATTCTGCAAACACTAAACGCAACACTTGACGACGAAACACGGGAGAGACGTTAGACCCGACGCGCATTGGTTTTTCTCAAAAACTTCTGAATAGCACGTTTTCTTATCCCTTTTGCACTCTGTTTTCTCTTCCCAATCTATAAAATTGTCCATCGTTCTTCTTTTTTGAAACCTCATGGATCGAGGAGGCGCGTGTTGTTTTTCAACTGCTCTTCTATTTTTTTCGGGTGTTAAAAATATGTACCGACCTTGAGAGTTTGTTTATGAACAATCTAGTTAAACAATGTTGTTGATACCCACTCTTATCACTACTACGCGATCATGATCATTAAACATTTACTTCTTTATTTCGTTATGATCATTTTATACCATTATATTTGAGTTTTCCAGATGAATAATGAACAACAAGTTAGAATTATCGTCCTCGAAGACGGTCAACATCAAGAAAGTGTAGTTAGGAAAATTGAAAAAGGTTGGTTTTGCACATTTGAACGCTATAAAAGTTGTATTCCAGGATGGATAGTCAGATTCAAACGTGGTTCCTCATTACTCGGCAAAACCGTCCAAGTAACCACAACACTAACCGGTGACAAACCATTAGAATGGTCGGCTGGCAAGGATCACTTGGCTGTTTTCTGTCAAGTTGAATGCAAAACCGCCGGATCATTCCGATATTCATTCAAAACATCGAAAAATGAAGAAGCGGGAAGTGGGTACTTCTTAGTTATGCCCGAATTAAAGATCAATGGAAGACCACTATCATTGGATGGTATTTCGTGCCAAACATACTTAGCCAAACTACTCGGTGATTTCCCAAATTGGAAGTCAAGATTACAAGTGGCAAAGGAGAGCGGGTATAATATGATTCATTTGACGCCAATTCATGAACTTGGAATTTCGAATAGTAGTTACTCGATTAGTAATCATCATGATATTATTGATACTGTACATAATGTAAGTATTCCTTATCACTCCTATCACTGATATCCTGTTTCCAGAAAGACAAAAAATACAACTTCGATGATGTTGAATCCCTAGTAAAGGAGATTGAATCAGAATGGAACATGTTGACAGTACAAGATGTTGTTTGGAATCACGCTGCGAAGAATTCCAAATGGCTCCTTGAGCAACCTGAATCCGCATACAATTGCCTCAATAGTCCACATCTTCGACCAGCTTATGTGATTGATAGGTATTCTATTATCACTTATCATTTATCACAATATATTTCCAGAATTTATCATCACTTTGGAAAGGAGATCAGCGAAGGAAAATGGGAGCATCGTGGTATTCCAGCAGTTGTTGATAATATCCATCATGTTAATGTAAGTCTTATCATTTTATCAGTTATGATGTGAGAATTCAAGGCGATCGAGTATCTTCTCCGCACAGAAATACTTCCAAAAGCTAGACTTCATGAGCTCTTCCAAGTTGATTTGGGTGCAATGGTGAAGTTGTTTGAAGCATTGGTGAAACAAGCTGGTGGACCAACTAAAGATCCATTGGATGGTGAAAACACTGCAATTGTGCAAGACAAAGAATGGAGAAGATTCGGAAGCACCGTTGATTTTGATAAAGCTTTGAGGATATTCAATAGAGAACGGTAAGTATATCAATTATGAAATTTTCAAATTTGATTGGTCCTTCAATAAAAAGTGTTTTAGAGGCGATGCTTCATCAGAAGATGAACGAGTCGCGAGATGTGTCGATTCATTCCGTGAATCTCTAGAAGAATTGAATCTACGAGCTGGTGAAGAATCATGGAACATCATCATGGCTGGACTCAATGCTGTTATGGGACATGTCACATACGAACGAGTTGCTGACCATGGTCCAAAACGGGGAAGAGTCACTGAAGATGCTCCATTGACAACTGAGTTAGTTTTCTTTTGAATGAGTGTATAATTATTCAAAATTCCAGCTATTTTCTACATTTGGAGCCTGAAACAAGTTGGGAAAACGAAGAATTACTTGCATTTGATGCAAATAAATCAAGGTTTTTGATGGCTTTCAATGGTTGGGTTATGAGTAGTAATCCACTCAATAACTTTGCCTTACCGTCTTCTCAGGTATACTTCACCCATTTTATAGTAAATACTCCTTATATTTAGGTTTACCTCCGTCGTGAATTGGTTTGTTGGGGTGATTCGGTGAAGTTGAACTACGGCGAGAAAGAAGAAGATAGCCCATTCTTATGGAATTATATGAAGGAATATACGTAAGAATTATATACTCTTTTCACCAACAAACCAATGTATTTCAGTAAATCATGCGCAAAAATATTCCACGGTCTTCGTATTGATAACGCCCATGGTACACCAATTCATGTCGCTGAAAAACTGTTGAAAACGGCGAGAGAAGTTCGACCAGATATCTACGTTTTCGCCGAGTTGTTCACTGGTAGCGAATTGGCTGATAACATGTTTGTCAATCGGTTGGGTATATCATCACTGATAAGAGAAGCACAATCAGCGGGTGATAGTCATGAACAGGGAAGATTGGTGTATAGATATGGTGGAGATTGTGTTGGTGCACTGAAACAGAAATCAACACGAATTGCACCGGAATCGATTGCACATGGATTGTTTTTGGATCAATCTCATGATAATCCGTCACCGATCAAGGTACATCTCCAGTTTTAAACCTACCTAATAATAGAAATTCAGACGAGAAGTGTGATGGACATTCTTCCAACAGCCGCGATGCTCACAATGGCTTCATGTGCAGTTGGATCGACTCGTGGTTATGATGAATTAGTTCGTGATCATATTCATGTTGTCTCCGAGGCTCGACCATATGCATCATGGAGCAATCCATCTGAAGTATCAGACAACAAAGGAATCGTTCAAGGTCGTCGAATTCTGAATCAACTTCACTCCTGGTTGGCTGAAAACGGATATTCACAAGTGTTCGTTGATCAAATGAACCCGGACATTGTTGGAATTACCCGACACAATCCGATTTCACATGAGACAGTTGTTGTGATATCTCATACTGCTTTCAACAAAAATTACATTCGATATCCGTTCGGATTGAAGCATATTCCGATTGGAGGTTAGTTTGTGTTTATTAAAAAGAAAATAATGATTGCTTTTAAAGGAGTTCTTGAAAAAGTTCTATTCCAAATGAAACTCGATGAAACATCGAGTGAATGGGAGAATGAAAGTGAGGAAACGTTGATCGGATTGTCGAATTATCGTTTGGAAGTGAAGGAGAATGTTGGAATGGAAGAATCGGAGATGTTTAGATTGCATGGAGGAGAACAAGGATTTATTGAGTTGACTGATTTCCCATCTGGTGCGGTTATTGGATTCAAGTTAGTATTTTCTTCAAATGATACCAATTATTGTTTCAATATTTCTAGGATTCGTCCATCTGACGACGCCAAGACATCAATCGATTCAATTCACTCTGTCATTTCTGGATCATTCGAGAAAGATTTATCGGAATCCCTCTCCAAAATCTCTCTCCAAAACTTCAATTATCTGCTATTCTCATGCGAAAACGAAGATTATTCAACAATTCATCAAGGTGGTTATGATGTTCCAAACTTTGGCAAATTTGTCTATTGTGGTCTTCAAGGTATATATTTTATAATTTATTTGTAAAAGCTAAAGTTTTCCAGGAATGATACCAGTGCTAGATAAGATTCGAGATCACAATGATTTGGGACATCCATTGTGTCAAAATTTGCGAGATGGAACATGGTTATGCGACTATATTGTTGATAGATTGACCAAGTTTGAGAAGTTGAAAGAAATATCAAAAGTAATTGAAAGGATCCTGAAACCATTAGAAAATGTGCCGTATTATCTTCGTCCAGCATATTTTGAGATCTTGATTTCATATATCTATGGAAAATGTCGAGAAGAAGTGCTCAGCCGAATGTCATCGTATGTTTTTTTCCACTGTTCTAGTAAAAATATTTATTTTTCAGAGAAATCGCAGAATCCTCATCACTCTTCCGATGGCTTGCCATATCTACAGTATCATTTGTTGGAAATGTACCCGGTGCTGGATTAGCTCCAATTTCTGATAAACTGAAACTGGAAGATGATAAGCCATCATCGTTATCAGCCGGTTTACCACATTTCTCAGTTGGAATATGGAGAAACTGGGGTAGAGACACATTCATCGCATTGCCTGGATGTTTGTTATCAACTGGAAGATATGAAGATGCAAAGCTTATCATTTTATCATTCGCCGGTGCAATGAGACATGGATTGATACCAAATCTACTCGCAGAAGGCATCGGAGCAAGATACAATTGTCGTGATGCTGTATGGTTTTGGATGGTTTCAATTGTCAAGTATGTTGCATTGGCACCAAATGGAAGTGATATTCTGAAGTCGGTAGTTAGACGGATATACCCGGATGATGATACGATTTATGGGGAAAATGATAAGGAAGAAACACTGATTGACACGATTTACGAAGCATTGGATAAGCATTTCGATGGAATTGAATATAGAGAAAGGAATGCGGGACATACGATTGACGAGCAAATGAATGATGAAGGATTCAATGTGAAGACGTATGTTGATAAGGAGACTGGATTCATTACTGGAGGAAATCGATGGAATTGTGGAACATGGATGGATAAGATGGGAAGTTCGGAGAAGGCGGGAAATAAGGGACAACCGGCGACACCAAGAGATGGAGCAGCAGTGGAATTGCAGGGATTGGCGTATAAGACATTGGTGACAATGGACGAGTGGAAGAAGAAAGGGTTGATTGAAAGAAATGGAGTGAAGTCGGATGATCAGTGGACATGGAAGTATTGGGCGGATAAGATCAAGGAGAACTTTGAATCGAGGTTCTTTGTTGAGGAAGATTGTCAGAATGAGTATGTGAATCGAAGGAATATTGTGAAAGATTCCGTTGGTTCAACTTATGGTTATACTGATTATCAGTTGAGATGCAATTTTGGAATCGCATTGGCTGTGGTGAGTCTCTTCTTTAATATTTTTCAAATCATTGTGAATTTATAGGCTCCAGAACTCCTCAACCCTGAAAAAGCGTGGAAAGCATTGAATTCAGCTGAAGTTCTACTCGGACCACTTGGAATCAAGACACTTGATCCAACGTAAGTGTATGAATTTTTTGAAGTTTTCAAATCTAGTGTAATTGTAGTGATTGGGGTTACAATGGATTCTACAACAATGACGATGACGGTGATGATAAGAAAACTGCAAAAGGATGGAATTATCATCAAGGACCGGTATGTCAAGTTTTCTCATTTGCTCTTCATAGTTCTTCTTTTCAGGAATGGCTGTTCGTTGCGGGATATTATCTCTCCGCGAGACTTGCAATTGGTGAAATTCTTGGTGGAGAATATTTGGAATACGCCATCGAACAAGTTCAATCTCGACTTGGAAATGCGTATAAACATATAATGGAATCGCCATGGAGATCCCTTCCAGAATTGACGAATGAGAATGGAGCACATTGCTCAGGAAGTTGTATGGCTCAAGCGTGGTCCGTCGGGTGCCTGATTGAAGCTTGCTCAAAGTTGAACCATTTGGATAAGTAGATATTTTGTAAATAGTTCATTTCTAGTTGCTCACAATTCTTACTTTGTAACTTTTTATGTGCCATTTCAAATATTGCCATAATTTTTTGTGTACTGTGTACAGCTAGACAATAAAATTTATAGCTTGGAGTTTAACTACAAGTTAAAAATTTATACCACGCCAAAATGCGTACAAATTGGAAAAGAGTAGACAGACAGAAACGGTTTTCAGTTATATACACGGTTTGGCGCTTTGGAATGCGACACAAAAACAGTGAAAGAAGCTCAATATGTGTGTGAAAACAGAAGAGGTACATTTCTAGAAGCCGGTCGAAATGAGCATGAATATGTTTTGAAAACGGGCGAGAAGGAGAGAATTTAGGAAGCGAATTTGACCGGTTTTAAGAAGTGCACTGATTATCCATGTACGAATTTCTGAGAGCAACCAGAGATCAGTGCGTGTTTTTCAATGGGGGAGGGATATTAAACAGAAAAAGTGGGAGGTGTAAAGTAATGGTAGAGCGATGAATAAATATGTGTGAGAGGAAAGAATTAGGCTTGATTGGCGCTTTCACACGCGTCGACCCAATCGGAATAGACGTCGATGGCTTCGGAGAGGTAGTTGATTGTCGTTTGGAAGTCTTCCGAACAGACACGGCATGAAATGTAACCAACGTTCTTTTCGCGATCCCTGGAAACAATTCGTTTATGCAAATTCACACACATATGATAAAAAATGATGCACTTTTCGTAGTAAAAATGTTTAATCTAGTACTTATTATGAAATACATGATGCAAAATTTGGTTATGCAACTTTATGAACTTTGACTGATAAGTTTCAATTTGTTAATAATCTTTTTTCCTATTGAAACCTACCTTTTTGAAGAAAACTTGTCAAAATCTGCTGGTTTTCATTGTATTTCGTAATTTCAAAAAATATAAATCATTTGCGAGGCAATTTACGTTTCAAAAACACTCCGAACAATTTTTCAGCGAATTTATTACATTGAACTTGAGAAATAGCGAAATTGAAAGCAAAGCTCTCGCATTTTTGGCCAAAATCAAATTCAATATATTAAATTTTAACAGTATATCATAATTTTAAACTCAGAAAGAGAAACAACTTACAGTTTTACTTCACAAACGCGTTCATGATTGCAGAAGGGACAATTGAACTGTGTATCCAACGGCATCACCGCCTTCATCTTTGCTGGTGGCTTTCTCTTTGACTTTCGCTTTCCCATTTTGTCAACGATCGATTATCAACTGTAAAACACGCGATTTTTGATAAAATTCGAAAAAATAACGGCGAATTTGAAAAAAAGAGAATTTAAACGAAACTTAGACACGCAGGGTGTGAGAACTACGGTTGACGATGCGCCTGACTGCGGTGTTTGCGTATTTTGCGTATCGGAAAATGTGAACCGTATTAATTTAAAAATGGCAAAACCACTTGTGAATTTACATTATTTTTTGTTTATTCGGTTCTGATTTGCATGTTTGTTCGAATTTTACGACTTTTTGACATATTCAATTTCATCTAACAAGGTTTTCGAGTGTTATTGCAGAAACACACGCTATTTTATTATCGATTTATCCCTCTTTCATTTGTTTTCAATGATGCAAAAGTGTATGTTAATTGCAGATGAGCTTCAAAACACTTTCATCCAAACTTTGCGTAATTCAACAAGTTCGCGGACTTCTTCGTCCACCGAAAAACTTGCCATATCGTGGAATCTTCAGGTATTTGTCGTTTTTTATTCTTTTTAAAGTGGTTTTTTTATAGAAAAGACGGCGAAACAGTTCGGAAAGATGATTTATTGGTGAATCAGTTCAAGATGAATTACCATCCAGGATTGAATGTAAGTTTTTTGTAGCATTTCTTGAAAAATCAATAAAAATTCATAGGTTTACTATGAAAACGACCGTGGTGAGCGACTTTTGCGTGCAAATTGTGATGGAGTTGTCCGAATTACCCGAGAAAAATGTGAACCGGATTACGAGATTCTAGAAATGCAAGCTTATCAATATAGAAAAGATGTAGATTTGTATAAAATGACGTTTAATGTTGTTCCAACTGATATGTCACAAAATCACACTCTTCGATATGAAATTTGAAAAACGATATTGAATTTTGAAGAAATTCTGGAGGAATACGGGAGTTTTAGGCTAGATTTTAATATTAAATAGTGTGTTGTTTTGTTGATTTTTCTTTTTTGTTATAAATAAACTTTTTACCCACTTTCCTCTTATTTTATATACTATATTTTTGGTTTTGAACCATTAAAAATATATCATTTCCTACGAGAAACTATAGCTTCATAACTTTACGCTTATTATTACAGGTTTTCCATTAAAAATGGACAGCAATCCCGAGGCTCCGAACTTAGAAAGAGGTATTCCGATAATTTATCAAATATATATTCAAATTTTGATAATTTCAGATGTAAACAGAATCCTGGAGTTGATGGAACATGTGCAAAAAACCGGAGAAGTGAATAATGAGAAGCTGAAATCACTCCAAAAAGTTTTTCGATCGGAATTTTTCAACACGGTTCGAGAAGTATATGATACCGTTTATGAATCAGTTGATAATGAAGCTTCAGCTCAGGTACTTTGATATTTATAATTCTTTTATTTCAAAGAAGCTGTATTACAGGATAAAGCACAAGCAACAGCAAAAGCAACGGTTGCAGCGTTCGCGGCAGCCGAGGGACATGCTCATCCACGAATTATTGAATTGCCGAAAACCGACCAAGGATTAGGATTCAATGTGATGGGTGGAAGAGAGCAGAATTCACCAATTTACATATCAAGGTAAGCTTATTTTTTAAATATTTCTTAATAATGAGTTGATTTTAGGATAATTCCTGGTGGAGTTGCTGACCGACACGGACAATTGAAAAGAGGAGATCAATTGATTGCTGTTAATGGAGTTGTAAGTTTTTTATTCTGATTTTTTCTAGTATATTTTACATAATACGTTTCAAAAACTGTATTTATTAAAAATATTCAGAACGTTGAACGTGAATGCCATGAAAAAGCAGTGGATCTTTTGAAGTCAGCAGTCGGAAGTGTGAAATTAGTTGTTCGATACATGCCAAAACTACTTGACGAAATGGAAAAACGATTCGATCGTCAACGAATTCGGTCAGCACAATACAGTCCAACAATGTCGCCAACAACAGGCAGATAATCCCAACAGGAGTTTTTTCTTTACCCAACATTTTTATATATAGATTAATAGATTGTACATAGTTCAATTGAGTGTCATGCCCTCAAATCCCATTTCAAAAGCACATTTTAATATCTCACAATCTGCTTTAATAACCATTGTACTATGCAAATTACCGCATTTCTCCGTTTCTAATAGGTGCTTTGTCGTCCTGCCTTTCAATTTGCAATGTTTCACCACCAAAATTATATACCGAGTATGTATTTTCATGTTATTTTTTCTTTGAGAATCATTGTATGAAGTTGTTCTATACATTTCTATCTAGTTCTTGTTTTGAACTGGTTTCATATTCACCAGATCATATTTCCTGATTTGATCAGGTTCAAAATATTCAATTTAATCTCATTCAGATGGTCCAACCTCAAATAGCAGCATTTCTAAGGCACACCGCCCGTATTCCATCGTGTAGTTTTCAAAGTTTTGTAGTTAGAAGAAGTATTTTTGCAACGAAGAATGTGCAGAATCCGAAGGATTTGAGTGAGGGACAGATTAAGGTGACACCAAGAGCCGCGGAGAGATTGAAAGTGAGTTTTTTTGGTTGATAGAATATCATGAAATAAGAATTGTTCAGGAAATAGTAGACAACGGCGAACGACTACGACTAGAAGTTGACGGCGGTGGATGTTCGGGTTTCGAATACAAAATACGATTGGACAAGGCGCTCAACGAAGACGATTTACTATGGAAGTCGAGTAATGGAGCCGAAATTGTTGTCGACGAATTGTCGCTTGGTTACATGAAAGGAGCAACAGTAGATTATGTGGAGGATTTGATGAAGTCGTCATTTCGAATTGTCAACAATCCAGTTGCTGAGAAAGGATGCTCATGTGGATCGAGTTTCGCATTAAAAATGGATTGATTTGTGTGTAGATTATTAGGAACAACTGCTAGAATTTATTTATAGATATTATAGAAGAAACCCATGTGGATATCGGGTATTTGGAAATTATTTCAAATGTGTAATAAAACATATTTTATTATATTCTTTACTATTTTGAAGATTTTCTTGGTTTAACCATGTTTCATATCTCAAATACTCCAATTTTCAGATTCTTCCAGAAGAAAAATTGCAGATGCTTTCATCGATTTCAAGAATCAGTTGTCGGAGTGCTGCACCGACGTCGGCTGCAGCGTTTTCAAACTTTTCGCAGAAAAATGGTCGAAATCGGAAGGAGAGGTATCAATATGAGCAGGGAAGGAAAACCAATGAGAATAGGGGATGGTCGTGAGTTGAAGACTTTTTTGGCTTTGGAAAATTTGAGTTTGTAGAAGGAATTGGGGATTCTTTGGTAAGGCAACTGGTACAACTGGAACAATGCTTGCATTATCATGGATGACAACGGTTAAAGATGTGTTGGGTATTGAAAAAGTGCAATTAGATATTGATCCGTTGAAAGAGAAAGTTAAACAGGTAACTTTGCTTTTATTTCGCAGAAAAGTACGGTGTCCGATAAAAAAGCGTCTTTGACACGTGCCTGCAGACATCTGCTGTGCAGAATTCCCGCGCAAAATGTTTATTGGGGGAGGGTGCCCACGTGGGCACAGCGGGTACACAATTGTTCTCGTCACCAACTTATTGATTTTGATTTTGAGTAAAAGCTGCGAATTTCAGTCTTGGCTGTATCGAAAACGTCGACAATACGATGATGCGATTCAAGTACTTCAAATCGCATTGGAAGAAGCTTTTGAAAGAAAAGAGGAATTGCCAATCACAAGAGTTTATGATGAATTAGCGAATACATTCTATGAAAAACAAGACATGGAAGAAGCCGACAAGTTTTTTAGAATTGTTATTCAAAGGTATGTATTATTTTCATACTTTATTTTAATTCCAAGTTTTAGATTAGTACAAATCCACGGCAAGAAAGATTACGATCCGGAGTTTATTGGTGTTTCGCTGAAATTAGCTGATATTCTGGCAACGAAGGGTGATTTGGAAAGCGCGGAAAGTGGATATAAACATTGTGTGAGAAGGCAAATGAAGGTATTTTGTTGAAATTTAAACATTGATTAGTATTAGTTTTGTAGGTGATGGATGAGCATATGAAGAAGTTCAGTGTTGCTCATGGAGCTCTAGTTGAAGATCGACATACTGTTGACACTTTCGGACCTGCATTCACTGATCCAATCGCACTTTTTGGAATGACTTTGGAAGCATATGCTAACTTTTTGGTAATTTTATTTTGAAAATTGATCAAAATTATTGCTTTCAGATCAATTATCAAGATGAGAAAAGATTAGGTGAAGCTGAGGAATATATGGATGAAGTAATGAAGGTTTGTTGATTATTGTAGATTAGTTTTAGTGGAATATTCGAGTAATTCAGATTTCGTATCAGATTTATGGACCAAGTTCAACACATTCAATCAACATGCTGAATAATTTTGGAGCTGCGTTGATTTTGAAGAATAGGTAATTACAAAGGGTTAATATAGTCTCTAAAATATGTTTTGTAGATTTGAACTAGCCAAAAAATACCTGGCGATTGGAGTGGAACGTATTCTATATGTCAACGAATGTGCCCATATGCTACCAGGTTACTATTGCAACTATGCCGAAGCTTTATTCCATACTGGAAAAAAGGTAATTAGAGCTTTCACAAGTTTGAGAGAAAAATGTGAAAATTATAGGAGGAAGCCGTCGAATATGCTCGAAAAGCAGTTCAATTGAGTCGAAGTGGTGATGAAAGAGTACGAAAGTATACACAACAATTTTTGAAAGATCTCGAGAAAGATTTGAATAAAGGAAAACAGAAGACGTGGTGGATATTCTAAGCCGGTGATTCGATATTCAAATCAGAAAATACAGGATAATTCATATTTATTTTTCATAGGTTTTGCAATTTTTATTGTTTTGCCCTAAAGTCGTTTAGAATAGTTTATAGTTTTTACTTTTCTTGTTATTTAATAAATGTTTATTAGTTTTTTTCAAGATTATCATCCTAACTTATGTTTTATTCCATCTAATCTACCTAATTTCCTTTTTACACAAAACTTATAACCTCTAATATCAAGTTTTATCTACTAATGAAGGGCAATCGACGAACATTGGAGCAAGCTGCAGAAATAATGAGGAGTAATCCTGTATATACACCGGGAACGGAGGATACGATTGATGAAGAGATGGAGGAAGAGCAACCAGCTAGACCGAAAAAGAAGACGGAGAAAACAACGGAGAGAAAGAGAACGGCAGCGAAGAAGGTGGAAGTGAAGGTTGAAAAGAAGGCGCAAGTAAAGGTTGAGAAGAAGGTCGAGGTGAAGAAAACAACGGAACGACGAAGATCGAAGAAAATAGAAGCGACTACAGAGAAGAAGACGACTAAAAAGACTGAAAAGAAGAAAGTTGTATTAGAAGAAGTCGAGGAAGAGGACGAAGACGAAGATGACGATGAGGAGGATGATGATGAACAAGCAGCAGATCTTTCAATGAATACACATCGAGATCATGAAGAATACAAGAAGTTCGTGAAGGATGAGAAGAAAAAGTCTATAATGGATCGGAAGTTTGATCGAGGTGAATTGGCGGCTTCAAAAGAGATGTTACAAGCGGTTTATAAAAAAGTGCGCAAAGAGTATGATAAGCTAGTTCAAGAGGAGTTGGAGGTTAGTTTAGATGTTATTCAGTTAAGTTTAATATGACTATTTTAAGACGGATTATCTGGAAACACTCAGAAGACAAGCTGGACGACCACGTGCCGCACGAGCTGTACAAAACCTGTATCGACCGGAATTCAAAATAGAACCACCTGCTGAATCGGAGTTTTTGAGAACAACCTCCCTTAAAAGTGTCAATGCACGTCGACCAACTCAAACTGTACCGCTTGTGAAGATTGAAACAAGAGAAGCACTCCCACCAATGCCATATTGGGTGTTGGCAGAGAGCAATCTACTTTGCCCTGATAATTTGCGACTTTCACATGTGCCATATTTGAATGAGGAACAAGATGATCAAAATCTGTTGGAGAATATGATTGGGCTTTTTGATGAGGTTTGAGTGCTTTCATGGAATTTTAATTTAAAAAAGAGTTGTAGGGCATTCATGGATACAAGGAAAACTGGGATTATATGAATGATTGGATATTGTTTGAAATGCTGAAATTGGTATTCGACAAATATCCGCAGCACAAGAAAATCATTTGCTACGCATTTTATGAATTGTTCCCCAATAAGTATTCGTATAGAAAATTGCCTGATGTGTGAGTTTACTTTCTTTTTTTACTTATGTTTAAATTGTATTGTTTCAGCTTTGAGCGATTGAATGTCCGATTTCAAAAAAAATCAACAATCGAAAATCTGGACTTTGGCTCGATCAAAGAATTGAACTTCGCCGCCGAAAACAAGACTGAGACAACATTGGACGATGAAGAACGAGAACTTCAGAATATTTATGCATCGGAATCATTGAATTGTCGTCAATGTTCGACGTATGATTGTCAAGCTCACGGATTCATGCCACTTCTTCAACATTCATTCATTCCCGGCACATGGTTTCCAAAGGATATTCCTGTTCCAAACAAGGAAGAAGAAGAAAAAGAGGAAGGATGTCATGAGAATTGTTATAAGAATATGACACTAGAGGATGTTGCGGATAGATTGGAAATTGAACCAGAGGATATTAAGGATCATATCATTAACGGATATTACAGTAAGCAGGTTATCCAAAGAATGACAGATGCTGAAGAGTTTGGTATTCTTCTGTTGTATGTTAGTTCACCAAAGGTAAATTAATACTCAAGTTGCTCAAAATAAAAAACAAAAATAATTCGAAGCAGGTGAAAGGACAAGTGCCTCCGCCACAGAGTCTTTGTGAGTTTGCCAAGGAAAACACCCTCGAATGGAATTACAATGGATGTATGAAGCTCTATGATCTGTTATTGAAGTATATCGAATTCCCGACTCAGGCACGACTTATGGTGGATAAGGAGAGAGTGTTCCAGTAAGTTGTTTTCGATTTTGAGAGGTACATAAAGATTTTTAGACCGACATCTGCTCAAATTAAACGATTCCGAAACGCAGCCTGGCGAAAAGGAGGTGGACAGATTGAAAATATGAAAAAGATGGAACCATGTAATCACGAAGGACCGTGTGGAGGCGAATCGTGCTCATGTGCTGCGAATGGTGTTTGCTCAAAATACTGTAATTGTGATGAGACGTGTAGACTCAAGTTCCCCGGATGTCGTTGTACACCTGGACAATGTAAAACGAATTCATGTCAGTGCTACTATGGCCAATGGGAATGTGATCCGGAAACATGCAAAACATGTGGATGTGATTCATTCGAACCATCTGATATCACTTGTAAGAATTCGTCCATAGGCAAAGGATATCAGAAGGCTATTCGAGTCGAACCATCAAAGATTGCTGGTTGGGGAGCATTCATTCAAGAAAGAGCCGAGAAGGGAGAACTTATCTCGGAGTATTGTGGAGAATTGATCACACAAGCGGAAGCGGAGAGAAGAGGACAAGTCTGCGATAAGATGAAAATGAGCTACATTTTTAGTAAGTTTTCTTGAGTTTTTCAATAGATTCAAAGATAAATGTTTTAGGTTTGAACGATGATTGGGTAGTCGATGCTCAGAGAGTTGGAAACAACATTCGTTTCGCAAATCACTCGGATACACAAGACAACTGCTCCGCAAAAGTGCTTATCGTCAATGCACAACATCGTATTGGTATTTACGCAAAACAGGATTTGGAGCCAGGAACTGAGTTGTTGTTCAATTATCAATACAATAAACAACACAAAAAGGAGTTTGTGAATCATGATAAGTATGGGTAAGTGATAAAGAGTGATAGGTGATACGACAAAGGATTGAAAGAAATTGCAGGAAGAAAACTGAATCAAAGAAACGAGCGAAGACACCGACTGAAGATATGAGATCAAGATCAGCTACACCAGTGGAAGAGGATTCAGATGGACCATCGACATCAACAGCTCCAGTGAAGAAAGGAAGAAAGTCGAAAGCCACATAAATATTCATTTTACTAATTTAACAATTACTTTGATTCATTTACTATATATTGATCTCGTTTATTGAAAAACGATCTTTAACATTGTTGAAAGTTTTATCTGTTGAATAAACATTGTCATAAAATATGAGGTTAGTAGAAACATTGGGTTTTATGGAGGACTTATAGCTTATCACTCCTTATCAACTCATTTGATTAAATTCTGAAACGTATCCAGAAGAGACTCAATTTCCAATCGATATAAATTTTCATATTTTTCTGAATTTCCGCCAGAAAAATGGCGACTTTTTTCCTTGTGAATTTCCCAAATCGAATTACCCAACTTGTATAAATGGAGGCATATCAGGGGAATATTGTCATTTATCGATATGATACTCCTTTCTTTACTCTGTCTTGTTGTCGTGGCGGCGACTAGTGTAAGTGGACATGGTGCATCACACCAATTTGACACCCAAATTAATACAGGGAATCGAAAGGAAGGGATTGTTGATTGGAAGTCGCATTTCGAATATTGAGTTGACAAGTGAATTTCAACCACTTTATAATGACTTGAAGGAATTGGATGACCAGATTGCGAAGGAATTGAAGTGGGAGCAAATCTATAACTTGATGAAATTGAGGTATTTGACTGGTTGACTGAGTATCAAATGATAATTGATTTATAGGGAGAGAGAAAATATTCCACGACCGGAAACAAAACATGTGATGGCTGGAAAGGAAATATTGAAGATTGCCGGATCACCGATGGGAAGGAGAATGAAAGTGTGGAAGATAAAGAAGATATTGGATGGATTGAAAAAGGTTAGGATTAGGATGGATAGGAAGGAATAGGATGGATAATTATAGAAAGAAGAGAAGGAACAAATGGGAGGAATAATTGGAAGGGCAATGAGAATGGTTGGTAGACTATATCCAATTGCTAGAAATGTTGGAATGAGGGGATTAAGAGGAAATGATGATAAGTTGACAATGGCAGTAGATCAATTGATAAGAGAGATAAAGAAGATGAATAATAAGAAGAGATTGACAATTATTGATGATATTTATCGACCATTCTCATCGGAAGAGGAACAAGATGATAAGAGAAGAAGATTCAAGAGGCAATAATTGAGAATGTTGAAATGAAATAAATTAATTGGCATGCAATATTGTGTGTTGTACATACTGAAAGAAGAGCTCATTGGAGTTATTTATCAAAACCTTCTAGACTTGTCAAGGTTTTTCACAACAAAGAGTTGGAAAGTATCTCAGATCCTGAGAGCATCCTGATAAGTCGATGGAGTTGAATGGAAGGCTCTGTTTTTACAAAAGTAGTACTTCTCATATGTCTTGCGAGCCGTAAACTTCAAATATCTTATTTTGTGGAATATGATTGAAAAACACAGATAGGCCTTTGATATCTGCCATCGACTGATCCTACAGTATACTAGTATACTGTAGGAGCTGCAGTTTACTGTTGTATACAATCATAAGCTGAAACTATTGAAAAATATTTTCTCCGAAGATAATTGACAGCGTTTTTCACTAAATTCTGCCGGTGACACTGGAATTAGAAATTCAGAAGTTGCAATTTCTTTCAAATTTTTTCATGATGAAAGTAGCAATGTTAGTGACAATTATAGTTGGATTTTTTGGGAACTTGCTCATATAATAATAGTGATTTTTCATGAAAATGTATTCTAGTTTTCAAATCTCGAATAGTTGGGGGTACTGTAGATGTGTTTTAGCTTACTGTAGTTTACTGTAGATAAGTTGTTTGTACCTACTCCTCCAGCAATATGTTCTCACTATCAATCTCGCTAGTTATCCATCTAAAAGTTTTCAGTGTTTGTCAATTCAAGTAGAGTATATTTGCCAGAATAGTTTATTTCAATTCAAATACATTCACATTTTTCTTCTGCCGAATCCAGCCTTCTCGCGAAGAACTGCTTCCTCAGATGACGATGATGATGATGATTCGACGGATTCAGATGATGACGACTTCTTTCCATACTTTTCACACTTCTTGACTTTTGGTACATCCTGATCATTCCATTTTTTGGCCTCTTGATACAATTTGTAGATCCATGAAGTGAAGAGGTCGTATGGGGATAGTGTATGTTTGATGATTGGGTTGCGGAAGAGTGGATCACGGGATTGGACGACACTGAAATGATCCATGTAAATATATATGCTTCGTGGAATCTTGCTCACTCTGGAGTTCTATCAACAGCAATAGGCGATGAGACACGGATCGTCGGCAGATTTTGCTTCATAGGAATCACACTTTCTTCTCGTGGAAGGATACGGGCTGCACATGATGCCTGTAATATAGGATTAGGGTCTCGCATGGAAGGAGCTACAGTATACCATAGATACCATAAGAAGAAGGGGGACGAGCGAATTCATGATTCGAAAATGACGAGTTTCACAAGGGAAACCGTGTATTTATGCTGTTTTGATAATTCAATTTGGGAAGTTCGGAAAAAGTATAAAACATATTTTTTGTTGTTTTTCATTTTTCGGGAAACTGAAGTATTGAGAAATAGTATGGGAAAGTGAGAGACGCAGACAATCCAAAACAGAATGAATACGTGACGTGAAATATAGCAGATCTGATTATGAAACTATCATTTACAAACAGTTATCCCGAAAAAATCGGATCCTGGTAACATAAAAATGATGTCAACTGATAACATTATAATGATTATCAGTGAAATCATACTGTATGTCGGATCAATCACATGTATGTTTATATCAGCTTATTATCACTATCAGTACATTTTCAGTCGTAATATTCTCATGTGGAGGCAAAAAACGGGTTCGCAATACTTATGATCAACTGCCGCAGTCATCTTCCTCACCGGCTAGTCCGGCTATTCCACCTGCTCCGGTCGTTGTTAGTCCAACTCCGGTTGAGGCGGCACAACCGAAGGAAACTGAAAAGAAAGTGGAAGAAGTGGAGAAGAAGGAGGAAGAGAAAAAGGAAGGAACGAAGAAGGAGGAGGAAGTGAAGAAGGAAAAGTCGAAGAAGGATGAGAAGAAGGTGGATGAAGGAAAGAGTAAGATGGAGGAAAAGAAGAAGGAAGAGGATAAGAAGGAGGATAAGAAGGAGGATAAGAAGGAGGAGGCAAAACGACTGGAAAGTGAGAAGAGGAAGGCGGAGCAGAAATTGGAGGAGAAACAGAAGGAGGATAAGGTAAGGAATAGTGATAAGGGATATCAGTGATAAGGAGTTACAGCAAAAAGCATTGGATGAGATTAAGCCAAAAATGATTGCGAAGAATGCGAAAGAGGAGAAGATTGCGGCGGGTGAGAAGAGACAAAAAGGTGAATATGCGACATTTAATGATATCGAATCGGATTGGGATTCTGTGAGGGATGGAAAGAAGGATAAGGATGGAGGAAAGGATAAGAAGAGTATAAGGAAGAGTGGGAGAGATAAGAAAAGTGGAAGGGGATCGAAGGTAGGATGGGTTGATATGAGATGGTGATAATGATGATAATGATTATAGAGAAACAATAAGGAGTTGAAACCAAAGGAAATAGCAAAGAATGCGAAGGAAGAGAAGATTGCGAAGGGAGACAAAGTTGGAAAAGGAGAATATGCGACATTCAATGATATTGCATCAGATTGGGATTCGAAGAAGGATCTGAAGAGTAAGAAACAAGAGAAGGAACAGAAGAAGGAAGAAGGAAAGGATGGAGAGAAGAAAGAAGGAGAAGAGAAGAAGAAGAGTGATGAGAAGGAAAAGGAGGATGAAGTGAAGAAAATGGAGGAAGGGAAGAAGGAGGAGGAAAAGGTGTAAGGAATAGTTTAAGCCTCTTTTAAACCTATTTTATTCATTCAATAAATCAAATTTTTTAACACTATCTTTTATTTATTCTCGCATCTCTCTATATACCTTGTGATACTTTTAATTTATCAAAAGAATGGTGAACTTTCCATTACAATCTTTCAAAACATCCTTTTCGGTACCGTAATCTGATGGATTGAAGAGAAATCTAGTATCTCATGTAGCTTCGGCATCGGTTCCTCTTGTAGTTATCGCCAAAAATAACAAGTATGTTCTCAGATTCAGCTAATGACAATGCGGGCTCCCACACATGCAATGGTGGCCTAGTAGTTAACACGCACAGCTGTCAAACCAGCGATGCTTATTTAAAGGTACGAGTTTGAGTCTTGGCCGCGTCGTGTTTGGGTTCACGACACCATTTTTCTAGTCATGACTTACGGGGCGTCCCCGCGCTGGTTTGTTGGTTGGAGTGTGTTCAAAGTTTCCTGACGACATTGTTAATGATGCGTAATGTTGACGCAGTGATCAGAGCAGAGGACCGGGAGCGGAACGGGATCAGCGTCAGTTTTTGTGTTTTTTTGCAATTACATGGGGTCATAGGTTCAAGTTCCGGCTGGGGTATTTTCATTTTTGCAAGCATTATTAACTATAAAAAACTCTAAACCAAAATAGAAAATAACAAAAATCATTGATGATTTATTTGTCTACAATAAAATGTAAGTGATAGTTCAGTGGGTGACATCATGGAATCTCCATACCGATTTGCCATCGGCGCTTTCGTCATCATAGATTGATTGCTGGAATGTAATGATAAGTGATAACTGTTATCATTTGTATACTCACATCACTATCCAAATCTTTGATGAATATGTATACATTCAATCTATTCAATTCATCCACTTCCATTTTCTTCTTGATTTCCAATAGTGTCATATTGACCATCCTATAAATATACCCATTATATTCTATCCATATCCGACAACATACGCTGGTTTCAACATTGTTCTGAAACAATTTTCAGTCGCTGCTATCTTCATATGTGACAACTTCGATCGATTCCATTGTACTTCGTATGTTGAACTATAGACGTAAAACGAGAAACGATTCTTACTGAAATACACAATTATTCAACCACATTGAATACAAAACACATACATTTTCCTTCCGATCAGTTTAATCGCGTATTGCAATACCGATCTGAGATTGCCGTCACATGGCAATTCAGCGTGTCCAAGTTTCTTTTGCATGAAATAAACATGAACTGGCACGGCAAAACGAAGAAATGAGCTGTCGATTTCCGATTGATCACTGATGGTCGTTATTTGATGGAATGATGGTGCCTCAGCAAGTGTATTCTCAGTTGATCCATCCGATTTCAATACGATTCCCTTTCCAGATGACTCATCATTCTCTTCCTTCTTCTTTTGTTTCTTCTTATTCTTCTTCTTACTCTTCATACTTGTATCCGTACTACTCTTTCTTGTTTTTTCCTCTCCACTTTCCCCATCCGATTCCTTCTTCTTCTTCTTCATCTCCTCCACTTTTTCCATAATTGGCGGCGGTGGCAATTCCCTCATTTGTTCCTTTTCGATCAGCGACCATTCATTTGTGGGTACCGGTGTGAATACTGTTGGTGCTCCTCTGTAATCAACCATTATCACCTTATCCTTATCATATCACCTACCTTTCCTTCTTGTATTCCTTCTTGTCAACAGTTACTGTTACTTTTGGTGTTCCATTATCACTGAAATATCATACTGATAACAGGCTGATTTGAAGACAAAACATACGAGTCAGATGTGCAATTGATTGAAATCTGTTTCACTTTCATGAACAAGTCGGTCAATTCTGAAATATTGTTATCAGTTGATATCAGTTGATATACATACCGTTTACACTGATCTTGTTCATGTTCGTCATATTCGAATCAGTCGAATTATCGAAATATCTAATAAATGAAACAATTAAATGGGTCGATGTCAAGTTGGAATACTACGTGGATTGATCATATCAATAAAATCACGGTGATGACGTGAATTATATTTTATGTTCGATAGATGATATTGATGCTGACAGGAGTAATTAAAAGTCATGAAATTGTCGATTCTCACAGGTATCTGCTGAAATCAGCGTTTTCGGTAAGCCAATCAACTAATATGCCAAACGCTTTGTGATTGCATCACTTTAACAATATCAACAACCTCCACAAACAATCTAAAATTCAATAGAAATACACTGAAAATGCCCTATGTTCAAGACCAATTAACTCTCTTAATTTGAGATGGATTTGTCCTAAAATCGACTAGTAGCTTTTTCTTGAGTCAATAAACAATAATTACTTATGACCATTGTTGAAAACCAGAACCGAGTAGTAGCCACCGTATCTCAAATATGCGGCTATATCTGGCAAAATCATGTGTTATTATTGATGGAATGATAGAGACAAAGTACCCATTTGAATTTCAACTCAATCCATCCATTAGTTCCCGAGTTATTCCACTAAATGTACTCTATTTTAGACGTTTTTTGTTTCATCCATCAGAAGATCGATGGGATTTTCAATACAATATTTCAAATAATATCCTCTTCGGTACAGTAATCTGATGGAATGAACATCTCGAATAAAGCTGAAAATGATAGATTGTTGTAGTTTTTCGCTAAAAAATATGGTGAAAGCTTGTTAAATGTGAGATTGGAAAAGAAATAGTTTTAACATCGCAATATGATACTGATGCAGGATGAGAAAGAATCTATCAATAGTATCATAATAATTGGATATAACGTGCATAGTTCGATATGATTGTCGAGCAGTGATGTAACAATTATGCAATAAAATTTATGAAATTCAAAAAAAATATTCATAGTAAGTCATAATTATCCAATGCCCAATGACGACCCAACTCCAATCGGTCCGACACCCGGTACACCAACACCCACACCACTACCAATACTGAATAGTTGTCCAGTGCCCAATCCAAGTGATCCAAGACCTCCACCACTTGCTGGTCTTACTGTAGTCGTCCGACTCACAAACTTGCTCTCCCATTTGTCTTCATTCTCCCAGTCCTTCTTCGATTTCGCATCTTGCTCTTCTTTTGATGTTGGGGGAAGTGGAAATTCATCATCGTCCTCCTCCTCCTTCTTAGGTTTAGGTTCAGTCTCCTCACTTATCATCATCAACTTCTTCTTCTTATTTTTATTCTTTCTTCTCCGATGTTTCCGCCTCTTTTTCATTCCACATGTTGGATCACAATCACCATTATTATGATGGTTATCATGGTGATTATGGTGATTCATAAATGGTCTGATAACAAATATGATATGAAAATATACAAAGTATTGGGGGAAAACTCACTGACAATACGCCTGACACCCGCATAAATTATACAATTGTTGATTATTACATGCATATCCACTCATTGATCCATAAAAATCTGAGTATAACTGGTAAGGTGATAAGATGACGACTGATTACTTGATATCACTGGTATCAGCTCAAGAAATAGAAGGAATATAGTTATTAGTCGCATATTTTGCAATATTTTTCAAGGAATATTTCATGGTTTATATATGCAAAAAACTAGTAAATCGGTCGTATTGTCTGAATGTTTTGAAGGTCATTTCGATGGTCATTTTTCAGAAAAACACGATTGCCACAATAACTTGACTGAGTAACAAATGTATTTATTGGTCTTCACAGAAAACAATGAGATCATGGTGCATCAATATGTCGCTTCCTTACTTCTTTCCAATCCCCAATCCCGACGATATACCGATCGGACCAACACCAGGCACACCAACACCCACACCACTACTAATACCAAACAATCCACCACCACCACCAAGTCCACCAATCCCAGGTGCACCAATACCCAATCCAGTGTTTACACCAATACCCTGCCCGGCGCTGCTTGGTGCAACTTGTGGTGCAACTCTTGGTGCAGCCGTTCGACTTCTCATTGCTTCCGCGACTTCTTCACTTGTTATCTCGACAAAATCCTCTGGCGCCCAAGTACTTGTTGTTGGTGAATTGGTTACAAACTTCTTCTCCCACAAGTCCTACAACATGCTCATTGTGCAACTACACCCTCCTTCACACCATACCTCATTCTCCCAACTACTATCCTTGGTGGCAATCAATGTCGCCGGTGCTTCTGTCGTTGTCCTTCTCTCCTCAATGAATCCTTGTTCCTCGTGCACCTTCACCCTTTTCCTTGGTGGTGGTGGCAGCTCCTCCTCTTGTTCCGATGAGTGATACCTATGCTTCCTCTTCTTGTGTCTAATCCTATGTCTTCTTCGTGGATGATAACCATAATCATATCCACCACCACCACAACCACCCGAATAACCGCATGGTGGTTGTTGTTGCATATAACTATCACAGAAACTTTGACAATTACATTGATTGTATATTTGTGGTTGATTACATGCGTAACCGGTTAGGGACCAGGCTGGAAGGATAGGTTTAGGTTTAGCAGCAGGAGGAAGGAAGGAACTTACTGGCTAGTGTGACACCAAACAACACGGAAAACAGCAATAATCGAGAAATGGTCATTTTTTGGCAGATTGCCTTATTTGCCGCATACCTTATATAGGGTAACCTTCAAACAAATAAAAGAAAAATTTGGACAATCGGAGGCTATTGTTCGGTCATTATCAACAAATGATTACACTTTTATCAAGTGATAAGAGGGAGAGGAGGAAGGTTATGTGTATGATATTTGATGTCAAGATTTATGTGTGAAGATTATTTATTTTTGAAGCATTAGAAATATAACAAATAACAACAAGTGAGAAAACAAATATGGAAAAAAAAACAAATCAATTTTTAAACCGAACTTGCTCGGCATATTTAGCAATCATTAGTGCAGCAGTTACATGAACATTGAGTGATCTGGTATGGCCGACTTGCTTGATTTCGACGGTTTGATCTACCGCACGGAGGAGATTGACTGGCACACCTTCTTTCTCATCACCCATCACAATCACTGACTGCAAATTTATTGTTATCTGGATAAAAGATAGTATAACTTACCTTTTTGGGAAAAACAAAGTCATGCATCATAACACTATCAGTAGTTTGCTCAGCAGCAATGACAGTATACCCATCCGCCCTCAATCCTTCCAAATACGCCAACAAATTCTGCGGTCGAACGCCTTCAATCTTCTGCCAATTCTCCGAACTCATACTCAATGCTTTGAAGTTGGTGTCTTGCGCGAAAACGACATCCGACACAACGAGCACATCGACACCGAAAATCTCACTTGTACGGCAGATTCCACCCAGGTTGTTCGGTTTGTCGACAAGTGAGGCGACTACAATCAATGATGTATCATCATATTTCTTCGCCGCTTCTTCGTCCTTCACGATTTTTCGTTGAAATGATGTTGCTTCATCTGTCTTTTCCGTTGATTCAATTCGAACTTCTTCTTGATCTTCCAACTCAACATCATCCACTTCCATATTTGGTGCCGAACTCGCATTCTTCGAAAGAGCTGAATAAACATCAGATGGTGCATTCAAAAACTCTTGATCTTCATTGATCGACTTGGTATTCGTGATATTCAATTCCTTGATAATATCAATTGGAATCGTTTCCTCCGGTGGCATTCCAGTTTTCTTGGCGATTTCCACGAAAATTGTTTGTAGATCGAAATGATCATTGGCGTGAAGTTTGGCGAAATAGAAGTCCTCGCAAAGATTGTCAATCACTCGCCTTGAATTTCTGAAATGTTCTATTGAATTTTTCAAGTATTACGGAATATTTCAAACCCAGAAGGCTCCGAAGTAAACTCGATGATCGACTTGACAATCTTGTAATTCTTCTTCAACTTCTTATCCAGCATATTATACATCAAACGGCAACCAGCAATAGCAGTACATCGAACTGGGAAATTTTGAGCCGATGTCCATGGTGTCACACTTTCGATACATTTCGCGACTCGTTCGTTATTTTGTCGGGCGATATGGACAAGAATGTTGATCCATGACGAGATGCTACCGATTCGTCGTTCAGCCATTGATTTCTATACAAATATTGGTTGTTTTAAACTAAAATATCTCAAGTGCTTACCTCAAATTCAGAACTTTTGACTTTCTCATAATATTCTTTATATTTTGAACAAATCAACACAATCGTCCATTCCAATATCAATTTGATGGAAAACTGTTGACATGGATCAATAATACTTGAGATACAAAATTCGAATAGTGAAGCGATATGTGTCTGAAACCACTGATATAGAAAAAAAATTGTATACTGTAGATACCTTTGATTGAATATATGGAGCAATAAGATGAAGAAGCTCAACTGCTCGTGTTTTCTGTCGATGTGCCATTGATAATCCGAATGATCGACTGCTACTTTTATCCATCTCAGCTGTTGATTCAGCGATTTCTTCAAACAGTCGAATCGCCCATTTTTCATTATTTTCAGCGAGATGGACACAAACATTGACCGCACGGAAACGAGCCCGTTGCACAACTTCATCTAATCTGAAAATTATCAAAATTGTGACAAAAATGACGATTCTCAAACCTTTCTACATCATCCTTCTGGAATAACTTTCCCTCTTCGCTGTACATTCTCGAGTATGCGAATGTCAATACTTTTGCCTCTTTCTTCGGCACCGGTCCGAAAAGGGCCAATTTGATCAGCTGAAAACTTCAAATTTCTTCGAATAACCACAAAAACTCACAAAAGGTGCCCATCCATAAGTCAACTTGTGCATATAATCACCAATTCCATTCGCCAAAACAAACGCAGTTTGAATACTTTGATTGGCAATGAACAAATGCTTATCAAAATGCTCGATAATCTCCTCACAAATCACTGGATCAATCCTCGCGCACATTGCAACTTTGACAAAACATTCTAAGGCTGGCAAACTGTTAATTGACTTCTTTTCTTCTTGCACAATTTTTGAACATGCTCTTATACAATCAATTGATAAGGTGATATCATTAATTTTCGGGATGAACAAGGCGATCAACTCGCATAGTTGTTTTTTGACAAGGAATGATGAGGCAATATCCAGTTGATCGATTAAATCTCGAAGCATTTCAGATGGATTGAAGTCTGATGGTGTTAGGAATCTAAAGTTATATCATTTACAATGATAAAAGAACTATGAGTTACCTTCTGAATAACTTGATCTTTGTGGATTGATACGATGCAACAATATTATTGAATTCCTTCATATCATATTCATCGACACTTCTGAAAGCTTGATTTTACGAAACCTAACTAAAGTCTTTGACTCACTTCATAAATCGCCCTTCTCTTTTCTCATAAAACTTCAAATACCTCTTCTTCTTATCTTCATCTATCACTTCACCCATCATTTCCACAATATTGTCCAAAAAGTGCATTAAATGTCTCTTTGCTTCGACTGTTCTCTGCGAATAATTCTCACAACGAATGAATAAATGATAAAAAGGAGCTTACTGTCTCTTCCAACAACTCAAGGATAATATTGAAAGTCGGAGCACACGTAAATGAACAATGTTGCTTGAAAATTGGCAAATAGATAGATTGGAGAAGTGTGAAACTGGATTTCTGAAATGATAAGAAGAAATAGAAGATGCTGATAATTGATAACATACACATCCTTTAGTCGATAAGCATTGTGTCAAGATGAATTCACTGAGTTGATGTAGAAGTTGTCGTATCTCTTCTGGAATATCTCACTTTTCTTCCGAGATTACAACTTTCAAACATGCATATACAGTTAATAGAAGATTTTGTGAACTGAGAGGCGCAGATCGTTGATTTAAAAAACTAACCAATTTTAATGCCTTCGGGTGAATTATGCAACAACATCAACACACATGTAATCTCCTCATTATTCTTCAATTCAGCTGATAGCAATTCACACAATCTCAATTTTAATCGTGATGATATCAGTTCTTGTTTCTCGTGTTGATTAGTGAATTGTATCCAGAACATTATTGATAATTCTTTCAGATTCTTAAAACATTTTTCAAAACATTCGTCAAAAACAAAGAAAAACTCACTTGACTAGTTCTATTACTTTGAATAAATGCCTCTTCGTCTTCAGAATCTTGTGCAATGAAATTTTTTGATTTCAAAATACCGGCGATTTTTGAGAAAGTGTCGGATGTGAACTCAATTGTTGCTTCGGAAGCAAATAGACTGATCAAATGGGCGATATCGGCGAGAATTGGTGATGTCTGAAGTCAGGAAGTTTTGTAAAATAGTCAAATATAAAGCTTACCAAAACTGTCGACGAAACAAAAAACCAGATGAAGTTACGAATCGTTGCTATCCTCATTGTCTTATATGGAGTATGCCTTGCTTTTAACACAACTTTCCGGAAAAGTGTTGAGTCATTTGAATCGAATACTTCCAATTGTCGAATTGATGTCAAAACAGATGAGAGGAAGAATAGAGCAGTTGGGCATGTTAGTTGTTCGATGGAATTCAGGAAGTTTGTGAGGAAAAGAGCTGGAAATAATACATGTGATAAAAATCAGAGTATTCTACTAACCTTGATTTTCCGTATCCAATTCCAAAACAATATTATTCATCATAACTCCGAATTGATACAAGAAGTGATCCATTTTATTCTTCTCAAGGCATCTCCAAAAAATGTCGTTTTCGTTCAAGTTTGGGATGATGTAACTTGATATAAACTGTAAAAACATTGTTCTATATTGAAATGAGAATTTCTTTACATTCAAATTATTCGCCAAAATCGATGGATCAATCTCGATCGACTTTTGAATTGCCCAAGTTCGAATCCATCCGTTTGTATGTAGAATGGCTCTGAAATAAACCATTTTAACTTTTAAAAATGAATTAAAATACCTCAAAATAACGATCTGAGCCCACTTGAAATTCAGTTGGTTATCACTAACTAATGATATCAATGAATCGAATTTGGGGAGAATTGGTCGAATAATATGGAATTGTGGCTCTTCTAATGCGTCGACTAACACGAAAAAGTCATTCCAATGATTGCCATTACAGATCTCTTTCAGGCAAGCCAATACTGCTCGACGACCACCTCGTGTTGAATTTATATCTGTAAA
This sequence comes from Caenorhabditis uteleia, assembly GCA_963573275.1. NCBI lineage: Eukaryota > Metazoa > Nematoda > Chromadorea > Rhabditida > Rhabditidae > Caenorhabditis > Caenorhabditis uteleia. The sequence goes on from OY752134.1 coordinate 6,042,609, forward strand.
ATAGGAACGGGTTAGACAAAACATGTTTGATTTTTGCTTTTCGAATATTTTAATTGGATAATGGACTTGGAAAAAGATGAAATCGATGAAACCAAAATGAATTTCGATTTAACTTATCCGTGAAACGTATTTCATTCCTGTTTTCTAAAATGTTACTATTTTTAACTGTCAAAAAACGAAGAAACCGGCTATTTTCGAGAACATTCCTACTTTTTGTGGTATTTTCCATAAAGAAATTTCTCAATTTGTTTTCATAAGAAATGAAATCGCATGAACAAAAAATGGTTCAAGACTGTTATTTGATTATCGTTCTGTTTTGTTTTGAATTTCTTGAAATTATTCAAAAAAGTTGGTATTTCGCTATTGCTTGTTAACTGAAATAGTTGTATTGTAACCAAAACACTATTTTTATTTGTCTCGGAGGTTATTTGAAGCAAATTTTTTTATTTTTCGGAAGATGGTGGGGTTGTTATCGAAGAAATTAACTTGTTCTTTGATATAACTTTTTTGTGAAACGTGTTCGTTCCTTTTTTCTTAATTATTTCGATGAATTTTGTATTTTCAACAGTGTTTCACCTTAAATGATCAAAATACGTTTTAAAAACGAACCCATTAACACATCCGCACATATATTCATCAAATTATTCTTGGATTCCGTTGAAATTTGAAAAGTGGCAACTAAACACAGCGATGGAAGTGCCAATTCAAGTGCCTCGGTTTCTAATGTTGATATCAGTCTGAATAATTCACTCTTTCTTCTAATCCTTCTAATGTCCTTACGTTATAAAATCCTTGACATTCTCTTCATTCTTAATCTTATCCACTAATTGCACATAATACTTCCTATCCATTTTCTCATCTATTACCATTTCATCCATCGTGATATCCATCTGATATGGTGTTATTCAATTGAAGCTCGTTAGTCACAACAAATATTCGAATTCAGTATTTACGAAACGTGTGGGAAAAAGAGACAAGTAGAAATATTATACTAAAACAACTTTATTTAATCTATAAAACAACTAAAGAAGAAGAATAAAAACAAATCAGGCGAATGAATGTGGTCGAACTGGTCTCAATGGATCGAAAAGTTTTGGATCTCGCACATATTTCGGGTCTTTGACAAAGATTGGCATGTAGCCAGCACGTCGCGATTTCTGGGAATGGAATGTTTGAACTGTTGATGAAAATTGAGACTTACTGAAATCGCTTCCAATAACTTATTCTGTTGTTTATCGCATAAACCAGTGATGTGTCGATCGTAGACTCGTCCTGAGAATGTCGACACAAATTGCTGTAATTATGAGCATTTTTGGCAAGCTGAAAAATTATAGAAATACCTGTAATAGTCGCGCATTTTTATAATCCAATTCAACTCCAGTATGACACAACAAACACTTTCTCGGCTCCTTCTCGTATGGATTCTTTTCAAAGTTGATTGGCTCGTCGGATGCTAGAGTATTCAGTTTTTTAAATGACTATGGCGGCTAATATACCTGAAGTGGCTGTAGAACTACAAACTCTCAGTGAAACTGATTGATTTGTTGATCTAATCAGTGTTTTGGCTATCGCTGATGACAGTTTTAGCATTCTAAAAGCCAATTTTGATTTATTTTCTTTGTTCTTCGAGAAGATAACTGATCGATTTGACGATTTTCAAGCAAAAAAGGAACTATAATGCATACAAATTTATTTAGAAACAACCGGTACAAACAGTGAACCGTAAGATAAAAGGAATAAAGCTTATAAATCCGACATTATTTACAAATTTAATCTTTCTTGACGCGAGTGCACGACAAACGATACGAAATTGAGTTCTTTGCCATATCCTCCTCGTCCATCATGAACCAGACAAATGAAACAACACTCTGTGATAAAAATCATAAAAAAAGAAAAAAATCTATATAACTTACGGCAATGAAGAAGAGTATAAGTCCAGCAAAAATCAAAAACATGGCAGGGAAATCGGCACTGTATGGGGCAGTTACATGGTATCTTTCGCGGTAGGTTTTCAACTCGACGATTATCTTCGAATGATTTTCAGAAGCATGAACGATGGTTGTTGTTTGATTGTTATAGGTGTAATAGAGATCCGAGCAGAACTAAAAACAGTTTAACTTTTTTGTGGATGAAAAATAAGACTTACTTGTAAAATTGCAGTGGAAACATCATCACATGTTCTTTTCTTGTCTTCTGGTGTCATTTTTTGAGTAGATGAGATATCAATATGAATTCTGAAAGTAATTGATGTTAAAAATAATTCTAATTGTAGAAATCACCTATAATAGTCAATAGCGTTCCTTTTGTTACTATCCTTCATATTTCTAATCGCTTGTCCGAGTTTATACAGATTTTCAAGCTCAAGACGAGTGACTAGTTCGCTTGAGTGAATTTTTGGCAGTTCCTGGAACTTGGAGAGGTAATGAGAAGGTATAGGAATATTCTACAAACCTTTTCCTCCAATGCACGTTTTGCGATTTTCGAGCCAGTAATTCCGCTTGAATCGACGACTGCGAACTCCATTTTCTCGCCGAAATGTTCCTCCATCAAGTCTTTGATTTGGTATTCTTCAAAATCCGACACAAAATCAAATGTCTTCGCATTTTTCAAGCCGATATCGTCGATTCCACTGATTGTAATGACTGACAACGCTTTTGGTCGATCAAAAAGACCGGTGATGGGACTTTCAGCTACAAATTGAAAAACAATTACTAAATATTGATCAAACTGACTTACCTTTATCATTTGTTTCAAATCCCAAAATCTGCTTGCTGAATGAGTGCAGTTTCTCTGAATTCCATGCCGTCTGTTTATACTCGATCAGTGAATCTTCAGGGTGGAAAATTTGAAGTTTTGACGCCTGCACCACTGAAAAAAAACTATTTTATTACGTATCTAACAATTATTTATTACCTTGCGCAACTAAAAACACAATAAAAATCCACTGCATCTTCGGAAATTCGATAATTTAGGAGAATAACCGATAGGTGTTGTGCGACGACAAATAGACTGCAAACGTGTTATTCCGTTTACGTGAAATAATAGATTTCGACATTTTCTTGTATTTAGTGAATAGTTTGAGAGTAATTAGCGAAGTTTGATGAAATAAAACAGAAAATATTAAATTTAGAAATAAATAAAATGTGTGTAGATTTACGATAAAGTGTAAATAAGAGCGGCAACGGCGGAGTCTCGTTGTTTTTCAGGTTTAATTGAAGAAAAGAGGGGAACGCGTTATGGTCATAAAATTACAGTAAATCGAACAATAAATATATATTTGGCTTTAATTCGGGGTGCGCAAAAGAAAAGAAAATAATCACTAGTGTTTGAAAACAGTTTAAAACGGATAACTATACAAACGACTCAATTTTCTAAAGGAATAAGGTCTTCCAAGGACTAATCATTTGACGACGTCAGCTTAAACAACAAAGAACATTAGGAAATTGTTAAATTAATCGCTTTTCAAGACATATGAAAATTTTCAGACATAATAAGGTAATTTTTCTTCGTCATTTGATCTACAAAACTTTTGATCTGCTTTTTCGTTTCTTGCCGCGTTCGAAGCAACATGATCAAGCGGGAGTTATTCAATTTTTTTCCATCTAAGCTCAAACTAACTGATTTTTTCTTCATTTATATCAAAATCTTTGAATCTCCTTCCTTCTTTGCATTAGAAAATTTGTTTTTTGTCGAAATTTCGTTAAGCCACGCCCACTTCTGCAATTCTCGCACAGTAAAGTTTTTCGCCCGCGAAGGGAGATTCCAGAACTTTCCTCGCCCGAATTTTCGTTATCTTTCTCAGTTTTTTGCCTCTTTTTTTCGTAAAAATTTCCATTAAAACTCAATATTCATCACGTGTTTTGCTCATATCTTCATAGATTTCGTCTCTACTCATTTTTCTCCTTCTATTTCTCCGTTCAATACGTTATTTCGTTGTATTCCAGATATGCTCCGAACACCATCACGACCAAACCAGGCTCGGTCGATTCTCCGGCCAATAGCCAACAGTACACCGGCCTCGAGCAAATTCATCACAACATTCGTAAGTTAGGCACATTTGTTCTTGAATAATGGAAATATTTGCAGAAAATGGTGGCGAATTTTTCGCCAATCCCCGAACCGCCGAAACAATGGGTCTTCGAAGACGATCCAAGCGAAGAAGTAGAGCTTCCTTGTCTGCCAGCGCTCTCACCACGACAAACAGCGGTACGTTTTTATCATTTTTTTATTTCAAACTTATATTCAAAATTTCAGAGATCTCGTCCATCATCTCGTCCGTCATCTCGCCCATTGAAACTGACTCTCGCGGAGACACCACGATGTGCACGAGCAACACGATCGTGGGAGGCGAAGCTCGCCGAAGACGAGGTATTTTTGCAATAAAGTTCTAAAACTAAATTATTTTTTCCAGAGAATCGAAAAGCCTGTTGTGAAAACAGCGCCCAAAACGACGAAGGAGGAAAAGGAGCTCATCTGGGCGAGATTGTGGGCACCGAAGAAGGCCTACACAGAAGTCAAACAAAAGAAGGCGGAGAAGCAGAAATAGGCGGATAAAGCCGTAATTTTCATATAATTATTCATGTCAAATAGATTTTATTATTATAACCCTGTAAATATAACATCACTAATTTATCATGTCAAATATTTTACCCATTTCCTCCCAATTATTTGTTTCCCCATATTTTGCCTGTAAATTAAAAAACATAAATTTTCGATTAAGACATTTTCAATCAAAGATGATCATATAAAATGGCCACATTTCTTCGACAAGAAATAGTTCGAGTGTTGCTCCCTCAAGAAAGTGTAATCATGTCATCGTGTCCACAAATAGCACGTGCTTATCAATTCTGGTGTTACTATTTTCGGACATTATGATAAGAAAAGTGATAGCATATTCTGGAATGACCTGGTTTGTTTTAGCAAGAAGCTATGTGTCTTTCATCTTATTTCACACATCGCTCAGGCTAAAACAAACCGATCATCAGCTATTGGCTTACCTTCGCAATACGAACATCGAATATAGAAATAATATGAAATTTTGGCGGGTATTTATTGGAATTGGGCGGTTGTAAGAGAAGAAGAAGAAAGGAAAGGGTTGAAAGATTGATATCCGTTTTATTCCTTGACAAAAGTTCAATACAGTATATAAATGAAGGTGTGACGTCAGCAGTTCAACGATGAACCCGATGAGAGAATAGATTGAAATGGAGAGAGTATTGATATATAACTGACTATCAATTTGATATATATATGGAAAATGAATGGAAGCAATGAGAAACGAGAGAGAAACACAACCTATTTTTAGAGAAACACAGAAAGGGGGTTGGACAACTTATTGTTTCGAGGACACATTGTATTTTTAGCTGCTGAAAATATCGACGGCTTCCGGTTGATATGAAGAGGGATATTTGAACTTTCAAAGATAAGGCAAACTGGTTTTTTTGAAGGGGAAATATGACAAGGTTAAATAGAGAACGAATCAGGGAACATTGAAGGGGGTCGATGATAAAGTGCAGGTTGAGGAAGATGTTAGAGCAATTTTAATTGCCTGGGCGGTGATTGTCGATAAAAATATGGAGTTTTTGCAGTTTTTCTACAGTTCAGACATCTATTTATCAGACGAAGAATGTTGAAAATTCTGCAAATGTGTATTTTCATTGGATTTTTTCTCAAAATTGATGCTATCAAGCCATGAAGAAAATGCTGACAGATATGATATCAAATATATTCTCTGCTCTCGTTCAATTCGGTCCATGATCCCCAATTTTCAATCCAGTTCCGATAAACGAAAAAAAAAATTATTTTCAGTATGTTGGACAGTATGAATCTTTGATAAGAACAGTTCTAGATGAACATGACTTGTGCTCCCAATGGATACATACCGTATTTCCTCGAATAGAGCGGCACTGCGAACGCTGCCGTATAACGATCATATCTCGAAATCTAGAAGAGTTATCAAAAAGTGGTCAACTGCGAATTTGTAGATCATAAATTCAGCTACAAGTATGCTGTTGACCACTTTTTGATGACTGTACCTGATTCTGAGATATGATCATTCTTCGACGGAGTTTGCAGTTCAGCTCTATTCGAGGAAATACGGTATCCAGTATTCTGATTAGGTTACCTATTTGATACTCAGTCTTGGCCCTCTGGTATGGTATATCGAAAGTTCATATGCTGATATTTTCGTTTTCATATAACAGGTCCGCATGAAAAATGGTTTTTGCTCAGAAATTGTGATACAGTACCTAGATATAATCATGTTTCAATGGGACTGTAACAAGCATGTGTGTTTTTGAAAGTTCCCAGATTTTTCGTCGCCGATTCGGATGAAACCTAGATAATGATATTGACTATTGTGAAAATATCAAGTGTTGGGTAAGTACGGTAAGAAGTACTGTATATAAAAAACTATTTCAATAAAAGTCTTCGATTGTCAAACTGTGTATCTTACTGTAGCTATGCCTTGGTTACTGTAGGTTTTATGGTTTTTTATCATTTTATTTGTATTCTAACAGTGACCTTATTCTCGTACATCAGTAGCATTTCAATCCAAATATTATTCAGTATTAGTTTCCTCTCAATTTCCTCAAAGCAACTTCTTTCCTGTCCATGTCTTACTGTAGTTGTAATTTCTACAGTACCCCAACTTCACTCAGATTACTGTATTCTTCACTTCGAGACACAAACAGTAATCACTTCTCACAATAGAAACAATACCAAAAGAATCAAAAAATCGGGGTGTGTTGTAGTGGTATACACGATCTCTCTCAAATCTCTTCTCCCATATCTGTCACTATCCCTATTCCCTCTCACTTTTCCATTATCTCTCACTATATTTCAACTTCGGTCTATCATCTACCATCAACGTCATCAGTTCGAAGTTTAGTATTTCTGTCAATTGACTACTGTATGTATATATATAGGGATTCATTCCACTATCACTTATCATTATCATTCCACTCTTCCTCCTCCTCCCGTTTTTACTCTTCCTTCTATTATTGGAATAACCGAAGAGCATGATGAAATGAGGCTATTTTAGGAGTCGATTGGGAAGGGTAATAAAAAAGTGTGCAAGATGGCGGTGTGTTATTTGGAGGAGGACATCAGTTGGTTCGTATCGTCATTGCTCCAATCATATCATATCAATGTATCACTCTTCTACTTTTTTTTGGGTCCTGACATGATATAGTTTGGTGAGTTATTGTTTCAGATTTTCTTGAATAAGTCGAATTCGTTTCTTGGTGATTGGAATTTGAGCTTCTGAAATCAAATTTGTAGCGAGACCCAATATGCTTATATCGACAATCTAGTATGTTTTGAAGAGTGTGCTCATGAGCTCAACAGTTTCAATATGTAAATATTCCAAAAATCAAGGAGCATTAAAGCTCTGAAATTCCCGAGCTCTCGAGCTTCTTGTTCATCATTATGTATGCAAAAACAGAGCCAAAGAGCAAGTGCACATCTGGATTTCGATATTTTTCGCAGTTCGATAAGGCTTTTGATATCGTACTCGAATACAGTACCCGAACTGCAAAAAAACGTATCCGGACACATAAGGGCACTTGATTTTTTTTCTAGATCTTTGTTTGGTATATGTATATAATATCAATGTGGAGTCACTCCAAAAATGTTTTTGTGTTTTGTGAGATTGTCTTTCTCATTGGTTGACTCTTTTTGACTCTTTTATGGTAGAGTACATAAAATCTTCATATCTCATTTCACTCAAAAAACCTTCTGAGGCAAATTTCTCAATTTTATCCGAATTCCGAAAACTTCCATGATCTGTTTCAACTGAATCTGGTAGTTTTATCAAATAACTATATTATATTTATCTTGTGTGCCTTCAACATAGTAACCCAAATCGTCATATTGACTCACATTCTGTATTATTGGTGTAAACCAAAACAAGATGGCAGCGTTGTAGAAGAAACAATAAAAGTTTGACTCTACCGTACTCCATCGTGATCACACTTTTATGAGCTACATATCCAGACGCCTTATAGATCTAGTGATTCAAAAAAAAACTTTCTGTTATCCCTACGGAAGTACTATATCAAAGAGTTTTATACTAGAATAGTAGCAATAAATCCAACTGGAATACTCGATTTCATAGACTTTCTGAATCCAGTTCAAATTATTTTATTACCTAAAACATCAATCGAAAAGTTATCGAAAAATAACAATTGAACATTTTATTATAAGTTTCCAGAAACGTATGTTTTCCAGTTTTTGTCAGTCAAAATTAATTTTCTGAGCTTCTCAAAAACTCAAAAAATTTGGAGCATCTACCTAAGCTTAATGGGTAAACAATTTTCAGTACTTTTATGTTAAACATCATCATGTACCTTTAACTCTACTTTCTCTTCCACCCTCTTCCTTCTCCATACTATTCTCCCTCTAGAAACATGTTTATCACCAACCTCCTTCGGTAGATCACAAAATATTTACATTTTCGTCAGTCCCTCATTCCTCCACCATCATTTATATTGATATATTTATTGCGTTTGGGCCATGAAACGAAACCAAACATTACTTGAAACTTCATAGTTCAACACAATATCTCCGACCATCAATCTACCGTATCCCTTCTTCTTCTTCTTCGTTTTTCCCGCCCTTATCATATCACTATTATCATCATCATTATATGGTCAACACAAAAAACCCATCTAAAAATAGTGTTGGTAGCTGCTGCGTGCCGTACGTTATCAGCTATAAAAGAGTCGGCGACCTCGGTTTGAGAAAAAAAACATGCAGAACTGACTGATAACATTGGTATATTTGACCATATCAGAGGCCTCTATTTTGGTATTTTGTCTATTTTTGGAAACGCATTTCTCGGGAAGAAAAGAAGCATCATTGATAAGGAAGTGGTGTGAAAAAATGGGTTATTTTTAGGTTTTTTGTGTGACATGGAATCAAAGTTCGTATGCAAAAGGAAGTTGATTTTTAGGTTTAGGTTTAGAGTCTCGCAAGAAATTTCAGGTATTTCAGACAAAACGAATAAATGATTTGTATAGTTGTGTTAATTGTTCCCTATATATTTCAGATTATCACCTTATCACTTCAGCTCAATCAATCAATATCACTCGTGACTTTTTGAATCTGTCCATGAAAAGTTTCTGCAAAAAAAAAACGTAAAAAGATTCTCGACATTCCACCCCTAACAAAGCAATAAATAACCGCCAAAAACGCTCTACCGTAACACTCTATCAGTTATCATTTCCGTCATGTAGTATGATCTTTATCAGTTGATAGATATCTTAGTGATAGACTGTCGGTCACTTCTCCAAAAACTGTTTCTCGATTAAACGGTCGCCGATCGAACTTTCGACGTAGTCGGTCCGCCGCGCAACGTCCACTGATATGATATCAGTCGGTTATCATATGAATATATCCCTTTTCATGTCGCCTCCCGACCAAATGTTATTTTTGACCTGAAGGAAGTTGTTGTGTCAAAACATTATGATTTAGTTCGATTGTTTGCTCATACTTTTCAGTTACTTATCGTTTGTTTGTCGCTCGGATTCATGGAATAGGAAGTTGGACAAGGAAAAAAAAACAACATTAATGCTAAAAATACACATGTTTTCTGGATCGAGAAATGCGTCAATCCCGGATAGTTGGCTCAGTTTTGGTGCAACTTTGAAGTGGTCTGCATTTTATCGTCAAATATGGTGCTCCTTCACAGTGTGCAATATCGCGTCGAGTCTGATGTAATATTATGTCAGCTGAAAATTAACGAATCTGCATTTTGTCGTCAAGTATCGTCGTTCCTGAAAAGTGTGTAATATTCCGTCAGATGTAAATTGAAGAGTCTGCATTCTATCGTCAAATATGGTGCATCATCATTCCTCCGAAGTGTGCAAAGTTCCGCCAAATCAACTGTATTTCCGCAAGCTCAAAAAATGACATCAAACATGGTGCATCGCCCTATATCCGTCTCATGTTACAGTACAAACACACAAATCCCTCTCAATATCCATTTTCGTTCCGAGACCCAACCCCATATACAGTATACAATAATAAACAATCTTCATCTAAACGTCTTGTGACCCGTCCCACAAATGATTTATGGGGCCTCTTTGTTGTCGAATCTTTAAAGGTTGATGACGACTGATAACGATAATGATCACTGATAATCTGCATAATCACGTGAGAGACGGCAGACACAACACACAAAAATGGTTATTATAAATCCATCAAAAAACGAACAATTATATGGGTAGTCTACACACAAAATGTAACGGATCACCACCCTCCTTTTCCTGTTTTTTTGTGTCTATTCCGATCTATGAAAAATGTATTCGTTTCGACAAAAAAATGTAAATTTTGGTGTAAAAAGTTAATCCTATCACTGCTCCCTTTGTGTTGCTATTCCAGGCATGGTCATTGAAGAACACCGCACAGTTCAAAGAATCACGATTATGATTTTCGTGGTGGGACCTATGGGATACTGTAGTCTGCAATTTTGCGTTAAACATGGTGCATCATGAACCACGGTAGAGTGGCCACCTGCTCCTTTAATTTCGTTGCGAAGCCTTTGAAGATAAAGATACTGTAGTCTGCAATTGTTTGTCAAATATGGTGCATCGATTGGTGTGGGCTCTCAGACACCACCTGCGCCTCCACCAACACTATCCTAACCTTATCTCTCTCCATCTCCTTGCTCATATTAGGTTTAGGTTAAACCTATCCTTGCACTTTTATAGATCACCCCCTCCCTCTTCATCGAACAACAATGGATGACGTCGTCAGTTCAGTCGGTCGATCTATTGATATTTCCAATAATAGTCCACCATGCTCATCCCACATTCCATTAAAGGCGCATACCATGTAATTGTTTCACTGGTCTCACCACGCCTCACGACATTACGTAATGCGTGTTCTTTCTTTGGGTGGTCGAGAAAGAAACAAATAAAGTTCATAACATGTGTGTATTTAATTTACATGAGAGGTGGATGTTTGCCCTATCCTACCGTTCCTTCTTCCTTTTTCCGCCCACCCCTTATAGGCCTCCCCGTATATTGTGTAAAGTGCGCGTACGACGAACAACAACTGATATCATTTATCACCCCTGCCTTATCAGATTTTTCTATGCTGCGAAAAGTTACAGCTTAGGGCTTGACTTTCTCGTTCGGTTTCGGTTCAAACTTCTGGTTTACCGGGAACCTGTACCTCCTAGTATTCTATGATCTTTCTCTATGTCATTTGAAAAAAATTTGCCAAAAAAAGTTGGTCGCGTACTTTGGCACATGTTTCGTTGCGAGACCCATTCCCTAATCTTGCTCCAATCTAATCTGTCATCAGTTATCAATGTCTCTCTCTCTCATTTCTCTCCGCCTCCTTTCTCCCCATTTTTCTCTCCATCATCTATTTTTTGCAGACTCCGCCCCCTCGTCCAACACAATACTCGCTCTCCTCCTATTCATATATCATTTTGTATATATAAACCGTTCATTCTTGGAAACACATTGCCCATTTACAGACCCAACTATGGCGGACGCTGTGTTCCCAACTCAGGCGACTGCCCAAACACGTTACATCAGCCTGTTCGGCACCCGTACCCGATTCGTCATCATGGTCCTTATCCTATTATGCTTGACATCCATCTGGTCCAACATTCTGGCATTCAACTTTGCCGTCATTTGTATGGATGATGATACGGATGGATTAAGTGGAAATGAAACAGTTGTACATCGGAAGACACACTTCACAAGTAGTAAGTGTATTTATCGTATAGATTGGTGGGGATTGATTGACCTGTTATCATAATACGGGCGCATGATTATCAATCACTTTTGTTATCATTATGATGTTATCATAATATGCCAAAGTTTTGAAGGGGGAATTTCGTACGTTCATACCAAAACCACAAGTCAAAACCAAAAGTAAACAGTAGTCAAATATTTCATTATCAACACGACACGGAACTATAATTTTCAGCCCAAAACTCGCTTGCCATGTCGATCGTCGCAATTGCTGCACTTTTGGGTAATTTCCCAATTGTCCAGTTGGTCGGAATGTTTGGTATTCGTACGGTATTTGCTGGATTAGGTATACTGTCAGCTGTATCTACCCTTCTCATACCTCTAGCCATTCGGGTATACTTTGATATCAACAGAATCAAAACTTATCTACCAAACTTTCAGATGGGTTTCTACTACTTCCTAGCCGTCCGTTTTCTCCAAGGGTTCGCCTTTGCTGCCAATTTCCCAGTCATCGGCTCCTTCTGTGCCAAATGGTCATATTTCAAACAGAATGGCTTGTTTGTATCATCACTGGTTGCCTATGTTCAATTATCACCAGCTATCACAATGCCAGCCTCCGGTGCACTTTGTGATAATTTCAAGTGAGTCTAGATAGTCGATTGTTTTTGATCGTTGCCACATATTTTACATAATCCCTCCATCCAGTTTTTCGTGTTTTTCCCCCACAAAAATGCTCTTGATACGTCACTTTTCATCAAAAATAGCCATACTTTTGAAACAAAGTATAGTTGAGCATAACACAAAGAATACACTGAGCAAACATTGACTCCAAATGCAAACATGCTCTATCGAACAATCATTTCAGATGGCCATCAATCTTCTACGCCCACGGTGCCGTCTCACTTCTCCTATTCGTCACCTACGCCCTATTCTACCGCAATTCACCACAAAAACATCCGTTTGTTGGAAATGTTGAGTTGAAGAAAATTTCGATCGGAAAAATTGCAACTGTTGAGTAAGTCCAACCAACACCCTAGCCGAAGCTAAACCTAATATTTTGCAGTAAGCGTGCTCTCAAGAAAGTTCCATACGGAGCAATCCTTCGCACCCCAGCTGTCTGGGCTGTATGGATCGCAGCCATTGGAAACTTCACATGTGTCAATATGATGTTCCTCTTCTCACCAATCTATCTCTCCCAAGTGCTCGGATTCCCGGTCCATTCAACTGGTATCACTGCCGCCCTTCCACCATTCCTTCAATTCCTTTCCAAACTCATTTGTGGTGCAATCTCGGATCGTATCAAGTGCATACCAGAAGGCATCAAATTCAGAATATTCAATAGTTTTGCCTTCCTCGGATCCGCCACCTTCCTCACCATTCTGGCGTTCATGGGTGACTCCAACAAAAACTACAATATGATTGTATTGGGTGCGGCTGCCGCCATGTTGGGTGCAACTACTGGTGGATTCTTCAAAGCTGGACCAGTCATATCCAAGCAATACAGTCACTTTGTCACTGGTAATATCTCACTTGGTATCACTATCACTATGCTCATTGTGCCATTCTTTGTCAATGCGTTGACCCATAACAACACTCAAGAGGAATGGAAATGGGTGTTCCTTATCACTGGAGCTGTTATGGTTATCACCAATATCATCTTCTGTATCTTCGTCAAGGGAGAGCCATGCGAATGGACATCGGACAATTTCCATCGAGCAAGCTCTGTCGCTGATTTGGAGTCGAATCAGATCAAGAATACGGTATCTACAGTAAGCGGTGATATCGCTGAAGCTATGTAGATACAAAACAACACTTCTCAATTGTACATATCATTCCAATTTTTTTGCTCTATGGGCAAAATCAATCAAATTTAAAAGTTTCATTATTTTTAACTTCCCAAATACTTTTTCAAAACAAACCAATCCCGCCTCATTATGATCTCATTTTCCGTTTTTGTGTGTTTTTTTCGCCTTCATTCGCAAATGTCTGTCATCCGGTGCATAAATCAATTGACTTTGTATTATGTTTTGTTATGTGTTCATCGACTAATTCAATTATGAACGATCAAAGTTTGTTATGGTATTTCCTTGTCATTTGGGGAAGACTTGATAATTGATATCAGGATGATAACATGATAAGAGAAGACTGGAATAAGATATGACGAATAAAAATTGACGAAGCAAATTGGAAGCGAAGGGTAGGCTTGTGACGAAATTTTGGGGGATTTTCAGGTTTTTCGAAACTGATTTCTTGGCCGCGTCGATCTTTGAAAAGTCTGTGAAATGTTGGTGTTGTGTCTGCACAAAATACAACACATCTGACAGCAAAATGCACAAAAAAAATTTTAAGTGTATATTGTCGTGAGTTCTGTTGTCAACTGTGCGCCTCACTTGCAAGTATCATACACCTGTGTGCAATCGGCTTATCTTACCAAACCGAAATCGAACAGTATCCTGCGAACCGAGACTTTTTCGGGTGAAGAATCACTGAAGATAAACTTTTAACCTTAAAAGGATCGCTAAATTAGAACCTAAACCTAAATTTTTAATCCTCAACATGAGGCTGCTAAAGCTAAACCTAAGGCCTCCAAGCTTTAACCTGACAATCGCTAAACCTAAACCTAATTCAAAATAGTTTTTTAACTGAAATTGGTATACTGTCTTAAAGGCGCATATAGCAAAACATGTTCCGATTTTCAGCCAAAACAAGCTTTCAGCCGTAATCAATAAAACTGAAACACATAAAATATGGACAAAACCAAAGATAAATCAACCGATATTTGTCGATTCAACTGTAATTTCCGACGCAACAATCGAAAGTCCGTCCGTCATTCTCATTCCCATTGTTCTGTCTTCATTCTGTGTCGTCGGCTGTCTATCTTCATTATCATTATCACATATCGATAAAAAAAGAAGTGAAATAGCAGCAAAACTTCATTGAAACACAAATAAGTTTAATCGGCTAGACTGTTTGAAACAAGCAAACATGGGTTGTTTGTTTCGGGTATTTTATGTTAACCATCAAGTGATTTATGTCCGATGCGAGCTCTTCATCAAATATTTTCCACTTTTCTTCTGATAGATAGATAGAAAACATTTAATTTTGTACTTTTTCATGTGATGGGCCTAAATAGTTATGGCAAATATCATCAAATGTTTAATTATAGTAACAAGAAATTTCATTGAAAAAACATTTATGGAATCCAAAATATACATGATAAATCCGTATCAATTATGAATAATTGACTCGTTTTTAAATACTAACAAATTACCGGGGAAACGAAAAAAAAGAACAAACTGGGACAAGGAACACATTTGGAAAAGAGGGAAGATTCTCTGAGAAAATGAGAAAAGTAGAAGAAGTTAAAACTTGTCTAAATTGAATGGCTTGTCGATGAGCTACTACTACTGTGGCTGATGTGTTTCTCATCAGCTGGAGTCGGTGCATCGACAATTACACGTGGCTTTTGTACAACAATCATCGGATCGTCCATATCGTCGTCGCGTGGCATCATTCGTTCTGGTAGTGCTGAAAGAATGACATGATTTATGCGTCTTACTGTAGCTACAGTATCAACAAAATCTAAAAAGGCGTATATTTCAGATGATAGTCAAGGTGAACTACAGTATACTACAGTGGGCAGAACCAAAACTACAGTATCCCAAAAAACTGTTTAGTCGACTTTATTTGCGCTTCCAGCTTTCAGAATTTAGAAAATAGTTGTTTGGGTACTGTAGTTTATTGTAGATCACTCGACAGATATTGAGAAGTCTCAGGGGTTACTGTACCTCGGGATTTGGATTTTTTTTTGGTATATTTAAACTTCTTTTTAAGTCGAAAATCATAGATATATACATAAAAAGAGGGAAACAAGTATAGCTGTGAAACCTTTTCGGAACTTCCAAGTGTTTTGTGAAAAAAATCCACCTCAAAAAACTCACGATCATCATCCAAATTATGCATATTAAATGTAGATCTTCTCTGTTTGACAGTCGGTACAACTGCTCCTCGACTATAAATATTGCTCAACGCGGCTCTCAATTCCTTCACCGCCACCACACCAACCAATCGTCCTTTCTCCGTAACATATGCGTGATTCAATGCCAATAATGAGAACAATGTGTGCACCTACAAACATATCCACTATATCAATATCCCTATATACCCAATCAAACCTTATAAAGTGATGTTCCTCTGACCAATTGGAATGGTGCCGGATCAATCGCCACTTCCTCCATATCCAATTTCGATGATAGTATTTCAGCCCGTTTCGCCAAGGAATGCTGTAATTTTTGTGTCCGGATATGACGTTCGTAACGTGTACAACAACAAACAAAATCGTAAAAAATTTGTGTTGGGTGTTGAAATCGAACTGTAGTAAATAATAAAAACATACCACAACAGGTTCATGATGCTCATTTTGGGCGTAGAGGAGAGGGGCCAATGGGGATCGATCACCCTGGAATTATTAAGTTTAAGCGTATTTAGGTTAAGGTTTAGGATTCATTTGCTGGAGATTTTTCGACAACCTACTGCCATTTAGGTTTAGATCCAGGCTGCCGAAACTTGCAGTAGCTAGGTTTCGGTATAGGTTTACTGGGGCCGAAAAACTTGACTCTGAAATTTTTTCCAAACTTTCAGTTTTTTTTTACTATCGATTCCATACGAATCCAGCACATTCATGGGTCTCAACGGGAAGATCCTTTTTTTAACATGCGCCTTTAATACAGTATGCTAATTCTAGTTATAACAAGAGCTACTGTATCAAAGGTGCTCAGAAAGGCATGTACACCAAAGGCTACATTTCTTTCAAACTGATAATATGAAAGTTTGGAAAGAGAGAGACATGTGCCTTTAATACAGTATACCAAATTTGCTGATTTTTTGGGGTACTGTATCTTAGATGAAAATATCTAGAAATATCCAACTACTAACCTGATCCTCATGCAGCGGACTCTGTGGCAACAGCGTATTTCCCGAAATATTGCGATCGGTCAACAATCCCTGTCCCCCACTATTCGGTGTCAAATGTGTATTACCATTCGTATGTGGCCCCATGCTACCTCGTCTAGAATACTTTCTGAATAGTGGATAATAGATGAAAAGGAGTGACGAAGCATAGATATAACATGCACTATACTAGCTCGGTGAGGAAAGTATACATGGTGCATTTCTAAAAAACTAAAACACACCTCAAATTCTGAATTGTGCTGAAGATTTCCGATGCAGTGCGACTTCTGAAATGACCATACAACGATAAAACATGCAATAACTTAGGAGAAGTATACAATATATATGCCCATCTATCTATTTTGTGGGTACTTACATCATTTTCCGTTTTATAGTTGATCCTCTATAACTAAAAAACAACATCAAAAATCGGGGGGATACGGTATATCTAGACTATAATCAAAAGGTAGATAACTAAACACAAACCTTCTTCTGTGTGATGCCAACTCCGGCTCTGGACCCAATCTTCGTTGGAGCAAGTATACCAAATATTTTCTCGCAACACTTCCCAACAGTGTCATTGTCCGTTTATCCGTCACAAATGGATACGATCGGAGGGAATTGTTCTCCAATAGAATCTCACGAAGCTCACGATATGTGGTATCACGAGTGATATAGATCATATCTTTTATCATAATTCGCTCGACTTTCATTTGATGCACACTGAAAGGATACTGATAAGTTATGAGGTGATAAGAAGGGTGATATACCTCATACGACTAGGTGGAAGATCTGCGAGGTATGGATAGCCGTTGATCTTGATGATGGAGTCGTAGATGGATGGTTGGAGGAAGGCACAGATGGCATTGGAAACCATTAAGGCAATCAGTACGGGTAACAAAGCGCACAATTGACCAGTTGTTTCACACACAATCAATGCAATTGATAGGGAGTGAGTGACAGAACCAGTGAATGAAGCAGCACCCACTACAGCATACAATCCAGGATAAATCTGCGGACCCATAATACCACGGAAGCCATAGGGCCACCAAAGGGCGATGAGTTCACCAACGAAACGGCCACCACATGCACCGATGACGAAACATGGCACGAAGATACCCGATGGAATGTATAATGTGATACAAATTGGAACGAGTAGGAAGTAGAACATGAAGTAGAAGAAGAGGGTGGATAGGGGATGGTAGACGGTTCCAGCCATCCAATGTTCCATTAATGATGGTGGACAACCGTATTCGGTTTCATTTGATTTTGAGAATGTGCAATTGGCAAGGAAATCGACGAGAGCTTCACGGAATGTCAGTTTACCGGCGATGTACAAACCGATACCATCGGGGTAGATCAAAAGAGTAAAGACGACTGCGACGAAGACTGTGAAGGCAATTTGGCTGAAAATCAAGAGGTTTAGACAATTTTCAAAGCAAAAAACTCACTTCTTAACCAAGAAGTTGAACTTCTTCTTGAAAAACGCAACCTGTCGATGATAATAGACGAACAATGCACCCAATAATCCGGTACAAACACCCAAAAAGATGAAGAATGGCAACTCCTCGACAACAAATACCTCATTTGGGAAATTTGTTTGATAGTATGCTGTGATTGTTCCAGCTGAAATCATATCACTTTATCAGTTGTCTTATCACTTATCACTTGCCAATGTGTTGAGGAACGAAGAAAGCGATTGCGAATCGGAAGATCATGGCGGAGCAGGTTGTGGCGAAGAATGAACGCCAGTAGTTTTTGACTGCGAAGTATTTCGAGGTGGATTCGATACCGTATAATACACCTGCAAGATTTGCTATCATTATCAGTGATAAGAGTGATAACATACCACCCATTGGAGCAGAGAATGTGCAAGCGATACCAACAGCACATCCGATACTCAACATTTCCATTGCTCTGCCTTCGTTCGAGAAGAATGCGTTGTACTGGCAAGCTTTGGTAACTTTATTGAGCAGAGAGGCGACAATTGCTCCGATGTGCACAAATGGTCCCTAAGATACTGTAGTTGTAGGTAGATCAAAACTGCAGAACTTACTTCTTTACCAACCGGGAATCCAGTACCAATAGTCAATGTCAATCCAATCATTTTCGCGATCAATGTTTTGAATGATAAATAATGTTTGAGTGTGAATCCATGAATTATCACTTTGACTTCCGGAATACCAGAACCGACGGCTTGTTTACCAAATCCATAACAGACCATAGAAGCGAGGAAAATGAGACCGGGAATGTAAATGAGCCAACAGACTAGACCAATGTAAGTGTTGTCATATCGATAGGCTTCGTACATGGCATTACGGACTGGAAGGTGATAAGTGATAAGTGATAAGGTGATAAGACTCACAATGTATCAAATATTCAATTCCAACATCAATAGCGATCGAAAAAATGGCAGTTGTGATACCGAGCATGGCAGAAATGAACCAATCCTCCACGAAGAAATGCACAATGTTTTGATATTGTCCTATAATTATCATATCACTGATTTCAATCCTCATCACAACATACTTGACAAAAACTCCCATGTTGTCTCCTTCTTCGTCGTTGTTTCCTCATAACAATCATCATATGCAGCTTCTTCCGCCTCGCTCGAATTCTCATCATCTGGATCCAATAGTCCTATCTGGTCCGCATTTTCTTGCGCCCTACAAATATATTTTTTTTGGATTTCGTGTCAGGACCCTTGTTTTCGTTGCGGGACCCAATTTTTGAAGTTTACTGTACCTGTTTAAAGGAGCATACAGTAATTTCTGTTATGACACACCAGTTTGAAACATACTTGAGGAATTTTCTATTTTTCTTTCGTTGCGGGACCTTATCAATCGAACTTTTCTGTTTACTGTACCTCTTTAAAGGCGCAGACACTAATTTCTAAGACCTAGGGCCCTTATTTTCGTTGCAACATCAAGTTAACCTGAGTTTTCAGGTTACTGTACCTGTTTAAAGGCGCATACATTAATTTTGAACACAACTTTACACCCCTTTAAAAACACGATTATAATCTACAAAACCATCATTGGCTGAAATCATCACTTGTGTCGTCACATGACACATACCAACAAAAACGGCAGAAAAAAAGGAATTACCATCGGAATCGTCGCATAACAATATTATCAATTATTTGAGATATATTGATCGAATACAAATATCGAAATGATGGAAGTAGTAAACGGCGACGGATGAATATGAATGGAGACGTGTCGGAGGCTGTGGTGAAGGAAAATGATGAAATTAGTTGAATAGAGGAAACAAACTGGAATAAGAGAGAAAGGGAAGAGAGATGGAATGATCATTCAACGATCAGCGATGAATCTATGAATCTATGAATCTATGAATCTATGAATCTATGAATCTATGAATCTATGAATCTATGAATCTATGAATCTATGAATCGAATAAAGTAGCAATTGTATGAATCTCCCATATTATACACGCTCTCGTCAAACTGTGACTCACAGTTCGAAACGAGATAGTGGTGCAAGACGAGAGACGCAGACAAAAAGCACAAAAATAGGGGAAATATGGTGCATATAAACAGGAGGTTGGGTATCCGAATGGCTCCTCGCCAATGTTTGTCATTCGCTCCTTTTCGGGTAGCATACGCATTTCGTACAATGCCCTCAATAGCCCTTTTTTCGTTTCTTTTTCTCTGCGTCTCTCGCATTCATATACTATTTCACTCGGGAAACTAGTTGTCAATTTCGATCGAAATATCGTTTGGCGACGTGAGACAGACGCCATCCAATATATCGATTCGCTCGTTCTTTGCTGTCTGTGTCGGATGACCTTCGTTTCCCTTCAGCTGTTCGATATATTCATGTGATATTTTGTTTGTTTTCAATGTGAAACATGCTAATTCAGTCAACTGTTTTTGTGTATCTTTCGTCATTATTTGCAACTATACTTCTAGTTTTTTTTGACTGAAACATCATGTTAATTACATGAAAAGTTATGTTATCGGAATGTATCGAAGTGTTGATCGAAATGGGATATCTTGATGGATAGGAAAAATCAGAGATAACATTTTGATGACCATAACAAAACACTACTATTATTAAGAAGCGCATACTTCGGAAAACATATCAAATCAGTCGACTTCATAATTTTGTAATTAAATTATTCGAAACGTATAATTCACTGTTTTGAGTCAAAAGTTTGACAATGTTGTTGTAGGTGGAAATATACAAACTGCTATTAGTTCCGGATTATGGGAATATTTTGGTATATTATTTAGAAATACTGTATTTTCAAAGAAGCACTGTGGAAAACTATTATATCTACACTAGATAAATATTTTCAAAGTTTAGTCAGGAACGTGCTTTCGGTGCATGGTCTAGTTGTTTCTATGCATTTTCAGCACATATGGATACTTCCTTAAAGGCTGGAAAAGAAACTATGAAATACTATCAGCTTTACTAGATTTGAAATTTTTCCATATCAAAAATATTTCTCTAGAAGCTTTTTGTTCATCTTTATTGTTTAAAATCACTATAGACAGTCAAAGAAAAAACTCGAGCCATCTGGACTAGAATAGGAATAGAGAAGCAAGAGCCATTTTAGAACAAGTGTTTCATGCTACTGTATTAAAGGCGCATTGAAGAGCACGGCCTCGTACATCAACAAGTTTTTCACACAACCAGTGAAACTTTATGAGGTTAAAATGTTTTCTTGTATTTTGTGGCAGTTACCATTCAAAATAATTGAACGACTATGTGAAGTACTAGCATGATATCTTCCGGTAAAAAGACATTAAAGTTAACACATCATGCATACTGTACGCCAAACCCCACAAGATTTCGAAAGAATATCTTTCCGGCCATGCGAAATGCACAAACATTTTTTTGAGCCATATGCAATGATATTTATGCACCTCATTCAAAACTGACAATGTTACGTTTCAGTAAATTGTGAAATTCGATTAAGTTTTTTTTGATATCAATTGTATCACAATCATTCCCTTAACATCCCTATGTATCATAGTCCCTATCCACCCAGCTCCCTCCATTCTCATTCCTTCCACTCCTTCCAACCAAACAATATATGTCCCCAACTACCACATTTTGTTGGTTATGTCGCATCAGATTCACAATAACTACCTGACGGCCGGAAGGGGAAGCGATAACAAAAAAATGGAGACGAAAGATAGAGAATGATGACCGATTGAAACAAGAAATTCTCTTTCTCCATCGTTATCATCTATTTATAGTTCACCATACCCCCGAATATATAAGGACAGTTTAATTAGATGATATACAGTAAGACACCCAACTCTCTCAAATCACAACACTATCTCGCCTTTTCAACTTTGATCTACCAAAGATAAACGTCGTCGGAAGTTCAACAGATCGGAGATAAAATGATTTGTGATGCGATGTGTGTAATATTTGGTGGTGGTGTTTGCACATACAGTAGTCAAAAAAAGTGATAAACCGATCTGATCGGAAGTTGATAAGATAAAATACCGTGACAATTTTTTTCTGGGCCGCAAAAATTTTGCAACAGTGTCATGCGCACATATCTAGGAACGGACTAGACAACAATGATCAGAATATTAGGTACGGTATACGTTTGATACTCAGCCAAACAGTATAAAACAACTCACTCATCTGGCAACCTCTGCCTCGCTGTGAAATGAACAATATCAGATGGCAGACTGGACCGATCGGAGCTCTTCCGCCGATGCTCATGCTTCAATGATGCCGTCTCCACATTTGGCTCCTCATCCATTTGTGATTATGGCCCCAATATCAATAGTAAATAATCGAATTGACGAAAAAAAAGTGTAAAAGGCGAATCAGGGGAGGTAAGGTAAAAATGGACGATTGAAGAAGAAGACGAAAAGTGGGCGGAGTCTATTGATATTGATATGGAAGAGATAGTGAGAAATGGTGAGAGACGCAGACAGGGAAATATTGAATTGTGATAACTAGTGTGATAATCACATATAATGAAACAATGAGGACGAAATATTGAAGAATTTTTTTTTGATCAAACCACACATGCCCAACTTGTATATTGCTTGTATATTATCAGCTTATCAGTGAGCGATTATGTTTGTCAAGTTGTTTTATTGAGAGGGAGGCAGAAAGTAATGATGTATTGTTTTATATATGGGAAATGGCTGTTGGCTGAGTATCAAACGAATGGAGGATATAAAGTACAAATGTCAATCTCTGGACTTTCGATATCATATCAGTTCTTAGACAGCTCAAATATTTACTTGATCTACCATATCGGAGGTCAAAAGTTTTTGTGGACATTTTTTCTTGGAGTACTGTAACATTTCTAGGATATATCTACAGTATAGATCAAAAAGTACTGTATTTTTGTCATATTTTGCCATCCATGAAATTATCGGAAAACGCTCTGAGGATAAGCAAGTCCCTTGAAGTGAAAAGATTTTCGGACATGCGTCTTTAAAAACAGTATGATGATTTTCCTTCAGTGTTGGGTTACTGTATTAAAGACGCATGGTGGACGAGAAATTTAACAAAGGCTCAATTTCTGTATGAAACCGATATTAACAGTGTATAAAATGTTCCGATCCTATCTCAAAGTATATATTTTCAGCCGAATTGTGCTTGAAAAATTTCAGGTACTCAATCTTTTGGCCTATACTTTACCACTCAATTTATCACTCAATCAACTGAGTTACATTTGCACTTCCTTTTTGAAAAATGACATTATATTGTAGGAGAAACTAGATATTGTAGTTTCACATACAATTTCAGTCTCTCACGCAACATTTTCAGATATGCCTCAAAAGATATACAAAAAAGGAGCGGAAAATTCAGATAATTTGTCGCATCAGGATCAACTATCAAGTGTTTTTTTAGTAGAAGTATAAGGCTTTTCACCACCGTATACAAGTTTCAAAGTATCACATCATTCCCACCTATGTCTATTCTTAGGAATTGCAATGCATTCTCCAAAAATAGCCCCCATCTATTCTTCTATTCACCTTCGAATCATTTCCATATTTCGTTCGCCCACCCTATTCAACCGTTTTCCCCAACTAACAATAGCCATCTCCTGTGTGTTCATTGATCACTTACCTATCGGGTATTTGCTCGGTTGTAGTCGTTGTGGTAGTCGATGTTGTGTTCTGATTGTAATTCTCGTATGGTAATGTCATCAGCAGCGGGAATGCTCCTTTGTCCGGGTTCACCGCCAACAAAATGGCACGCGGCGTCTTTTTTGATCTCATTATTGTCTGCAAACAACTTCGGTTTTTTTCTGCTGTCTGGTGGTATTTGAGATATTGTGACAGTTTAGATATATATAAAAATAGAAAAAAAAGTAGCTGGGGTTTTGAATCAACAAGAAACAACATTGGAATTACAGAACTATTACACCTTCAGACTAGGAAAAACTATTAATTTGACTGAAAATTCCAGCCGAAACGGTCGATAATGGGCAAAACTAGCTCGAGTCGAGGTATCATAAGTTGCAAGAACGGACGGTTTGTGAGGCCGATTAGCCCGACTAAAGGTTTCATAACTTGCCAGATCGGACGGTGTTTGTCGCCGATTAGCTCGGGTAAAGGTTTCATAACTTGCAAGATCAGACGACCTTCAGTGTGGCGCAGTGCGAAAAATCAAAACTGATAAGCGAGACACCAAAGTTCGACCCCTCAAGCCTGTACTTATTTTTTGCACATTCTCAAAATGATGGTAATCCTACATTTTCGACAAAATTCGTCATAGATAACAGATGTTTAGTTCAAAAAAGGAAGAAAAGGGCAATTGGACTATTGAACAAATAAGTGTGTATTGAAAAATAATAAGAAAAAGCTCAATTAATGAGGATATTCTGAGAAGGAATTATGAAGAAGGAGAGTGAAAAAGTAGATATCCAATAGTACAGAACAACATTGGCAATATATATCTGGCGGCTCGCCGAGCACTTTTTAAATACTGTTTGACAGTTGGATGGGGAGGAGGAGAAGGAGGAGGAAATGAAAAAGACAAGAAAATGACGTGTTTATTGTATATATGAAGGAGGAAGGATGGAAGGATTTGAAGATAGGAGGAAAACAACAAGATATATTTGCCTTGTTGAAATTTCTAGTGTGAAACCATAGCGGCCGATGTTTGGATTTTGTAGGATTTCAAATTACTCATGGCAAGAGCACAATTTCAATTTTGTGTCTTTCGTCTGCATTTTTACGTCACAGTGTACCCGTCTATTTTCAGAAACTAACTACAGTAAGCTTTAGGCGCCAAAACGTCTAGATGAATGTCTGCGTCTCTCATTTATCACACTATCTAATAGTAATCACAAACCTTGTTGATAAGAAAATTCATTGGCACCAAAAATGAAGAATAACAGTTTTTTGAAGGTGGAATATGCTCAAATATATAATAGGCCTATTGAGCAAGCTAGAAGCACTAGGAAAAAATGGGGAGAAAAAGATGAATCACGCCTTCTATTCGAGCCAGTCAATAACATATTCATCAACCGGAAATGTATTATTCTATTGTAGTTGGGTGGATATTACACACTACACACCCACAAGTCAAAAAAGTGAAGAAAAAATATGAAAGAATGAAATGATATTTGTTTATTGACCTATCACACACACTAACTGATAACAATACTATCACAAAATGAATCTAAATATAGATAGATAGAGCCATTTTCCATGATTTTACACCGGAAATGTGTCTCACACCACAAAAAAATCGAAGATATTAAATTACGAAGGCGGTCGGGGTGGTTTTTTCCGGTTTCGCGAAATCAACACTTCTAGTAAATATGGGCAAAGATTGAAGAATTGATAAGTTCTTGGAAGACGACACAATTGGTTATGTCCCAACTTTTGAAAGACTTCCAATCGTCATTATTTGTGCTTGTTGTTTTCCCTCTCAATATTTATCAATAGCTTGGAAATTATGGGGCTTTTCTGGAAGATTAGGTAACATGTTATTGAGATTAAAAGGCGACACACACAACAGCTTCTGGAAAAGGTGAAGCACTCGATGGGTGTCGAACCCCCGACGTCGCGCGCCACACACACGCATGTAACCTGTTGAGCTACGGATGCATCACCGCGCTGCTAACAATGTTTCGGGGAGGGGTATCCCGATTTTTTTGAAATTTTTCCGAATAGGGTAATTTTGCATGATGATTCCGAATTTCATTTAATATTTGCTGAAAAAATGTCTGAAAATGTTTTTCAAGATTTTTTCGGTCATCGGCTGGTGGAAAATTTTTTTCATATGTATATTCAGAATCTCAATTTCAAGCCGCGTCTTTCAAAAAAAATTGAAAAAAAAATTTTTGTTTCAAAATTTTCAAGCACGATTTTC
Source organism: Caenorhabditis uteleia (assembly GCA_963573275.1). NCBI lineage: Eukaryota > Metazoa > Nematoda > Chromadorea > Rhabditida > Rhabditidae > Caenorhabditis > Caenorhabditis uteleia. The sequence goes on from OY752134.1 coordinate 6,068,602, forward strand.
GGCGCGAACTGATTTGTAAATCGAATTCAACATGCAAAAGTACCTAGAGGGGTTGAAATTTCATCAAGATCTTGGTACCCCTGGAAAAAATGGTCCCACGTAAGCAATTTGAGTAGACATACGAGAGGTGTTCCACCCAATCAACTCTATTGTTATTTTTAGATAGAAAAAAAAACGAAATAGAAAAAACACGCTTATCGATAAGAATGGCAACACACAAAAGTGATAAGCGAATTGAGCAGAGATGAATATTAAGAGAAACGAGGAGAAGAAGGGGCGGATTAATGGAGTAACAAAGAGCAACAAGTTGATATTACAACATTTTGTGGAATATATCTCGAGTGTTTCCCACGAGACTATTTATCAACATTTAAACTCAGGAAATTGACAATTTATTGGATAATTCAGTGAATCAAAACAGATATAAATGATGATGATGAAAAATATTGTGGCTTTATGTGGCAACACGAGATTTATGAATTATTGAAAATTGAGAGATTGCACTTTGCAATACCTATAATCTTCAGTAGACAAAAAAAATAATCTTTTGGAGTTTGTCTGAAAATTTCAGCCAACTAGCTCGGCTCAAGGTATCATAACTTGCCAGATCAGACGGTTTGTGTTGCCGACTAGCTCGAGTAAAAGTTGCATAACTTGCAAGATCGGACGGTGTGCCGCAAGCAACTTTCCAGAAAAGACAGACTGCAGCGTGGCGCAGTGCGAAAATATAAAACTGATAAGCGGCACACCAGGGTTCGAACCCCTATGCTGGTTTTTCAATTTTGCACATTGTCATAAGTGAAAAAACGCAACATTTCGGACGGAACTCGATGCAAAAAAAGTGAAGTGCGTGTCAAAATGGGAAATGAAAAAGTCACGGAAAGTAGTCTCATGAATAATTGAGATATATCAAGGGGACCGGCCACACAAAAAAACGACTGAAACTAAACTAATCCTCAATCTCTGCCGCGAGATAGATTGCAGCTACGTAACCTAATCCTATTAGATTCCTTCGATTTGAAGAATATAAACATCAAAGTTGAGGGAGGGAGGGAGGGAAATACTCTGATATACGGCAAAAATCGGATGTTCAGATAAAGATAAACTCAAGATTATCCGAGGGATTTTTCAATTTGAAAAATGGTTTTTTGAAGATGAAGAAATGAGTAAGTGTTCTGGAAGTAAGATGTGATTCATGAGAGAGGGATGACGTGGTTGAGGAACACCTAATAATTCCTCGGGATTTTCAGAGAACCGATTTTTGATCGATTTTCAGCACCTACATGTAAACCTGGCTAACATGGTGCATTCTTACCAACATAGCAGTATATAGATTTTTATCATCTTATCATATCCATTACCTACAGTACTCCCAACGATATGAATTTTTCTCAGAAGAACAGGTTCCGATATATTTTCCCTCAAAAGCTGACATCAATTCCTCCTTTTTCATGCGAAATTAGCTGACATGGTGCATCCTGACCAAGATAAGATTAAAGGTTCCCTTATCCCCATATCAAGTACCTACAGTACTTCCCGATCCATATCCCGCTGAATTTTTAATACTTGGCTGCTATTTTTTTACCAGGAAAAGAGTTTTAGATACATTTTCAGCGAAAACTTACCTCTTTTCCAACTTTTTCATGCAAAATCACTCGACATGGTGCATGTTTACCAAGACACGTCCCTATCACCTTATCATATCAAGTTTTCATAAGCCTTGCCAGTTGGCTACTGTACCGACAATACTCCTCAACTCTTTTCCCATGCCCTTCTCCCATTTTCTATCCTGCACAATTTCCGCGTCAGTGAGCTCTCCCCATTGTGCTCCTTTCTCGTGCTCCCTCTTTTTCCCTCACCTGACCCGCCATAATTCCAAATTTTCCAGCTGATATGCCCAAAATGGAACCAAATCAAGATGATGTCGATTTATTGGACAGGTAATTTAATTGGATTTCATGATCAGAGTAACAAAAAAAAACTATTTTTAGGTCAGCCGCCGAGAATCCAGTTTCCGTAAGTATTTCGCAAGTTTTTTCATGTGATCGCAAAAAAAATTATTCAAATCGCCGTATAAATGCAAATCAGTTGTCTGCGTCTCTAATTATTCACACTCTCTCATTGCCCATAAATACCATTCGATTCAGACGACCACATTCAAAATGAACAACTTCCGATTCTTCCTCCTCTTCCTCGCCACCTCCTCAACCACTTTCATCTATTGTAACCGGGTGGTACTTGGATTTACAGTAATCTGCCAACAAGGTGATAACACTACAATAACTACAAATGGTTGGTGATAAGAGATAAGAAGTGATAAGTGATAAGATGTTATAGACTACTATCTCAATGATCCTTTAAACTTGGCATGGATGTTTGCAAGTACCGCAGTTGGTATGTGTATCGGCCCAATTCCATTCTACTTCACTGGATCGATGAATACAAGGTTTGTTACTGGGGGCAGTAGGCACTTCAATCGAATATTGTTAAGATAACTTAGGTTTAACTGGGGATCACTCGCAGATGGACATAAAGGCTCAAGTCTTTTTTCTTATCATTATCACCTTATCAGTGTTGTCTTTCCAGGATTCTCATCCTGATCTACGGACTTATGTCCGCAGTTAGTTCTCTTCTTTACCCACTCGCCGATTCTATCGGTTTCTGGCCGGCACTCGTGTGTCGATTCTTGGCTGGATTCGGGCAAGCCAGTCAACTACACTTCACAAATGACTTGGTGTTGAGATGGACACCACAATCAGAGGCATCATTCTTCTTTTCGATAATGCTGGCAACATCACAGATTGGACCACTTATCACTATGATTGTGGGTGGGGAAATGTGTAGTTGGGAGGCATTGGGATGGCAATATACATACTATATCATTGGTACTGCTACTCTCATATCAACCATTGCTTTTGCATACTTCTACTCGGATTCGGTTGAGGATAATAAGTAAGTTCTTATCACTATTATCACTAATAAGGTATACTTTTAGATTTGTCACTGATAAGGAGAAAGAGCTGATATTGAATGGAAAGCATGATATGAAGGAGAAGGCGGCTGTTCCGTATAAACCATTGTTAACTGATATCACATTGTGGATAAGCTTTGTAATGTTTTGTGGATATTACATGGCTATGATTGTATATCAACAATATTCTCCGATATTCATCAAACAGGTGAGCAAACTAGCTCGGCTCAAGGTTGCACAACTTGCTAGATCAGACGCCTTACCCAAACTAAACCTATACTTGCAGGTACTAAACTTCACCATCCGCCAAACTGGTTGGTTCTCCGCCATCCCTCAAATCATCGCTATCTTCATCAAAATCTGCGGTGGCAAGTTACTCGATCGAAAATTCGCATGCGGTCTGAAATTGACATTGACAATTCCACTGATTGTTTTGGAAACTGGAAGTGCTATTACTCTATTTTTGACGGGATTTGTAAGTTTTCAACTTTCCATCAAAGTTTGAATCTGAAAATGTTCAGCTCGATGATCGTGTCTTATCAATGATTTGTATGATGAGTTTCGCATCACTTCACTTCTTCGTGCCAGTTATCTGCAGTAGAACGATGCAAATTGTAAGTGACACTGAAATATTTTGATCTACCTACAGTATTCCCAGCGCGCCGCCCAACACGCCCACTTCGTCTTAAACCTAAACATGATAATTGCCGGCATCGCCCAAATCCTTGTCCCTCTAGGAGTCCAAGCTGCAGTACCGGAAAACTCGAAACAAGAATGGTCGAACCTCTTCTATTTCTTATCATTATCAATTGTTATCACCACTGTCTTGTACTCGGTTTTCTCGAAAGCCTCGGCTGCAAAATGGACAAAAACTAGAGAGGAGATAATTGAAATGGAAAAATGTTAATTTTCAGATGAAAGGTAAGTTTGATTTTTCTGTAACTTGAAAAATAAACATGTTAACAAATGATTTATTGTTGTTATCATCTTATCAGTGTTATCACTTCACTTCATTTTCAAATCATTCAACCTAATCTTCTCCATTCTCTTCTTATGCTCACTATTTTCAATTGGTCGATCACATCGGAATGTTGAGTCATATTTGATATATTCATTATTCCTGTATTGTGTTTCTTCTTGAAGTATCTGTTGTGATCGATGATGGAGTAGATTCACTTTGGCGACGGCGCTGTGGAATAGGCGGAAGTCTTTTTGGGTGTCGGGGATTGAGACTGGATGAGTGTCTTTTGGTTGGAGAAGACCGAGGCGACGTTTGGTCTGAAAATGTTCGCAGTAATGTTGTTACATTTTTTTCAAAAAGTTCTATGATTCTATGATATTCTATGGCTTTCCTCGAAATCTACGGTATATACTCTTTCAAAGATCTATGAAAGAGTCAGAAAATTGTATACTTCTATGAAATTCTATGGCTTTTCATAAAAATCTATGATACACTTTTCCAAAGATCTATGTAAGCTTCTAGAAGTTTTATCGTATTGAGCTGAGGTTCTATGGAAAACTTTTCATCAAGATCTATGGTACACTTTTTCAAAGATCTATGGAGGTTTTAGGAAGTTCTATGATCTATGAAATGACTTTCCTGACTATTCTATAAAATGCTATGAAGATCTATGAACTCGTTGCTCAATTCTATGACTCACCTTATACCGAATATGTTCAATAATCTCATAATCATTCGTCTGTCGTTCACTATCCGTTCGAATCTGCTCAAATTCATACATAATAATAGTGACATACAATTGCAATAACAATTTGGATCCCAACATCATATAAACAATGAACACAATTGAACCTAAATAATCAACTGATAATTGATAATGATAAGAGTCTAATTACCGAATTGAGATAGAGGTTGAATAGAGAGGATATCCAATTTGCCTAACATTCCAGCCAAAGTGGTCTCAAATGTTGCCACCAAACTACGATATCCACCCAATTTATTGCCAAGTATCACATACAACAATCCATTGAATGAGAAACAGAAGATGATGAAAGCGACACCAAACGCCACAATTGCACCAAGTGCACTATCAAGTGTTGCCGCCAATACACCAATCCGCCGGTTGAACTTCAATATTCTGATCATTTTGCAGGATGTGAAGAAGACTGCGCCAGCGAGGCAATACGAGAATGCCAACTCGGTGTTTCGTTGCTTGTATAGGTTGATATAACTGTTACCATTGGTGGCATTGAACTCATCCATGGCTTCATTGGTGTATGATTGGCGGAGCATGTAAGCAATGACTGAAGCGACTGCCAGGGCACCGACTATTAGATCCATGAAATTCCAAGGGGTGAAGTCACTGGAATATTATTATCATATCAGTGGATTATCAGTAGGGGATACTTGAAGAAGAAACGGCCTATCAGTTTCAATGGATTCCTGGAGAACTTCATATTCTGTACCACCTTATACCGACTATAAGCATAGTAGAATATCTCCTTGACAAATATCAGAATCGAGAAGAAGATGTACATCATCTCGTAATATTTGACAACACTTCCATCGGCACCTTCAGATTTGAGAAGACGTACTGATTCGACCCAAGCGTTTGGTAGATAGATTCCTAGGTTTTTTCGTGAAAATCTTGCTTATGATTTCGAGACTCACCAGATCTGGGAATCTCAACGAGTAACTGGACAACAGAGAAATAATTGATTTGAGCATTATACTGAGAAAACTCAATAATAATTGCTCTGGTATGCTCATCAATCCATTTATCGGCTTCCAATTTGTCAAAAACTGCTGACATCTCGGCTACAGTACCCGACAACGATATGGTGTAACCACCACCAGAATATGATTCCAGGTAGCCAGATACAACACCGGCTGAAAATATCTAGTTTCAGAATCTTCAAGCTCATCACGTACTCATCAATTCCTCCTCGGTCTGATAAGTATACGGTTCCGTTGCATCCGTCTCATTACCATCCAATTCCTCCCATCCTGCTTGCATATACTTCGTTGTCTCCTCATTCCTGAATTACTATTTAGGTTTAACTCCTTCCCTTCCCAACTAACTTGCTAGTCAACTCCTCGCCACAATGATCAATATACGGTTGGAACTGATCAAATATCTTGCACTGTGCACTCTTCTTCGTCCGTACTTGTCGTATAGTTCCGATGCCCATACTCCTTGATACTTTATCATTCAGATATGCCCTCATACCATATGCCGGATTATTGTCATACCAAGTGACTCGCAATGCATTTGCTAATGATACCTTCGACCAAATCCAGAAGTCATCGGCGGATCGGATAGACATGAAAGCGTTGTCACCATACTTGACTTGATCGATATTGAGATTGTTGCTCATTTGTTGTTGATAATAGAATCCATGTCGATCCCTACAGTAGTATGTCAACATAACCATGATATAGAGGGATACAAAGAAGCATATCATATCACGGATTGTTAGGAATAGCTGCTCATCTCTCATTTTTCGATCTTCAGTATCTTTGAGTTTTGTCACGTTGGCAATATCAGTGCCTAGACCCTTCTCAATCAAGCCATATGGATTTCCTGAAAAACAGTTTTAGCTGCTGACTGAGTAACAAATGCCAACTCTGGAATGTTCCCTCCGGCTTAATCATCAAAAACTTCTCCTCCAACTTGCTCGATATTTTATGACTCGGACTACATTTCAGTATGATAAATGCCATTATCACACCCTTGATTGGCTCCAAAACGACCGCCCATAACACGAAACTGATAAGGAATCGGATGTAGAAACTGTTGGCATCCTTGTCGGGTAAGTTCATTCCAATCTGATATCATAGTGATAAGGGAATGATAAAGTGATAAGGACTAACAGTTCCGATTGCTATCACACTACACAATAGTAGGAGGACTTGGAACATTCTGATGAATACTGCGACGAGACGGTTCCATGATTTTGACGGGTCTATGAATTCCTTGTTGTGAGCACGATGCTCAGCGAATGACTTTTGCTCGGCGGTTGAGCGACACTTTCTGAAGTTTAGGTTAAGCTGAAAAGAGATGATAAAGCTTACGAGCAAATGAGAACATTGATAAGAGATAAGATAGTGATAAGAATTGCGTAGACAACACCGAGGATGATCTGCAAGTTGTTATCAGTGATAACGATTTTGTGAAACGTACATCTAGAGAAGTGAATGTGAAGTCGGAGAACTTGCTAGTCGACTCGTCAGTTGATACCGTATCACAAATGATAGCATTCAACAAATGGACAAATGTCAATGCGGATGCGATGGATGTAGTATATTCATACCGATTGACCCTCCCTCTCAACCGATTACCACCACCAGTAAAAGCAGCGAACCAGGAGATTGTCTGTGCCAACATGTGCATACTCATCGACTCATCCAAATATTTCCTGTTAGTTTCGACCTTCGCCAATCTCTCCGTTTCACCATCACCATTCTTGGTGCCCAACCAATTGTTGAATGGGAAATAGTAGATGTTTTGGGTTTGAAGATCCTTGACAATGATACGATTGCAATACCATGATTCACGATGCTCCAATCCTGCATCTTCGATCCATACTCGCAGATATTCCAAGTGACCGAGTGGGCTTAACATTATCTTTTATCAGTGGTTATCAGTTATCACTTACAACGCAGTTGTCATCAAAAACCTGGATGATGTACCCCAAGTAAATGGATATTCCCATTTGTTATCCTCATGAGATTTGAAGGATCGGAATATTTGATCTCCCTCTGTTCCCGTTAAGTTGAATGATATCTACAGTAACCCTACAGTATCACTATGGAGTACGGTACCTACCGTACTATCAGTTGTGGCAAACATCCGATAACCCGTCTCAACCGTAATAATATACATATATCCATCATGCGGCTCATTATCCTTCAAATATCTCAAACTTCCCTTTGACTTGTCCTTCTTTTCAGCGACCAGGTCAACCATTAGAAGGGTGGCGTATAGGATTAGGATAAACAAAGCGGTCAACATGACTCTCACGTTTTTCTGAAATAAATCATTATCAACTGATAAGAGGTGATAAAAAATAAACCTCAACAATATCCACAACATAATTATAATTGAAGTCCGAGTCGATTGTTGGATTGAATGATCCGACGGAATATAATGTCATATGATCAGTTGAGCAATTCACAAATGTCATTCCATCCAACTCATTCGGATGCATTCCACCAGATGTGAACATATCGGTACTTGCCAAATAGAAGTAGCATCCTTTGCTGATTGCAGCGACTGAGTAATCCATTGCCACTTCTTTAATTTATATTGTCTGCGTCTCTCACTTCCCACACTCTCTCACCCCTTGTAAACACCCAATCCTTATTCGCATATTCACCATAATCCACCAACAGACTAGTGTTTCCAGTGTCATTCCGTTTTCCAACACCAACATAGAAAAGACCAGTATTGTTAATAAGACTGTGAGCACTGACAAAGTATGTGTTAGTCACTGTAATCTTATCATTATCACTTATCACTAAGTAGTGATTACTTGTCAAATTATCAAGTGTATACATCCATTGCCAATCCTCCTCATAAGGACCTGGTAGATTTTGGAACGATGAGAAGAGATATGTATTATCATCATTTGGAACGATATAATCTTCAGAGGCAACCACTTCGATTTGTACCGAATTGTTCCAATTGGCAGTTCGGAAGGCGTGGATATCAAGGATCTGGTAGGACTCGAAGGCACTTTGGAGCATTGTGGTGGCAACGGCATCGTCGGATGAGCCACGTCCGGAGAAGGTTATTGGCTTGGTCGTGTTCTCAATACTGAATGTTGACAATATTTATGTGATCTACCGTAATCATATCACTTACATCAATGGCTGCTGGTTCAAATCCTTGATATGCGACTCCAAAGCTCCCGAAGTGATAAGCAAGTCAAAGTTATCAACATAAACCCGTGGATTCGTCGTATAACACACTAATCCTAATTGTATCATGGTTGAGTCTTTGATATATTCATTATTCAAGGCGGAAGGTGGTGATGGTAGTATCAGATCCCATTCGTCACATGAATACTTCTTACCGACCATGTTCTTTGCAGAATCAATCGCGATCGACATACCGGTTCCTTCGACGTCATTCTGAAAAAATCACGGTACTGGAGGATTACTGTAGATATGGTTACTGTGTAGGAGTACGGTAGATTGCCAGTGGCAACAGCTCTCGCAGCCAAAGTATTCTCCAATGTATCGAGAGTTGAGGACAGCTGGGTTGCCAAGTTCTTGGCAATATTCTTCTGTATCATTTTTGTCACATAAGCTGCCCATTGATCTTCTGTCATTTCCTCGACGTATACAATATTGTCTGGATCAGAGGGTAACACATTATACAAGTCATCATAGTTATCAGTCGCATATTTTAGATTGGCGGCAAGATCGGATGATAACGGATTGTTTAGAGCAGTTTTTATCGATGAAGTGAGCGATCCAGCGATGCCAAGTAGACTATCAGCGGTCTGTGATTAAAAACTGATATACTGATAACCATTATAACTAACATCATTTATCTGCTTATCAGTCATTGTCAACCCATTTTGTTCCAAATAATTTTGAGTGTTGTTTAGGATACTCTCAATCATTTTCTGTGACTCCTGATTCATCAAACTTTGTGGGACGATATCTGAATATTCCTTATCATTGATATCCTTATCACATATCACCATACCAATTGCGGTCCCTGATACTTCTCCTTCCGTTGACACTTTTCCATTCTGTATCACATATCCATTTGTTCCATTTCTCACCAGAATTCCACCATCGATCCGCATTTTCTGTGTCTCCGAGAATTCCATCATTGTCCTACACTTATCAATATGTTATCACTTCTTATCATTTATCAACTAACACAATATGATTCTGTGCACCAGAAGTGTATGATCCAGTACTGATTTGTATACCGTATCCACCTAGTGATAAGCTGACAATCTTGTATGTCGGTGCACTGATAACCATCAATATCTCATTCTTCTTGAAGAATATCGCCGAGTTTTCCATATAGAATTGATAGCCGGAGACATCAATTGATGATCGATTCACAAATAACAACTAAAATGATACGGTGATAAGGACTGATAAAGTGATAAGCTAACAGTTCCAGAAACACTGATAAGATCACCATTGGTAACAGCGGCTGATAAGTCAGCTTGCGAGTATTTTGTAGATGGTTGAAGGGTGGAGATTGATAGGGCGGATGCAATACTTGATATATCAGGGAGACGAGTATCTGAAATATTATCAGTTATCAGAATCCGCTTCAACTGTTATCACCGGTGGGCGCCAACACCATCCTCATTGAACTTCCACTATATCCAGAGAATGATAAGGGACTGGTAGGAGAGGTGTTGTCGAATATTTTTGCATCAATATCTACAAATAACATCAATAACGGTTAATGATAATGATAACAAACTCTCAATCACAATAGGTTGTTGTATCATACTAGCAAACTCAGTTGCATCTGATCCATCATCCGAGCTAACATCAATTGATGATGCCTCGTATGAGAACATACAATTGTCGTCACTGACCTCGATGAATTTTGCGTTTCCTTGGCTGAAAGTAGAGAAGGACTGTGTGAAACGAGAGACGCAGACACACCCTAATTTGATTGTATAATCCACTCCTCCATAAGTAGTTGTGACAATAAAGCCGGTGGCTGTAATTGCCTTGGTGGCTTGTAGTTTGGCGATTATTCCGGATTGGATCTGAAATTTCAGAGTTTGGAAAATCTGAAATTGCTGAAAATTTACATTCAATGACACTTTAGCTGATGATGCAGGTATCCAGAAACTGAACGATGCATTCTTCTGTGGATCCGAGCCGGTTGATTCAGAATTGTAGGACACGTTCCAAATGGTGGTGTAGATTGAATCATAGGAGTATTCTGATGAGCCAACCTAAACCTGTGGGTTTACGCTGACGACTGAGTATCAAACGTACATTAGCTGCACCGGATAGTGTTGCCATAACATTTTTCGACACCAAATCAATACTCTCCGCCACTGTATCCAAGTCTGATGTCACTGATCTTCCATTCTCCATCATCATCGCAGTTACTCCTAAGTCTTTCAACACAGCATTCGTCTGTTATCTTTTATCATATCAGTTATCAATTATCTAGTACCGTAACACTATCACCCTCCATCTGCTTGTAACTCGCTCGAGTATCTCCATTCACATAAACTGTTGATCCAAATACACTCAACATTGATCTAGGCGACACGACAGTGAACCCATCAGACTGAATATACCCGAATATCACACTGTAACTGCCATCGATAGAATTGGTGGCTGTCACACCAAGGGTGTATACAGTACTTCCTTTCAATGCCAAGTCAAGCGAGGATAACACAGAGTTCATAGATTCAGCTGATGTCATGTTAACAGATGCCAGTTGTTGTATTACTTTCGTCATTTCAGCCGCCAATTCAGAGTTTGAGTTTGCAATATTATCCCTCAATGTGCTCAGTATCTCCACATTTGACATATTTCCAACACTAATCTTGAGACTATTCGACAATAGACTTTGAGCCACTTCAATCATATCACTGGCTGGCAACTTTGACAAATCATTGAGCAGTGTGCTACTTGAGTTGAGAGTTGCTCCTGTTCCACCGGATGCTTGCTCCATTATAGCGGCAAGTTGAGCGGTTACTGATGCTTTTTGAGCTTCGATTTGAGCAGTTTCGGCGGCTGATATGGGCTCGGCGAGAGGGAGGGATCTCAATACTCGTTCGGTTGTTGTGGTGGTTTGTTCTTCAGTAGTTGTTGTAGTCTCTCCTGCTCCTGCTCCTGCTCCATCTCCAGTACTACCTCCACTTCCACCAGATCCAGATTCTGATCCATCTACAGTAGTACCTCCTCCAGTTCCACCACTGCCACCATTTTCACCGTTTCCTCCAGTTCCTCCGGTTCCTCCACTTCCATCACTTCCACCATTTCCACCAGATCCTGATCCACCATCTACAGTAGTACCTCCTCCAGTTCCTCCGTTGCCACCATTTTCACCAGTTCCACCAGTCCCTCCACTTCCATCGCTTCCACCATTTTCACCATTTCCACCACTTCCCGGTGACTGAGTTCCACCTCCAGAGTCCTGTGATACACCAGTCGACATGGTGTTGCTTCCATCATCCACAGATGGTGTTGTGCTATCACCATTAGTATCCTTATCAGTAGTTTTATCACTACCATCTGTTGTTGTATCCTTCCCTGAACCACTTTCCTCTCCAATGTTTGTTGTAGCAGTTTCAGTTGTTATTGTAGTAGTACTTATAGTCTTGACATCCGTAGTTGTTGTGCTATCACCATCCTTATCACCAGTGGTAGTGATTGTCTGATCAACAGATGATGTAACTCCATTCGAATCAAATGTAGTTGTTGCACCATTATTGACTACTGTAGTTGGTGTAGTCACATCAATTGATGTTGTGGTTGAGGTGTTATCAACAACATTTACTGTCAATGTGTGAGAAGCCGTTAACTCGGGGTTTGCAAAATGTGTGACAGTGATATAAATCTGATAACTTCCTGGACCAACAAACAAACTGGACGGAGCCACCACAACGCCATTAGTGAAGTTGACTCCATTTCCTTAATTTTTTTCAAATGATCACTCATATAATGGCAGTGTCATAGGTACCTGGTTTAAAACAGTCGGTGGCTTCGGATGCTGGCACAAAGCCTATTTTTGTACTTGTCGTTGATAAACGGCATTCATAAGAAATAATTCTCTGAAAGTCAAATTAGAACTGCTCCGGGTACGGTTACATACTAAATCTGGATCGATATTCGGCACAGGTTCTAGTGCGAACTCCTTTGCATGATAATCAATGGTGTAGTTCCATGGCATATTGTTATCCAGAGTGAAATCGTATACCAATTCAGTGGTTGTTGTATCGGCTTCTGTGGTGGTTGTTGGTGTTGTTGGTGTATTCGTAGTTATTGTGGTGGTTGGTGTTGTTTCGGCCGTTGTTGTTGTCGACATTGTTGAAGTTACATCCGTTGTCCCGATAGTGGTTGCCGATGTTGTTGATTCAGATGTCGGCACTTCTGTGGTTCCTGTTGTCACTGTGGTTAGCTCCGATGTTGTCGTCTGCTCTACTGTTGTTGTTGACGGAGGAACAACATGGACAGTAACTATGTGTATTTTTGTAAGCTCTGGTGTGTTTGAGTTTGTCACATTGATCTGTATCTCATAGTCACCGGGACCAACAAACAGTAAGCTGGTGCTCTTAATGAAATTGGCATCGAATTTAGTGGCGGCTTTAAATAAATAAAATTGGTACATATATATTTACGAGAGTAACAAACTGTCTTTACTGTCTGGAGGGAAACATTCGGTTGCCTGTACAGCTTCAACAAACGGATTATTGGGATTGCTCCTGCATTTCATTTCAATCGTTTTCTGAAAAACCGCGTAAAATATTAAACAACTGGAGTCATCTTACATAATCGGGTTCATAGTTTGGAAGGGCGGCAAGCCTATAAAGTTCAGGATCATACAATATCGTCTGCTCCCATGGTAAAGTTTCGTTATTCATACCAATCATAACGAAGTCATAAATAAATCCATCACTGGTTGTAGTTGGTATCGAGGTAGTACTGTCGACTGATGTGGGAGCATCAGAGCTCGAAGAAGAAGAAGAGGACGACGTTGATGGAGATGACGACAAAGTAGAAGCTGTAGAAGAAGAAGGAGATGATGATGATGTACTAGATTGAGTAGTTTCACTTGTTGTAGTCGTAGTTGCAGTCTCTGTAGTTTGGCTAACTGTTGTTGCAACTGAAGTAGTCGCACCCTCCGTGACACTGGTAGTTGGTGAAGTACCAACTGTGGTAGTAGTTGCTTCAGTAGTAGCCGCCGAAGTTGAAGTTGAAGCTACTTCCGTTGTCGCTGTTGTTGTTACTGTAGAAGTTGATGGAGTACCTTCTGTAGTTGCAGATGTGCTACTACTTGGTGTAGTCTCCGGCGTAGTTGATGGAGTCGTAGCTTCTGAAGTTATTGTGGATTGTGTTGTCGAGGTACTTGGCTCAGTTGTTAAAGTAGTTTGCACAGTAGTCGGAGAAGTTGCTTCAGTTGTAGTAGTTTGTTCCGTAGTTGGTGAGGTCACAGCAGTCACTGTTGTAGATGTCAATTCAGTGGTAGTTACTGTGGATGGAATTGTTACCGTACTGCTCGTTGCTTCCGTTGTTAGAGTAGTTGGTGTGGTAGTTTCTGTTGTGGTTAATTCAGTTGTTGATGTCGTCAACACAGTAGTGGTCGTTGGCAATGTTGTTGTTGTTGTTGCTTCGGTGGTTGTTGTTAGTGTTGTTGTTGGTTCAGTAGTTGTTGTCGCTTCAGTTGTTGTCGGCTCAGTGCTGGTGGTTGTTGCCTCCGTTGTCGGTGTTGTTGGCTCAGTGGTAGTCGTCGTCGGTTCAGTCGTTGTGATAGTCGTACTTGTAGTTGTCTCATCCAAATACGAGCATATTGCATTGGCAGGGAGGGATACAGTAGTCACGGATACTGTAGTTGTCGGTGTGGTTGCTGCTACTGTTGTTGGTGTCGTGGGTTCTGTCGTGGTGGTTGGTGTTGTTGTTGCTTCTGAAACTATTCTATATAAATTTCAGTATGTCTATTAAACCTGTAGTGGACGTTGTCGTACTCATTTTTGTATAATCACAATACTATAAAAAACAATATTGTATTGTAACTTTAAAGGCGCATACCGGTGGATCCGAAGCTGCTTGTCTCTTGACCCTGGACATCGATAGAGCATCATTCTTCCTCAGTTTCACATTATACTCCTTCGCCATTTTGCCACTCATCAATTGTCCATCATACTCTTCTCCAGTATTCCGACGAATGAAATAGCTCACCTGACTTGTCTCTGAAATTCTGAAATTTTTCAGAATCTGAAATTGACCATCCTACGTTTCCTCTTGCATACAATCCCATTCGAATCAATTACAACTTTACCACTTTCACACTTATCATTCTGACTGATAAATGCAACCTCATGTTGATCAATCTGCAGCCACCATAACTTACTATCACACTTATCGATTCCATATTCTAGAGTTATCAGTTATCAGTGATAAGAGTGATAAGACAACTAACGTGTGAAACATGGTTTATACTTGAAACCAATCACAAGATGTACTTGATCATCATTAGTGATATCCGATATTCTAACTGATGTGGAGTTGAGACGAATACCATATAATTCACTTCGATCCAATTGACAATGGTTTATCTGTGCATTTTTATGTCAAAGTGTTCACACAATGTGTATCATACCGAAGTCAATGATGACTCCATAGTACTAGAATCCTCAATCTTAAACTCATTCATCCCGCATGTCAATTTCAGTCGAATATTTTCAGACAAATCACGACTTAGGCCATTTACTGTGATACTAGGCGAATGGATTTGAAATGTGATATATCCATTTTCGATTTGATATTGGGTTCCAACAACATTATGATACAACTACAAGATATTTGAAAATGCAAGGTTTTCGAGAAGTCAACTCACTACAAAAAACAGTAAAAATACATGAAATTTGTTCCTCATCTGAAAAAATAGTATATTGGAAAAGTGTAAGTGAAGGCGAAAAACTGAAAATCCTAGGCATTTGCCGGCCTAGGATACCAATTTACGACGTGGCAACACTATGGAAATGACAAATTCATATTTATACATGTACGGATGGAATCGGGTTGGCAGGCAACAAACGACTACAACTATGGAGATGGACTAGATGGATTTATGGGGTCGACGAATTTTGTGTCTTTTGGAGTTTTTGGTTGAGATTATATAAGAACAAATATTGATAATATTCAGAAAGGGGTAGTGGGAGTGAGGATTCGATTCTAAAATGCTGGGGAGCAATTTTTAAGCTCATCAATTGTCCCAACCATCATTCGCACCCACTAGTTAACATCAAAAATGAGCTATCATATTGATCAACAGAACGAAATTGCACAACAAACCGACTTTTGAGTCGAGATCCTGCCTTGTAGGAATGCTACAATGTCTATCTTCAAATATCAACACAGTCTCTGATCTCATTCCAACCATCGCCGGTAATCCTAAGCATGTTTATTCCACGCATTATGGGACAAAGGCTGAAAAAGGGTATATCAAGGATAATCAAAAATTTTCTTATAGTCCTGATTAGGATAGTTATCATTATCAATACTTCCGTATCATGCGAGAAAATTGTTTTGGTCATGGCTTTTGCTAAAGTTGAATGATATCAACCAGAAAATTGTTCACCATTATCAGCTCTTATAATACATTTGACACCAAAAAATACCATTCATTTATTTACCAAAAAAAATCATCATTTATTTTTCACTCTGTTATTTTTATTATATCTCTGTGCGACAAAAGGTTTGATATGATGGATGGTTGATTATTCAGCAACCACATCCGCATCCATCATCATCCGGATCCTTATCATCCTTCTCCTCGTCGTCTTTTGGCAGTTTTTCTGGCAATGTATGTCCTCGACAGTGTTCCGTTTCGTGTTCGTCTTGCTCCCATGTACTTGGATCATCCCACTTCCGCGGCTTCACATAAATACAACAACAGTTCGATTTGAGGCGACCGAGATGCTCATTATCTAAAAAACAGATCTATGAATCTATGAATCTATGAATCTATGAATCTATGAATCTATGAATCTATGAATCTATGAATCTATGAATCTATGAATCTATGAATCTATGAATCTATGAATCTATGAATCTATGAATCTATGAATCTATGAATCTATGAATCTATGAATCTATGAATCTATGAATCTATGAATCTATGAATCTATGAATCTATGAATCTATGAATCTATGAATCTATGAATCTATGAATCTATGAATCTATGAATCTATGAATCTATGAATCTATGAATCTATGAATCTATGAATCTATGAATCGATGAATCTATGAATCTATGAATCTATGAATCTATGTATTTATGAATCTATGTATTTATGAATCTATGACTTACCAATAACATCAGCTGCCCAAGTGACACGTGGTGGCTCTTCAACTGGTTTATGTCTCAATCTCAGTACAAGTTGTTCCGGTTCCTGTTCATGTTCGTTTACGATCACCGTAGTTGTTGTCGCCATTTTGTCAACAGTAATGATTCATCTCTTCCTTCCTTCTTATCATACATTGGCAACGTGGCATTTGTGGTACACGTATGTATTTCACGCTAACATAAAATTGAATATAATTTATTTGATGAACCATAGACACAAAGTACAGAAAACGATCAGTTCACGTGACAATATCATGAATTTCAAAGACAATCTCTAGCATTGAGAACACCAAGAACAACACCCTTATTCAATTGTACAATGTTATCAGCGACTTCAGTGGCGACACGTTGTTGGGCGTCGATGGTGGATGCACCAAGATGTGGTGTAGAGATGACCAATGGGTGGTTGACCAGGTCGCGGTTTGTTGGTGGCTCTTGCTCGAAGACATCAAGTGCGGCTCCCTTTGCGTGTCCGGCGTTCAACGATTCGAGAAGGTCTTGTTCATTGACAATTCCACCACGAGCAACATTCACAATACGGACACCTTTCTTGCACTTTGCCAAGGCTGAAAATTAGGAGGTTGATACTTTTCTTGATACAATCAACTCACTATCTTTGCTGATAAGATTCTCAGTCTGCTTGATCAATGGCACATGAACAGTGATATAATCAGCTTGTGGCCAAATCTCCTCCAACTCCAACAACTCGATATTCTTTGCCAATGCTTGTTCCTTCGTGACAATTGGGTCGTATCCGATGACACGCATGCCAAATGCTTGAAGTCTGACAGCCACCTCGCTACCGATTCGGCCCAATCCAAGTACCGCCAATGTTCTACCGTACACCTCCTCACCCATGAAATCTTTTCTCAACCATTTACCGGCTCTCATTGATTCGGCAGCTTGTGGAACATGACGGGATAATGAGAGGATCAATGTGCATGTTAGCTCGGCGGCGGAACGAGAGTTGGCTTCTGAAGTTTGACATTGAATTTTATTGGTCAAGCTGGAAATTCTAGTTCCTCATGTCCCTGTGTGCGCCTTTAATACAGTACCCAAAACTCTCAGCTTACTGTTTTTAAAGGCGCACACCTCAGAAGTCTTCGAGAGCCTCTTGGGAGCTAGGACAATGCTCCCCTGGGTCTCGATAGGATTTTGCAGTTCGAAGACGGTATTTCCGGTAAACGTGCTGCAAAATCGTCAGGAGCTCATTTTCTAGAATATTTTGGCATACTTCAAGTATATTTCTGACGGTTTTTCCATTCCTTATCAAGAAAAGATGACCGGAATTGGGTGCAAAGAACGACCATTTTTCAATAAAAAAGTGAAAAAACAAACATACGTGGAGTATTCATCACCAAAATCTTGTTGTTCGACGCAGCTGGCACATCAATATTATCCACTCCTGTTCCAGCTCTTCCGACCAATTTCAGCTTACCAGCTGACGCATTCAACAACTCAGCGGTGATCTTCGTCGCACTTCTCACAATAACAGCATCATGTTGTGGCAATGAAACAAGCAATTGTTCCTTGGTTTGTTTCGTTTGTACGGTCACTTTGATACCACTTTGCTCGAGAATATCCACACATTCTTGCTCGATATCATCGGCGATCAATACGGTGTTGATTTTTGGAGTTGCCATTGTTCTGAATGAATTGACTATATAGTAGACTAGTAATGAGGAAGAATGGCGGGGGTTTTATAGAGCAGGAGAATGATGTAATCTAGACTCCGCCTAATGGACAACAATTGTAAATAGTCACGTAGACAGTATATATGATAAGATATATGACATAGATATAGAAATGGAAGGTGACGATAAGATGAGTGTTCATCAAGATCAGATCACATGGGGGAAAGTAAATTATGACTATATTCAGGTGGTGAGGATGATTTATTACCTATTGAGGGGTTTTCCAAGTCAAATCCAGTCAAGTAATGCGAAAAAAAAGAAAGCCGGAGAACTAACAGCCACGATAGCTGGAGCTAAACCTATTTTGGAATCCAAGGCAATGATCGAACTTATTTAGATGAAATATATGGCCTAGACATCCGAAATAGGTTTAGCTCCAACCTTTCCAAAGTATGAAATTTTGACCAGATTCGATATAGAATGAACCCAAAAAGTACTATAAAAACCTCTAGAACTCAGGTGCTTGATATAAGAATGATGTATGATAGGCGATAAGGAAGGATAAGGATAAAGAAGGATGTATGCTATGAAGCTATGAAAATGATGAAAATGAGATGAAAGCGAGAAAACGAAACAAGTTCCTCGCTTCCACGATGTCATTTCCTCCTCCTCTTTTGGAAAATATATTATTAGTTTTTGCAGTTCTATCGAATGGTCAAAACGAAGCATATTATGGTTGGAAATTTACAATTATGTGAGGTCAAACTGATAAGAGAATGATATGATAACAACTTTTTTAGAATATGTTATGACAGAATAATCATGTGATTGAACAGGTTTCGAATGATTATTTCAATGATCAAAATATCTATTATTTGGAATGTTTTGATAGTTCCAGAAACAACAAAAACATGGACGGAAATCAAATATATATATATGGTGTAAAATAAGGGAAAAGAGGCAGACACATATATTTGATAGAGAAGTAGAAGAAGAAGGGAAGAAGAAGCTGTCCATTTTTTGTTTTGTTTTTCTTCTTCTGGTTTGGTAATAGAGAAAAAGAGGGGATTGACACTCGAAAAATGAGGAACGCTGTGTTTTTTGAGCAAAGTTGTTCTAGAAATTGGGGTTTCATGAGGATGGTGTACATTTCAGTGCTATTTTCCGATGTTTGGGGTACTGTATCTACAGTATGAAATCGTAGAAGTTTCTATAAATTCAAATTTGGATCCTACTCATCAGAAACTGTTCACTAGTCAATTTTAAGACAATTCCAACTCAGATTTATAGAGATAATTGAGCTGGCATATCGCGATTCTCAGTACTTTTCAGTGCTAATTTCCGATGTTTGGGGTACTGTATCTACAGTATGAAATCGTAGAAGTTTCTATAAATTCAAATTTAAATTCTACTCATCTGAAACTACTTACTAGTCAATTTTAAGACATTTCCAACTCAGATTTAGAGAGATAATTGAGCTGGCATATCGCGATTCTCAGTACTTTTCAGTGCTAATTTCCGATGTTTGGGGTACTGTATCTACAGTATGAAATCGTAGAAGTTTCTATGAATTCAAATTTAAATTCTACTCATCTGAAACTACTTACTAGTCAATTTTAAGACATTTCCAACTCAGATTTATAGAGATAATTGAGCTGGCATATCGCGATTCTCAGTTCTTTTCAGTGCTAATTTCCGATGTTTGGGGTACTGTATCTACAGTATGAAATCGTAGAAGTTTCTATAAATTCAAATTTGGATCCTACTCATCAGAAACTGTTCACTAGTCAATTTTAAGACAATTCCAAGTCAGATTTAGAGAGATAATTGAGCTGGCATATCGCGATTCTCAGTACTTTTCAGTGCTAATTTCCGATGTTTGGGGTACTGTATCTACAGTATGAAATCGTAGAAGTTTCTATAAATTCAAATTTAGATTCTACTCATCAGAAACTGTTCACTAGTCAATTTTAAGACAATTCCAACTCAGATTTATAGAGATAATTGAGCTGGCATATCGCGATTCTCAGTACTTTTCAGTGCTAATTTCCGATGTTTGGGGTACTGTATCTACAGTATGAAATCGTAGAAGTTTCTATAAATTCAAATTTAAATTCTACTCATCTGAAACTACTTACTAGTCAATTTTAAGACATTTCCAACTCAGATTTAGAGAGATAATTGAGCTGGCATATCGCGATTCTCAGTTCTTTTCAGTGCTAATTTCCGATGTTTGGGGTACTGTATCTACAGTATGAAATCGTAGAAGTTTCTATGAATTCAAATTTAAATTCTACTCATCTGAAACTACTTACTAGTCAATTTTAAGACATTTCCAACTCAGATTTAGAGAGATAATTGAGCTGGAATATCGCGATTCTCAGTTCTTTTCAGTGCTAATTTCCGATGTTTGGGGTACTGTATCTACAGTATGAAATCGTAGAAGTTTCTATGAATTCAAATTTAAATTCTACTCATCTGAAACTACTTACTAGTCAATTTTAAGACATTTCCAACTCAGATTTAGAGAGATAATTGAGCTGGCATATCGCGATTCTCAGTTCTTTTCAGTGCTAATTTCCGATGTTTGGGGTACTGTATCTACAGTATGAAATCGTAGAAGTTTCTATGAATTCAAATTTAAATTCTACTCATCTGAAACTACTTACTAGTCAATTTTAAGACATTTCCAACTCAGATTTAGAGAGATAATTGAGCTGGAATATCGCGATTCTCAGTTCTTTTCAGTGCTAATTTCCGATGTTTGGGGTACTGTATCTACAGTATGAAATCGTAGAAGTTTCTATGAATTCAAATTTAAATTCTACTCATCTGAAACTACTTACTAGTCAATTTTAAGACATTTCCAACTCAGATTTATAGAGATAATTGAGCTGGCATATCGCGATTCTCAGTTCTTTTCAGTGCTAATTTCCGATGTTTGGGGTACTGTATCTACAGTATGAAATCGTAGAAGTTTCTATAAATTCAAATTTGGATCCTACTCATCAGAAACTGTTCACTAGTCAATTTTAAGACAATTCCAAGTCAGATTTAGAGAGATAATTGAGCTGGCATATCGCGATTCTCAGTACTTTTCAGTGCTAATTTCCGATGTTTGGGGTACTGTATCTACAGTATGAAATCGTAGAAGTTTCTATAAATTCAAATTTAGATTCTACTCATCAGAAACTACTTACTAGTCAATTTTAAGACATTTCCAACTCAGATTTATAGAGATAATTGAGCTGGCATATCGCGATTCTCAGTACTTTTCAGTGCTAATTTCCGATGTTTGGGGTACTGTATCTACAGTATGAAATCGTAGAAAATTCTATAAATTCAAATTTAGATTCTACTCATCTGAAACTACTTACTAGTCAATTTTAAGACATTTCCAACTCAGATTTAGAGAGATAATTGAGGATTCTGAGACATGGAAATGAGGATGATCAAGAAAGCTTTCTGAATTTGGATCTATTGTCGGAAGAGAGGAATCAGGAGAATATATGGATCATACGCGATATTCGGGATTTCTAGTGGTTTTGAGGAAATTCTTGAGGAGGTACAGGTGTTTGAAAAAGGCAGTTTTTGAATTCTATGGAGACGAATATCGGGGATCTATGGAAGCAAAATAGGCATGATAGGAATTCGGAGGTAATTAGGTAGAAGAAGGATAGGGCAAGACTATGGTATCAAGACAAAACAACCACATCCGCAATACGCACACAAAAAAACGCTTCATCGAATAACAAGAAATACAGTTATCTTTATAGATGGGAAAATCACAATAAAATAGAGAACGGGGACTAACAATGAAAATGAATATGTTTATGACTATTTCAATACTATTTTCCTCATTCACGACGCTCTCGCTTGCTAAGTTGTCTTGCTGCGTTTTCGCGAGTTTCTTCTTCATAATGACCATAAATAATGAAGTTGAGTTGACGAATCTCCAATTTCGTGCGATACTTATCCTGAAAAATCATATTAATATCTTGAAATGTCTTCGAAAACTAACCATTTCTTTTGTCAATGAGAACCTCTTAACGCTTTCCAATAACTCCTCATGAGGTAAAAAACGACGAGGGAAGGAGAGCAACCAATTCATGACTCGATCTTTCACAATTGCACATTTGAATCGTTCTGCGAGCTCTAGCACTCGCAAGACATCACCTGAGTCCCAGTCTAAATGCATGTTGGTTTATTTGTTATCAAACTAATATATACTCTCTATCTCATTAATCTGATATATGACTTGGAGGAATCTTTGGAAGTCGCTAGTAAGATGGCAAACATTTTCTAGTATGAATTGTTGTTTATTGATGTCATTGGGATCACCGAAAAACATGGCATGAAATACTGGCGAGTAAATCGAAAGGATCTTAAAGTAATTCAGTTCAATGTCATTCTCACTTAATCTCACTTACTTGTTTATTCACGTAGAATCTGTACACATTTCTGTTACTCAAATAAACTTCGACCAAAATTAATTCTGTGCAATTAATATATTCATCTTTTTTGAGGAATTTGCCAAATTGTTGCTTCCAATCTTTCCCCGTCTCACTTGGATGCGACCTTTTGGCAATCACTGGTGACGGATTTCTCTCCTTATATCGAACAACTTCCGGAATATCATCCAATTTCAATCCAATTGCCACTTGTAGTTGTATCGATGGAATATTCACATCACAAACCGCTTCAGTACATGGATGCTCAATTTGTAGACGTGGATTGAACTCGTGGAAGAAGTACTCTTGTGTTTTTGGCAGGTAGAGGAATTCCAAGGTGCCCGCTGAACTGTAGCTGACGTATTTGGCGAATCGAATGGCGGCCTGCAAACATTGGCAAGTTTAGGGGAAACTTTTCTCAATTTTTTGGAAATTTTCTTGAAATTTATGTAGAAACACCTACCGCCCGCATGCTCTTTTCAATCTCCTCCGGTACAATCGACGCTGTCGTATCCTCAACAATTCCCTGACATCCCCTCTGAATCGTACAATCTCTCGGCGACAATGTCAATACATCTCCATAATTATCCGCAATAATTTGAACTTCAACATGTCTCGCTCCATCGATACACTTCACCAGAAAAATTGGCGAGTTGGATACTTCCAGACTAACTTCCTTGAAGAGACGATCAAAATCTTCGAGTCGTGTGCATTTTCGAATCCCTTTTCCACCACCACCTTCTGATGCTTTGATCTACAATAAATCCGTTTCAATTTTTCGAATCAAGACCAAATTACCATCATAGGAAACCCGATTTCAAATTTATCAATCGCTTCGAGACCTTCATCAACATTTGAGATTGTCACATACTGTAGAAGTGCTTTGCAGTAAACGGGCTCGAAATTCAATAGTGACACACCGCTGCCTGACCAGGCGACTGTTGGAATACGGCACCACTGCAAAAGTGGAGTTTTAGATGACTTTGAAGTTATTTTCATGATTTTAAGTGAGGAAAATGGTCAATTTAGAGCCGCTAGAACTGTTGAAATATTAGATCAGTTCAAATATTAGGTTTAGCTGTGTAGAAACCGCGCCCCTCTCTCACTTTTGGATACTTTTTCTCAGAGAAAAATTCAAATTGAAAAACTTCACCAACCCGCGCAATAATATATCCGAATATCTTATCACTCGACGCCACACTCGCATTCTCCGATGGTCCAATAAACGTGATTCCAACTTCCAGCAGTCGTTTCGCCAGTTCCGGGTTCTCCGATGCGTGTCCCCAGCCAACATAAACTGCATCAACCTTCAATTTTTTGTTTAAAACGTCAAGAAAACGCAGAAATACCTTATTCTCCATCGCTATCGACACAATCTCCCCGACATTTGCAAAATTTTGTGTATCAGGGGACATCACGATATCATCGGCCAGCCGTAGACATTCTGAAAATGGCAAAAACCTCATTTTTTGTCAAAGTTATAGGAAAAACTCACGAAGAGCACCTTTCATCTCATTTGGTGTCGCCATACAAACAAATTTGACGGCAGTTTTTTGCTTGAAATTTTGCATGACCCATTGACGGAGAGACATAAGGCATTTCACTGCTGCTAACCCGTTATTTGCTATCAAAATCTGAAAAATCATGATTTTTATGAGATACAAGGATTTTTCCTATCTTACCTTCTCAATTTTCTTACAATTCGGATATTTTGTGATAAAATCTTCCATGTTTTCATAGTTTTCATTCTTATTAGTCGACATCGTTGTTCGCTTGATATTCGAATATTTAGTTGAGAATATAGAATTGTTTGTGATAAATGATATGTACAAAAAGTCGTCTGCCACTTTCTCGCCACGTTTTTTCACGTGTATATTGTGTGGACAGAAACTATTTTTCTTGCTAACTAGGGCATCTCGCAAGAAACACAATTATGCCAGAGAAATATATATGTTTTCCTTCCAGTGTCTACTACCTCGAGTCAAGGTATCATAACTTGCCAGATCAGACGGTGTGTGTTGTCGACTAGCTCGAGTCAAGGTATCACAACTTGCCAGATCAGACGGTGTGTGTCGTCGACTAGCTTGAGTCAAGGTATCACAACTTGCCAGATCAGACGGTGTGTGTCGTCGACTAGCTCGAGTCAAGGTATCACAACTTGCCAGATCAGACGGTGTATGTTGCCGACTAGCTCGAGTCAAGGTATCACAACTTGCCAGATCAGACGGTGTGTGTCGTCGACTAGCTCGAGTCAAGGTATCACAACTTGCCAGATCAGACGGTGTGTGTCGCCGACTAGCTCGAGTCAAGGTATCACAACTTGCCAGATCAGACGGTGTGTGTCGTCGACTAGCTCGAGTCAAGGTATCACAACTTGCCAGATCAGACGGTGTATGTTGCCGACTAGCTCGAGTCAAAGTATCATAACTTGCCAGATCAGACGGTGTGGGTCGTCAGCTAGCTCGAGTCAAGGTATCATAACTTGCCAGATCAGACGGTATGTGTGTTATTCATCATCGTTCTGATATACTTGTTTTGAATATTAGATTTGAAGAATGAAAGCATAATGATAAAATATATTTATTGATGATAATATCACTACCCAAATCAGCCGTATTGGGGGTAGTGATAAAGAAAAAAGTAAAAAATTCCATTAACAAGCCTATATCTACAGGGGCATATTAGATAATCACAAGTAAAAATATAGTACCATGCCTGATAAGCCATATCAAGTGTGGGGGGATGGTACAAGAAATAAGTAATGAAAAAAGTGAGTACTTAACCGGTGATGTACCAACAAGTGGTGACGCGACACTCATAACACTCTCTCAAGGTAATTTTGGATGGATGCGAAGGAATCGTATGGAGAACTGGAACTCATACAAAATTTTAGACTTTTGGAATTTATGTGGTGGGCTCATGAGAATATTGAAAGATCGGGAATCAATAAAAAAGCTTGGGGTATGGAGAAACATCAGTACTAGTTACTGTAGATCAATATGACATGGATACGGTAGGTGGTTAAGATCAGACAAGCAAAACGATAATGGATCTATGAATTTTTTGGAAGTTCGTGTAAAGAAAGAAAGAAATACGAAATAAGCGGGTGAACCCGTACATCTTATATCATGTCAAACAGATTTTATTTTTATTACCATGTAAATATAATACCACTAATTTATTATGCCAAATAGTTTACCCATTGTTTGTCTCCCAATTATTTGTTCCCCTATATTTCGGCTGTGAACGAAATAAATAACAATTGCGTTTAGTTTTTTCTTGATCCTATTAATATCAAGTTATCCTAGGCCTCGATCGAACGGGCTGAACAATCGATCCGTTATCCGTCACACTAATTAATATCGAAGCAACTCTTTGATCGCTTATTCTGGAGTAACGATCTGAATATGAATGGATATTGTCGGAAAGATATATAAATATCACTTGAAAGACATTTGGGAAGAATCAGATTGAATGTGAAATCCCGATAAGGTTTGTAGAGTAGAACAATAGAAATTGAGGCGAATATACCATGAATACTGATAATAATAAAACTGATATTAATCATTGATTGACTATATAAAGTGAATGTTATTGAGATATTCCATATGATATTAGGCACAAGAATAACACTCACTAATATGGTTATCTGCAATGTTTTATAGATTTTATGGAAAAAATGAAGGGGAATACTTGAATGCACATCGAAATAAAAAACTTTTTCTGCAATCGTTTGGTGGCATTCGATTGTGAAATGGAAGTGAGGACAAATAAGTAATAAAAAGTGTGAAATGAATAAAAAGCAGATGTAGTTGTTGTAAATGTGCATATCGAATACATATAAATATTGAATAATATTCCATCCGTTTGGAGCACATATATATCAGCCTCGAAAAAGATACGAGATGGACAAGGGAGGAACTGAAGCGTTTTTGAGACTTTAAGTGGAAAATGGTAAATTTTACTTGTAACACTTTCATTTTCGCAGCTTCTTGATCGGTCGGAGCTGTTATGAGCAAGGGAAATGAGAAATTGACAAAGAATATATACATTAATCCATAGAATGTGTAACGGAACGACTTTTTGGATAGAATCATACGATGATGTTGGACGATTATTCGGTGACGATGTTCGAACATAAGGACTATTGAGCTGGTCATTCCTGGAAAATAGGTTATTCATAGATTCATAGATTCGTAGATTCATAGATTCATAGATTCATAGATTCATAGATTCATAGATTCATAGATTCATAGATTCATAGATTCATAGATTCATAGATTCATAGATTCATAGATTCATAGATTCATAGATTCATAGATTCATAGATTCATAGATTCATAGATTCATAGATTCATAGATTCATAGATTCATAGATTCATAGATTCATAGATTCATAGATTCATAGATTCATAGATTCATAGATTCATAGATTCATAGATTCATAGATTCATAGATTCATAGATTCATAGATTCATAGATTCATAAATTCATAGATTCATAGATTCATAGATTCATAGATTCATAGATTCATAGATTCATAGATTCATAGATTCATAGATTCATAGATTCATAGATTCATAGATTCATAGATTCATAGATTCATAGATTCATAGATTCATAGATTCATAGATTCATAGATTCATAGATTCATAGATTCATAGATTCATAGATTCATAGATTCATAGATTCATAGATTCATAGATTCATAGATTCATAGATTCATAGATTCATAGATTCATAGATTCATAAATTCATAGATTCATAGATTCATAGATTCATAGATTCATAGATTCATAGATTCATAGATTCATAGATTCATAGATTCATAGATTCATAGATTCATAGATTCATAGATTCATAGATTCATAGATTCATAGATTCATAGATTCATAGATTCATAGATTCATAGATTCATAGATTCATAGATTCATAGATTCATAGATTCATAGATTCATAGATTCATAGATTCATAGATTCATAGATTCATAGATTCATAGATTCATAGATTCATAGATTCATAGATTCATAGATTCATATATTCATAGATTCATAGATTCATAGATTCATAGATTCATAGATTCATAGATTCATAGATTCATAGATTCATAGATTCATATATTCATAGATTCATAGATTCATATATTCATAGATTCATAGATTCATATATTCATAGATTCACCTCCCAATGCGCCCAGCATAATATAAACATCAAGTTGAAATGGGAAGTTCAACCAACTGAAACCGCCATAACTAGTCCCAGCAATAGCAGGGAAGAATATATAAGGAGTACATAATACAGAAAAGTTGAAATCACAAATCATAGTCCAAATGTGTAAGTTCATCATGTGTGGAATAGTTGTCTTCATATTATCCGGTGACTTTTTAATCATTAGAAATAGTGCATAACTTGATAATAACATTGATAATAATGATCCGATATGACTAGCTTTTGATAAGAAATCAGGAGTTTCGAATAGTGATAATGTCTGGGGACACTTTGTGAAATTAGTGCGATAATATGCTTCCATTTGATTATAGTTGACATATTGGAAGAATATGTTAGTAAAACAGCATGTTAGACAGGTGAAATAATCACTTATTTTTGAACTGCACGTCATATGATTTGTTGTTAATAAGGTCTTTCGATTTTTGAATATGCCTTTTTATGAGTAGTTGATTAATTGTGAATGTTGCACCTGGAACATTTACGAACAGAAATGAAGATGTTTGATGCAGTTTTTGTAATAACATGAAATTATGCAACCTCCAGTACACAATTGTTTAGGAAATCGTATGGAAATTGGAAATTGGCATCCGCAGAATACTGATTATCATAATTAACTACGATAACAAGATTTGTATACAATCACCTGATGATATTGGATGATGGCGGTGATGATATGAGATAATACCAACATAATTATCAACACATTTCTCAGTACATTTCAGTGTTAATTGCGGATGTTTGGGGTACTGTATCTACAGTAATCCGTCGTAAAAGTTTCTATAAATTCAAATTTGAGTTCTACTCATCAGAAACTGTTTGCTAGTCATTGTATAGAAACTTTTATCACAGATTTTTGGAGATAATTGGGCCGACAGATCGCATTTCTCAGTACATTTCAGTGGAATATCGGTCCCTTTGCCAAGGTTGTTGGTATTGTCAAAGTGTATCAACAACCTCAGAAGTTGTATCGAGTCTTGTTAACACTAAAAACAATCTACTAGTCAATTTAGGAAGAAATTCATCTCATTTCAAGGTAGATACTTGGTCTCAAATATTGGAGAATGCAGTACATTTCAGTGGAATATCGGTCCCTTTGCCAAGGTTGTTGGTATTGTTAAAGTGTATCAACAACCTCAGAAATTGTATCAAGTGTTGTTAACACTAAAAACAATCTACTAGTCAGTTTAGACAGAAATTCATCTCATTTCAAGGTAGATACTTGGTCTCAAATATTGGAGAATGCAGTACATTTCAGTGGAATATCGGTACATTTGCCAAGGTTGTTGGTATTGTTAAAGTGTATCAACAACCTCAGAAATTGTATCGAGTGTTGTTAACACTAAAAACAATCTACTAGTCAGTTTAGACAGAAATTCATCTCATTTCAAGGTAGATACTTGGTCTCAAATATTGGAGAATGCAGTACATTTCAGTGGAATATCGGTACATTTGCCAAGGTTGTTGGTATTGTTAAAGTGTATCAACAACCTCAGAAATTGTATCGAGTGTTGTTAACACTAAAAACAATCTACTAGTCAGTTTAGACAGAAATTCATCTCATTTCAAGGTAGATACTTGGTCTCAAATATTGGAGAATGCAGTACATTTCAGTGGAATATCGGTACATTTGCCAAGGTTGTTGGTATTGTTAAAGTGTATCAACAACCTCAGAAATTGTATCGAGTGTTGTTAACACTAAAAACAATCTACTAGTCAGTTTAGACAGAAATTCATCTCATTTCAAGGTAGATACTTGGTCTCAAATATTGGAGAATGCAGTACATTTCAGTGGAATATCGGTACATTTGCCAAGGTTGTTGGTATTGTCAAAGTGTATCAACAACCTCAGAAATTGTATCAAGTGTTGTTAACACTAAAAACAATCTACTAGTCAGTTTAGACAGAAATTCATCTCATTTCAAGGTAGATACTTGGTCTCAAATATTGGAGAATGCAGTACATTTCAGTGGAATATCGGTACATTTGCCAAGGTTGTTGGTATTGTTAAAGTGTATCAACAACCTCAGAAATTGTATCGAGTGTTGTTAACACTAAAAACAATCTACTAGTCAATCTAGGGAAAAATTCATCTCATTTCAAGGTAGATACTTGGTCTCAAATATTGAGGAATGCAGTACATTTCAGTGGAATATCGGTCCCTTTGCCAAGGTTGTTGGTATTGTCAAAGTGTATCAACAACCTCAGAAGTTGTATCGAGTCTTGTTAACACTAAAAACAATCTACTAGTCAATTTAGACAGAAATTCATCTCATTTCAAGGTAGATACTTGGTCTCAAATATTGGAGAATGCAGTACATTTCAGTGGAATATCGGTACATTTGCCAAGGTTGTTGGTATTGTTAAAGTGTATCAACAACCTCAGAAATTGTATCGAGTGTTGTTAACACTAAAAACAATCTACTAGTCAATCTAGGGAAAAATTCATCTCATTTCAAGGTAGATACTTGGTCTCAAATAATGAGGAATGCAGTACATTTCAGTGGAATATCGGTACATTTGCCAAGGTTGTTGGTATTGTTAAAGTGTATCAACAACCTCAGAAGTTGTATCGAGTGTTGTTAGCACTAAAAACGATCTACTAGTCAGTTTAGACAGAAATTCATCTCATTTCAAGGTAGATACTTGGTCTCAAATATTGGAGAATGCAGTACATTTCAGTGGAATATCGGTCCCTTTGCCAAGGTTGTTGGTATTGTTAAAGTGTATCAACAACCTCAGAAATTGTATCGAGTGTTGTTAACACTAAAAACAATCTACTAGTCAATCTAGGGAAAAATTCATCTCATTTCAAGGTAGATACTTGGTCTCAAATATTGGAGAATGCAGTACATTTCAGTGGAATATCGGTCCCTTTGCC
The DNA here is from genome assembly GCA_963573275.1 of Caenorhabditis uteleia. Lineage (NCBI taxonomy): Eukaryota > Metazoa > Nematoda > Chromadorea > Rhabditida > Rhabditidae > Caenorhabditis > Caenorhabditis uteleia. Next base: position 6,099,809 of record OY752134.1, read on the forward strand.
AAGGTTGTTGGTATTGTTAAAGTGTATCAACAACCTCAGAAATTGTATCAAGTGTTGTTAACACTAAAAACAATCTACTAGTCAATTTAGACAGAAATTCATCTCATTTCAAGGTAGATACTTGGTCTCAAATATTGGAGAATGCAGTACATTTCAGTGGAATATCGGTACATTTGCCAAGGTTGTTGGTATTGTTAAAGTGTATCAACAACCTCAGAAATTGTATCGAGTGTTGTTAACACTAAAAACAATCTACTAGTCAATCTAGGGAAAAATTCATCTCATTTCAAGGTAGATACTTGGTCTCAAATATTGAGGAATGCAGTACATTTCAGTGGAATATCGGTCCCTTTGCCAAAGTTGTTGGTATTGTTAAAGTGTATCAACAACCTCAGAAGTTGTATCGAGTGTTGTTAGCACTAAAAACAATCTACTAGTCAGTTTAGACAGAAATTCATCTCATTTCAAGGTAGATACTTGGTCTCAAATATTGGAGAATGCAGTACATTTCAGTGGAATATCGGTACATTTGCCAAGGTTGTTGGTATTGTTAAAGTGTATCAACAACCTCAGAAATTGTATCGAGTGTTGTTAACACTAAAAACAATCTACTAGTCAGTTTAGACAGAAATTCATCTCATTTCAAGGTAGATACTTGGTCTCAAATATTGGAGAATGCAGTACATTTCAGTGGAATATCGGTACATTTGCCAAGGTTGTTGGTATTGTCAAAGTGTATCAACAACCTCAGAAATTGTATCAAGTGTTGTTAACACTAAAAACAATCTACTAGTCAGTTTAGACAGAAATTCATCTCATTTCAAGGTAGATACTTGGTCTCAAATATTGGAGAATGCAGTACATTTCAGTGGAATATCGGTACATTTGCCAAGGTTGTTGGTATTGTCAAAGTGTATCAACAACCTCAGAAATTGTATCAAGTGTTGTTAACACTAAAAACAATCTACTAGTCAGTTTAGACAGAAATTCATCTCATTTCAAGGTAGATACTTGGTCTCAAATATTGGAGAATGCAGTACATTTCAGTGGAATATCGGTACATTTGCCAAGGTTGTTGGTATTGTCAAAGTGTATCAACAACCTCAGGAAATGTATCGAGTGTTGTTAACACTAAAAACAATCTACTAGTCAATCTAGGGAAAAATTCATCTCATTTCAAGGTAGATACTTGGTCTCAAATATTGAGGAATGCAGTACATTTCAGTGGAATATCGGTACATTTGCCAAGGTTGTTGGTATTGTCAAAGTGTATCAACAACCTCAGAAGTTGTATCGAGTGTTGTTAGCACTAAAAACAATCTACTAGTCAGTTTAGACAGAAATTCATCTCATTTCAAGGTAGATACTTGGTCTCAAATATTGGAGAATGCAGTACATTTCAGTGGAATATCGGTCCCTTTGCCAAGGTTGTTGGTATTGTTAAAGTGTATCAACAACCTCAGAAATTGTATCGAGTGTTGTTAACACTAAAAACAATCTACTAGTCAATCTAGGGAAAAATTCATCTCATTTCAAGGTAGATACTTGGTCTCAAATATTGGAGAATGCAGTACATTTCAGTGGAATATCGGTCCTTTGCCAAGGTTGTTGGTATTGTTAAAGTGTATCAACAACCTCAGAAATTGTATCAAGTGTTGTTAACACTAAAAACAATCTACTAGTCAATTTAGACAGAAATTCATCTCATTTCAAGGTAGATACTTGGTCTCAAATATTGGAGAATGCAGTACATTTCAGTGGAATATCGGTACATTTGCCAAGGTTGTTGGTATTGTTAAAGTGTATCAACAACCTCAGAAATTGTATCAAGTGTTGTTAACACTAAAAACAATCTACTAGTCAGTTTAGACAGAAATTCATCTCATTTCAAGGTAGATACTTGGTCTCAAATATTGGAGAATGCAGTACATTTCAGTGGAATATCGGTACATTTGCCAAGGTTGTTGGTATTGTTAAAGTGTATCAACAACCTCAGAAATTGTATCGAGTGTTGTTAACACTAAAAACAATCTACTAGTCAATCTAGGGAAAAATTCATCTCATTTCAAGGTAGATACTTGGTCTCAAATATTGAGGAATGCAGTACATTTCAGTGGAATATCGGTACATTTGCCAAGGTTGTTGGTATTGTCAAAGTGTATCAACAACCTCAGAAGTTGTATCGAGTGTTGTTAGCACTAAAAACAATCTACTAGTCAGTTTAGACAGAAATTCATCTCATTTCAAGGTAGATACTTGGTCTCAAATATTGGAGAATGCAGTACATTTCAGTGGAATATCGGTACATTTGCCAAGGTTGTTGGTATTGTTAAAGTGTATCAACAACCTCAGAAATTGTATCGAGTGTTGTTAACACTAAAAACAATCTACTAGTCAATCTAGGGAAAAATTCATCTCATTTCAAGGTAGATACTTGGTCTCAAATATTGAGGAATGCAGTACATTTCAGTGGAATATCGGTCCCTTTGCCAAGGTTGTTGGTATTGTCAAAGTGTATCAACAACCTCAGAAGTTGTATCGAGTCTTGTTAACACTAAAAACAATCTACTAGTCAATCTAGGGAAAAATTCATCTCATTTCAAGGTAGATACTTGGTCTCAAATATTGAGGAATGCAGTACATTTCAGTGGAATATCGGTCCCTTTGCCAAAGTTGTTGGTATTGTTAAAGTGTATCAACAACCTCAGAAGTTGTATCGAGTGTTGTTAGCACTAAAAACAATCTACTAGTCAGTTTAGACAGAAATTCATCTCATTTCAAGGTAGATACTTGGTCTCAAATATTGGAGAATGCAGTACATTTCAGTGGAATATCGGTCCCTTTGCCAAGGTTGTTGGTATTGTTAAAGTGTATCAACAACCTCAGAAATTGTATCGAGTCTTGTTAACACTAAAAACAATCTACTAGTCAATCTAGGGAAAAATTCATCTCATTTCAAGGTAGATACTTGGTCTCAAATATTGAGGAATGCAGTACATTTCAGTGGAATATCGGTCCCTTTGCCAAGGTTGTTGGTATTGTTAAAGTGTATCAACAACCTCAGAAATTGTATCGAGTGTTGTTAACACTAAAAACAATCTACTAGTCAATTTAGGAAGAAATTCATCTCATTTCAAGGTAGATACTTGGTCTCAAATATTGAGGAATGCAGTACATTTCAGTGGAATATCGGTCCCTTTGCCAAGGTTGTTGGTATTGTTAAAGTGTATCAACAACCTCAGAAGTTGTATCGAGTCTTGTTAACACTAAAAACAATCTACTAGTCAATTTAGGAAGAAATTCATCTCATTTCAAGGTAGATACTTGGTCTCAAATATTGGAGAATGCAGTACATTTCAGTGGAATATCGGTACATTTGTCAAGGTTGTTGGTATTGTTAAAGTGTATCAACAACCTCAGGAAATGTATCAAGTGTTGTTAACACTAAAAACAATCTAGTAGTCATTTTACAGAGAAATTCATCTCATTTCAAGGTAGATACTTGGTCTCAAATATTGGAGAATGCAGTACATTTCAGTGGAATATGAGTCCCTTTGCCAAAGTTGTTGGTATTGTTAAAGTGTATCAACAACCTCAGAAATTGTATCAAGTGTTGTTAACACTAAAAACAATCTACTAGTCAGTTTAGACAGAAATTCATCTCATTTCAAGGTAGATACTTGGTCTCAAATATTGGAGAATGCAGTACATTTCAGTGGAATATCGGTACATTTGCCAAGGTTGTTGGTATTGTTAAAGTGTATCAACAACCTCAGAAATTGTATCGAGTGTTGTTAACACTAAAAACAATCTACTAGTCAATCTAGGGAAAAATTCATCTCATTTCAAGGTAGATACTTGGTCTCAAATATTGAGGAATGCAGTACATTTCAGTGGAATATCGGTCCCTTTGCCAAGGTTGTTGGTATTGTCAAAGTGTATCAACAACCTCAGAAGTTGTATCAAGTGTTGTTAACACTAAAAACAATCTACTAGTCAGTTTAGACAGAAATTCATCTCATTTCAAGGTAGATACTTGGTCTCAAATATTGAGGAATGCAGTACATTTCAGTGGAATATCGGTCCCTTTGCCAAGGTTGTTGGTATTGTCAAAGTGTATCAACAACCTCAGAAGTTGTATCAAGTGTTGTTAACACTAAAAACAATCTAGTAGTCATTTTAGAGAGAAATTCATCTCATTTCAAGGTAGATACTTGGTCTCAAATATTGAGGAATGCAGTACATTTCAGTGGAATATCGGTCCCTTTGCCAAAGTTGTTGGTATTGTTAAAGTGTATCAACAACCTCAGAAGTTGTATCGAGTGTTGTTAGCACTAAAAACAATCTACTAGTCAGTTTAGACAGAAATTCATCTCATTTCAAGGTAGATACTTGGTCTCAAATATTGGAGAATGCAGTACATTTCAGTGGAATATCGGTCCCTTTGCCAAGGTTGTTGGTATTGTTAAAGTGTATCAACAACCTCAGAAATTGTATCGAGTCTTGTTAACACTAAAAACAATCTACTAGTCAATCTAGGGAAAAATTCATCTCATTTCAAGGTAGATACTTGGTCTCAAATATTGAGGAATGCAGTACATTTCAGTGGAATATCGGTCCCTTTGCCAAGGTTGTTGGTATTGTTAAAGTGTATCAACAACCTCAGAAATTGTATCGAGTGTTGTTAACACTAAAAACAATCTACTAGTCAATTTAGGAAGAAATTCATCTCATTTCAAGGTAGATACTTGGTCTCAAATATTGAGGAATGCAGTACATTTCAGTGGAATATCGGTCCCTTTGCCAAGGTTGTTGGTATTGTTAAAGTGTATCAACAACCTCAGAAGTTGTATCGAGTCTTGTTAACACTAAAAACAATCTACTAGTCAATTTAGGAAGAAATTCATCTCATTTCAAGGTAGATACTTGGTCTCAAATATTGGAGAATGCAGTACATTTCAGTGGAATATCGGTCCCTTTGCCAAGGTTGTTGGTATTGTTAAAGTGTATCAACAACCTCAGAAGTTGTATCGAGTCTTGTTAACACTAAAAACAATCTACTAGTCAATTTAGGAAGAAATTCATCTCATTTCAAGGTAGATACTTGGTCTCAAATATTGGAGAATGCAGTACATTTCAGTGGAATATCGGTACATTTGTCAAGGTTGTTGGTATTGTTAAAGTGTATCAACAACCTCAGGAAATGTATCAAGTGTTGTTAACACTAAAAACAATCTAGTAGTCAGTTTAGACAGAAATTCATCTCATTTCAAGGTAGATACTTGGTCTCAAATATTGGAGAATGCAGTACATTTCAGTGGAATATCGGTCCCTTTGCCAAAGTTGTTGGTATTGTTAAAGTGTATCAACAACCTCAGAAATTGTATCAAGTGTTGTTAACACTAAAAACAATCTACTAGTCAGTTTAGACAGAAATTCATCTCATTTCAAGGTAGATACTTGGTCTCAAATATTGGAGAATGCAGTACATTTCAGTGGAATATCGGTCCCTTTGCCAAGGTTGTTGGTATTGTTAAAGTGTATCAACAACCTCAGAAATTGTATCGAGTGTTGTTAACACTAAAAACAATCTACTAGTCAATTTAGGAAGAAATTCATCTCATTTCAAGGTAGATACTTGGTCTCAAATATTGAGGAATGCAGTACATTTCAGTGGAATATCGGTCCCTTTGCCAAGGTTGTTGGTATTGTTAAAGTGTATCAACAACCTCAGAAGTTGTATCGAGTCTTGTTAACACTAAAAACAATCTACTAGTCAATTTAGGAAGAAATTCATCTCATTTCAAGGTAGATACTTGGTCTCAAATATTGAGGAATGCAGTACATTTCAGTGGAATATCGGTCCCTTTGCCAAGGTTGTTGGTATTGTTAAAGTGTATCAACAACCTCAGAAGTTGTATCGAGTCTTGTTAACACTAAAAACAATCTACTAGTCAATTTAGGAAGAAATTCATCTCATTTCAAGGTAGATACTTGGTCTCAAATATTGGAGAATGCAGTACATTTCAGTGGAATATCGGTACATTTGTCAAGGTTGTTGGTATTGTTAAAGTGTATCAACAACCTCAGGAAATGTATCAAGTGTTGTTAACACTAAAAACAATCTAGTAGTCATTTTACAGAGAAATTCATCTCATTTCAAGGTAGATACTTGGTCTCAAATATTGGAGAATGCAGTACATTTCAGTGGAATATGAGTCCCTTTGCCAAAGTTGTTGGTATTGTTAAAGTGTATCAACAACCTCAGAAATTGTATCAAGTGTTGTTAACACTAAAAACAATCTACTAGTCAGTTTAGACAGAAATTCATCTCATTTCAAGGTAGATACTTGGTCTCAAATATTGGAGAATGCAGTACATTTCAGTGGAATATCGGTCCCTTTGCCAAAGTTGTTGGTATTGTTAAAGTGTATCAACAACCTCAGGAAATGTATCAAGTGTTGTTAACACTAAAAACAATCTAGTAGTCATTTTAGAGAGAAATTCATCTCATTTCAAGGTAGATACTTGGTCTCAAATATTGGAGAATGCAGTACATTTCAGTGGAATATCGGTCCCTTTGCCAAAGTTGTTGGTATTGTTAAAGTGTATCAACAACCTCAGGAAATGTATCAAGTGTTGTTAACACTAAAAACAATCTAGTAGTCATTTTAAAGAGAAATTCATCTCATTTCAAGGTAGATACTTGGTCTCAAATATTGGAGAATGCAGTACATTTCAGTGGAATATCGGTACATTTGCCAAGGTTGTTGGTATTGTTAAAGTGTATCAACAACCTCAGAAATTGTATCGAGTGTTGTTAACACTAAAAACAATCTACTAGTCAATTTAGGCAGAAATTCATCTCATTTCAAGGTAGATAATTGGTCTCAAATATTGGAAGAATGCAGTACATTTCAGTGGAATATGAGTCCCTTTGCCAAGGTTGTTGGTATTGTTAAAGTGTATCAACAACCTCAGAAAGTGTATCGAGTGTTGTTAACACTAAAAACAATCTACTAGTCAATTTAGGCAGAAATTCATCTCATTTCAAGGTAGATAATTGGTCTCAAATATTGGAAGAATGCAGTACATTTCAGTGGAATATGAGTCCCTTTGCCAAGGTTGTTGGTATTGTTAAAGTGTATCAACAACCTCAGAAATTGTATCGAGTGTTGTTAACGCTAAAAACAATCTACTAGTCAATTTAGGCAGAAATTCATCTCATTTCAAGGTAGATAATTGGTCTCAAATATTGGAAGAATGCAGTACATTTCAGTGGAATATGAGTCCCTTTGCCAAGGTTGCTAGTATTGTTAAAGTGTATCAACAACCTCAGAAAGTGTATCGAGTGTTGTTAACACTAAAAACAATCTACTAGTCAATTTAGGCAGAATTTCATCTCATTTCAAGGTAGATAATTGGTCTCAAATATTGGAAGAATGCAGTACATTTCAGTGGAATATCGGTCTCTTCGCCAAGGTTGTTGGTATTGTTAAAGTGTATCAACAACCTCAGAAAGTGTATCGAGTGTTGTTAACACTAAAAGCAATCTACTAGTCAATTTAGGCAGAAATTCATCTCATTTCAAGGTAGATAATTGGTCTCAAATATTGGAAGAATGCAGTACATTTCAGTGGAATATGAGTCCCTTTGCCAAGGTTGTTGGTATTGTTAAAGTGTATCAACAACCTCAGAAAGTGTATCGAGTGTTGTTAACACTAAAAACAATCTACTAGTCAATTTAGGCAGAAATTCATCTCATTTCAAGGTAGATAATTGGTCTCAAATATTGGAAGAATGCAGTACATTTCAGTGGAATATGAGTCCCTTTGCCAAGGTTGTTGGTATTGTTAAAGTGTATCAACAACCTCAGAAAGTGTATCGAGTGTTGTTAACACTAAAAACAATCTACTAGTCAATTTAGGCAGAAATTCATCTCATTTCAAGGTAGATAATTGGTCTCAAATATTGGAAGAATGCAGTACATTTCAGTGGAATATCGGTCCCTCTGCCAAGGTTGTTGGTATTGTTAAAGTGTATCAACAACCTCAGAAAGTGTATCGAGTGTTGTTAACACTAAAAACAATCTACTAGTCAATTTAGGCAGAAATTCATCTCATTTCAAGGTAGATAATTGGTCTCAAATATTGGAAGAATGCAGTACATTTCAGTGGAATATGAGTCCCTTTGCCAAGGTTGTTGGTATTGTTAAAGTGTATCAACAACCTCAGAAAGTGTATCGAGTGTTGTTAACACTAAAAACAATCTACTAGTCAATTTAGGCAGAAATACATCTCATTTCAAGGTAGATAATTGGTCTCAAATATTGGAAGAATGCAGTACATTTCAGTGGAATATGAGTCCCTTTGCCAAGGTTGTTGGTATTGTTAAAGTGTATCAACAACCTCAGAAATTGTATCGAGTGTTGTTAACACTAAAAACAATCTACTAGTCAATTTAGGCAGAATTTCATCTCATTTCAAGGTAGATAATTGGTCTCAAATATTGGAAGAATGCAGTACATTTCAGTGGAATATCGGTCTCTTCGCCAAGGTTGTTGGTATTGTTAAAGTGTATCAACAACCTCAGAAAGTGTATCGAGTGTTGTTAACACTAAAAACAATCTACTAGTCAATTTAGGCAGAAATTCATCTCATTTCAAGGTAGATAATTGGTCTCAAATATTGGAAGAATGCAGTACATTTCAGTGGAATATGAGTCCCTTTGCCAAGGTTGTTGGTATTGTTAAAGTGTATCAACAACCTCAGAAAGTGTATCGAGTGTTGTTAACACTAAAAACAATCTACTAGTCAATTTAGGCAGAAATTCATCTCATTTCAAGGTAGATAATTGGTCTCAAATATTGGAAGAATGCAGTACATTTCAGTGGAATATCGGTCCCTCTGCCAAGGTTGTTGGTATTGTTAAAGTGTATCAACAACCTCAGAAATTGTATCGAGTGTTGTTAACACTAAAAACAATCTAGTAGTCATTTTAGAGAGAAATTCATCTCATTTCAAGGTAGATACTTGGTCTCAAATATTGAGGAATGCAGTACATTTCAGTGGAATATGAGTCCCTTTGCCAAGGTTGCTAGTATTGTCAAAGTGTATCAACAACCTCAGAAAGTGTATCGAGTGTTGTTAACACTAAAAACAATCTACTAGTCAATTTAGGCAGAAATTCATCTCATTTCAAGGTAGATAATTGGTCTCAAATATTGGAAGAATGCAGTACATTTCAGTGGAATATGAGTCCCTTTGCCAAGGTTGTTGGTATTGTTAAAGTGTATCAACAACCTCAGAAAGTGTATCGAGTGTTGTTAACACTAAAAACAATCTACTAGTCAATTTAGGCAGAAATTCATCTCATTTCAAGGTAGATAATTGGTCTCAAATATTGGAAGAATGCAGTACATTTCAGTGGAATATGAGTCCCTTTGCCAAGGTTGTTGGTATTGTTAAAGTGTATCAACAACCTCAGAAATTGTATCGAGTGTTGTTAACGCTAAAAACAATCTACTAGTCAATTTAGGCAGAAATTCATCTCATTTCAAGGTAGATAATTGGTCTCAAATATTGGAAGAATGCAGTACATTTCAGTGGAATATGAGTCCCTTTGCCAAGGTTGCTAGTATTGTTAAAGTGTATCAACAACCTCAGAAAGTGTATCGAGTGTTGTTAACACTAAAAACAATCTACTAGTCAATTTAGGCAGAATTTCATCTCATTTCAAGGTAGATAATTGGTCTCAAATATTGGAAGAATGCAGTACATTTCAGTGGAATATCGGTCTCTTCGCCAAGGTTGTTGGTATTGTTAAAGTGTATCAACAACCTCAGAAAGTGTATCGAGTGTTGTTAACACTAAAAACAATCTACTAGTCAATTTAGGCAGAAATTCATCTCATTTCAAGGTAGATAATTGGTCTCAAATATTGGAAGAATGCAGTACATTTCAGTGGAATATGAGTCCCTTTGCCAAGGTTGTTGGTATTGTTAAAGTGTATCAACAACCTCAGAAAGTGTATCGAGTGTTGTTAACACTAAAAACAATCTACTAGTCAATTTAGGCAGAATTTCATCTCATTTCAAGGTAGATAATTGGTCTCAAATATTGGAAGAATGCAGTACATTTCAGTGGAATATGAGTCCCTTTGCCAAGGTTGTTGGTATTGTTAAAGTGTATCAACAACCTCAGAAAGTGTATCGAGTGTTGTTAACACTAAAAACAATCTACTAGTCAATTTAGGCAGAATTTCATCTCATTTCAAGGTAGATACTCGGTCTCGGTCTTTGTATAAAACACATTTTTCGATTTCCCATTTTCAGCCTAGATACAGCCATTCTCATATCGTGTGTTTATGGAGTATTTGAATATTGTAGTATTTGTAGTCTATACGGATATTGTATCTACATTGTCAAAAATCAACATTTTTCATGTATCTAGGCAGAAATCGAGAGATGAGATCTGTATCCAACTTTTGTATAAAGCACATTTTTCCATTTCCCATTTTCAGCCTAGATACAGCCATTCTCATATCGTATGTTGATGGAGTAGTTGATAGATTGTAGTATTTGTAGTCTATACGGATACCAGAAGGTGCGTGCCGGCTCCGCCGTCACTTCCTTCTGGATTTTCTTTTCTGATTATTGGTCTAACGTATATTCATTTCTAAAAATGAATGTCAAAAAAAGAACAAAACCATTTTGAAATAGAACGTGACATTTAATTTTTGAAAATGAAAACATGAAAATGTAAGGTTTAAATCTGAAAATCGGTTCTGGAAGGGGAATGACTCGATCGATCCTTTAGATATTTCTCGTGCACCTTCGCGCCACCATTTCGGATCCCCTTTTCAAATTTGGGCAAAATCGGATGGAAACTGGCCGAGAAATCGCCGCGGACAAAGTCACAGACAAACGAAACGACTGACAGAAGTTTTCCATTAGTAATAGTAAAGATTGTATCTACTCTGTCAAAAATCAACATTTTTGAGATATCTAAGAAAGAATCGAAAGAGGAGATGTGTATCCAACTTTTGTATAAAACACATTTTTCCATTTCCCATTTTCAGCCTAGATACAGCCATTCTGATATCGTATATTGATGGAGTAGTTGATAGATTGTAGTATTTGTAGTCTATACGGATATTGTATCTACTTTGTCAATAATCAACATTTTTGAGATATTGAAAAAGAATTTGAAAGATGAGATGAGTGTCCAACTCACCCAAACGGTGGTGGTACGAAGGATCGAAAAAAGAAAGCATTCGAGGTGTAAGATGGAGATTATCGATATTATCAATTGATATCTGTGTTCTTCGGAAAATGAATATGACACAAGTTCGAGAACAAACTATTTATCAACAATTATGCAACAAAGAGATCAGTAAATGTCAACAAATAGAACCTAATCAAAGAAGGATGCGTTAATATCTGGAACTTGCATCCAGTCACGAATAAAAATAAGAGAATATTCTTGAATAATAACATGAGAACATGAGTGATCAGGATTATGAATGAAAAATAGACGATTGATATCAATTTGATTATCACTAGCATATGGTAATAATGGATATGATTTGTTATATATTGAATATCGAAATACTGACATAATATCATCACAATTCAATTTAATATCATTCGATTTCAATTTAAATGCAAATACCTCCACATTTGTCTTTGTTTCTATCCAATTTTTAATCATTCTTTGAATTGTATTAGTATTGATATCAATACCATTCAAACAAATATGTCTATGATCCAGATTGATCAATTGATCTGTTGTCAGCCTGATATCCCCAGATATAGTCACTTCATCACATTCCATTATCTGTAATATATATTATCAATTATCTATAATAATATCAATCAACTAACCGTATCTTGTTCAATAAACTCCATTCCAATTTCCCTTCCTTCCATTTTCAAATTCATCCAATCCACATTATTCAACTTGTTTACTGCTCTATTTATACTATCATAATCTCCTCGTAATCGTACTTTCTCACAGTTTTTCACTGTTTCCATATCAAATATTCCATCCAATTTGTCTGTCCATTCACTCATTTCCATTGTCACACTGATCAAACTCTTGAAATGTTTGATTTCAGTCAGGAAGTTGTTTGTAGCTGCTTGTATATAATTCATATCAACTGATTCTCTTGATCCAATAACCCATGATTGAGTCAATCTAGAAAAAATATACTATTGATTTCATGCTGATATACCAAATATGGTGCATCTGACCATTACCAACCAACTCACTTCTCTACAATACACTGATTCCCCTCCTTCTCCCTGTGTTGTGTTGTTTTGAAGAAATATGTTCGATCGAAGTACTGTGTAGTACACAGATTGTCTTGCCCATCCTTCCTCTCACTGATTGTCACATATCCGTCACTTGTATCTGGTACTGCGTGTCTACTCACTTCATTCAATGCTCTACAAGTCTGTGCCAGATTCAACAAGTCTTTCACACCAAGATGACTGCCAATTTGGATGGCGACACTCATTGGCAACTCCATTATTGTCTTCGGTTCCTTCTTTTGTTTCTTCACAGTTTTTTCGACCGGTGTTCCACAACGTTTTGGCATTTTTTGGTCTGAAAACAAATAAATGAAAAGAGAGGAAAACACGGACGGCATGACAAAAGTGAACAATAGAAATGACAACAACAATAATCAGTTGGCTGAGTATCAAATGTGTGTTCAAATGAGGTTACCGAATGTGTATATACTGACTAATTCCACCGGACGGGGGCTCACATTGACACATTTGATAACGAGATAGTGTGGGAGAGTGAGAGGGAGTAGAGAAAGAGAACATTGTTGCAGTATTTGAGGGAATAACAAAAACATCTGCCGACTTTTTCGAAACATATACGAACTTTTGTAAAAGGGCACCTAGGAGTGACCTTTTTGAAAGGTTACTCATTCTGAGTTTCGATGTCTACGATTTTTTTCGAAAAAAAATTTGGAGAAACAGTGTGAAGAAGAAGAGACGCAGACAAATATGAATTAAGAAAATCTATTCAAAAAAATGTTGTCGCGGGGATTAAAAAACTGGATGGGCGAACTTATAGATATTCGAATGAGATAAAGTGGAACAACCAAATCCGAGATAATCCTATGAAACAGATACACTATGAGAGAGTGGGTGGATTGAGAGATACAGGGTAATACAACAAATGAATTAAGTAAAAAATGAGCATGAGAAATGGAATGGTGTATACCGATGGGTGTGAAATGATTGAGAATGATTGTGAGAGGGAAGTGTGATGTCATGACAGGTGTGGCACAAGAGGGAGTACGTGCGTAAGAAAAGGAGACCGAAAACGGTGACTAAGAAACACCATGGAGACATCCGAGGATGACAAAACTTTAGGGGCTAGACTTTTTCGAAATGAAACGAAAGTTGTATAGTTGGTAACTTGGCAATGTCAAGTTACCAAGTTAGTGTGCTCCTTCAAGGTCTCACTACGAAAAGTGTCTTTGTTGTAGCCCACGTGTGCCTTTAAACCGTAGTTTAGAATAGAACTAAAACTGACATACTGTCTTAAAGGAGCACGTATGAGAAATATGCCACAGAATTTTCAGTTTTTCAAACTCGAAATTAGGTACATTTGATACTCAGCCGGAGAATAACATTCCGTTAGCCAAACAATATGAAAAGAAAACTATATAATAGGCAACTAACGAAAAAAACAAGGATAGACACAGCGGGAGATCAAAAGGGAATGATTCATTGAGGGGCACGGAAACAACAAAATGGCACACAATATATGTATCGGTATGGGAAATATATAGGCTGAGAAAGGTCATTTGGGTAGATGAGCAGAGGGCGTAAGCACACATTAGTCAGAAATACACATCATTTTGCTGCTACAAAACTGATAAACTACAGAAAAGAGTGTGGGAGAATGAGAGACGCAGGTATACAATTCAAAGGAATGTTTTGATATGTCCCTTTAAGACAGTAGGCTAATTTGAATTCTGATATAAGCTACTGTATTAAAGGCACACAGAGGAATATGACTCTCTGACTATACAAGGAATTTTCGATTAGTTTTGAAAAACCTACGATAAAAAATAGTGTGGAAGAATGAGAGACGCAGAGATGAAGTTCGAGGACGAGTTTGAAATGAGAAATGGTGAAATTGAAAAGGAGACATATGGGTGCATTTATTAGGCAATTAGAAGAAAGATGGGTGGGCAACAGGTGTGGCAACAACTAATGACAATTCGAATTTCAACATTCTGGGGGAATGAGAAAGTTTTGGAACTGATAAGAATACAAAATAGAAGGAAGTAGTTATATAGTTTACCTGGAAGTTGTCAAATACATCACATTTGATACTCAGTCAATGCTGCAATGCTCCAGGCGAAATAGTGTGTAGACGAGGAGGCGCAGACACCTTACAACCAATTATCATATTTATCAACATCAAAAAATATTTTATTACCTTTTTTTCACACGTTTTCCTTTCTTACATTTTGTATTATTTTCCAATTCACATGATACTGAAAAATGTGGGTACAAATATGGGCAATCCTTCTCCTCCTCCTCCTCTTCAATATTCATTGTAATCTTTTGCCTTCTTTTTTTCCTTCTTCCTGTTATCAATTATTAGTAGCCACGTTGTTTCCCCCCATTTTCACCGAAATAAACCATCTGGTACATGTTGTCTATCAAGTTCCATCAAAAGAAACACACAAAATAATTGATATCATAATTTATTGATAATCTGATTATAATTCATCATTTTTTGTTGAGAGTGAGTGTCTCATTTATTATATTCCGGTTACTGTTCGCAATCAATACTTTTCTATAAATTGTATTATACTCAATTTGTATTAATAATGGCTCATTTTGGAGCCAGATCTTTCTCAAGGTGAGTCAGTCCATTTTTTGGCTTATTTTTACTATTTTTATCAATAATTTCTTGGTTTTATCAAATTTATCAAGAAGAAATCATTATTGAAATGTCGTGGGAGTTTGAGGGAGAGTGTGTGCGAAATGAGAGGTTTAGAGAGAAAAGTTTAAAGGCGCAATCTTATTATATTTTTTAAATAATATTTTTTGAACCTTTCGTGCTGGGACCCAAACATTTTTTCTATGAAAATAGACCTTCAATGATTTTCAAAAGCGCATGAGCTCAAAATTTTTGTGGCGAGATATTTTCAAAAAATAGGAAATTTCCAATAATGAAAAAGCCTGTGAACTTCAAAGGCGCAGGAGCCTCAATATTTCGTGTCAAGACCCAAACCAATTCTTCTGAAAAATTAGAGCTTCCAGTGATTTTCAAAGGCGCATTGTCATCTATATTTTCGTTACGAGACCCAAACCATATTACTTCAGAGGAGCATGAATTTTTTGAGTTGAGCAGCAAACAATTTTTTCTGAGAAATTTGGACTTCCAATGATCTTTAAAGGCGCATGAGCTCAAAGGGAGATATCTTAAAGGCACATTGTCATAAAACTTGGCGTATGAACCTCAATAATTCGTGTCAAGACCCAAAATCATTCTTCTAAATGACTAGGACTTCCACCTTTAAAGATGCATGAGCTGGAGTTGGGAGGCTAGATACTTCAAAGGCGTAGTATATTTTCTTCATGAGACCCGAACCATATTTATCACATTTCTACTCATGCAAAAGTCAATAAACTTTAGAGGAGCATGAACTTTTCGTTTTGAGCAGCAAACAACTTTTTCTCAGAAACTAGGACTTCCAATGATCTTTAAAGGCGCATGAGCTCTAAACTTTTCTCATCAAGACCCAACAGACATTGCGCACATCTGCACAACCTTCGTCCTCCGGATATCCTGTCAATCTTTGAATATAATCTCCCTCTCTCTTTTCGTGTCATGTTGTTTGTTATTATCATTTGAACTTCTATTCCATCCATCCATCCATCTCCTTCCTATCCGTTCCTTCTCCCTCCCTTCTTTCCATGTTTTTTGGCATCTAGACGCAAACTGATAATTTGGTGTGAAAAACAGCACACCGAATGATATTATGTGTGTGTTTTTCACACACTTTTTTCAAGAAATATCTCCCTAGAATTATAAATCTCCGACATATATATATATGCACACATTTTCTCCGCCACCTCCACTTTTTTGTCTGCGTCTCTCGTTCTGCACACTCTCTATCTCCTGATTTGTTGGAATGAGTCAATTCTGTGCTAATTTGCGTCATGGTGTTTACACATTTGCATATATTTTTTGCTTCAAATCAAAGACTTATTCAAAAAATATCAACATGTTGGAGAAAATAACATTTTGATCTGATCAAGGATTATCTCACTTTGTCTACTTTATTTGATATTTTTTCGAGATTAGTATGCTCGGTAGAGCACGTTCACATTTTTCTTTGAAAGAGTGCAGTAGAGCGAGTTTGACTTTCTCAATAGGGCGAACTTGCATGACTTGTTCACCATGTGCGATAGAGCGCACTTCCAACATCTTGTACAATTCCCATTTGTTTAGTAGAGCATGTTTGCATTTTTTCTTGAAAGAGTACGATAGAGCGAGTTTGCATAACTTTGATAGTTCACAGTGGGGCGCACTTGCATGTCCTAATGAGAAAGGGTTCAGTAGAGCGCGTTTTCACAATTCTGACCCACTTTAAATCTGAGCACAATATCCAGACATCTAACTATTTTTTTCTGCCTCGTTTTTCTCGTATTTTTTCGGCTGTTATGAATCCCAGTTGATAGGTTTCACTAATCCGATATCCTGCGAAGATTATCACTGATAAATATATATTGCCTATTATTTGCCGAACCCTCATATCCACATCCTCAATGACACGACGAAAATCGATCAATTTCCGAAGGTATACACACAATTTGCACCACATAAAATTGATGTTATAAATACATTCTATTCGTATTCAAATTGGAAGTGATAAAAAAAACAAATTGATATGATAACAATAGTAGATAGAGGGATTTGTTGTTGTTCCTTATTATCCAAATTGACGTCATTTTGGAATTGATTATAAAATGCGAATCTGGTTGAAAAGTCAGATTGACTTTTAGAAAGAGTAAATCCCCTGTTTTTGATTGGTTTTATGCGATTATATTAGTCACAAGATTATTATTCTTTGGACTTTTTTTATTTACTCGATTTATAACTTTTTGCTTTTGACATTATTTCCAAGAAAGTATCTGCGTCTCTCGTTTGTTCACAGTCTCTCTTTTTTGATTTGCAGAAATCTCTGAAAAAATAGGTTTAAAAACTGGGTGAGAGAGTGTGTAAACGAAGAGACGCAGAGAAATCTCATCAATTTCTTGCATAGTCGTCAATATTGTTACATTCCAAAATGAGTAGTCAAGTGTGTCCCTGTGTCACAATATTCTCCCAAATCCACTTGATTCATCATCATTCATTTTCTATGGTTTCCCCCATTCCTTCTCCATCTCAATCCACAACAATAGTTGTTTATACAGATAATTTGATTACAGAATGTTAACAACCGGTGGATACATGAATGGATCACTTCGATCATCATTAGATGAATCACCGGCACAACCGGAGGATGAATCCGAGACATTTCTATTGGGAATGGTGACTGGAGATGGAATCGGAAAGGTTTGTTGATAAGAAGTGATAAGTTGTCAATATGGTAACCAAGAGTAACAAACAACCAACACAAATCCGCTATCATAATTGTCAACCGATGACATCATAGAAGTCGCACATTTTACGTCAAAAAACGAGTGAGAAGTTGGGAAAATGAGGATAGATAGAGAGAGAATAATAATATATCGGATGGCTTTTTTCCTCCTTTTTTGCAGATTATATATATAATATGTGTACACTCCAATTTTGATCATAATCGAACACATGCCGTTTGTGATGTGTGTCTTAAAAGATTTATTAATTTCAGTCGAGACCTTAAAGGCGCATGGACTTTGACTTATGAGATTTGAAGATGATAGGATTAGGTTTAGCAGCTAGCCTCTTTTAGGTTTAGGTTTAGCAACCAACGCTTGTAGATGGATGTGTGGTAAGCATACAGTACCTCTAAACCTAGAATTTTTGTCGCGATATCCATTCCTTTCTCAAATCCGGCTCAAATCCAGCTCAAGTACAATATAATCCATCTCTATATATAACCATAGATATCCCCATCATTCTTTTCCTCACTTGCACACACAAAAAGAGTTTCAATAGGCAGGTGATATACATAATCATATCTAATCATAACCTTTTATATCACCTGGGTTTTTTCGGTGAAACCTTTTTTGTGTGTCACTTCAACACCACCAGTCGCCCCCGTTTATTCATGGAATGCACACTTCAACCATTGGTTTGTATTCAAGAGGTAGATCATGATTTTCTGGAAAATGTTCCTTTGTTTTTCATAGAATGTTGGGTATTCGCAGTATTTCGCTCCGCTTCGTGCTGAAAATGTACCGCCCGCGCATAGAGTGAGAGAGTAGGTAAAGAAGAGAGACGCAGAGAAATAGTTTGAAATGAATCTTTTGAGATTTTCAATTAGAATTGTAGTTATGAAGAAGAAAAAAACGGCGAGTTGGTTTTTTGAATAAAAAAGTGTCTAATTATATATAGTTGTACTTGAATATATCAGAACTCGGTTGTGTTTCCCATATGGCTCAAACAGATCAAGTCGATCCGGGGGAGCCGGAGCCAATTATTTCGGCACGACACACTTTTGTGACCGATTTCTATGAAGTGATAAACTGATAGTATATAAGCTGGCCTAGAATTTCATTTCTCCATTTTTTCTATTCAAGGTGTCTCTACTTTTTTTGAAATTTTTTCTAGGTCTCTCGTTTTCTACACTCTCTAGTTCTCACTAAGTTTTTTGCTAAACCTAAACCTAAGTCAATTTCAAATGTCTACGTCTCTACCTACCTTCGCTCTTTCTTGAAATTCGAAGGTTAATTTACAACATTACTTCACATATAGTTTTTACTAAACCTAAACCTAATCCTATTCTGCGTCTCTCAATACACCTACCTCTCATTATGACACTACAAAGTACAACTCCTTCGACCCTCTCAATGTACTTTCCCTACCTATCTATTACCCGTAGTTCATTAGAGCGCATTTCCATCTTATGATTCACATTCATCATCATTTCCTTCTTCTCTCCCACAGTATTATCCGATACTTAATTTCGCGCCCCATAATCCGGCCATCATATATTTCATATTTTCTTTTCCATTGAGGCAAACACGAATATGACAAGCTGAAATACTCGATTGACTAGGACGACAGTTGGTAAGTTTGACTGAGTATCAAACGTAAAACGAATAGTTGTTTAATCTTTGCGCGCCTCTCGTATCAAAACAAAAACTCGGGGCGCTTATCAGTTTTTTCTCGTCAACCTCCTCCCACCTCCCCCACCAATCTATTCCTTTAAAAACACTTCATGCATTTCTGATGTACAACTCATTGGACCATCGTGGTAGTTTAACGATTGGCACATGGGAGATTCGTGATATATTGTATCCAAAACGGCGTAAGGTGTATGCCAATGATGAGGAGGTATATATTCTCTCTATCTAGTCTATCCTTCTTTTTGTCTGATTCGTTATCCTATTGTTATCATTCCATCCAATTCCTATTCAATCAAAATATCCATGAGAATAGACATAGTGCCGCTCTTTTTCTCCTCAGTCAGAGCATTTTTTTGGTTGCGTGTTAGATTCTTTTCTATGCGGACATATTAGCTTTTGGATTGGTTGTTCGGTGGAGCGCGTTTTCACACGCTCTACTTTTTTTCATTTGAAATTGGGTGAGCTTCATTGAAAACTACACGAAATGACGTAGCTTCGAAGTTCGGAGAAAACGGAAATACTGAAAAATGAGTGTCTGCGTCTCGTGCCTCCCATGCACTATTGCTGACAAAATTTATCTAACTATAAACTTAACTGAAAATATTTCCAGATGTTCAATGCCCGATATCGAAACATCAAAGAGAAAAAGGCAGCGAAAATGACATTCCGAGCAGTGGTAATCGAAACCAACTGATAAAAAACCCTTATCACCATTATCTTCTTATCAGATATACAATTGTCTCGAACGACCGACCGGTTGGAAGTGTTTTCTCTATCATTTTAGTGTATTCCTTGTTGTGTTAATATGCCTGATACTCAGTGTACTATCGACAGTCGAGGAGCATAGTCACTTTGCCGCTGAGCTGCTTTATATATTGGTTTGTTCTTATCAGTGATCTTATCAATGATATCAATTTCAGGAAATTATTCTAGTAATATTCTTCACAATCGAGTATGTTGTCCGACTATGGTCGGCTGGATGCCGATCGAAATATATCGGGTTTTGGGGAAGGTTGAAGTTTGCGAGGAAGCCGATCTCATTCATTGACCTTTGTGTAGTATGTGCCAGTATAACTGTGATATCATTTGGAAGTGAGGGACAAGTATTCGCAACAAGTGCCATTCGAGGAGTACGGTTCCTCCAAATATTGAGGATGTTACATGTGGATAGACAGGGTGGCACTTGGTAAGTTTCATTTGATTCTATCAACCTTAGGTTTATCTCCAGGCGCCTCCTCGGTTCCGTTGTCTTCATCCATCGTCAGGAACTCATCACCACACTCTACATCGGATTCCTCGGCCTCATATTCTCTTCATACTTTGTATACTTGGCTGAAAAAGATCATATTGCACCTGATGGTCGTCAAGCGTTCACAAGTTATGCAGACGCCTTATGGTGGGGTGTGATAACAATGACTACGATAGGATACGGTGATGTTGTACCCCAAACATGGACTGGTCGAATTGTCGCTTCATGTTTTTCCATCTTTGCCATCAGTTTCTTTGCCCTACCAGCTGGTATTCTAGGATCAGGATTTGCACTGAAAGTGCAACAGAAACAGCGACAGAAACACTTTAACCGTCAGATTCCTGCTGCTGCAACACTTATTCAATGTTTATGGAGATGTCACGCGGCGGAGAAACGAATATCAGCGACATGGAACGCACATGTGGATCCATTGGCACATGAGACGAAGGAAATGCATCATAAGAATACGAACAAGTCACCGGATACGAATTGTGTCAATCGGAAGAGACATTTGTTTAAGAAACAGTGAGTGATAAGGCTGTTGATTGAGTATCAAATGTGTTATTGTAGATCAAGTTTGGTGAATACGTTCAAAAGGAATAGGACATCTGGGCAAGATATTGAAATGGGAGAGATCAATCATGAGAAATTGACAAGGCAGGAAAGGGGAAGTGATACGGATGATGAGAGGAGAGTATTCCGAGTTGATCCGGATATTGAATATGAGACGACTGAAGAACCGAATACACCGACTGCATCGGCAAATACTCATATATCACATGTATGTGAATTGACTGAAGCACATCGGAATGCGATTCGCGCGTTGAGGAAGATCAAGTATTTTGTGGCGAGGAGGAGATTCCAGGTGAGAGTTCGGTAGAGCACACTTGCACACTGAGTTGTTTTTCAGCAAGCAAGAAAACCGTATGATGTACGAGATGTGATTGAACAATACTCGCAAGGACATTTGAATATGATGGTTAGGATAAAGGAACTACAAAGGAGACTGGATCAGACTCTTGGGAAACCGGGACAATATGATGGAAAAGGTGGATCGAAGAAGGGACATCAAGTGACGATTGGATCTAGGTTGTCTAGGTTGGAGATGCAGGTACTGGTTAAATATAAGGTGATAAAGTGATAATAATAATTGTTATAGATGTCAAGTCTTGACAAGAAGATTGACAGTAGTACCCGTACATTGAACGCGTTATACCGATTGATGGCTGATCGGAATTCATTAGCCATATCACCATCACCACCAGCTATCATGTCACGACCACACTCACCCAGGGATCAGTTATCACCAAGAGATCAATTATCACCAGTTAGTAACAGTAGTCAACGATCACCATCGCCTGTTTATACATTGGATCCACACTTTTATAGTCATACTTAGATATATTTGCATAATATAGACCAAATATTCCTATGGAATAATTATCAGCAACAAAAACAAAAAGAGACCAAACCCGGAATGGGTATACTGGTATACATTTTTATTGTGATTTGAAAAACGACGCTTTTTTGTAACTTGGGGTTTTTTGGAAGAATTGTAACTGAATAAACAGTTTTATTGTTTTTTCTTGACTACGCAAGATATGAGACCATATTATGAGGATGATAACAAATTGATAAGGTGATAACAATCTAACTAGCCCAAATCATATTAACAGCTAGTAACACAAAACCAATAAAAGTGGCAATCCATTGAAGAAGATTGGAATGCTGATTGGCACGCTCTGGAGCAAGCATCTCGAAAAATGTGATATAGATGAAAGTGCCCAATGAGAAACTCATCAACACTGCAGTTGTGATATCCTTAGGTGTTTGATTCATATTAGAGTCCTGTAATCAGTTAATCACTTGTTATCATTATCAATTATCAAACCTCGATAAGTATTCCAGTTGCTCCACCAATTATATTGAATATGGCTAGAATAACAATCAAAATTACTACAATATACTTCCGTCTTGGATGATTTCTTGTTAATTTCATGCCAAGGGAAAACATGACAACTGCCTTGTGAAGGGCAATTCCGAGGAATAGGGATGTTACGGATATGGTGTCTTCTTGTACACCAAATGCGAAACATTCGAAGAAGACGTGGAGGATGAAGGCGGATGTGAAGATAAGTGATTGACGGATTGGTGCCTCACCATCTTCGTCGAAGTCCTGAAAATATATTACTAACGTTATGTTATTAAAGTTTCGAGGCAATATTTTATTTATGATATTGAAAATTCTGCTACGCTTTTCGAAAACTACTGTAGTATATCGTTTTGCGAAGCAGATGTCGTAGAATGGAATGCATACAGTGCAAACACATTCTCACGCGTGTGCTCAAAAAATAACAGTCATTTGCAAACAAAAACGAAATTACGAACGACAGATTTTTCACACCAAATGTGAAAGATTGACAAAAACAGTTATCAATTCTTTGAACTGTCAAATAATTTCGTGAATTCCTGTAGTTCCAACACCCATAAAATGTAATCACAAGACTGATAACAGAATTACCTGAAGTGATCTTTTGCATGGTTGCACGATGTTCCCATCAACATTGAATATACTACCAACTGTTGCCAATCTAGCCCGCGGAAATGTCACATTTGATTCAATTTGGTCGATATCCGAGTGAGAATGAGAGTGCTCGAATTTGCAACATGTATGGGATAGTTCTTCGACAAGATAGACGAAGAAGAAGCCGATCAAGGCAATAAGCTGGACGAATGGATAGTCGGAGTCGTATCCAGTGTCGGTTAACACATTGCTCCATGCTTCTCTATGTTAGATAAGTTATTTTTATATTAGATAAATAATCAACTTACAGTGAGTCAGGTAGCATATCTAGGAAGCATACTGACATGAATACACCACCAGCAAAACATGAAAACAGCGAGAGTATCAAGGAAGAATTCTTATGGACTACAGTTGTGCCACTATTCAGGTAGCCAATCAGCTGGAATCTTATCACTTATCACTGATAACAAATAATTATCAAACCTTAATTGGCAGCAGTCCAAACACGATGGTCATCAGTGCCATCACACCGAGCATAATCCATTTGAGTAGGTCGACTGACATTTGAACGATCAAAAACGTTTAGTTGTTGATAATAATAGGCAGTGTATAGGCATGTAGGCCCATTTTATAGGTTGACTATTTCGTCATGATTTGAAAATTGATAAGAAATGGCAAAAAAGCTTCGACGAAATAGTTTTGACCGGTATATTTTTAGATAATGACACTCACTTCTGCTGCGGTATACTCTATTTTGGGATAGGTCTTTTGATTTTTGATGCTAGATATCTTAATTGCGGAAAATCAAGAAGATTTCTCTTCTCGTAGGAAATCTTTAATGTTGTTTTTTTATTTATTTGTCTGAAAATTGTCTGAAACTGAAGTTCATCGTGATTTGTGTTAGTAGTGATAATGACTGCAAAAATTGACATTGGATGATGAAACATAAGGCTCGTATTTTCCATCTTTATTTCTAATTCAATTATTGTTTTCAGATGCTCCCACCTGCTCACGAGCACATAATAACAACTATCCAAACTTCAACGAATACTACCGTCATATATACCCAAAATGTAATCAATCGTTATCACTGATAACCAGTCTAGAATTCTTCCAATCTTTCTTGTCATATCGGAACATTTATCATGTTATCATTATCAACATACATATTTATTGTCAATATCTGATATCAACCAAATCAAAACACGTTCACAAATTGTAAATGTGGTTGAGAGTGCCAATACATCACCCATTTTCCCCCCAAAAATTTGATTAGAACAAAATAACTTCCACAATTTTTCTCAAAATTCGAAAATAAATATTCCTAATGTAATGTATTCTACCTCCACCTGCCTTCTGAATATGTCACCAGGCACATATGACAAATGTATCCTGTAAGGTTGGACGACTATTACGATTGGATATATCCAAAATGTGATGACTCTTTATCACTGGTAGCCAGTCTAGAATTCTTCCAATACTCATGTCATATCGGTACATTTATCATGTTATCATTATCAACATATGTATTATATCTGATATCAACCAAATCACCATCTAATATGAAGACTACTGTACCATACATGATCAATTTACATTTGTGGACTATGTTGTGTGACTTCATGTTTGCTGCCATGCTTCTTCCCTATTACTTCCTCCCTATTGTTGGTGGTAGATTGTCAGGAATATTCACATTTTTTGGGGTGATACCAGCTGTTCAAGCATTTTGTGCATTTGGGGCATTAGGAGGTATCGGATATCATTGATGGTATCAGTGATAATGATTATAGGCATGATAGCCGCTATGATGACATCATTCAAACATCGATATCGATGTGTAGTACCGTTCAATAATTATATATTACATAATGATAAACTTCGATATTTTGTCATGTTGTGTCTCTATTCTGGTACATTAATGAGTGGTTTCCCATTGGTTTTTAGTATGCCGAAGGACCAAGAAAAGGCAAAATTAGAGCTCCTCAGTGTTAGGTTTAGTTCCCGACTCCTTTCGATATTTGTCTCTTCAGAAGTACCCATGCCCTCCGATCCACTATTTCCACAAAAACTCATTCATTTTGCAACAAAATGGGAATATATTCAATCTACTTATGCTTCTATCAACTATATCAATAGTATCAGTATTTGTACCATATTATCTTCTTGTTATCATTCACTTATCAACATCAAGAAACCCAACAATGTCACCAGCAACAAAGAAACTTCAGAAACGTTTTTTCTTCTCGATGTATATTCAATGTGTGATTATTGTTGCTGTATTATGTGTACCAAATCTTTACTGGAATCTTGCTATATTTTTTGAGTATCATAATCAAGGTACATAGCTGATAATGATACTAGTATACTACTTTAGTTCAGAGCTCAACAATTTGAGTGTATTCTGTTTCACTCTACATGGTATATCTGCATCTGTATCTATCATAGTGTTATATGTACCGTATCGAGAATATACTATCAATCTAATAACATGTTGTAAGATGGAGAAAAGCGATAAAAGTTCTTAATTTTTTACAGCAAGGTTTCGAAAAGTTCGATCTACAGTAATCAGTGTAATTGAAGCCACAAATGTATCACAAGTTTCAAATCGGTCTCCGAGGAATTAATTACATAATATTATTTTCTGGGCATAGGTTCAACTTTCACCTGTTCCTTCCTTACTAATGTTATACATGTGATAAATATTTCCACTCAATATGGACGACTACTACCGTCTGATATACCCAAAATGTAATCAATCGTTATCGCAAATAGCCAGTCTAGAATTCTTCCAATCTTCTTGTCATATCGGTACATTCATCATGTTATCTTTATCAACATATGTATTATATCTGATATCAACCAAATCACCAGCTAATATGAAGACTACTGTACCATACATGATCAATTTACATTTGTGGACTATGTTGTGTGATTTTATGTTTGCTGTTATGGTCCTTCCCTATTATTTCATCCCTATTGTTGGTGCCCGGTTAGCCGGTGTATTCTCCATTTTTGAAATGCCTCCTGGTATTCAAGCAATGTTCGCCTTTGGAGCATTGGGAGGTGAGATATACTATCACTGATAATTTTAGTGATAATGATTACAGGAATGATAGCTGGAGTTCTATGTATATTCGAACATCGATACCGTACAATTGTTCAAAGTAACAAGTATATTTTGGAAAATGATAAAGTTAGAAGAATAGTCATATTCATTATCTATGTATTAGTTCTGAATTGTGGTTACCCATTGGTTTCCACCATGCCGGTAGATCAGGAAAAAGCTAAGCTGGAGTATTTGAAGGTATTGAAGTGCAACTGCGCTCCAGCGGACTTTCATATGTTTACAGAAGTATCCATGCCCTCCATACCACTATTTCCACAAAGAGTCTTTCATCCTCCAGCCAAATGGCGACCTATTCAACTTTTGTATGTTATTTGCAGCCGTTGTCTGTCAATGTCTATTCATTCCATATTTCGTGTTAGTTGTTCTTCACTTATCATCATCTAGAAACCCAACAATGTCAATTACAACTAGGAAACTACAAAAGAAGTTCTTTGTATCGTTGTATATTCAAGTTGGAATACTTCTAACCATATTATGTCTACCTAATATCTATTGGAATATTGCAATCCGTCTGGAGTATAATAATCAAGGTGATAAAAGATATTATCAGTTGATAATTAATAAGTTCAGAGCTGAATAACTTGAGTGTGTTTTTCTTCACATTACATGGAATTGCGGCTTCTATATCAATTATTGTATTATACAAACCATATAGAGATTTTACAATTGAACTGATCACTTTAGGTTTAACAATACATTTATTTTGATTTACAACTGGTTTTTTCAGCCAAATTTCGATCAAATAGACAAGTATTATCAGTGGTTGGTAGTCACGCAGGGACCAATATTTCAAATCGAACATCAAGAGTTGACTGATTCATCTTTTTTATTTTTTCAATGAATAAACGTCTTCTAGTAAGATATGTTTATATATCATGTTTGAGAAGAAAAAGAAAGTAACTTTTTTTCATAAAAAGGAAGATGAAATAACAAGTCAAACAACTGCAGTAATTCCTTCTTGTACAATTTTTTGACAAAAAAAGTGAGACAGCACCCGGCAGTCGAACTCCCTGTGGTTTTTTTCGCGAAGAGCGACATTCCGACTGCGCTATGGGCGACGCTAGTAACATAGAGAGGTTTTCCCCTTTTTATATGTTGCAGAGATGTTGAGGGAGAAGAGAAATAGGGGGTAAGCGGGGTGGAAGAATGAAAGTTTTTATTGTCAATCTAGTCAAATACGAACCATTGCAACAGTTCTTTTGAAATTGCAGAACATTTTACGAAAAAATATTTTTAGATCAGTTATGGTTTTGGAAGTTTTTGGAATGGAACGCTTTTGGAAGACTGGTGGATTGAGAGTATTGATGTTAACACGAGAATACGCTCCTTTTGATATTTTTGAAGTTCAGAGATACACATAACAGATATGTCACTGATCAGCTAGCTGATATGCTCTTTTCCTCATCAACAGGGAATGTTCTAAATTTATAACTGTTGAGGTGTAATCCAGCCAGAGCCTTTATCACTGATAGCATCACCGAATTTCTTCATAACTTCTTGTCACATTGGCTCAATATTCATGCTTATCATATCATCCTACGTGCTTTTTATCATGATCAAAAAGTCGCCACCAATGATGAAAACCATCCTTCCTCATATGATAGTATTGCATATTTGGACAATGATATGTGATTTCATGTATGCTGTTATGGTCCTTCCATATCTATTCCTACCAATTGTTGGTGCCCAATTATGTGGTATATTTGCCAGGTTCTCAGTTCCATTCAATTTTCTGTGAAATTTGTTAACAAAAAAGTAGCAAAACTATAGGGCAGCACCCGGCAGTCGAACCCTCGAGTGTTTTCTCGGAGGGGAGGAACGTTCTGACTGCGCTATGGGCGACGCTAGTAATATAGAAAGGTTGTTCCCTTTTTATATATTGCAGAGATGTTGAGAGACGAGAAATAGGATGTAAGCGGGGTGAGAGAAGAAAAGGAGAAGACAAGTTTTGAATGTCAATCTAGTCTAATGTGAGTCAACAGTTCTTTTGAAATAGCAACACATTTTGCGCCGAAGCATTTTTAGATCTGGTATGGCCTAATTTTCGAAAGTTTTTGGAATGGAACGCTTTTGGAAGACTGGTGGTTGACAGTATTGATGTTAACACGAGAATACGCTCCTTTTGATATTTTCGAAGTTCAGAGATACACATACTTCTGCAGATCTATTACAGATATGTTACTGATCAGCTAACTGATATGCTTTTTTCCCATCTAACCACAGTCCATGTTTGAAGGTCATCACTGTTGGGGCGCAACACAGTACCTCCAGAGGCTTACAAACGAAATATGGTCTGAATTTTTCGTCACTTATTCATCCATGTTTGGTATCTCACAATCAACAGAAAACAAAACATCAAGTCAACCCTCCCGAGCTGACTAATATGATAAGACATATGTTTTTTTCTTCCGAACGCCTACTGTAGCCAAACAGTCATTGTTTTCATTCAGCTGTAGTTTTTCTTTTCTAATAACGCACATACAATGGAAAACTACTACCTTACAAATTATACAAAATGTGATAAGTCTTTATCACTGATAGCATCACCAAACTTCTTCATAACTTCTTGTCACATTGGCTCGATATTTATGCTTATCATATCATCCTACGTGCTCTTTATCATGATCAAAAAGTCACCACCAATGATGAAAACTATACTTCCTCATATGATAGTATTGCATATTTGGACAATGATATGTGATTTTATGTATGCTGTTATGGTCCTTCCATATCTATTCCTTCCAATTGTTGGTGCTCA
The DNA here is from genome assembly GCA_963573275.1 of Caenorhabditis uteleia. Taxonomy (NCBI): domain Eukaryota; kingdom Metazoa; phylum Nematoda; class Chromadorea; order Rhabditida; family Rhabditidae; genus Caenorhabditis; species Caenorhabditis uteleia. Next base: position 6,128,788 of record OY752134.1, read on the forward strand.
ATTATGTGGTATATTCGCTAAATTCTCAGTTCCATTCAAATTCCAAATCTGGTTGATATTCGGCACATCAGGCGGCATGTTTACATCAGTATTATCCATTTTCGAGCATCGACATAGAGCAATAGTACAGGATAGTCGATTTGTGATGAGGAAGAAGGAAACTAGAATGATCTACTATATCATACTGTATTCTATTCATATCAACTTCAGTGTTCCTGAAATCCTAACAATGCCCGAAGATCAAGAAGGATGGAAATTGAAGTACCTTGAACTGGAGCCATGTCCAGCTTATATGTACTTCGAGAAGGATACCGTAATCCTACAGGAAAATGGTAACTTGTTCAATATCCATATGGTATTCACAGCCACCTATGTATTCCTTCTCGGTTCCTTCTTCATCATCCATACTTTCTATCATCTCCTTCCTCGTAATACACCGAACATGTCAACATCTACTCGAAAACTTCAACGTGGTTTCTTCTTTTCCAATTTCATTCAAGTATCTATTCTAATGATTGTGTTATTGGTACCCAATGCATATTGGAATCTAGCCATTCGGTTTCAGTTTCATATCCAGGAACTCAATACATTGAGTGTATTCTGTTTCACTTTACATGGTACTGTTGCCTCGATTTCAATCATATTTTTATATGCACCATATCGAGAATATACTCGAAAATTGGTGTTGGAGTGTGAGTCGGAAGTGACGAAAAACATGTGAAAATGGTATATTTCAGATGTATTCCAACAACAAATCGATGATTCGGTCAGTAGATCAGTGAGTATATCAAGTATACATGGAAGAGTTGCCACCTACTAATCTTGTGTTTTGTCCAAATAAATGATTAGTGATCACACACTTTTTTCAACATATATACATAATTACAAGGTGTATATTTCTTGAAAAACAATTCATTGCCTTCCACCTGCCTATTTTCTTACTTCTTTTCACATTTACATATATTTTATGGATGAATATTACCGCACAAAATACACTGATTGTGATCAATCGTTATCCTTTATCGCTACTCCTCAATTTCTCAAAACTGCTTGTCATATCGGCTCAATTATCAATCTGATATTCACATCTTATGGCCTGTTTTTGTCGATCAAAAAGGCGCCGTCGAATATGAAGACAACTATTCCGCACATGATCAATTTACAGATATGGTAACTTTTGATAACTCATAATGAATAAGTGGTCAGAATAGAAGGCTATAATTTGGAGGAAAATGTTTTGCAACATGATTTTTGAAAAGCAATGATATATGAAAGTTGATCATTAAAAGTCCCTCAGCCCCATTTGGGCTTAGGGATAGGTTTAGCCGCGGCGCCGTAGGCGCCGCTGCATTTGGGTTGTGATCCGACCTTCACTTTTGCCAAATCCTTCACTTTTCCTGCGAAAGCCTACCCCCCTGGGGATACTAAAATCTGCCGGAAACAGATTTGAGCTAGCTCTTGGCGGAGCCAAGTTACTGCGGGCTCAAAAAAGGGGCGGAGCCTAAGTTTGAACTTTGGCGAGCTGTAACTCGGCTCTTTGAAGAGCTTTTGGGTTGGCACTTGGTCAGTGGACATGTATGGGGGACCTTTATGTGCTCCAAAATTTTCGGGCTCAGGCCACGCCCCTTTTCGAAATTTGAGTGTCCAACTTTGCGGAGCCATAACTTTCGGGAATTATATCAGATATTGGGGAATCTTTTGCTATGGCTTCCCAGGTCGTCTGGCTACTTCACCTATATAGTGGGGACACTAAATATGGATAGAATTTTTTTTTTAAGTCGAAAAACTGAAAAATAGTCCAAAAATCGCAGGTTTGGCGCATTAGATCCGAGATTGCTGAAAATCCCTGCCATGGAATATGCCGCGACGAATATATGTTAAATAGAATTGCAATACGCGTCTTTTAAAAAAAAAATGAAGGCTCTAGCCCCCGTAGATCAATGGACAAAATCGATCAAAAATTTCACTTTTTTTCACTTTTTTCCAAACTTTGCCGGGATGGTACTCCGGTGTATGGTAACATTTTTGTACGTTCTAAAAAGCATTAGATAGCCCAATCCTAGGCCTTTCGAATGACACCCAACATGACTAGGTTTGCTCAATCGGTGGTGCTCAGCCGGAGCTTCAAACATGGTGCTGATCAGAAGTTGGAAATTTTTGACTTTTTCAAATTCAAATAAGTCGGCACAAATTTAATATTTTTTGGATCTCTCAAATGTTTTGGAAAGCTCTAAGGTTGCTCTTTAATGTTATGTACTTAATCAGAAGCTTGGCTCATCTGAAAGTGCTGAAATTTCAGCCAAAAGGGGTGTATGTCGGAATGTAGGTGTTAGGCTTAATTTTGATGTTAAAAGTGATGGGAAATGATGCCGTTGAGTGATTTCAGGCTGAAGTGATGCATATGAACTTCAATGGTGCTGTATAAACGTGCTCTGAAATCATTGGTGTGCTCAGGCCACGCCCACTTTTCGAAAAATGCCTAAAATGTGCAAATATCTGTAATTTGTGTCAAATTTCGCGGTTTTTGATTGTAATTCATGCTGTATGGTATGCGGGAGTGTATTTTTCAAGTGGTTATTCTGTTTCGGCACCAAAGTGTGCCTGAAACGTCTGAAAATCGGCTCTGTGAGTGTCGGAAACTCATTTTTCATGCTCCAAGGGGTATAATATGATTTTATAAGGACTTTTGCTTGTGAAAGGTGGCCTATTGATGCCTATTGTTAATACTTCCTAGAAATCTTCTTTTTATGTGCAGTCAAGTTTCATTTCTCATTGCTATCTAGAAATACCTTCTTTTTATGTTCGTTTAGATTGAAAACTTCAATCAAAACAGAGTTCTTTGTATTGCATGATAGTCCTCGAGCGTGACTACGTCACGCACATAAAAAGAAGGAAATTCCTCGGCTTCGTTGAAGCCTCGACTTTTGTTGAAGGATCGAATCAGTCTCCTCGGCTATTGCATCTCGTGAGGTCTATGTCCATCCTGGACATAAAAAGAAGGATTTGTGCTGTGATACTTGTAGTCAAGCGTGTAAAAGTCTGCAAACTCTTCGATCTCATTGTACGACAATCATTTGGGAAAGGCACCTCTCGATCTCATTGCGCGACATTCATTTGGAACAATCTCGAACTATAAAAGTCAGGAAACTCCTCAGCTGCTTCGCAGCTTCAACTCTTGTTGAAGACTTTGATCGATCTCATTGTGCGACATTCATTTGGTCCAGAAACAATCTCGAACTATAAAAGTAAGGAAACTCCTCGGCTGCTTCGCAGCCTCAACTCTTGTTGAAGGACTTCAGTTGAGGTAATCACAGCCCAAATCCCGACTTTTTTGTTTTGTATGATTCTATTCTTAAGCTAGGCCAAAATTCTACAACTACTATCTTGGCCACATATGACTTGGCATACTTCTCTCTCATTTCATGGTTTATCTATCAATCTATTTGATTATGAAAGATTATGACTATTTTTTCATTAGCTTCAAAAACTTCTAGCTTCATTCTACAATATTGTATCTTACATTTTTCAAATATCATACAATTATCTCATTATTTGACTCCTAACACATCCAAATCCGGGCAAGTGGTGTGATTCTAATCGTCACATATTTTGCTTTCTCAAATGAACGCTACTTATTATTATTCACTCATTTGGAATCGAAACAATACTTTTTTGTACTATTCACAACCTATTTCATGACTTTTTCGGGTAATAATTTGGGTCAAGTTTACTGAGCTTCAAATAGTTCAAATTCATAGTAATATACCCAACCTAAACATTCCAAATGTCACACAATTAACCCAAATTTGAGCTTTTTCAAAAACATAAAAATCGGGGAATACGCCTGGTTCACTATTTTCGCTGTGGAGGGATTTGGGCTGTGATTACCTCAACTGAAGTCCTTCAACAAGAGTTGAGGCTGCGAAGCAGCCGAGGAGTTTCCTTACTTTTATAGTTCGAGATTGTTTCTGGACCAAATGAATGTCGCACAATGAGATCGATCAAAGTCTTCAACAAGAGTTGAAGCTGCGAAGCAGCTGAGGAGTTTCCTGACTTTTATAGTTCGAGATTGTTCCAAATGAATGTCGCGCAATGAGATCGAGAGGTGCCTTTCCCAAATGATTGTCGTACAATGAGATCGAAGAGTTTGCAGACTTTTACACGCTTGACTACAAGTATCACAGCACAAATCCTTCTTTTTATGTCCAGGATGGACATAGACCTCACGAGATGCAATAGCCGAGGAGACTGATTCGATCCTTCAACAAAAGTCGAGGCTTCAACGAAGCCGAGTTAGATTTAACACACAGAAATACGATGAAATTGATTTTTCAAAACTTTTTTATTGGCGTTCCCGAATCGAGTCATGGGCGGCATTAACGGGCCGGAGTCTCTCAAAATGGAGAGCCGGGTTTGATATGCACCTTTAAACAGTATGTAAATTTTGGTTATCATATAGGTTACTGTATTAAAAGCTAATACAAAAGCATGACCTTGTAGATACCTAGATTTGACTGAAACCGATATCATGCTTTGAAAGCGCCCGAGACCTTGACTCGATCTAATTTTCAGGACAATGGCATGTGACTTCGCCTTCTCTGTCGTCGCCATTCCATACATCTTTTTCCCCGCCTTGTGCGGTTTCGGCCTTGGTGTATTCAGTTGGCTGAATACACCATTTCCACTACAAATATGGTTAGGATTGGGGGCGATGGGTGGCATGGGATGTTCAATTGTATTGATATTCGAACATCGACATCGGATCATTGTTCAACATCACTTTTTGATAATTAATAGAGAGCCATTGCGCTATTCAACCTATGGTTTGTTATATTTCATAGTTTGCAACTTATCAATCCCACTGCTTATCACTTCACCAAAAGATCAGGAATTGGCCAAGTTGCAAGTGTTGAAAGTTTGGAGCTAAACCTATCCTACAATCATTCCTTCCCATTTTAGCTCCTTCCATGTCCATCTCCATACTACTTCTACTCAATTGAAAGTGTCTATGTCCTTCAAACAGACACCTTACTATTCAATGTCTACATGTTTTCCATATGTATGGCTTGCACCATTTCAACAGCAACTTATGCCAGCCATACTGTATGGTATTTGTACTCCGCTACTGTTGTCTCAAGATCTGTTGCTACTAAGAAACTACAAATCAAGTTTTTCATATCTATGTGTATTCAAGTAATGACTACTGATAAGATCAGTACTATCATATATTTTCAGATATCAGTGATAGTGAGTATTGTAACAATACCAAGTGTCTATTGGAATATGGCGATATATTTCAACTACTACAATCAAGCAGTTATCAATTTGAGTTTCATACTGATCAGTTGTCATGGAATGTTCTCATCAATTGTTATGATTGGATTATATAAACCATTTCGGGAATATACAATACATCTGGTTCTACCGAGTAAGGAAAATACAGCTGATAGTGATGTCAAAATTAGGATTTCAGGCAAATACGGTAGACCAAACAACAGTAGTAATATAGTTAGTGTGACTAATAATGCATCACAATTTCGGTCTACACCGAGGAATTGAGGGAATGAAGATCAGGAACTGGCGAGCACATGTCTTTTGAAATAACATCAATGAATAAAAGAAGAACTTTATTTTTGTTGGCACTAAAGTGCGTAAAAGCGAAAACAGGGTTGGGTGTGTCGATTTTATTTCCAATTGGTGCACTTATGGATTGTACTCGATTGGCAAGTTCTTTCTGCGGACCATTCCATCTCCTTGGAACCATTCACGACGGAATTGTTTGGCAGCACCATCTGGTGTGTTGGTCCACTCGATGGTGATACGGTCGTTGTTGGTGTCCTATGAATGATAACTGATTAGTGATAACTGATAACTGATAACATACCTCTTGTCCGAACGCGAATGCATCGCAGGAAACGGCAAGAAGGACGGCCTCCTTTGGATCGAGTACTCCACATGGTGGTTCGACTCCAAGTCTCTTCATATTGGTCGTCTTGATACCAAATCCAATACGGCGAGCCGATGAATTGATCACCTTGATATGATAAGTGTGCTTATCATCATATGGGGCGTTGAAGACGATCTTCGCGTTTGGTTGGGTTTGGATATCTCCTGGTGGGACGGATTGAGCCATGTCGATTGATTCGATGTGATTCGATACCTTCAACTGACTTTATTCGCCCTTTTATACCCATTTTTGTCATGTTGGCATTGATAACCCAAATGATAATAGTTCACGTATCATACGTGATATTGTTTTGTTGTCGATTGACAAATAGGCAAAAAGAAAATATTTGAATTTGATTGGAATAATTGAGCGTGAACTATCTAATGTGTCATTGATAGGCGGAACCTAATCAGTTCGAAAAGTGACGAATAAAGAATCATGTCGGATGAAGAAGATGATGATCTTATCTTTAAACCCGTAAGTCACACCATTATCACCCTTATCAGTGATAATCCTATTATCATAGGGCACAGAGATATCCACCAATAAGGCCATCTACATTGTGAGCAAATTGTTGGGCGAAGGCGGTTTTGGAGCCGTCTATCGTGTGAAGGACAAACAAACGAGCAAACATTATGCAATGAAAGTGGAACGAAAGATCGAGAAAAGGAAGCATTCGAAGTTGAAGATGGAGATTGCGATACTGAAATTGATCGGCACGAGTAAACACTTTACAAATATTGTGGATCGAGGAAAGAAGGACAAGGAAGGATACTTCTTTTTGATAATGGAATTGGTTGGCAAAAGTTTGGCGGATTTGAAGGCGGATAGGGACAACAAAGTATTCTCATTCGGAACGGGACTCGGTGTATCAAAACAATGTTTAGAAGCAGTTGAGGCATTACACAAGAAAGGATTCATTCATCGAGATTTGAAACCACAGAACTATGCGTGTGGATTGGATGCCGATAAACATACAATATACATACTTGATTTTGGAATTGCAAGAAAGTTTCTGAATACAAAGAATGAATTGAAGACACCGCGAGAAACTGTTGGATTCAAGGGAACTGTCCGTTTTGCACCATTGGCATGTCATAAAGGAACTGAAATGGGACCGAAAGATGATTGTGAGAGTTGGTTCTATCTACTACTTGACTTGATACTTGTTGGTGGATTACCATGGAGAAAAATGGCCGAGAAGAATGAAGTATTGAAATGTAAGGAGGAGTGTCGGAAGGAGAAGAAGGAGCTGTTATTCAATGGTATCAAACAGACAGAGGATATCACCAAAATACTCGAATATATTGATAAATTGGGATATGCGGATCATGTAGATTATGAATTTATTTATAAGAGTTTGGAGAAGGTATGGATATGAGCATGATATGGTTGATATACTCATGTTATAGGGATGCAGCACTGCTGGATGTAACATCGATGACAAATATGATTGGGAGATACCGGGGGAAATTCAACAAAGTACCAACTGATATCCCTTATCAATATTACCCCACAACTATTTTGTGTTCTTTTTGAAAATGAATATTGATTGCTCATTCAACAGTTTTATTAACAAATCAAAATAATATATACAAATATGTCCTTACTTCTTTCTTCTGAATATTCTCTTACTCTTCGGTGGCAAATGATTCTCCAAATGTATTCCTTTGGTTTCAGGCAGGAAAATCGAGAAGACGATGAGGTCGTAGAACTGGAAGGCGAATAACACGGCATATGGAAGCCATTCAGCATAATCAGACTGGAAGTGATAAGGTGATAAGGATAGTGATAAGGGATATCATACCAAGTAGAATAGTTGAGGAGAGAACATTGAACCAATACGACTCATAGTTGAAACAGCCGATACAGCCAGATTACGGACTGCTGTTGGATACAACTCATTGACCATTAGGTACTTGGCAATGAATAATTGAGAACACATGGCGATTGTGATGGTTGTACCGATGGATAGGATAGGTCCAGTCTCACCAAAGTACACATAGACACCTACTAAACCTAAGCCGAACATTGTGAATGTCATTGATAGTTGATTGACAATCCGGCGGCCGAACCATTGGAAATTGTAGTCTAATACACTGACAGCGATATTGACTGCCCATCTCGAGGCACCGAATATTGCACTATTCCAGTAGAGGGAGCCGGATAACTTCTCCATGTTGTACATTAAAGCGTAGACGATGAAGGTGGTACAGATACTGGAATGATAAGCAAGATGCCAACTTCTATTTGAGTTTCCAACTTTGATAATCTATGTTTATATCAGATGTCGAATACGTTTGTCGGTTGTATATGTAGATTTCAAGTCAAGTTTCAACGACAATCAGAAACATGAATGACTATCAAACTTTTAGAAGCTCCAGTGCATCATTGTATCGATTATGGAGACTTCGGACAGAAAAGATACGACTCAAATAATGTTTTTGGAATGGTGAAGTTCTCATCTCGTCATGAATAGTAAACCATTATCTGTGTTGTTTCGTTGATATTGCGAATATGTGCACGCATTTCTTGATATACAATAGAATAGAAGAAGAACTTTTATTTGAGGAGCACGAAAGTGCACAAATGTGGGAAGAGGTAGTGGTGGATTTGGGTGATATCCGAGTATCCTTATGGATTGTACTCGATTGGCAAGTTCTTTCTGCGGACCATTCCATCTCCTTGGAACCATTCACGACGGAATTGTTTGGCAGCACCATCTGGTGTGTTGGTCCACTCGATGGTGATACGGTCGTTGTTGGTGTCCTATAAATGATAACTGATTAGTGATAACTGATAACTGATAACATACCTCTTGTCCGAACGCGAATGCATCGCAGGAAACGGCAAGAAGGACGGCCTCCTTTGGATCGAGTACTCCACATGGTGGTTCGACTCCAAGTCTCTTCATATTGGTCGTCTTGATACCAAATCCAATACGGCGAGCCGATGAATTGATCACCTTGATATGATAAGAAGACGATCTTCGCGTTTGGTTGGGTTTGGATATCTCCTGGTGGGACGGATTGAGCCATGTCGATTGATTCGATTTGATTCGATACCTTCAACTGATCTAATCCGCCCTTTTATACACATTTTTGTCGTGTTGGCATTGATAACCCAAATGTTAAGGGTTCACGTTTCCTACGTAATGTTGTTTTTTCATATTTATTTTTCAACAATCAAATTTCACCAATATTTTATTAGACACTATTAATTCTACAAAATATCTAATCATCGAGTGTCTCCGGTTCTTCCACATTCCATAGCAACTGAAAAAAACATAACGAATGAAATACTACTTGATACAATCTTAATTTGAAAATAAATAGGTCCGTATCTCACTTCGGATATTTCAAATTATCGAAACATGTCACTCCGTATTCAACTAATAGAAGCATGATTTAGTGTTGTCACTTTTACTGAAATGAAAAATGAGCACAAACTCCAACTATCATTGATGTTTATCATTTTGTTGTCCTAATCAATCACGTTTGTCATGATAAAAATGTTGCATTGTTTTAAAATAACGCCCATCTGCTCTCACACCTATCTTGATTCACAATCTTGGGAAAGGTCAATCACGCCAATGGTGTACACCATTCTGTGCTCTCATTCCATCATTTACGATGATTCACCGCTCTCTTTGTTTCGAAATTTCCTCTTTCATATTTCAACCTAGTTTGTTTGCTCAGCTGAGTATCAAATGCTTCATACATTGCTCATTGTCCACTTTATTCTCTTATACCTAGCTCATTCCTCCAACTGTTTATTTCAATTCAGATAGACATAATTGTAGATCCCAGCTACCAAATAACAGAAGAGCCTCTATCATTCCCTATGATAGTTGTGACCATCCACCATGAGATGTGGTGTCGCACCAATTATACCATCAATCGTGTTGCCACACCTTTGGTGTACACCATCTCATTCCCACACGTGTCTATTTTCTATTGATGGATTCTTCTCTTATCTGATTTCACATCAGTTGTCGCAATCTACTCCAAAATCATTTCAGTTGTTTTTCATACCTCCCCAAACATTTATTTTGAAACCAGCTGTCTGCGTCTCTCCATCTTCACACTATTTCATCACAAAGTTCGTAAAAAGACAAAAAGGTGTCACTTTTTGGCAGTTTTCGGTGTGATTTATTGTATATTGTGAGCACTCGTATAATTAATCTTCTAAGCTCCGTTGTCTACGTCTTACTCTCTCTTTACTATTTCATAACGAGAGAGTGTGAAAAAGCAAAACCTTATAAAAGAGGTCACCTTTGAACACAACGATCTACCGAAAAATGTGTCACTTTCTTTTCGGCTAGTGTTTTTTTGTGATCCGATCAGGGCGATACGCTAACTCTTCCAAACAAACACCAAGTTGTTTTTTGTTATTCTCCCCCATTTTCCCTCAAATACTGCAACATTGTTCTCTTTCTCTACTCCCTCTCACTCTCCCACACTATCTCGTTATCAAATGTGTCAATGTGAGCCCCCGTCCGGTGGAATTAGTCAGTATATACACATTCGGTAACCTCATTTGAACACACATTTGATACTCAGCCAACTGATTATTGTTGTTGTCATTTCTATTGTTCACTTTTGTCATGCCGTGTTTTCCTCTCTTTTCATTTATTTGTTTTTTTTCAGACCAAAAAATGCCAAAACGTTGTGGAACATCAGTCGAACAAACTGTGAAGAAACAAAAGAAGGAACCGAAGACAATAATGGAGTTGCCAATGAGTGTCGCCATCCAAATTGGCAGTCATCTTGGTGTGAAAGACTTGTTGAATCTGGCACAGACTTGTAGAGCATTGAATGAAGTGAGTAGACACGCAGTACCAGATACAAGTGACGGATATGTGACAATCAGTGAGAGGAAGGATGGACAAGACAATCTGTGTACTACACAGTACTTCGATCGAACATATTTCTTCAAAACAACACAACACAGGGAGAAGGAGGGGAATCAGTGTATTGTAGAGAAGTGAGTTGGTTGATATTGGTCAGATGCACCATGTTTGGTATATCAGCAGGAAATCAATAGTATATTTTCAGACTGAATCAATCATGGGTTATCGGATCAAGGGAATCAATCGACATGAATTACATCCAAGCAGCTACAAACAACTTCCTGACTGAAATCAAACATTTCAAGAGTTTGATAAGTGTGACAATGGAAATGAGTGAATGGACAGACAAATTGGATGGAATATTTGATATGGATAATGTGAAAAACTGTGAAAAAGTGCGATTACGAGGAGATTATGATAGTATAAATAGAGCAGTGAACAAGTTGAATAATGTGGATTGGATGAATTTGAAAATGGAAGGAAAGGAAATTGGAATGGAGTTTATTGAACAGGATACGGTTAGTTGATTGGTATTATTATAGATAAATGATTATATAATTACAGATAATGAAATGCGATGAAGTGACTATATCAGGGGATATCAGGCTGACAACAGATCAATTGATCAATCTGGATCATAAGCATATTTGTTTGAATGGTATTGATATCAACACAAATTCAATTCAAAGAATGATCAAAAATTGGATAGAAACAAAGACAAATGTGCAAGTATTTGCATTTAAATTGAAATCGAATGACATTAAATTGAATTGTGAGGATATAATGTCAGTATTTCGATATTCAATATATAACAAATCATATCCATTATTACCATATGCTAGTGATAATCAAATTGATATCAATCGTCTATTTTTCATTCATAATCCTGATCACTCATGTTCTCATGTTATTATTCAAGATTATTCTCTTATTTTTATTCGTGATTGGATGCAAGTTCCAGATATTAACGCATCTTTCTTTAATTAGGCTCTATTTGTGGTTACTTACTGATCTCTTTGTGCCACATTTCTGTTTTAATAAATCTTTTGTTTTCTTATGAATGTATTTTGTAATGCACAACTTTAAAAAATGATTCAAACGGTGGAAAAAGAGAATGATTGAAAATAAGAGATGCATTTTTCTTTTAGTGATACCAACTTTTTTGATCTCAAATGAATATTTGATTTGTTGAATAACAAAATGTAATACCAACAAGAGAATTGTTTTCACTATAATTGTTGATCTCCTATGGAATAACGTGAGTCATATCAAAAATAGTTTATCAATACCATCTTTATTGCAAAAATGAATTGGACTATTCTGATCTTGGTCGGAATATGTTTGGTATCATTCGCAATGTCAATTGGTATTCGTACCAAACGATTTCGGCAAACAATTCTTCTGGAATATCAAATATACGATAAACAACATCAAATGAATAGGCAAAGAAAAAAGGCAATAAGGAATAGTAAGGAAGGAAGACAAAGTACAGCGGAGGATATTGCCAAAATGTACGATAAGGGATGCATTGATTATCAGTTTATCAGTGATAACATTCCAGGATTGCAGTACAAGCATCAGATGAGAATCCAGATTGGAAAATATCAGCAACTTCCCTGTTAGCCATGTTCTCACCTGATATTCATATTTCGATATGTCATCTCGGACGAACATTCACTCTTTGTAAGTAATATCAGTTATCATTTATCAAGTATCAATCAAATTATAGTGGAATACCAAGTAGAATTGAATAGACATCGAGAAAAGTATCGAAAGATGAGACCAAATCAACAACCGATGATTGAAGTAGATGAGAAGGCGAAGAATATCGAGTTCTTTGTTGTATTCAACCAAACACATAGGGCATATAGTGTGGATAGTGAAATGAGAATTCGTATCAAAACAAAAGAGGATCCAAATGATGATACAATAAAGATTACTGTATGGAATCAAGGTGGTGGATGTGTTGATAACGGAGAGATTGATAAGAACTTTATCCATTTCAAAAAAGTCAATGTAGCCGGATATGAGAAGATTCAATCAGGTGTGGAGTTTAATCATATGCTTGCTGGAGCGTAAGTGATAACATAGACTGATAATGATATGATAACAGGATTCCAACTGGCATGTTGTTTGATTGGGAAGCATCGATAGATCGAAACGAATATTTTGATGGAAGACAATGTCATAATGAGTATAAAAGATATACAGCAAGTATGTTGAAACAGGCACTATCCGTTATCATTTGAATTATCAGAGCCTTTTGTAACTTATATGGAATATTTCCTGGCAAGATGGTCAGCGACTAATGATCAGCCATTATCAATGAAAATGTATCAAGAAGTGGCCAGTAAACCAGACTACTACGTGTTTCGATATCGTTTGCCGGTGAAATTGCCATATGGTCAGGTTGAGGATTATGATTTGGTTATTGAAAGTCGATATGTTAGTGATATTATTATCAGCTTATCAACTGAATTTCTTATCAGAATCAGCACGGAGGTGGAGAATGGAAGGTACACAAAGCAACATTGAAATGTCCGATTGCTAGACATGACACAAGGGATATCAAGACCATTTATGCAAATGTTATATTCAATGAAGTCAGAGACAAGTATGTTCCTTATCACTTATCAATTGATAAGATTATTATTTAGATTGAAAGAAGTGTTGGATGGATCGGAGAAGTGGTATGATGTGTATGATACGGTACGAAGATATGCTCGAGATGATGACAATGGAGTCAAGTTTTATATCGATGAACAGCTTAAATCATGTGAGTATATCAACTAGTTATTGATGATAAAGCGATAATTGTTAAGCATTACCAGAAGGTATCCATGATAATGATATTGAAGCAAGACAAGTAACAAAGGCAATTTATAAATCGTCGACTGAACTGTACATAAATGACAAGTACATGACATTTAGAGTTGGGTTGATACGGATGGAAGATGGAAAGGAATTGAAACATCGGGATGTTGTGTTTGAATTCAGTTATGTAAGTATATGAGGAAGAAGTGTTTGATATGAATAGTGAGTTACAGGATGACGTTTTAGACTATTGGTTCCTCGATGCAGTCCATCTACTCAAACCGAATGAAGTCCTTAAAGTGCCTGGAAAACGATCAAGCAGCATTGAAGAATCGGATTTGGAATATCTACCAATTTTGTAGATTTCTATCATTTTTACTCGGTTTATCACGTTCTTTGAATAAAATAGTCTTTTTTGATATAGAACTTCAATACAGTATGATTGTTGGTGTCTATTAAATAATGGTGGTTTTGGTACAATTGGCAGTTTCTTATGTGTTGCTCGACGAATTTGACTGATCGATTGTGTGAGTTATTATGGTCAAGTCTAGTTGATTTCGTTGATATTTCAAAGGCACAAATGCCTTTTATATGGAATTCTTCAAAAACTCTCCAAAAACTCGACGAAATTTCCAAAGTGCGGATGCGCGTCAAATGAAATGTTGTGTGTGTAGTCCGACGTGATGGTGATCACACACTTTAAACTTTTTTTTTAGTTTTGTGAAAGTTTATAATTTAATTTAAAGAAACTAAACAAGTTTGAAATCTAATATAATATTTATCAAAAAATATTACATTTAATCGCGTATTTTTTGAGACATAAATTTGCTTTGAAGGCAAAACCTGAGCAAAGTTATGCCCGTTCGAAGTTTTCGCAGCCCATTTTTTCTATATATTGGCCCGTCAGTATTTCATTTTTTGCATTTTCTTTTCTAAAGTAACAATATATGTTTCAGGTCGCAATGACGGACTTGTTCGTCAGAAATGGCGAGGAGCCATACATGCAATTCTCGAATTTCAAACTTCGTAGTTATTTTCCGCATGAAGTAGATAAACTTAGTGTTTTGAAAGTTACTCAAACCAAAACTTTTGATGAGGTAAGGATTATATTCAATTTTTCTTATTTAATCCCATAATTCCAGATTGGTACCCCAATTGCTGGTGGTTTATACGATCCAATCCTAGGTCCAGATAACAATTATGATCTATGCCAAACATGTAATCAATACGAGAGACATTGTCCAGGACATTTAGGCCATATTCAATTGGTTGTCCCTGTTTTCAATCCATTATTGTACCAGTTCACATACAATGTAAGAGATTCACAAAATACCATAAAGTTTGATCATGAACTTTTGCAGATTCTCAAAGGTTCATGTGTTCATTGTCATCGATTCACATGTAAAGGTGATGGAATTGCTGCCAAGGTGCTTCTTGCTCAATTGAGATGTTTCGAACTCAACGTCGAACATCTCTCGCTTGATATTGAACCTATTTTGATGGAAAAACTCAATAACAGTACGTTTTCAATATAAATAAATTTTATGAAAAGAATTTTTTAGTCAATATCACGGATGACGATGTAACCGACGACGATTCAAAACTCTACACCGAAATCGATCTTTGCATCTCACAAATGGCTCAAAAACCGATTTCTGAGCTGAAAAACTATGCCAACGCGCCGACGAAGAATGGTGTTCAATTGAAAAAGGAGATTATTCAGAATTTTTGTAGGAATCATTTGGTGAGTGTTTTTGTAGCTGAATTTTTCAAATAATTTAACAATTTCCAGTTCAAACGAGTTCAAAAATGTAAACTGTGCAAAAACCGAAACGGAGTGATGAGAAACGACGGTGCCAGATGTATTCTACTCGATTTCTCAACTTCACGAGGAAAATCAATGAAAGCTATCATTCGAAATGAAGATGGATATGAAGAGGAGTCATCATCTGATGAAGACGAGAAAAAAGACAACAAAAAAGGATTAGAAGTTGATAGTGGTGTGGATGTCACAGAAGGAAGCCTTGAAATGCAAATGAAGAATGTTCGAAGTGGTCAATGTAACAAATTAGCATGGAGAGGATCAGAAGTCAGGGAACACTTCAGAATTCTGTACAAGAATGATGGCAAACTGCTTCTCAAGCTTTTCCCAATGTTGATTGATGAATTGGTAAGTGTTTAAACAAAAACTTTGGTTTTTTTAACTTTTCGAAAAAAAAATTTCATTAAAAAACGGCAAATGTTTTGAGAAGGGTAAATTTACTTTACGTAAAGTTTTCGAAATGTAAAAAATAAAATCTTAAGTATATCTTAGCATACGTTTTATGAAATTTTGTTAATATAGAACTCTGGCTCAACAATCTGTCCACTTGACGGACTTTTCCTGGAAAGAGTGTTAGTTCCACCAAAGAAGTTCCGTCCGATTCGTATGTTCAAAGGATCACAATACGAGGATCCACAGACATTGAATCTTCGTAGAGTGTTAGAAGCTACTGAAACTATTTCGGTAAGATTTATCGATTCGAATAAGTAGTTATCTGAAGTTTTTCAGGCCATCACACTGATCATGAGAGGTGATAAGAGTGCGGAGCTGAAGGAATTGGTTGCTAATCGTGTTCGTGGAAAGACAATCAATGCTCAAATGCACGATGCTTATCTTCATCTTCAACTTCGAGTCAACGCCATTTTCGATCAAGATTTGAACAAAGGAGATCCGAATAGTATTGCTGGAATCAAGCAGATTTTGGAGAAGAAACAAGGACTGTTCAGAATGCATATGATGGGAAAACGTGTCAATTTTGCTTGCAGGTAAGCGGGTACAACTGTTGAGTTTTAATCACAAGTTACTCTTTCAGATCCGTTATCACACCAGATCCATACTTGGATATTGATGAAATCGGAATCCCAGACATTTTTGCAAAGAAACTAACATTCACGGAACCTGTGAATGCATGGAATTTGAAAGAAATGAAGGAATTGATCAAAAAAGGACCACATCAACATCCAGGGTGAGAATTTATACTTAAATTTTAAAACTTGGATTATTTCAGAGCAAACTTTGTTGTCGAACCAAATGGAAAAAAGTCAATGCTCGGAGATAAGCCGGAAGAAAAAGAGCGTCGATACAAAATGGCAAAAACACTTCTACCAACAACATCCGAGAATCTTCGACAAACAAGTAAAGTGTTGAGACACATGAGAAATGGTGATATGATTATGATGAATCGTCAACCATCACTCCACAAACCATCAATTATGGGTCATCGAGCAAGAGTTTTGACTGGACAAAAAGCATTGCGAATGAACTACGCACCGTGTAAAGCTTACAATGCGGATTTCGATGGTGACGAAATGAATGGACATTTGGTGCAAACACATATTGCACAGACTGAAGTTAGAGAAATTGGTTAGTTTTTGAAACTAATAAAAAAGGTAGAAAAATTATTGTTTTCAGCCAACGTCGGAAGTAACTTCCTCGTTCCAAAAGATGCCACTCCACTTCTTGGTTTGATTCAAGATCACGTCGTTTCCGGTGTTCTTCTCACACTTCGTGATCGTTTCCTTGATCGTGAAGATTTCATGCACTTGGTCTTGGCGTCATTTGCTCAATATTCAAAACGTATCGAAATTCCACCACCAACAATTCTCTACCCGAAAAGATTATGGACTGGAAAACAAGTAGTGTCGACAATTGTCAAGAATTGTATCCCGGATGGAAAACCGATGATCAATTTGGATGGAAAAGCGAAAACACCATTGTCATGTTGGATAGTACCAGGATTCAAACAACCAGATTTCGATATGAGTGAATCACATGTTGTATTCCGACAAGGAGAGTTATTGGTTGGAGTGTTAGATAAGGCACATTTCGGAGCAACACAATTCGGATTGGCACATTGTGCATTTGAAATCTATGGCCATCGATGTGGTATTCAGTTGTTGTCGTGCTTCTCCAGATTATTCACCACTTTCCTTCAGGTATTTACAACTTTTCATTATATTTTATAATAAAATATATTCCAGTTCCATGGCTTCACCCTCGGAGTAGCTGATATTCTTGTCGTCAAAAACGCTGACGCAAAACGTAAAGAATCAGTAATGGAATCAAGAACTATTGGAGATCAAGTCGTCAAAACTGCCTTCGGATTAGCAGAAAATGCATCAAAAGCAGAAATTAAGCGAACACTTGCTGCCACTTATTGTAATCCACGTGGACTAGGAACTGATGTGAAAATGTTGGATTTCGGTATGAAGCAAGGAATTGCCAAGTATAACGAAGCTATTACAAAGTAAGAATTTCCATAACTTTCCTTTCACAACTTTTGTAACTTCAGATCGTGTGTCCCAACTGGTCTCCTTCGTCTTTTCCCTCAAAACGCCCTTCAACTTATGATTCAATCCGGAGCTAAGGGATCAGCCGTCAATGCTATCCAAATCTCAGGATGTCTTGGTCAAATTGAATTGGAAGGAAAGCGTATGGCAGTCACAATCGCCGGACGTACCCTTCCATCATTCCGTTGTTTCGATCCTTCTCCACGTGCTGGTGGTTATATTGATCAGCGTTTCTTGACTGGTATGAATCCGCAAGAGTTGTTCTTCCACACCATGGCTGGTCGTGAAGGTTTGGTCGATACAGCTGTCAAAACGTCACGTTCCGGATATTTGCAACGTTGTATCATCAAGCATTTGGAAGGTATTCGTGTTCATTATGATTCAACTGTTCGAGATCATGATGGTTCGGTTATTCAATTCCGATATGGTGAAGATGGAATGGACACAACGAAATGTACATTCTTGAATAAAAAGACGATTCCATTCTTGGAAGACAATCTGGAGGCGGTTACAATGTCTTCAAAACCAAGTGATGTGGCTGATGCGGATTATGGAGTGAAAGATGCCGAAAAACGATACAAGAAGATTACAAAATGGAGAAAGAAGGCGGCAAAGAATGATTCAACTGGAAAGAAGTCGTACTTCTCGGCATTCACTAATTTCTCAGCTGAAAACGTTGGAATGGATAAGAAACGCATTTTGGGAATGTGGTTTGAGTTGACGATGGAGGAAAGAGAAGCATATGCAGAGGGGATTCCGAAGAAGTGTCCGGATGCTGTTGATGAGAAATTCAATCCAACAAGTGTACTTGGAGCACTTCCCGAGAAGATGTTAGATGAATTGAATGGATATTGTTCGAAGGTGAAAGCAAATGAAGAACCAAAGGATACTCTGAGACGAACATTGTACTGGAAAGCAATGAGATCATTGGCTGAACCAGGAGAGAATGTTGGATTATTGGCGGCTCAATCAATCGGAGAACCATCAACTCAGATGACACTGAACACTTTCCATTTTGCCGGTAGAGGAGAAATGAACGTTACCCTTGGTATTCCGCGTTTGAGAGAAATTCTGATGACTGCATCGAAGAGTATTGCAACACCAAGTGCTCAAATTTCTGTAATTGATGGAACACCTCGCGAGAGAATCGATTCGATCAAGAGGGAATTGGATCGAGTTTATTTGAAACAATTGTTGAGGAACTTCACATTGGAAGAGAGAATTACTCTTAATGCAAAGTGAGTTGTCTTTGAAATTAAAGATATTCGAATTATAAACTTTCAGCAAATCGTGTCGTCGTTACCATCTTCGCCTGGAAATTCTCGAGTCGAAGAATCGTGAACAAGGTGCTCGTCACATGAAGAAGTCGGCTATTATCGAAGAGCTCGAAAAACGATTCTTCCTTCGTGTTGCTCATGCAATCAAGAAGACATATATCGATATCACCCAATATCAACAAATGTCACATCGTAAAATGAGACCAGGAAATCTTGCTGCAAGCGACGAATCGAATACATCAAAAGGACGACGTGGAGTACAAGGACCTGATAATGGAGATTCGTCGGATGAAGAAGCGGAAGGAGGAAAAGAAGCAGATGCAGCTGAACAACGATTGCATCAACGTCATCGAGATGAAGCAGCGGAGTATGAGGGAGAAGAAGAGGAACAACAAGCAGCTGACAAGACAACTATGGATGATGAGGAGATTATGGTAAGTGAGAACATCGAGAAATTGGAATAATTCATATTGATTCAGGATACTGATGCGGAGAAGGAAAAGAATGAAGATGAGGAGGAGGATGTGAAGCCAGTCAAACAAGAGGTTGTTGATCAGAGCCGTATTCAGGTAAACCAACCATACTGTAGTAAAATCTAAAATTATTGTATTTACAGGCTGTCATTCGTTTATCAGAAAATATCTACGAATATTCGTATGATATTAAATCGAGCAAGTGGTGTGAGATTGTATTCGAACTTCCATTGAAAAATAAGACAAAAATGGATGTTGCTTCAATTGTTGAAAGGTTCGTTTCCCCCATCTTTCCTGAAAATAAACAACTCTTTTCAGCCAAGTCGAGGCATTTATCGTTCATCAAACTCCTGGAATCGAGCGTTGTGTCGAAAGAACCGATAGCAAGGACGGAAAGGATGTGATCGTGTTGCAAACTCAAGGAGTCAATTTGGCGGTATTATTACTGAAGTTTTCAGTTTTCAATATTTAAACTTCAGGCATTCTTCAAACATGCGGACGTTCTCGATGTCAACAGTGTTTCTTCCAATGATTTGAACTTGGTCTTGCAGAATTATGGAATTGAAGCATGCGCAAAGTCTATTGTTAATGTGAGTTTTCACCAGTATATCTACATATTTGGGAAAGGGGATAGGCTGTTAAGTTGATTTATTCCCAAGTAACAAGGAAACCTTTTTGTTTTCCAAAATTTACAAGTCTATTTTTCCAGTTTCTTTTTCACTGAGGTGAATAGTTTTGGTGGAAAATTATAAAACGGCCTACATCTTTAACCAGATGTGTTGGAATATAATAATACAAAAAAACAACCCCACAGTTCAAAAACCTCACGATTGTTTTGAACAAAAAAATATTAGTTTACAAAACAAAACCATTCTGAAAAACCCTGAAAAACTCGCTCCTATTGTTTCGGCTTCTTCTGCTTCTTCTCCTTTCTCATAATAACGCTAATTAATTAAACAATGTCACATGTAGGCGACGAGAACAGTGCGAAGATTTATGATTACTGTCGTCGTTCATCTCTCCTTCTCTTCTATTGCCTTTTTTGTTTCGCACCAGCCACGCGTAGCTGTATGTGAGAAGTGATTGATCGGCCTATTAATAGATAAGACGAGGAAAAAAGGAGAACTACATGTGAAGTACATATGAAATATAGACAATTTTGATAGTAAAACAACTTTTTTGTGTAACTTTTTGATGGATGAGTGTCGTAATACAGAGCTGTCTGAGTTCATTTATTGTCAATTGTTGAAAAATTGTCCAAAGACCAAATACGAGGTTGGCTAATTATTTTGACCTACAATCAGCGGGTTTCTTTCACATAATTAGCTTCATATTAGAAAACAAAGAGTTTCACCATCCGCATGACAAGATTGCAAGTTTCAAGATTTTTTCGTGAAAAATACGTTTTTTACACTGTTTTACGAAGCTTGCAAGAAAGTGACGAGATGGTTGTTTTGGAAAATATGTTACATGTGATACCGAATGTGTCTTATTACTTTCGAAAGTTTCTTCGCTGAACTTCAACAGCACAATAGAATGTCCTTCAAAGCTCATGAGATTGGCAATGGGCCAACATCCCTCAAATTCACAAGTTTTTTGGTCAACAACTAGACTATTCGATCGTACTTTTCCCCTCATCAACCATGAGCCAGTCACCAGATGACTCCAACCAGTTTCAATTTGATTTATTCGTTTTACATAAAACAACATGTTAGTAGTGTATGGTCAGTAAACATTCTGTTCATGATCGGGGTCCGGTACCGTCAGGGTCGATCGTGTTGTGTGTGTTTCCAACTACCCCGCCACCGCATTCCATCAATGTGAGAAGAAGAAGGAAGAAACTCATCAAGTAGGCGCCTGGTACCTCTCAGATATTTGGATCGTTTTTTTCTTGCTGTTCTATCTGACTCGAAAGACGCAGACGGTGAAAAAGGATGTTTTGATTCTCTTTAGAAGTCGTACACTTTTCAATACTGATTGCTATGGAGAATATCACTGTTTGGATGGAGAAACGAGATGGTTGGAAAACATAGATGGGCGGATCGAGTGTGTGTTGCGAAGGACTTCGTCTCTCCTCTTGTCTTCTTGTACCGATTATGTGTGTTCGTCTCTATCTGATCTTGCGACGTCACCATCGTGCGTTCTGTATTATTCCCCTTCACGCTCTCCACTCCCCACCATAATCTATTCGCCAAGATTCCTTTAGTGCTCTCTGGCGCACCCTCCAAGTTTTAGATGCTCTCTAACATTTGATGGCTTCCTTATTCGATCGATATTCGTTCAATTATGATAAATGTATTCGTAGGAGGTGGGCAACTATACTATATGTGTCTCTATTCATTCCAATACTATTTCAATATGTGTTTTGAGTTCAAGCCCTTCCCATTTCGGGGTGCAGTATTTTTCTGATTTGTGAAACAATTGAAATAAATACGGACAATAGACAGTTAGATTGAACGGGTAAAATGTGTGAAAGAGAGAGAGAGAAAAAGTTATTTTTAGATTTGGTACACAAAATTATGAAAAACAAGTCGAAGCTTTGATTGATGGACCCAGTGTCTAGTGATAGTGATAGTGATATCTAGTTTTCAGTTTTTTAAAGAAGGAAGTATTTTTCGAACTGACAAATAAAGAAAATATCGGGAACTGTTCCATTTGGGTAGATCAACAAGCATCAAGAATCAATCACATGGGGCAGAGATTTGTTAACTATTTATAATTCGATTGGAATGTACATACATTGAAGAATTTGATCTGATCTAGTTGATCAAATCGGGCGTTGATATCAGATTTCACTTTGATAATAAATAAAGGGAAAAGTGGTTTTTATGGATTCAAAGAACAATTGAAAGTAAAACGATGAATGGGTTATGATCATATGTTTTTCAGGAAATCACCAGTGTGTTTGCTGTTTATGGTATTGAAGTATCAAGACGTCATCTCTCATTAACTGCTGATTATATGACATTCACTGGACAAATTGCTCCATTCAACAGAGGTTCATCAATTCCCCTTCTTTCGTATCTCATTTTGAATCCCTTAATTTATAGGCGCCATGTCATCAAGTTCATCACCACTCCAAAAGATGACATTCGAAACGACGATGGCATTCCTTCGAGAAGCCCTTCTACAAGGTTAGTTGATCCCTTGATTTATCACAAAAATGTTTTGTTTTTGCAAAACAAAAAAAGGGAATCTGCTTGACCGGCCTTAATGCGCGCGCATTAGACACAATACTCTTTGAATTTGACGCGTAATGTGTATTTTAAAGATGCGGAAAAGTGGAGAAAAGGGATAGTTTTCAATATCATTTATTATATTATCGGATGTGGTGGGTGTACGAACGGCATCTAGAGAGGAAAAGAGATTATTGAGTACAGAATGTTTTTCGATATCAGAACACTTTTTCTCCGAGCGACGGTTCTGTGAACTTTGTGTGTGTGAAATATGAACAGTTATCAGCAAAAGTTGATGTATGTAGATCAGAAGAAATGTTTCTTGAAAAAGTTGATATTGGAGGAAAATCGGCAACAATTTGGAAAAAGGAGGAAAACGGTTTTGAAGCGTAGAGTTCCATCATAATAACTAGATTGTTTCCCTCTAATTAGAGATTTCGATCCCTCGAAGCGAAATTTGCAACTTTTGAAATGGATCTTTTCGAAGTTTACAAAGTTTTTTTCCGATTCGTCATTTTTCGAATCGCCAACCACAAATTGTATGATTTCGAGTTGGCCGAAATGATCACAAAGTATCTTCTTTTGAAATAGTTTCAGTCCCTTGTTGTCAACTTTCGTTTGTTACTCAAATTTTCCCCAATTATCATTTGCTTCTTCTTCTCCCACGATCATTTTCCATTTCATCCTACACCACATTCATCGTCGTCGTCGTCCTCTTCTCCAGTTTCCTCATTGCGCAGCAGCAGCAGCAGCATTTGTCGAAAAAGTCGTCTACGACCATGTGTATGACGCGTGAAGATCATTGAAGAACGTCTGTTGTGTTTAGAAGACGAAAAAGAAGAAGAATAGAGTGTACGACCTGCTTGCAAAGCTGCAAGAAAAAAAACAACAAAAGTTGTAGACAGGGCAAAGTTTTATGTGATTGAGCGACGAGAAAGTTCCCCATAGTTACGTAAAATGAGCAGAAATCATGCGCGGGGGAGCAAAACGGGGATTGTTGACATTCTCGCGGTTTCTTTCGGCGGAACTGAATCACATCATTGCGTTCGGCTCACAGAGAAATGAGTCAGGTTTATTGGCAACATGCCAACATCTTTTGACCAAGAACCATCATCGTATTTATTAGTCATTATTGAAAAACAACATTTTGAAGAGAAACTTGTAACTATATTCTTCCCTTTGGCAAACAACGAAACGGTTAATTTTACGAGAAGAAACGAAACCACGTGGTATTGGTTGTCTTTATGTATTAACATAATTCGAACGGTTTTTTTGTTTGAGAAGAACAATCGACAAAAGACACTTTTGTAATTCACGTGAAATTTTTGACAACAAAGATTGTTCCTGATTCGATATGATTTGTGAAAAGAAAAATAACAGTTGTGTTTTAATAGTGGTCAAATTATATTTGTACTGGCAAAGGTACACTTGTTGATATACATTCTAGCCATGCGGAAATCCCTTGCAAAATCTGTTGTCTTAATCTGAACAGTGACAAATCAGAATAATTGTTTTTCAATACGAGCTGAAAAATATTTGTGTTGACCATTGGCAGAGTCGAAAAACAGCCAAACATGGACCTTTTTCACCGAAAATCCAGTCGAGTTCCGCATTCATCACCCCGATGATCGTTTCACATATACAACACAACAACACTAGGAACGTCAGTAGTCGTCGTTGTTGATATTTACTTTAATTTTTTGTTGTTACTAGTTGGTTGGAAGAGACGCACTATACATGATATGACATGACAGTCCAATACAGTAAGCCCTACAGTATCCCAATCTATTTTTCGCGAATAAATAAGTGCAGCGGGTCTTTTTGCAATTTGGGTTAGTCTCTTGATCGGGCATTCTTCATCCACCTTCTACGTAATGAACCTTGGTAATTGTTATCAAAACGAGATTTCGGTCGTTTTTTGAAGGTTAGAATCGGAGGATATATAGGTTTGAAGTGCACTTTTTGTATGAACTTTGGAGTCGATTGTTATATATAGTATGAATACCATCAAGTATGAACTTAAAGTTCACTGATGAAGGAAAACTGGTTGGTTGATAATTCCTGGAAGAATTTGCATGATTTCAAATGGCTTCTTGGCATTTCATCGAATATGAGAAAAGATTATACGAGGAAATGGTAGTTTTTTAAAATACGCGTCATTTTATTGCCATGTTTACCGTCAAACCACAAATATTCAATGAAAAGGTGTCTGCCCCCGTAGATATTTGGCAACATTTTTAAATATCTTATCATTATTGCCCACATACATACGCACGTGTTTTCCACATCAAAACGATTTGACACTGAACCCAGTCATGAGCTATTTCAGCACCGGAAAGATAGTGCAGAAGACAGTGACGATCGAAAAAAGAGCATTGTGTGTTATTGTGACATTTGTACTACAGTAATCTGTGATGTATGTGTGATTAATATGATAAAATCGAGAGAAATGTAGTTAATTGAGATGTTTGTAGTTCGGTGGACTTCCAAAAATAGGCAAAGGTTTATCAGAAATTCATACTACGCAGTTTCAAGAACCCTATTCCTTCTTTTTTGTGTGGGCTCGTAACAAAAGAAGTTCCTCGTTTTTGGTTTGCACGTAGGAAGAAGGTTCAAGTTCGAGCATCGCTTATCACTGATAATCAATTTCTGATAAGACGACGCCTTTGTACCTAGAATGACATTAGGCAAATGATTATTATGTGGAGAGCGAGGAGAGTGTACATTAAACTAGAATATCATGTGAATGGCCTAATTAGGTCTATAAAATTGCGTATGAACTTTCAACCATTTTCGGAGAAAACAAAAATATCGGAACGCTTCGAAAAACAATGTCTGAAAATTTAGGACACGTGAATTTCTAATAACACTCGCCGCCTGAAAAATGCCTTTTTGACCAATGACGTAATCATATAATTGAATTTTGTAGGAGAAGAAGATTGCGTAAACTCACCGTCATCAAGAATCGTACTCGGTGCATTACCACGTGGAGGAACTGGATCATTTGATCTACTATTGGATACCAACATGGTTTCTGAAGCCGAAGAGCATCAAAATCGTCGGAAGTCGAAGAGGAATAAGAATTTTTAGGTTAATTTCGTTTTTTTTTTGATTTTATTATTATTTTTGTTGTTGTTGCAATTTTACCCCGTTTTTTGGTGTTTTGTTATGTCTTGTTTAGTGATTATCGTTTTTTCTTTGAAAATAAAATGATGCAAAAGTCATATTTTATTTTTTGGTCAACAATTAATCAAAAAAACCCAACTATTTTGCCGTAATTCAACGAATTATGCTCTTCACTTTTGTTTTGACGAAAAAAGTTTTTAGAAGAAATATCATTTATTATTCAAATATTCACATATTCATTGGCGTTTTAAAGCTCTTTTTGTTCTTAATCACAGATCATTATGGGTTTCGGTTCGATGCGCTTCAGTTCGTTTCAAAGCAAAATGAAAGGCAAATTGGTTGAATTAAAGCAAAAAGTCGAAATTTGGAATATTTCAATTCCAAATTGGAACAATGTCGAGATCATTGAGAATTGGTGTTGTGGTGTGCACCAATTATTCAGATGGTGTTGGAATTGGCTGGATACTCAAACTGAAAATAGCACAAATTAACAAGCTGATAAACTGATAAGATTTGATCAACTTACCACTTTCGTGTCGGTTTACAGCTTCGACTTCTAATTGGTGTACGGTAGGATATGAACTCGAGGTCTCGAGACGATTGATGGATAATACTTATCATTTTCAGTTATCAGTTAATGATAGAATGAAGACTTTACGCCGGCCAATTCCGTCTCTTTTATACTCGCTGCCGCTTGAGACTCCGCCCACTTTCTTATTTGAGGGGAGGAGGAAGGAGGAGGCAGCAGTTTCGACCGAAGGAAGGAGGAGGAGGAGGAGTAGGAGGAATATATTGGACGAGTGCCAACACCTACATTGCTCCTCCTTCTTCTAGTTGTACTGAACAATGGGGACGAAAACGCAGAGACTGGTTTGATTGAAATATGTGGATTACTGTAGGTTTATGCACCTAGTTCGGAGTGGGTCCAGGCGCGAAATTTTTGGAGTACTGTAGTACTGTAGAATTTTAACTTAGAGTTTCAAACAATACTGTAGGGGTACTGTAGATCTACAGTAATCTACAATCCAATAAGTTGTTGACTTAGGTAAGTTGGCTGAGTATCAAATGTATTTTCATTAAGACTAGTTAAGCCTTGGGACCCACCACGAAATTAACACTTTTTTCCGATGAATCATATTTTCGTATTGAGACCCACACAATCGGATTACAACGATTTACCCTTTGGATAATCGTGAAAGTTTGTTTTCAACTCGTCAACACATGGATTTTGATAATCCTAAGTCCTTTCAACGTAAACTACAGTAATCCTACAGTAACCATTTTGTTGATTCATAGTACAGTAATCCTACAGTAACACCCAATACAGTAGCATGATAGCTACAGTATCCCATATATCCACATATACAAGAATAGTACCACATTAGACTTTGTTCAGGTCAATTACGTCATCACGAGACCGGTTTCTATAGTGAATGGATTCCGGGGGTCTAATTGGTGCAATTTGGTGTCATATCATAAAATGTTTTATTATCATCAGGAATATTTACAGATAAAGCTTTCTTATCAGTTATCAGTCGTTTGGATGAAAGACACGTTGATGGAGATCATTGAGGTTGAAGTAGGTATTGATGGGGTTATTCCGATGGTTTTGGGATATTTGGTTGGTTCATCAAGCTAAAAATGATAAAATGATAAATAGATAAGAATATTAATCACTTACTTTTTCCTTGTCACCTTCACACATCTTGCTCTAATCGGATTACGGTAGGATACAAATTCTAATTCTCTTGTTGATTGATGGATAATACTTATCATTTTCAGAGTTATTTCCCTTATCATCCCCCTTATCACTTCCTTTTATACTTCTTCCTTTTTATCAAGACTCCGCCCATTTTCGATAACGACGGAATATCTACAGTATAATGGAAGAATGGCGGTGGGTTCTTTTGTGATTGGAACCTACCCGGGGGGTCATTGTTGTTCCATTATACTGGACAATGATATTGTTATCATTATCAGGTATCAATAACAATAAATATGGCTTCAATATATGTTTCGTGACGGAGAGTGTGTCTGACTCATTTTGATATATATATCCATAAATATTATTGAGGAACTAGAAAGAAGGGAGACAAATAACTGGTGAAAAATACAAATATGTATGTGTAATATTCCCTATAATAATTAGGTTAAGAAATCAAGGTGGACAGGTTTTTTGTAATATATGCTAATATTTAGGTTTAGATATCATGAGGCAATACCCTTTATCACAAACTACAGTAATCCTGTCGACTTTGGAGGGATATCACAGACTACAGGAACCCTAAAAGGAATATTAGGAACTACAGTAACCCTGTATATACCCAACTTGAGTGCACTTGTAACATGGTACAGTACTCGGACTGATCATTTCACGTCAAACCTCGGTGTACCCTCGACTTTTTCATCTTGTTCGTATTCTCTTGTTCACATGACATTCATATCAATTCTATATTTAGCTACTTATCATCTATTTTAGTGTCCCCCCACATCACACAAATCTCACACTTTTTTGAGATTGAAGTTTGAGTACAACCGTACCACAGACACGTAGTTGTTTACATTAGCCTAGTGGCGACTGTCTGGAATTTGATATCGTTATCATTTATCAGTCGTATCTGATATGTGTTATTATTATCTTTCAAAGAGAGATGAAATGATAACGATCTTTGATTGAGGGGGACAACCAAGTTTATGGTTATTCCTCGGTTTGCCTTTGAAAATTCGTAGGTGAAAGAGCATTGACGTTGTGTGGTTTTGAACTGGTATTTTGATGTGTGTGTGAAGGAAGGAAAAGAAGAAGGAGAAAGGAATCAGAATGTGTTGTTGGTCAGTTGAGTGGACGATAGTGTGTGTTGTTGTGTCAATTAGAGGAGGATTGGAAAGGGGATTCTTGTGACTACATCATACTACGAACAAATGGATTCGAGATAGGGGATCGGTAATTTTTAGAACGATTAGCTCATTTTGTGTTTCTGATGTATCAGTCACATACAGTATTCCAAAATAGAACCACAATAGGGGTACTGTGTTAAAGGCGCACAAGAGAAACATTTCAAAAGCACGTGTCTAGGCTTGTCTAGATGGATATAGGAGAATAACTGGTTGACTGGATAGACAATAGAAAACTACAGTAAATAGTTCACAGATTCTAAAGAGCTGAAACCTACTGATTACAAAGTTACAATGCGTTTTTGAAAGGTCAGAAGACCTATATTATCATTCGTATATGAATCAAATCAGTGACTTTTGGTGCCCTTTTGACAATTCGCCTGGATTCAAACTAGATACGGTATCATGCTTGAGGCGCATATAAAAAAGTGTGTGATTTCCTTTGAATTTTGTATGCCACGGGACTAACTTTGTTGGAGACTGGTGATACAATATTTTAGACATATTTGATGTGTCTGAAAACTTTGATATTGATTTGGAGCTTCTATGTCAGCTCCGATATATCCTGCATACGAGTGAATCGATCAACTTCCATCAAATCGACATAGTATCATCAACACAAGTTTATTCATATTTTCAGTTGTGTTTTGGTTTTCAGACACGGATCAATCTGTTCTTGACTCTTCTCCAATTATGGCAAGACACTTATCTAATGTGGTGTGACTTTAAGAAAAACCGAGTTGAACCTAAACCTAAACTGTTGAAAAACCCCGGTTGAGATAGTTCCTTGTTGAAACTTGAGTTCATCAAACAGTTCCACTGAGTTTACCCTCACATTCCTTGTTTTGATGAACAATATTATTTCGAAGTTTCAATTTGATAAATAATCCCAAATCAGCTGAAATATCAATGTTATCACCAACTATTTCATTAATATCTCAAAAAAAGATGAACAAAGTTGTGAAATGTTTCATCAAATTGATGTCACCTGTATATAAACTTTGATCCATCTCATTTTTTCGAAACCGTTCTTTTCTCTCTTTCTCTCTATCACTAAAGTTCATATATTTGTTATGATAATCCTTATCAATTTGTCTATATATTTTGATATACACGTGAGTATAATCATCGGAGGCGCCATAGACCCCCAACTATTTTCGATATTTGTGATATGATAAGATGAGGAATTTCACACGATCATCATTTACGAAGACGAACGAAAACTGAAATATTGATAGAAAGGGACTTGATTACTCGTCGAATTCTATTTGTGTCTATCGATATATCAATCTTGTATTTAAGTGATCATTATGATCTCTTGTATTAACAAGCTTCGAACTATAGTAATTATGTTCTGTTGAGGGAGTGATGTCATCTGTCAATTCATGTCAATTTTTAAATGAAAAACAACAAAAATTGGGGAGAAAATAATAACAAAACATTGATGGTATAAGGGAATATCTATTGTACTTATCGGATGGAATATTTCAGAAGTGGTCTTAATTTCCCTTCTGATTATCAGACGTTTTGGAACAAAATTGAATGGTGTTCAGATTTCATGTTCAACTGAATCAGTCTGAAATAGCGCTTGTCTCAAATGGGTGATCAATCTCAAATATTGTTGTTTTCAATCAACGACTTACAGTTCCTGTATTGTTTTTTACAGCACAGTTTGGCTGAACATGAGCGATTCGAACAGGGAGTTAGTTATGATATACATTAACAGTCTGTGAAAATATCTGCATGGACAGAATGTTTTTTGAGTTGTTTCAGTCTGATGTTTTAATTTCTTCCAATTTCCAAAACATACATTGGAGTATTCGAAGCTTTTCTCCTAAAGTTTAAGTCATGAATTCAAGTCAAGAATTATTGTCATAAAACTATCTTTGAATATCTGAATTCATGCACCTTATCTGAACGAACTATGGAAAGTAATTGTGTATAAATATCTTCGTGAAGAGAAAGTACAGGGTGGGAGATAATTACCCGGACAGCGATAGTTATAGTTCTAAGAGCCATATTTCAAATACCAGGATAAGTATGGAGATGAGACTCAATAACTAGTTTGCTAGTACCATCATCAAAATATTTGACATAGTTTCCGTACATCCGGCCTGCTTTGTGAGCGATGATACCACGTCAAATCGTTGATGTCAATTTCGGTTTTTTTCGCTCTCTGCTCGCTGGTGGCCGACGCGGTCGAGATCATCTTTCTTGAGTGGCATTTTCGAACCGTGGAAACCATTTTTTGTTATAATATTCACAGAATGCTCACTAAGACTTCCAAAAGTACTATTTAAAAAATAAACACAAGCAAAAAACCCTCCTCAACTTTCCAAAGGTGATGGTTTTGTTCCCATTTGTTTATTGAATTGCTGTCAGCAGATTTTTTGCCAATATGAAAGTGAAACCAGGAAATTAGTGTATATTCCGACTATTCTATAACCTCACATGTTCCCACAAACCAATTCTCACTTTTGAAACAAAAATTAGGGTGTTTACTATGTCGCGACTCCGACTCACAAAAAAGTGGATTCTGACGACGATTTTCTTGGCTTCCTCGCTTCTTCTGAATGCACCGTGTCCTACACTGAAAATGTGTCTTCGATATTTTGGCGTGCGCTTAAAAATTCGTTTGCCGCGGAGCGCGCTTACATAATATGGTTTCCTAGGCCAGAAGTGGCTTTATTTGGCTATTTTGCTGGAAAAAGTGGATTTGAGAAAAAACTGGAAGCTGAAACTAAATTTTCGACGCTTGGCGTTCTAGATAATTATTTCAGGCATCTTTTAAAGGCTACCCTGGGTTGATTGGTGACGAATTCGATGAGAAACCGACGTTCGAAATTTGGACTTTTTGTTGTAATTGCTTTCATTTCTGGAAAACCTTTTTAATGGATGTTTATAATGATTTTTGGTAATAAAACTGAGAAAATACTTCTAAATATTAGTTCGTACATTATGAAAATCGGTTCAAACACCCGTGGAACTATTTGCAATCTGAGATAAACTTCAAAACTTAACGCTCTATTGTAGATGGGAGCTCGTTCGAAGAACAAGAGAAAATCTATGAAAGCGTCTGATGCTTCAGTAGAAACCAATAAATCGGAAAAGTTGACATTTGAAAACGAACAATTGAGGGTGAAGATTATGAATAGAATTGAAGATATTGAACAGCTGCAGAGGGAGAATAGGAAGATACAAAATGAAATATCAGATACAAGGGAACGTGAAACAAAAGAACATCAGGAAAATTTAGGTTTGAAAAGAAAGGTATTATTAATAGAGCAGAGTATACGTCTCCTAAATTGTTTCAACGAAAGCAGTGCCAAAAAATTGAAAAAATTAACATTGGCTAACAAAAAAAAGGGTGTTCGATCGGCGGAATTATCAAAAAAAGTTTATAATCTGTCGAGAAAAGGTAACAGAATACAAAGCAAGATTGAAACTATTGATAAAGGATCGAAGGAGGTAGATGTACTTGTTAAAAAATGCAAGAAGTTTTCAGATTTAGTATCAAACGCATCAAAAGACACTCGGTGCGAGGAATTGATTTCAGAATGCCGACGAATTGGAAATGAAGATGATATTCAAAATTTCTTGAAATACTTCTTATCAAAATACCTTCCAAAACACCTAGATTACGGTATTTTGCTGAAATTTACCCCACTTCAAACTCTAATGTTCAAAATGAAATATCATAATGGTGATAGTAAATTGAAAAGTATCAAACAGTTCTTCACAAAATTAGAAATTTCAGATCCATTCGCATCTCGAACATCGGTTGCTGTATTAGAAAAAGAATTATCTTCAGATTCTCAATATGATTACGGTACAAATGTGGAAAAAGTCAAGATGAATGGAAAAGAATATGATACGAAATCGGTGGTAGTGAAAGTCCGAAGCATTGGGAACATATTGAGGAAACGTTTGGAGCAGTTGGCAGTACACAATAGATTGTTATTCGATGAATACACAGGAGACAATATTATGGTTTGTCTCACAGGTGATAAAGGAAGTGGTGTCACAAAGTTATGCCTTCTTATTGCTAATTGCGATCACCCTAACAGTCCATACTCATTGATTCTTTTAGGTTACTATTCAGGCGATGATTCATATGATAGCCTTAAACAACATTTTATGCCACTTTTTGATGAGTTTAGTGCGTTAAAATCTATCGATTATTCACATGATGGTATGAAAGTGACAAGGAATGTAACGAAATGTTTGATTGGCGATCTAAAGTTTGAGTCGGCAATCATGGGTCATGCTGGTCAAAGCAGTGAACATCCATGTACAGAGTGTGATATCATCATACCTTCTCACGGTCATAATAAAACTTGCATTTCCACATTTGATTTCGATAAAACATGGCCAAAAAGTGATAAAAACAGCTTCAAAAATACATCACTGATTGATATGAATAATGTCAAAGTTTTGTACCCACAATTTCACACAATATCTGGATTGTTCGAAAAACATGTTATGAAACAAGCTTATGCCATTTCAATTATTCGTGATAGTAATGGTGTCAGTATTCCCGAGACATTCGAAGGTTATTGATCACCTAAAACCCTCATTAATTTATATTTTTAGAACAGAAGAAGTATCTGTCAAAGCTTGAAAAGTTGGAGAAATCACAACAAGACGAAGTAGATGGCTTAGGAATCGCTCTTCTTCACACAAAAGGCGCATTAACTGCATACCAAGACATTCGAAAGCACAATAAAGTCAAGGCTGGATCGTTAGAACAATGTAAAGGTTTGCCGTGTCTTATTAATTATGATCCATTTTGTGATACACCAAGTATTGATTGGGTTCAATGTCACAAATGTCATGAACATATTCATACTGTGTGCTCATTGATCTATGATCCATCGAAATTATCTGTTTTGTCGCTCGAAACTACCAAATATACCTGTTACAGATGTTCAAAATCTAAGTTCGGCCATAAATTTAAGTATTTACAGGATAGTTTTGATGAATTTCAGACAACATATGACATCGCATTCCAAAAATTAGTGGATACAAAAGCAGTACGGGAGCCGTTGGAATTATTGATTAGAAACTTTGCTGGAGAAACCACGAAAAAACTTGATTTGTTTTTAAGGCATCATGGTTTAGAGTATAGAACATACTGCCAACAACTCGACGGAAATCAAATCCGCAAGTTTCTACGTCCAAATATTATCAATGAAGTTTCAGGCTTATTGGAGTGCTCAAGCAACAAGACACGTGTTGCCGATTTCCGGGAATTGATGTACAGCATGGCCGATATTATGTCATTATTTGATAATACGGTGCACAATACTACAGATTTTGATCAAAAAGTGGATAGGATTAAAGATAAATTTATAGAATCAATCAAAAAGTCATCAGCTGAGCAGACAGTGAGCCCTAAACTGCACTACCTAATCAGTCATCTGTTTCCGTTAATGAAAAATATGAGATCGGGCGGCAAACTCACAGAACAGGGTACTGAGCACATTCACCATATTCTTAATGTATTAGAAAACCTCTTCAAAAGTGTAACAGATGTTGAAATCAAGGCGAGATGGATTGTAAGACGACTCAGTCTTTTCAATTTCTTGTTCGATTCAGGCTATGGCGACCTGCTCAATTTAGAAACGATCGTATAGGTAATAGGTAAAGTAAATAATTCATCGGATATAATTTTACCGTGATAATATGCAAAAGTTTTCAGGTTTTTCCCTATCACCGGATTTCAGGCATAGTTTCATGTTTATCAATAACCTTTTTTCCCTATTTTTCACCAAAAAAACTGGTTTATATTCTTAATTTTCACAATTGTTGTTTTTTCAAATAATTGCAATGTTTTTCTGATTGAATGTTTCATTTTTGAGCAAAATAAATGAATGTTTTCCACAATTTTCTACAAAAATATAGCTTCAGACGTTCTAAAACGCTTGAATACTTCTAATATCAATGTAAATGGGCTTTCTTTACAATAAACTTTCGGAATAATAAGTGAATTTAGCATTAAACACACCCTAAATTCCCAATAATCGTCACAAATCACTTTTAAAATATATTTTCTACTTAAAAGCGAGAGACACTTCAAAAGAGGCGCAGACACACAATTTTTGCGCCACTTTTTTGCTGACGCGCTTTCGGTGTAGGGCACGGTGTGAATGGTATTACAGATCGCCATTGCGGAAATCTCTTGGCTAATCTATTTGGGACGTGTTGCAACTGATGTTTGTGCAAAATTTCGCTTAAGTTTCGAGGAATAGAAAACGAGACTGCCCTAGAAATATAGCAATATGTCCTTGGACTACCTGCGAGCAGAGAGTGATTCAATTTCATCGCATCTCCGTGATGCCATCGCTCAGAAAGTGGGCCGGATGGACGGAAACTATGACAAATATTTTGTTTATGGTTCTAAAAAACTTGTTTTTGAGTCTCATCTTTATAACTATCCTAGTTTTTGAAAAACCGTGATCCAAAGTTGTCCGGGTAATTATCTCCCACCCTGTAATATGATAATGACGATTTGTGGGAGTATACGAGTTTCAGAGCGTTAGAGTAAGGATGCAGATTCATGCGATTCGATGTTATTAATGCATGATTATGTTTGACAGACAGTGCCAGAAATCTACTTCCATCATATTTTATAAGTAGACTATAACCTTGGTCAACCACCGAAACTTCCAAAACTGCAACAAGATTACTCAACTATTTGGTTGATACTATATTATACGTGCCAAACTAACGGCTAGGAATAGAGCAAGTGCGCTCCTGGGTCTCGATACGTTTTTGCAGTTCGGGTACTGTATTTACGTTCAAAAAGCATTTTAGACGTTTCGAGACCAAGGGGCTCTTTTCCTAGACGTTACTTTGGCACGTATAATACTTTTGAAATACTATGTCCATATTCATCCCATTTGATATTTCTTATTAGGCATTATATCAAAATTATCACATTAATGCGTGAACCCATCCTGATATTCTCTGTTTCATCGATTATCATTGTTTGAAATGATTCTGATCAGCATCATAAATGGTAACTATTATCACCTTGATATGCACATCTATATCATTTTCATATCAGTATTCATATTAATAAGCATTATAAATGGATGTAAGTCGAATGATCGGACAAGGAATAGAGGGAAATCGAAGGAGGAAGGATCGAGGAAATCATCGAAATCGTCGAGGTCGTCGAAAACATTGCAGGAACCATCAAACCAGAGAAGGATAAGAATGGATGATCGAGGGATTGAGAATGTGAATAGTATGATAATTGATAAGTGATAAAGATTTATAAAAATTGGATACAGATTTGGTGACGCTTAAAAGTTTGAAAGAACTCCAAAATACACAGCCATGTAGTGAAAAGAAGTGTGAAGAATCGACGAAGGATAATGGAAAAGAGGAAGAACAAGTACGAAGGGGGAGTATGAGCAATAGATCAAGACGGTGAGGGATAAGGGATGGATATGGAAGGACCTAATCCTATCTTTATAGAAGTACACGACAAATCAAGATGACAAATGGCAATGTGAGGATCAATCCGAATAGAAGTTTGGTGATTGATAGAAGGAAGAAGAAGAAGAAGAAAGGATCGAGTAGAAGGAGTGGAAGGAGGTTGGAAAATAGTGGTAGATGATAAATATAAGGATATGATTACAGTAGGAAAAGAAAGAGTGAGAGTGACAAACCATCGAAACGGAGTGGAAGGGAATCGAAGAAGTCGAAGAGAAGTATGAAGAAGAAAAAGAAGAATGAAAAGAGGAAGAAGAAGAAGGGATTGTTTAAGAGAATATTCAAAGGAAAGAAGAAAGGCAACTCGGAGAGGAAAAGTGAAAGAGATGATGACGATGATGAGGATTGAGTTTATTGAATAAATTATTTTATGTTTGTTGTTGTTGATTTTTTCTTTTCAATGGCATATACCGATATGGGAATGTTCCGATCACACAACTTGATGATTGAACAAGAAATATGATTTATAACTGATAATTGATGGCACACAAGGTGATACTAAATATTGTAGAAACTAATTGGTTAGATATGATTTATAGGTTATACTGGTAGCTTCTATCCCTTATTTCCATTCAATGTTTATGTTGGATATGAAGGAATCAAAGATGGATGAGGTGGATATACCAGGTATAGAATATGAAACAATGGAACAATTGATTGAATACGCATATACAGGGAAGATGGAAATAACTACAGGTATTCAATTATTTAATCAATTATCACTTTATCATATCAATATTATCATAATATAACAGATAATGTGCAATCAATTATCACATCTGCCCATTATTTACAATTGACTGATCTAGTTGATTACTGTTCTGGTTCCTTACGAGACATATGAATAACTCGAACTGTCGAAATAAGCAAAAAAAAGTGCTGGAAATGAGAGTTTTGATTCATTAGACACTTATGGTTTGTTATGGATTTTTTGGTCAGTATCAAGTTTTTGTGTGCTAGGCTCCAGGTTTCCTACTCTGTCAGTTTTTTGACTACATAGGTTTAGGTTTAACATACTAGCTCGAGTCAAAGTATCACAACTTGCCAGGTCCACAATATGATTCGCTTTAGTAGAGGTGTAACGAAATTTATTTTATCTACTATTTTTTCATAGATTCATAGATTCATAGATTCATAGATTCATAGATTCATAGATTCATAGATTCATAGATTCATAGATTCATAGATTCATAGATTCATAGATTCATAGATTCATAGATTCATTCATAGATTCATAGATTCATAGATTCATTTTCATAGACCCCCCCGCCGCTGCACGACTTTTTTTTATAAAAAATCGCGCAAAATGCTAATTTTGGACAAAATCAGTGAATCAGTTTGGAAAAATTGCCGGATTTGACAGTTTTAAGTGACTCCTTAACAAACCGGATTGAAAGCTCGAATTTTACATTGGAAAAATGGGAGATTCTCATGTAAAGAGTGCAGAGTGAAGATCCAGGGGTAAACCAGACTCGCCAGTCATAATATCTTCAACGATTCATCGATACTGACATAACTTTTTCCTAGCCACAGCCTCGTTGATTCATTCTCCCATAAACTTAGAGAAATTCAATCTGAATGGCGACATATACATATCCATCAACGTTTTGGGTCCATCAGAATATCCCTATTGTTGTCGATTGGACAAACGAAAGACGCGACAGGGCGGATTGAATATTATGAGCAGAAGGTGGATAATATGACATCATCGGTTGAGTAGAGTGACCCTAAGGAATGGTGTGTTGTGTTGCATCATAGAAGATCCTGCTCTAATCGCATTCTTACAACATTGGTTTTTGTCATTTTTTATCCGAAAAAACAATTAGAAAACAAAAACTGTGGAAATAATAACAAAACAATGATATAGGGGAATTGAACTTTTCTAACCTAAAATTACAGAAAAACAAATTAATTTGTCTTTTTTCGATACAGCTTCGCATATTTCTCCTTCAATGCTTTGATTTGTTCGGCGTCTTCGGGATTTGGCAGACCAGATCTGCAAATTTTCAAATTGAAGCTGGGAAACAAGCTGAACACGAACCTTTTATCAATATATTCACTCTTTGGGAGTCCGTATAATTGTTCAATCGACATGAATCTAGACCAATGTGGATACAATTTCTTTCCAGTTGGTGCCAATTCATCTTGCCATTCTTTGTTAGCTCTGAATTTTTTATTAAATGAGAACTATTGCTTCAAAACAATTTTACTTACGTTGCAATTGTATCTTTAACATATTTTTCCGGGTTGAAAGCTTCTAATTCAGTGAGCAGTGATTTCATTCGTTTTGTGAATTCTCTCTCAGCCTATAATAATTGTTTTTAATTTGTGAAAGTCAACATTTGTTACCTTGAGCTTCTTTTCTCTGTGATACTTTTGATATTTGAAAAAGTCTCGATCGAATCTCCTCTTTCTCTTATGCTTCTTCATTTTCTTTCGTCGAATTGTCAATAATCTTGGTGATAACCACATTGGTGCTTTATCACTTGTTCCTGGTGCAATTATACTTTTGTTTCCAACTGTTGGTGCAAGTTTCTCCAAGATTTCTGTTAAAATTGATCCTGGTGCAATTTTAGGCGTCGATTGCTCGATTGTTGGGAAAGTGTAGACCTACAAGCACCCTTTTATATACATTTCGAATATTTTTACTTCACTTACTTGTTGTGGTTTATCAATTGATGGAAGTTCGAATGAAACAGATGCATGTGGAAAATGATACGATCCTGAGGCGCCATTCGTCGGGAATCCCTTCTCAATAATCGTGGAAGACGACGGTGGTGGAGGTATCGATGGCAAAATAGACGATGTTGGTGGTGGTCGGAAATCTGAACAAAATAATTTGAATAAACCAAATCTATAGCATCGAATACAACTTACGATGAAACTGTGATCTTTGCGAAATCGTCAGGCGATTACACGCCTCGACAAGTCGCGAAACAGCGCGGCTCATTTCACCCGAGTATCTGCAAAAAAT
Organism: Caenorhabditis uteleia; assembly: GCA_963573275.1. NCBI lineage: Eukaryota > Metazoa > Nematoda > Chromadorea > Rhabditida > Rhabditidae > Caenorhabditis > Caenorhabditis uteleia. The sequence goes on from OY752134.1 coordinate 6,168,154, forward strand.
TTGATTAAGACCAATACTTTTTAACGCTGAAAATAAGTTTAATATCGTTTATAAAAAATTAAAGGTAAAAATAAACATATGTGCGTAAAGTTAAATGCATCTGGTGTGCGTGCATTAAGAATGACGCAATGTTGCGTCAAGTGTTTTCAAATCGTTGCGCGCGCGAAAAAATGTTTGTTTGATTGGAAGTTCGTTTTCAGCTATTTTCATAAAATTTTTGAGCTTCGAAATAATTCAAAACCGTCTAGTCAATAATTGTGTTTCTTTCTATCGTTCTCCTTTTCTTATTTTCCACAATACAACGAATATTCTGAATAACTAATTTGTTTGCAGAATGTCGTATCAAGGAGCGACGATAGTTGCCGCACCAAACGAGTTCAAAGTACCATTCCCACCATTTGTTCAAGTCAGTAAAGTACAGGTATGAAGATTTTCTTGGTAAAAATATGTAAATGTTTACGAAATTCAGTTCCAAAAAGATCAACCATCGCGTTTGCTCGCTGTTTCTGGGTGGGATGGCGCCTTGAGAGTCTACGAGGTTGGAAAGGTCGGAGAAATTCATGAAAAATCAGTTTACACACACGGAAAAGCGATTCTCTCGTGTACATTTGCGGTATGTTAACTTTCTATCACTTTTATTAATTAGTTGTGTTCAGGGTTACAACAAAACCGCATTCGGAGCTGTTGACCACAAAGTAAAATTGGTGGACATCGAAAGTGGAAATGGAACTCAACTGGGAGCACATGCATTGGCAGTTCGATGCATCGAATACAATCCAGTCAGCAGTTTGATTGTTAGTGGAGGATGGGATGCGAATGTCAAGGTTTGTTCATTTATAGCTAAAAGTATATGTAAATTTGGATTTCTTACAGTTATGGGATGCTCGCAGTTATGGCAATGGTGCCCAGAACAATTTCACTGTTGGAAGTCCAGTTTATGCAATGGATGTGCTAAAACACAATATTCTTGTTGGAACAAAAGACAGGTACTCATTCTAATAGCTTTTCGTATATTAAATAATGCAATTTCAGAAAAATCCACTTTTACGATTCTCGAAACGTCAGCAAAGCAGTTCAAATCCGCGACAGTCCATTGAAATATCAGATGCGATGTATTCAATTTTTCCCAAACACCGAGGCATTCGTTGTTTCATCTATTGAGGGAAGAGTTGCTGTTGAATATTTGGAACAAGGAAATGCTGACCAAGTTAAGAGAAAATATGCATTTAAATGTCATAGGTATGTATAAAGTTTTATGAACTTTGATGATATAAAGTTTGCAGAGAAAAAACAGAAGATGGAACGGAATTGATCTATCCAGTGCACGCCGTCGCATTCCATCCAAAATATGAGACATTCGCGACAGGAGGATCAGATGGAATGGTCAATATTTGGGATCCATTCAACCGGAAGAGAATTATTCAATTGCACAAGTATGTTTCTGGTTAAAGTGTAAATCACAAAAAGAATTTTGCAGATTTGAAACGACCATCTCGTCACTTTCATTCAACGAAGATGGTACACAACTCGCAATCGCCTCGTCTTATCAATATGAAAATGAGGAGGATCCATCGCCACATCCAAACAATTCAGTCACAATTCGTCATGTCACTGATCAAGAAAGTCGTCCAAAATAAATCAATTCTCCCAATTTATATATTTCTTCATTCTGTAATATTACGGGCATCATTGTTAACATGATAATCTCCGCATTGTTCTTCTTTTTCTCCTATTTTAACTCTTATCTAACGCGGCAATTAAAAAAAAGGATCGCTTATTTATATAGACGTTTTGTTTTGTCGTTTATAAGTTATTCAGTTTCATTCATTTAAATAAACAAGTTCAGTTTAACCTAACTTTTCTTTTGCTACAAATCAGGAATGTTTCAACATTTTCCAAGTATTTTCAATAACAATAGAAGTCGGAAATAAAATCTGACGTTTCAGATGCCAAAAGGCGACTATCCAACATTGAATGAGTATTCACAAGCTCAAAAACAAATGGGAAGTTGTTTGCCCGAATTTCGAGCAACTATGGTGAAATCAGTGCAGATTGGATCAACATTTGGTGTTCCATTCGGACTTTATGTTGCTTATAGGTATAAAAATTAATAACTATTTGAAATAATGAAAATTTTACAGGCAACATGGTCGAGATTTGAAGCCATTTATTGGCAAATCATTCGCCACTTGGGTTACATCAACACTCACATTCACATGTTTAGGATTGATGGGCGGCATTTATAATTGTCTGCGAGTCAAATTCGATTAAATCTTATTCTTCTTCTGTTGTTTTAGTTTAGTTTAGTTGTTGTTTTGTGACTGTAAATATAATAACCAAAGAAATAAAACTGTTTGTTTGCTGTTTGCTCTCCCAAAGACAAAAATTGTTCATTATCAAGCACATTGTGTAATGTTGATGAGATTTTGCATAACACACAGCTCATTCTGCTGATGCTGCAATCAGTGATAACGGCGATGATTATTGTGTTGTTGAACACTTCTTCCAATCCTTTTCAACGCTTGGAGGTTTTGATATTTTATTGATCACATTTTTATTAAAATATGCTCATTTTCAGAACAAAAACACATTTTTCGTACTGAAAGGTGGAAAAAAACATTACAATATTTCAATTTTCGCGGTAAAAATGTCAAATTTCCATTTAAATTCTGAAGCTGCGCCTTTAACTACGGTTGGTACCGTGGTAAGACACATTTCTTTTATAAATTGTATGTTCCTTGACTTACGGTAGCTTCGTTGTAGGACTCGATTCAAACATTTGCCCACTGTTCCTTTAACCAGAAATCAGAAAATATAAATTAAATTTTCAGTTTTTCAACGAATTCAAAATTTTAAACGAACAAACAACACAATTTTGTGTTTCTTCACCCACGAGGCAACCCATTTTCCGATTATAATGAAGATAAATCGTGAGATTTTCATATCAAAACAACATAAAAGGCGATAAACACGAAGAAGTGATAAAAACGGCCACTTTTCGGGAAAACAGTTCGGCACTTTTGATTGTCATTTTTCAATAAATATTCGTCTGCAGACTAGGCAAAAGTGCAATATTTTTCCACTCAGATTGCCCTTTTCCCAAATAATTATATTATTTTCTCCTACCATTAATGACTGATCATTGACAAATTAACAGACCGAAATGAATGGGGCTTGTTTTGTACTTTGTCCTCCTATTTTCTTTTCCTCACCCTTCTTCTATCGTTTTACTCACGTTTGTTCGCATAATACACTTTTCCTGGCCTGATAATGATGTAAATCTGTCAATTTCAAAACTTTATCACTTCCCTATTCAAAGTTGCTTTTTCGAAAAAAAAAATATTTTCCCTTTTATTTCTTATCAATTTTCGTGAATTCAGGTACTTGCTCGAGACACAACAATTTATAGGAAACGAGTTTATGATGAGAATATTATCAGCCCAAAACGTGAGTTGTTTTTCCTCATTTTTTCATGGAATTCGATCAAAAACCCAAAAAACAAATTGCCCAAAAAAACACTTATATTCTAAATAATGTGACCTAAATTAGTCACGTGCCTCTTCGTGATTTTCAAAATAATAGAAAACAGTAAAAAAACGCGTCATTCATCGAATTCAGATGAATCCCTCTATAAATTATCACAATCGTATCAATAAATGATAATGATAACACTATTCATTCCGCTGCGATCTTTATCTTGCTTGACCCAAACAATCATATCATTGATATAACAGTAATATTCAAAATAACATTGTTCAAAAACAGCTGATAGCACTTTTTAATCTTATTTATTAGTTTATAAATAGGCTTGTACGCAAAAACCAAAGGAACATTTTTGTATTCATGCAACTTCTTCTCAACATGTTTTCAAATTCTTTTTTTTAAATTTAGGCGTTTCTTGTCGAGACTGTTGCTGCGAGATTGCATCATTTTTCAGTAAACAAATTTTATCTGAAAATGTAGAATCCATCTCCCAAAAAAAAACAATAGTTGACTAGGGACCAGTTCTATCTGTCCTCCAACCACACCGTCTTCCTCTTTCCTCCTCCCCCATTTGCCCCTTTTCCTCGTCTTTTCTCCCCAACCAACCAACAGTTTATCGATGTGCGTACGTATATATCTTGTTAGTTAGTTACAATACTTCATTCATTTTCCCCTGTTGTTTTGTCCTTCGTGTGTTCCATTCTACAAACGATCGAAGATCGAACCGATCGTTTGTATTGGTAACCAGAATCAGTGAAAAGAAGAAGAAGAAAGAAGAAGAAGCAAGGGACAACAACTGCCGCCCATCTTCGTAAATTCTGTTGATATTTACGAGAGTTCGCGCTTGCAACAATCTGTTGCAAGTCTTTTTTGTTTCGAAAATCCTCATAGAATTCCACCTTCATGTCCTTGAAAGTTACTTTCCTAGCTCCACCTTTTTTATTCAAACCGATCATTTAATGATCTTGTTCACCAATTTCTGATACTTTTCGCCCACCTTCCAAGCACAAAGATCATTCAGTGTTCCAGTTCTACTCTCCTGCTGTTTTTCGCCCTCCATCGTTGTTTTGTTTGTCTTATTATTTTTCACATCAATCGAACGTCTCGATCAGTCTTGCAGAAAAGTAATACTTGTTCTTTTTTCCAAAAACTCCTCATTTATATAGTTGTTGACGACTATCGAGTATATTTTCAGATGACGTACGATTTGTCTCGATTAACACAAGATATACCGACTGACAAGGTTGAACCATCATCACCATCATCATCTGAATCATCGGATCAGAATGGCAATTCGTCACCAAACTATGAATATGCACGACGAAGATACACTGGTTTATCGCGGTGTTCCTCGATTGATTCTATATCAAATGTACGTCGAAGCAATTTTTCCGATAAAACAACTGATAACTTTATTTTAGGAAATCTTCCTACCCGAATATTTCTCATCAGAAGAGCTCGACAAATTGAGCACAGCATTGAGCGAGGTAATTGAATATGATATACTGTATATTGTGTATGATTCACGTGAATGTATCATGTTAATGAAATAGTAGGCGTAATAATGGAGTGTAGTAGAGAGGGCGATGAGGACAAAGTCCAACGAACACCACACCAAAATGATTGGTGTGTTGTAAATAGAGTGAGGATGGATAATGAGGGGCACATAGAGAGATCTATGGACATTTGCCGTTCGATTGCGACTTTTGGGGACGAGAAATGTGAATAGAAAGGGAAAGATGTGTGTTTTTTGTGAGGGAAAATTACTGTATTTTCGAGCTTTGGACGCCTGAAAAAGCACTGAAAAATTTTCAATAATTTTAAAAAATTGCAAGAGTGCACGTTCTTTGTCTAACCTGGTAACAAAGTTTTTTTTTTCTACAACTAGTTCTTCCTATTATCAAAAAAACAGCAAAAGTGAAATGGAACGGCGTTCGAAATTTAAAATTACACTATTATTTGAAATCCTTTCTCTTGATTACATCATCTTTTGATGATCAAACTTCAGAATTGAAGGAATTTCAGATTTTGAATGAATTATTTCTTTAAATAGAAGAAAAACATAACAACTTTTGCTGCTACCGGTTTGATAAAACTACAACGCTACACTCAAGATTCCAGTTGATTAATATTATTTTTATTTTCCCCCTAAATTTTCACTTTTTTGTTGCCATCATCACTCGAGTACTGATTAGACAAACAAAATACATCATCATTCTCCATTCGACAGTTGGTATCAATTTCGAATTTTCAAAGTTGTTTTTCTCTATTGTCATTCGATTACCAACTCTTTTTTTCCTGTTGGGGATGAATACTTTCGATTCGAATGCGATTACGACGATTTGTAAGGCTACACTTCAATATTATTCAACACTTCCGTTTATTGATCATATGATTGAGGTGCTTTACTTACTGTTGTTGTAGGGATAATATAGATAATTAACTGAGTAATTAACATAATTTGTGTATTTGTAGGTATCATCAGATGGAAATCCACAAGCATCAACCTCATTGATCTATGACATGTTTCAAGCACAACTTGCTCTTTGGACATGTGCATTTTCCCTAGTATACTCTTATGCTTGGGTTCAACATCGCAAAAAGTTTTTGCTCAGTATTGTAAGTCGACCTTGTAGTTGAAAGAGCAAGTCAAATAATTCGATTAATTTCCAGTTTATTGTTGTCCCAGTGACATTTACACTCACTTGCATCATGTCATGGTTGTTGGGATTGATTGTGATCGTTGGCAGAATATTCTCAACACCAGTCGATTATAAGCATTACTTTGATTTGTCGAGACATGGTGGACTCGATTTTGGTAGGATTTTTGAAAAGGAAAACGTGGAGAACAGTGGAATTATTGCAGGAGATCGAGATTATGTGAGAGATGCATTCCGAGCAAGAAGCATGTCTGGTGCATCGACTGCTTCATTCCAAGACGATTCGACACTTCCGAAACCATTGTGTAGACGGCACAGCAGCTCACATACGTAAGATTCTTAGAAGTCGGTTAAACTCGAAGTTGAACTATTTTCAGATCATTGTGCAGTCGTCCATCATCAGTCAATCGTAAATTATCATACGCCTTCACACACTACAATTCTCGAGCCGAAGAGGATTCAGAATAATTATAATATTGCATTAGATTGCCAAACAACTTCCCACAAAACTTTAGCATCGTCATTTTTTGTTTGTTTTTTCTCTCATTTAATATTTATAATTAATCGAATAGCTTAAGCGGGTATATATACTGTCCCCCTACAAATATTATATGTAAATATATGTTGAGCACTCTTTTCTTGTGAAATAAATTATTTATATGGCAAAGTTAAGCAAAGCGAAATAAAACCCGAGAGAACTTATAAGTGAACAACTATAACCGGGGATTAGAAGGGAGGCAGGGAAATTATTGAACTTTTTGGGTTTTGTATGAAAGATATGAGTTCCAGAAGAATGCGACACATTGAATGAGAATTACACGATAATTCAGGGGAACGAAATAGAAATTGATTAATTGGACAGCAGGCCAAATAGTTAAACTCGAGGTATACACATCATACCAATCCTTTTTCATTTTTCCGATCGAATCATCCAATGAGAATCCTTCCAAAACTCGAAGAGTCACAAGAATGAATGCATTGAATGATGGACTGAACATTGCCTGATCCATCGCCATTCGACTGAATACTTGAACATGTCGATTCGGATGCTTCATCTTTTCCAAAACACGGAACCAGACATTGAGTGGTGGAGCAATGAAAACACTGGCAAGGATCACAAACCGGCCAGTTCGCCATTTGTCCCATTCCTTGTTTCCTGTGATGTATTGTGCGAATACGTCTCCTGCACCACTGACAACACCCGAAACGACGACTTGAGTTGCTAGAGGACGACGGGCAAGAGTTTTGTTGAAGGCTCGAAGGATGTTCATGCTGGAAAATGAATAAAATATAATAAATATGTCCAAAAATGGAAGAGATAGTGATAACGATAATACGCAATTCCGCGTGGTTTGCGTTTAGCCACTCCGGAAAAATTTAAAAAATTAGGGATGAAGTTTGGTTTTTTGGGGATTTTTGTTGTAAACTTTTAATTTTATGCTTTACTAACACTTTTATATAGTAAAATATATAAAATAGGTTTTGTTGCGGAAAACTTATATAATAAATTTGTGGGATAACGGCTAATATCCGTTAAAATAATGAAAAATAGTCTTTGGAAGATTTTTTTGCGGTAAATTACTTGTTTTTTTGCATTAAATGCGAATATTTAATGGAAATCCATTTCAAAGTTTATGCAAATGTTATTTTCTGTTGGAGTGATATCTTATTCTTGTTAAAATTTCAAAAAAAAAGTGAAAAAATGAAGATATCTTCAATTTTTGAAAATAAAGAGAGCTAAAACCTAATCGAAGCGGGTAAGCCGATACAAAATGAGGCGAAAATTTTCAGTAAAAATGTTTGTGTTTTCCTCTTTTCCTGTGTTGTTTTCCACTCTATACACCAGAGACCGATCACTGGTGCCCCAACTAACTCTTGAAAGTATGGAAAGAATTAGGAACATATGTGTGTGTACAGGGAAAAAATGACATCACACCATGGTGTGTAAATACACCAAGAACGTTTGCCGACGGATAAAGAGGGGGGACTAATCAATCAGGATCAACACGCTTCGATCCCCTTTCTGTTGCGGTGCCTTCTTTTTTGTTGCTGTTTTAGTGTTACTCATCTCTGTTCACAGGCAACCAGCCAGAACAGAGAATGATCGTAAAAATGGGGCGAAGAAGACGGAAAACCAGCAGAAGCGAACGCATATACATAAAACAGACAGCAGGCACCACCATCAGTTCTTGCCAAAAGGTCGTCGTGTCTTTCTTTTTCTGCATAAATGATTCAATTTATTCCGTTTCTCCTTTTCATTCAGCTGCATGTGCACGAAACAATACGCGTGGGAAGCTGTCTCGTTTTGTGAGTAATCTGCAGAAACTGCTAATTTCCAAAAGTATTGCTGCATCTAATAAAATAATCTGTTTGCACAAGAGATGTTCGTTTCGGAAGGGGAACAAAAACTTTTTTCTCTCTGACCATTCAATTTCAACCTTGGCTCGTATTTCAATTTATTGCCAACGATTTATTTGATTCCCCCGTCTCACTTCCTTCCAATCTCTTCTTTTCCCGTCGTTTTATGTCTTTCCCATCTTCTTTTTTTTCCACTTCTTATTCTTGTTATTTTACAGACATGGGTCACGGTGCAGTGATAGAGAACCTAAGTAATCGAAAATTATTCGTTATTTTATCCGCTTTGTTTGGTGTACAGATATTGTTTTTCCTGGTCGGAGCATGGTATTGTAAGTTTCTTATCAATCACAACGGAAAAATATCGATTATTTTTTCAGCCCCTTCGCCGTCTTCGTACATGGAATTCGAAATGATCAAGTGTAAAGATCCATCAAGAGGGAAATCCAATCAATGGTTTCACAGAGAGGTACATTTTTTGTTAAAACAATAAAATATTCCATTATTTTCAGAACTGCGATCTGATCGACGATCTCGGCCAATACACACCAGTCTCATTCGATATGCGAGAAATTGTATTTGTTGCCAAAATGCCACATGTCAGGTAAATCACCGTCTTTTATTTTGCCTTTCCCTAATCTTTAATTTTCAGGGACGGAGTCGAACTCGCATATTCACCATGGTTTCAATTTATTCTCGGTGTTTTGCATGTTGATGTTGAGTACAGTGAACACTTCAAGTATGGTATGTTCAAAAGTTTTTTCCAGCATTTTTCTATCAAAATTGATTTGCAGTGGACCATGCGAAACTCGACCTTGAAGTGAGAATGGGATATAGACTGAAAGGGACGAACAACAACGATTGGCAGGATTTTGTGAATACAAATGTTTCGAGAGTGTTGGAATGCTCGATTGAGGAGAAGAATGTGCGTTTTCCTTTGTTTTTATGTATTGAAACTCAAATTTTTCAGAAGAAAGATGGAGGTTCTTACGATTGTAACATGCTCGACTTATTCGAGTTTGGATCGAGTAATTATCCACATTATATCGTCAATATCCGAATTCCAATCGACCAAAATGCATGTAAATATGATCCAACCAGCCCAAATTGCCAGATCGGAAAGATAAACGAACTACGATTGATTGTGAGTAATATATTTGAAAACGTCTTTAAATAAGGATCGTTACAGGAAATTCACCAAAACGGAGGATTTACATTAGTTTGGCTGTGGATGAAAACATTCTGCACACCGATTGTCATTGGATGTTTGTGGTGGTATTGGAACAGAGTATGTTAATTTCATGAGAATCAAAAAACGATCAATGCGATTTTTCAGATAAATATGCTTGCTCGTAAGCCGCTCCTCCTCGAAAAGGCAATTCTATTCCTTGGTGTTGGATTAGCTGTACTTGACTTCCCAATCGAATGGATTTCCCTCACCTATCGTATTCCAATTCTCCTTCTTATTTCTGATTTGAGACAAGGTCTATTCTACACACTTCTCTTCTCATTTTGGCTCATTTTCGCTGGAGAACATCTGATTGATGACACAACTCGAAACAATATTGTAAGAGATTCTCCCATCAAGAGAAAATTGAAAAATGTGTTACAGATGTCGTATCGCTTCAATCTGTCCTTCATCTTCGTCGCATCCGGTGCATTGTTGATCTATGATTTGGCGGAAAGAGGCATCCAACTATATGATCCATTTTATAGTGTTTGGTCGTCGGAAACTGGAACAAAGTTTGCAGTAAGTTCGTTTTCTCTAGAATTAGCTAAATCTTATCATTACAGTATGTTGCAATCGCAGTCGGACTCCTTTGCACAGTGTGCTACTTTGGATTCTTGCTCTTCAAAATCGTGAAAGTATGGACGTGCATCAAACAAAAACGCGGAGCACAATTGTATCAAACATGTGTGAATCGTCGATTGAAGGTTGAAGGAATCATCTATCGATTCAAGTTTTTGATGGTTTATACACTTGTTTGTGCGGCATTCACTATTATTGGATATTTCATGAAACAAGTATGCTCTTAATTATATATATTGAGATGAAACAAATGTATTTTCAGTACGGAGAAGCTCAACTTCACTCTGAAAGTGCTCAATCCGGTTTCCTGACAGGCAGCACATCTGCATTCTTCACTGGAACTTTTGGAATGTGCAATATTTATGTATTACTACTTTTGGCAATGTATGCACCATCACATAAGCATTATCAAGGAGCTACTAGTCAGTTTTTACTTTTAATTGTCTATCAATAATCTTTATTTTGTAGGATTGATCGATGAAAACGACGAAGATGTGGTTTATGATGGATCAACAACTGAATCCAATCAACTGACAACTTTCCTGAAACCATCGACTGACTAAATATATAATTTTTATCCATCATTTACATACTCACTTTCTTTCCATAATCTTGTCAAATATTGTATGCCAAGTATCTCACAAAATTGCATAATTTCACCAGTTTTTACCCAGCTTTATTTGTTTGTATTTTATTATCGCGTCAACGTTTCTCAAATAAACGTGAACTACATATCAGATGAGTTGTCATATTGTATTCATTGCTACACAGTTAACCGTGTTGAAAGTGTTCATTGGCTAGTCTGACATGGCATTTTCGGCGAGCACCCGTGAAGGTATACCTTGAATATTATCAATTGATAACTGATAATCATATTATAGACGTACTATCGGTTTACTCGGCTCTTCCATCCGAAACAAATTGTTCGATTAGCGAGGCGCTCAACATCCAAATGAATGGAATCAATGAAATTCCGGATAATGCTGACTTTCAGAGAACTGGTAAGAATCTATGAAGATATTCGGAAATAATTGTTGATTTTCAGAAGATTTGTCTGAATACACAACACCAAAATCGGAGACCAATGTCACAGTTAGTGATGCATTCGCACCATGCGATGATAGTAAGCCTGAAATAGATTTACCGAAACTAAACCTATCCTTTCCAGTGAGACAAATGGACATGTCTCAGTATTCGGCTCCAAAATCCGAGACAAACGTCACAATGAAAAATGCATTCAAGAACTGTACCATTTGTAAGTTAAACCTATCCTACCTCTGTCCTTATCACCTGTTTTCAGTGAGAAACGTGCTCGAATCGATCTACTCGGTTCCAAAATCCGAGACCAACGTAACAATCAAAGAATCATTCGAGCCATGTAACGATCTTGGACATGTTCTTCACTCGCATTACACTGCCAAGCAATCGGAAGCCGATGTGTCGATGGCCGATAGATTTGAGCCGTGCCACGTGTTGAAGAAGTTGAGCGACGATCAATTGTCGGAGTGCTCTGCCGTCGGGGGTGACTTTGATACCGATGGATACGCATCGATCGAAGCCATTCAACAACAATTGGGCATTTCCGATGCACATTTGGTTGGTATCGAGGGTAGCAACTCGAACACTTTGAAGATTATTGATTCGGTCGAATGTCTTCACAAACTTGCCGATTTCCAACCTGTTCCTGTTCATTTCAGTAAGTTTTTCTTTATTTTTTCATAGAAAAAGTGCCTGATTGCAGATTTGAACAGCTCCTCTGCAATGATTCCATCAGTTGAGAGCTATTATGTACAATCGAATGCTTCACCATCTCCATATAAAAATTAGCCAATTTCATGTGATTTCTCAATAAATGTTTTGATCTCCCGAATATTGTTTTTTTCTCACATGATTGACAAGGAATTTTGAAAAAAGATTGTCAGTTGTATTGACAAGTGTAATGTTGTTTAGTCTTCAAAATGTTTATGAGTCGTTTGAACAACAAAAGAAATGACCTATGTCTATCACTTACTAATCTATTCCTTGTGTTTTTCATCGCCCCATCGACCTTCAAACACATCTATCGCCCACCTTCTTGTTGTTTGCCTTCCTTGATCACTTTCTTCACATTTTCGAAGAATGTCTCAACTTACTCCAACTATCGAATTCAACAAGCCATACTTCTTAGCCGGACAAGATGTCGAAGGAAAAGTATCATTGAATACACAAAAAGATGCGAAGGTGAGGAAGATTGTGATCAAGTTTGTTGCCAGGACACTCAATGCATGGGAGGATAAAGGATCAAAGTAATTGATAACTGATATATGGATATGATAAGTTGATAAGAATTTTAGGATGAAAGTGACTGAAGGTAATCATCATTTGAAAGCGGAGGAGAAATATTTGGAGATGGAGCATTTGGTATGGACACCCGAAAATGAAGAGAATGTATTTCCAAATGGAGAGTATGAATGGCAATTCTCATTCCAACTTCCGAAAGTCTGTATGCCGAGTTTTGAGTCACGATTCGGACATACTCGATATTTTGTCGAGGTTGAGATTGATGTACCGAATTGGTTGGATACTGTAACAGCAAAGGCGGTTACGGTATATCCGACACACGAACAAACACAATTGGATGATCCGGTTAGAGTACAATCGGTTGAGAAGATGTTTTGTTGTAACTTTATCAACTTCAAACAAGGCAATGCTAACTTTACTATTGATATTCCGAAGAGTGGATATTTGAATGGAGAGGTGATTGCTGTCAATGGATTTGTTGAAAATCACTCGAGGAAGGAATTGACTGAGGTTTATCTTCATTCCAGTCAAGATATAGTTTGTGATTTTTCAGTTGAAAATCGCGTTGATCCGTCGTGTTGCTTATCGAAGAGATGAATCGAAGTCGGTTATTAAACGCAAAGATGGAAAAGTTGACTCAAAATTGGTTGATGATGTTATCAGTGAGATCAGCGTTGTATGACTCATATCAGTTGCCTTATCACCTTATCAATATTTTCAGCCTGTATCAATTCTCATTGGTCAATCGAAAGAATTCCGAACTGAAATCCCAATCCCATGTCTTGCTCCATCATTTGAGACTAAATACCTAGATAATTCATACTTCATCCGCGTATCTGCCGCTGCATCCAACTTCCGATCTGCGGCTGCTTATGCTCCATTCGTTATCAGATTATCATCCTTATCATCTGCTGTTTATCGAAATGTTGCACCACCAAAGTGGGATACTGTAGTTGGTGGAGTGGAAAATACACAATCATGGACTAGAAATATGAAGGAGGTAGATCAAGTAGATTATGGCAAATGAGAAACTTTATATTCCAGAAATTCGTTCCAATCTATCCTGTCTACAGTAACCTGCCAGTTTTTCGACTTTGAGGTCTCGCCGCGACTTAATTTTTTGTCAATTTTTGTTGTTATTGATGAACAATAAACTTTTTAATATCATAGATTGATAAAACTACTGAATCATTGATAATGAGTCACTGATATCAGTTTTCAAAAAACGGAACAAATTGTGAACTACGCAACAAAAACCGAAACATTCGCTCCTTCCTCTCACCGCCTAATCCTCTCTATGTCACACACTATTTCCCTCATCTGACGGCGCATAACACCCTTCTCATCTATTTCCTCATTCGCGTATTTTATAAACATTTTATCCATTTTGTTATTGTTTCAGTCTACTATGCCCGATAGACAACTTCATTTAATATTTGATAATCCAACTGAAGTATTCTTCCCTGGTTATCCAATCACTGGTAAAGTAATATTCAGTACGGAAGAAGTTTACAAGGCTAGAGCTGTTAATATCAAGTTTAATGGAATTGCATACAATAGATGGACCGAGTATGAGACACATCGAAGAGTGTAAGTCATTGATATTCTTTTGTTATCATACCAGTTATCATATCAGTGATGCTGAGGGTCGGACTCATATGGATCGAAGGAGTATTCATTATTCGGCGACTGTCAAATATTTAGAGCATGAAGTATTGTTATGGGCATGTCGAGATGGTTCTAATCAGTTATCAGCTGGTGAATATTGTTGGCCATTTACATACACTCTACCCAATACTATTCCACCTAGTTTTGAAGGTAATCATCAATCATTGATATCTTGATATGATAATTATTATAGGTGAACATGGATATATTAGGTATACTGTAACTGCTGAAATTGATCGACCATGGAGGTTTGATAAGGCGAAGAAACGGTGTATCACAGTATCACCATTACTGGACTTAAACCTAATATCTCATTCCTTGTCCCCTTTGCATGATCAAGGAGCGGAAAATATTGGAGCATGTTGCTTCAAAAAAGGATATGTTGAGCTAAAAGTTGATATTCCAAAGACTGGATTTGTGGCTGGAGAGACTATTCCAATCAATGCTCATATACTCAATCATGGAACTATTCCAGTTGTCAAGGTATTCTTATCATTATCAGTTGGTATCAGTTCTTATCAATATCCATTCAGATATCTGCAATGATACTACAAAGAACTACATTTGTCGCGTGTCGAAATGGAGAAATATTTGACTTCCATTCAGTTAATCCTATCACATTCTCTAGTAGGGAAACGAAAATAACAACGAAGGAAGTGACAAGAATATCACAACCACTATCAATTGAAGCAGGGAAGGAACAACAATTGAATATGGAGATACGTATCCCATCGGTTGTATCAACAATCAATCAGTATTGTCCAATTATATCAGTTGAATATTACATCGATGTTGAAATTGATACAACATCAACATTCAATAGTTCATTGAGATGTTCATCACCATTTATCATTGGTACTGTACCAATCAACAAGTATCTACCACCAAGTGTCTATCCTAACAATCCATCTCTTCCTACACCACAACCAACTGATCTACCACCTCAATTCGGTCCACCTGCGTATGGATTTATTGGTGGTGGTGCTACACCATATCCATCGGAGTTTTCAGCACCACCACCATATAGTGGACCAGCTGATGGTGAAATTGTGGTGCCGAGTGGTGAGTGATAGGAGTTTGATTGAGAGACATATTTATTTGTAGCACCACCAATGTCATTCGAAGACTCGACATTTGGTACGGATGGGACGACAGTTGAAACGGAGGAAAATGAAAAGGTAAACTTAGTTACTGTTCATTTATAATCTGTAATTTGTTTCAGCCATTTGCTCCAAAATACCCGGTCTATAATACCCTGCCAATCTACAATCCAACTGCTCCAGCTCTTGAATAATCATTATGCATCGCTTTTTTATGTGCTTTTTATTTATGACAAATTTTATCGGTGTTGGTCCATGCTTTTTCTTGCGAAATGAATTGTATCGGTTTATAAAACAAAACAGCTTGCTCTCATGATCTGCAAAGAGTATCAAGATGATAACCTATCACAATGATAAAAGAAAGAACCCTGATCTGGCAAAGAGCATTTTATCACTTGATAATATCTACGAGCCCCTCGTACAGCTATTGGTGCTGGAAGTGACACATTTGGTGAGCAAGTTTTTATAGTTTGATTACAACTGATAATTCAACTATTTCTCTTATCATTAATAAGTATTCCATCATTTCATCCAATCATAATCAAATTTCGATCTGACTGATACTGATGCAATATGATCTACTAATTGATATTATCTGAAAGTTTATCATGGAGAACGGGAGTGGCACAAGCTGCACTAATAACACTGTAATTGTATGGGAAGTTGAGAATGATTGCTAAGTTTACGTTGACAAAAAACTTCTGAATTGAGAGCATATATTTATAGCTGATGAAAACAGTCTTCCCAGCAGCATAACTGATACTTGTGGACAACTTACCAAAAATGTAAAGGATCTTGTTGATTGATGAATGGTGATTTCAACAAATTAGCAGATGACCAACAGAAAAATTGGAAGAAGGAGCATTTATATAAACCTACGAACAGTATCTGGTAGGTTGTTGTCAACGGATAAACCTATTTTACGGTACTCTATTTTTCAATAATATCCTGTTTTTTCAAATCTCTCAAAACAATCGTAAAAATGTTTCAATAAAGAGATACAGGTGTTCTGAAATTTACGACGGACTACTGCCTTGTTTCAATTGAATATTCATCTGAAAATACCGATAGTACCATTTCTTGTTGGTCATTCAATTAGAAGTATTTTCTGGTATTCTTTCTTGGTATTGAATACTGAAGTTACTCACATGTGAAACTTCACTAATTTCTCTCTCTTCAATACATCATCATCACCAAAAAATCAAGTCATAAATCTTACCGTATAGACGATAAAACAGTCACAATATTTTATGAGAATTTTGTGATTGTCTCTGTCTAGTATGCTTTCAGCAATCACGAGTATCTGCCCGAAATCCGTGATCTAATTTTTTTAGTGTATTTCAAGCAATTCAGGATTTGACATAGTTAAATCGGATGAGCATATATATAAAACCTGAATATAATCTCAAGTCTTTTATCGTCTTAGAAGACAGAAGTATAAAACTTGGAGAAGGATACTTTTATTTTAAAAAAACTGATACTTCAATTATAGTGGAATGAATATAATGGCCACCCAACATCATAATAATGACACCCATAAAGTTGTAATTATATTCATAAAGTTCAGAAAAAGAAGTGTCAGAAATATCCATAAGTAGACATTTGATAAAAACACTTTCTCCCGTATCGTCCCCGCATCCAAAGAATATTCAACATTTGACCTTATCGAACTTCTAATCTTTTGCAAGTCGTCGCCTGTTTTTTTCATGTCCCATCCATCTTCAATTTCATAATTATTTCGTTGACAATCTTTGATGCAACATCGTCGCTTGTCTTCTCCTATCCGCCCATTATCACCCCCCTTCTCCCTTATCAGTCATATCAATCAACTCCTCTTCGTTTTTCAGTTCAAACTTATTTGAACATTTGTGTGTAGATCATGAGAATGATAAATATGCCATTTCACATTACTATTGATTCCCCATCTAATTTCTTTGTTTCCCCCTAAATTTCTTTTTTATGTGACTTGACTACAGTTGAAAGATGAAAAGTCAAGTTATAAATAGTTGCCTTTTTTATCATTCTGTTATCATTTTATCACTTCCAGGAATGTCTTCATCAGAAGATGAGGATATACTACATAATGATGAGGAAGTACCAATGAAACTGATAAGTGATAAGATATCAGTTGAACCACCGAAGCAGAAGAGTCTCGAAGATTTACTACAATTGAAATGGTACTGCTTGTTAGTGCTGATTATGGCTGAATTGACTGCCTTCACATCATCAGCAAGTAAGACAATGATGGTATATGCTGGTAAGTCGTTTGTTATCACTATTGATATGATAACTGATAATTGATAGGAGCTACACCAAATGTAGTCGGATGTGGTGATCAAATTGTCAATGGATGTCATGAGTATATCAACTTGAGAAATACCACGAATTGTAAACCAGTAATGGAGTATCAGTTTGAGTCGGTGCAGGTTGAGGTAAAATTTCAATAATTATTCAGAAAAATAATTTCCTAATTCCTAGTTCGAATACGTTTGTAATGACGCCAAAAAGGTGAAAAACACCATCACAGTTCAAACCTTTGGTGTCTTGATTGGTGCAGCTATATTTGGTCAGATATCTGATACATATGGAAGAAGGAAGGTAAGGATCTAAACCTAAGTATGACAACTGTTAACCTAAACCTCAGGCATTGATTCTTGCTTGTTTGGGAAACGCAATATTCAATTGTATAGCCGCCTATTCACCGGATTTGTTTTATTTCACATTATGGAGAACGATATCTGGAATATTTGCCGGTGGATTGACAGTGTAAGCCTATTTGATTGGTTGACTGAGTATCAAATGCATTCCAGTGTCCAAATGGTATTCATGGTCGAAAACATACCCCGTCAACATCGAATGTGGATTCAAAACTCCATTACTTGGTCGCCGAATCTCATTATATTCCCAATCGCCGCTTACTATTCTCATGACTGGAGGACCTTATCTAATGTGATTGCAGCTGTATCAGTGTTATCATTTTTGGCTCTATTGTAACTACTTCTTATCACTTTCTTATCAGTTCATCATATCTTCAGATTCCTCGAAGAATCGCCTCGTTGGTTAGTACAGAAGGGAAAGATCGACGAGGCTCGGAAGATTTTCCAGAAGATTCGGCATTTGGATAACTCATATACTGATGAATTCGCGGCTGAATTGGAAAATGTACTACAAGCTGAAAACGAGAAGGCGGCAAAGAATGCGAATAAGTCGAAGAAGTACACATTCATTCATCTATTCTGCACTTGGACAATGATTGCACAGACATTGACATTTATCACTGGAATGTTAGTTTATCACCTTATCACTTATCACTTCATCTTTCTTATCATTTCAGTATCTGTACCACCTTCATCGTCTACGCTCTAATGTACAACATGGAGAAGTTATCCGGTTCATTATACTGGAATAGTGCAATATTCGGTGCCTCGAGATGGGCAGTCAATATTGCTGTCAGTGTATTAGACTACAATTTCCAATGGTTCGGCCGCCGGATTGTCAACCAACTATCAATGACATTCACAATGTTCGGATTAGGTTTAGTAGGTGTCTATGTGTACTTTGGTGAGACTGGACCCATCCTATCCATCGGTACAACCATCGCAATCGCCATGTGTTCTCAATTATTCATTGCCAAGTATCTAATGGTCAATGAGTTGTATCCAACCGCTGTTCGTAATCTGGCTGTATCGGCTGTTTCAACTATGAGTCGTATTGGTTCAATGT
The DNA here is from genome assembly GCA_963573275.1 of Caenorhabditis uteleia. Lineage (NCBI taxonomy): Eukaryota > Metazoa > Nematoda > Chromadorea > Rhabditida > Rhabditidae > Caenorhabditis > Caenorhabditis uteleia. Next base: position 6,187,233 of record OY752134.1, read on the forward strand.
TCTCTCCTCAACTATTCTACTTGGTATGATATCCCTTATCACTATCCTTATCATCTTATCACTTCCAGTCGGACTATGCTGAGTGGCTTCCATATGCCGTGTTATTCGCCTTCCAGTTCTACGACCTCATCGTCTTCTCAATTTTCCTGCCTGAAACCAAAGGAATACACTTGGAGAATCATTTGCCACCGAAGAGTAAGAGAATATTTAGAAGAAAGAAATAAGGACATATTTGTATATATTATTTGGATTTGTTAATAAAACTGTTGAATGAGCAATCAATATTCATTTTCAAAAAGAACACAAAATAGTTGTTGGGTGGATTGATAAGAGATATCAGTTGGTACTTTGTTGAATTTCCCCCGGTATCTCCCAATCATATTTGTCATCGATGTTACATCCAGCTGTGCTGCATCCCTATAACATGAGTATATCAACCATATCATGCTCATATTCATACCTTCTCCAAACTCTTATAAATAAATTCATAATCTACATGATCCGCATATCCCAATTTATCAATATATTCGAGTATTTTCGTGATATCCCCTGTCTCTTTGATACCATTGAATAACAGTTCCTTCTTCTCCTTCCGACACTCCTCCTTACACTTCAATACTTCATTCTTCTCAGCCATTTTTCTCCATGGTAATCCACCAACAAGTATCAAGTCAAGTAGTAGATAGAACCAACTCTCACAATCATCTTTCGGTCCCATTTCAGTTCCTTTATGACATGCCAATGGTGCAAAACGGACAGTTCCCTTGAATCCAACAGTTTCTCGCGGTGTCTTCAATTCATTCTTTGTATTCAGAAACTTTCTTGCAATTCCGAAATCAAGTATGTATATTGTATGTTTATCGGCATCCAATCCACACGCATAGTTCTGTGGTTTCAAATCTCGATGAATGAATCCTTTCTTGTGTAATGCCTCAACTGCTTCTAAACATTGTTTTGATACACCGAGTCCCGTTCCAAATGAGAATACTTTGTTGTCCCTATCCGCTTTCAAATCCGCCAAACTTTTGCCAACCAATTCCATTATCAAAAAGAAGTATCCTTCCTTGTCCTTCTTTCCTCGATCCACAATATTTGTAAAGTGTTTACTCGTGCCGATCAATTTCAGTATCGCAATCTCCATCTTCAACTTCGAATGCTTCCTTTTCTCGATCTTTCGTTCCACTTTCATCGCGTAATGTTTGCTCGTTTGTTTGTCCTTCACACGATAGACGGCTCCAAAACCGCCTTCGCCCAACAATTTGCTCACAATGTAGATGGCCTTATTGGTGGATATCTCAGTGCCCTATGATGATATAATTATCACTGATAAGGGTGATAATGGTGTGACTTACGGGTTTAAAGATAAGATCATCATCTTCTTCATCCGACATGATTCTTTATTCGTCACTTTTTCGAACTGAATCGACTTCCCTTATCAATGGTACGTCAGAAAGTTCACGTTGAATTATTTCACTCAAATTCAAATATTTTCTTTTTGCCTATTTGTCAATCGACAACAAAACAATAACACGTATGATACGTGAACTCTTATCATTTGGGTTATCGATGCCAACATGACAAAAATGTGTATAAAAGGGCGGATAAAATCAGTTGAAGGTATCGAATCACATCGAATCAATCGACATGGCTCAATCCGTGCCACCAGGAGATATCCAAACCCAACCAAACGCGAAGATCGTCTTCAACGCCCCATATGATGATAAGCACACTTATCATATCAAGGTGATCAATTCATCGGCTCGCCGTATTGGATTTGGTATCAAGACGACCAATATGAAGAGACTTGGAGTCGAACCACCATGTGGAGTACTCGATCCAAAGGAGGCCGTCCTTCTTGCCGTTTCCTGCGATGCATTCGCGTTCGGACAAGAGGTATGTTATCAGTTATCAGTTATCACTAATCAGTTATCATTTATAGGACACCAACAACGACCGTATCACCATCGAGTGGACCAACACACCAGATGGTGCTGCCAAACAATTCCGTCGTGAATGGTTCCAAGGAGATGGAATGGTCCGCAGAAAGAACTTGCCAATCGAGTACAATCCATAAGGATACTCTCGCATATCATACCAAATCCACCACTACCTCTTCCCACATTTGTGCACTTTTGTGCTCCTCAAATAAAATCATCTTCGATTATATTGTTTTTTATCAAATAATATGCGCACACAGCGAAAGAGCTACTCTGACGGTTTACGGTTTTCTAGTCACCTGAGAGAGCTACCGGAAAACAGCTTTTTCGCCTTCTCTCAAAAACAGTGTTTGAGCTTTGCTGTCCAAAGCCTTCATAAACAATGATGAACTAGAGCTGAATCCGAATCCATTGTTTCCGATTGCTGTTGAAACTTGATTTGATATCTACACATTCCAACAACAAACCGATAATCGACATCTGTCATATTAAATATTATCAGTGGTTTTTTTGTTGTTTCAAATGGAAATGTGGACAAGGCGTCGGCTATATTCGGCACAACTTTTTTAATGTGAAGAAATGAAAAAAGTTAATCACTCAGTGACCATGTGACTCGTGACAACTATCAAACTGCGAAATTTGCTCCTCTTTACTGTACTTGTTGCTCTTTTTCTCTTACATTCCCATATCGTCCGCTAATATTGATTGTTAGGAGACTTCTTCAAACCTATCCTTTTCGATTTTGAGTTTGATTTTCTTGCAGAGCTGTTACATTGTTTCAAAATGGTTATGTTGATATGGATATGGTCTCGGTTTCGTATGACTTTTCCCAACTATTAACAATGCAGTTGATATGAATTAATGTCTAGCCCACAAGCTTCGATAGATACAGCTTGAAAATTCGAATGGCGTCTCTGTCATGTGTCTAGAAATGACATATGGAAATAGATGTAGATCAGAACTATATTTGCAGGTCTGAACTATGCATATTTACAATCAAACAAATTCATAAAACAATATTTATTGATAATCACAATTGTATTTCCATTGGATATCACTCTATTCCTTTTTCTCCTCTTCCTTCTTCTCCTCCTTCTTCTCATCCTTCTTCGATCCTTCCTTCTTTCCATCTTCCTTTTTCGCTTCATCCTTCTTCCCTTCACTCTTCTTACTCTTTCCTTCTTCCTTCTTCACTTCTTCACCCTTATCCTTCTTGCTCTTCCTTGCACTTTTCTTATCCTACAATTTCAATGTTAGTCCTATTCCTTCTCCATATCATACCTTATCCCCTTCCTTCTTCCCACCATTCTTCTTCTCCTTCTCCGAATCCCAATCCGATTCAACATCACCCATTGTCGGATAGTCTCCCTTATTCCTCTTCTCACCAGCCGCAATCTTCTCCTCCTTCTCATTCTTCGCGATTTCCTTCGGCTTCAACTCCTTATCCTTCTTCTCTTCCTCCTTCTTGTCCTTCTCACCACTCTTCTTCTTCTCCTCATCCTTTTTCGTCTTTTCAGCACTCTTCTTCTTCTCCTCCTCTTTCTTCGGTTCCTCCTTCTTATCCTTCTCCGCACTCTTTTTCTTCTCTTCCTCCTTTTTATCCTTCTCTCCGCTCTTCTTCTTTTCCTCCTCCTTCTTGTCCTTCTCCGCACTTTTCTTCTTCTCCTCATCCTTCTTACTCTTCTCTCCCTCCTTCTTTTCTCCTTCCTTCTTCTCCTTCTCCCCTTCATCCTTCTTTCCTTCCTCCTCCTTCTTCTCATCCTTCTTCGATCCTTCCTTCTTCACTTCCTCTTCCTTCTTCGATCCTTCCTTTTTCTCTTCCTCCTTCTTTTCCTCCTCCTTCGGCTTTTCTGGCTCTTTTGGCTTATCTTCTGGTATTTGTTCGGGCATAGCAGTGAATGCAGTTCCATTTTGTGCTGCGGTTGCTGCAGGTGCAGGTGCTGCCGGAGCTGGCTTAATAACCGATGGAGCATCCTTCTTCTTCTTGCCACCGCATGATAACACAATGACTAAATATTGATATGATATACTGATAAAGTGATAAGGGTATACTTACAGATACTTGATGTAATCATCAATATAATATGATTGATCATCAGTATTCCATTATCCATTGCCATTCTTTTATCTTGCTATACGACTCTCCTCGTTGTTTCGTTGATGACACTTTGAACTGATCCTAACTGAGTATCATTAGTTTCCTAATAGTGTCACGTTTCTCTTATCATTCATCTTCACGTTTTATTGTATCTTTTGATACTGTATTACACAATAACATGAAACGGTTTATAAAATATAATAAATATCACATAATTTGACATAAACATTGTGCAAATCTATCATAAGTTGAGCAAGGACCAGTTGATTCAAACCACAATGCACAATGATCAATATACAGTATACCAAATGTCGGACTTCCTATCGCGTACTTCTTGATTCCACTGAAATCATCTTATTGGTTGTTGCCTGAGTAACAAACGTACCTTTCCACCTGTACATCCTTCCATCCTATCTTCTCCAATCCCTTCAGTATCCTCTTCTCATCAAACAATTCCCTATTATCCAAATGAAACTTCTTGAACATTGATCCCTCATAAATCTCCGAATACCGTTGAATATATCCACATATTCCATCGTCATCAATATCGGATTCCCTCAGATATAAATCAATTCCTTCCATATCCATAAATTGCTGATTATTGATATCATTCTTTTGTAGAATACACACTGATACAGCCTTCCTCATCTCTTCCATATCACCATATCCCTCCAATTTCGTCTCCTCCTCCACTCCTTTTATCAATATCGATGTTCCTGGTGCGGTTTTTCGAATAAATTTCTTGGTGATTTCCGAATTCGGCAATCCTAATCCTAGATGTTGGCATTTTTCGAATGAAAACTTTTCAAGTGGGGTTAAATCGTTCAGATCCTTCTTCAAAAAATAACTGATAGCTTCTTGATATACCTCTTAACATACCGCATCAATATGAATATTCTTGATATCCAACACTAGCCCAATACTATGTTTCTCTAGTATATCAGCCACATAATTCCTAATTGTTTGATTTGGTATCTCCATTTTATTGAGTATTCTCAATACTTCATCAGATAAATCAAATAAGGCATTTTGTATAACATCATCTCCTTGAGTTGTTTGGAATATTGTTGGTCTCTATATCACTCTATTTGATGTTCATGGTATCATGAATACTTACACCATAATAATCATATTGAATAACAATTGAATCTATTGAGCAACTGGTTTGTTTGATTAATGATTGACATGATTTTGAGCATCTTTCGAAATTGCACCTATAGTTTTTAAAGCTTGATTGGGAAAGTTATGAATTATTTATCAGAGAATCACTGGCTAGTCATACCATTTGAGAGTATTTTTTAGCATGAGCCCTTTATTTCAACGAGAGAACAAAAGTCCTGCTTGTTTTACTGTTTTTAAACTTATATGTGCAAAATTTTGCGTTTTAGTTCTCCATTTACATCACTAAAGAGAGAAAATGTATTTGGATTCTATATAAAAATAGTATCGAATAGTATATCTGACCAGCAGTTCTCTAGCACACGGACAGTTCGGACCATGTATCTCTTCGGTCTCACAACGAAACAGAGAACATCATGTTGACCAAAGGGACTTTTTTCGGAAAGGTCTACATGCCCTTTTGGACGACAGAAAAGTGTGAACTTTCTCATAAAAATGATCCAGAAAACGAAGAAAACCAACTCACCTAGATCTTAAATCCAATTGTTTAACAATTGCTAGTTGATAATAAGGCAGCAGCTTATCCCAATCCAATTGTCTTTCTTCTCCTTTTTCTTCTTCTATTGCATCCATTTCCTCCAACGTGTCTTCTTCTCTCTAATAAAAACATTGCCATTTCGACAGCAAAAACGTTTCAAAAGAGCAAACAAAACGAAAATGTCGATAAGTCGAATCAATATGTCTGTCATTTTTATGTGATGTTTGAATAAATTGTTTGTCGTCCTTCCGTATTTTCCCAGTTACTCATTTTTTATCAGATATTCTTTGTTGTTTTTCGATGAATCAAGTTGTGGGAAAAGATGAGAAGAATTGAAGAGTAGACTATTTATTCTAGAATGAAATGGTTAAAAAACGATAAGCCGAAACACGAAATTCTATAAAAACCATATGTTTTGTTACAAGAGAAATGAACTTAGAGGGGGACAATGTATTCAAATTTGGTTGGAAATTACTCGAGTTTTCTATATTTTATAAATTTTTTTTGTATCTAACATTACAACATTTTAGACGGGGGAATTGATCACATGAGGATAAAACTATGATATCACGAAAAAAGAATATTAATAAATTATTTCTTCAACATTTTCTTAACTTTTGCCATTAGTGGTGCAGTCTTCTTTTGCTGCACATTACTTGATCCACTGCTTCCTCCGGCTAATCCAGACTTCGATGATCGAATTGCCTGGCGCACTGCTGGCGCCTGGACAGAAGACAATTGGGATCTTCCATCTGCAAAAGTGTCTGACAATGAAAATCAGAGAGTGAAGATACTTACTTTTTCTAGCTTGTGAAAGTTCAATAGCTGATGGAGTGACAGTCATTACATTTGTTGGGCGGACAGTTGGGAAGAATGAATGAACTCGTTTGTTGGTGTGAGCAGCTTCAATAACCATCTGCAAAACAAACTTGTACTTTCATTTCAATCTTGAGAGAATATTTATTGGAACAGCTTTTCTCACAATTTTTTGTAAACACTTACAGTCTTGCGTCCGGTATCATTTGCCGTCTGTGCACTTCCAATTTTCCTTGTCAACGTTTCTAATCTCGCATTATCCTTCTTATCTCGTTTTGTCACCAATCTATCATACAAATGTCTCCAGTCATCATCATCACCCAAATTTCGATCCTTATATGCCGGAAATTCTTGACAGATACGTTGATGAAATAGTTCATCTGCATCTTTTGCCAAAATCTAAAATAAAGATTTGAATTGATAAAACTAATAATTTTTCGAACTCACTGGATTCAAATCAAGAATCTTTCGAAGTTGCTCAACCGTTGCACGAGTAAGAGCCGGCTTCAATAACTCGTACGGTGCCCATCCAACATATCCAATCACTAAAAGTATTTTGCTTTTGTTTGTCATATATTTTAAAAAACATACCATCAATATTTGAAGCGAGAACCGATTGACACAAACTAATCAACGGATAAACTTGATCAACAACCTTTCTTCTCCGACCCGCAAATACTTTCTGTCGATCCTTCCGTGGTTTGAACATATTCTCATCGGCCCTCGATGCTTCTGATGGTCCGGCAACTGGTCGATTCGTTTTTTGTTGAACAGGCATATGCGTCGTCGAGGATGGCGCATATTCTCTCACAGTCTAAAATGACAATGGTTATTTCAATAACAATAAGAACAATTACCTTTTGTGGACTAGTTTGAGGATGACTTAATCCCTTGCTGCTTGATGGCGCATCGAAACTCGGGTCATATGCTTCTTCTTTCAATTCTTGTTTCACTTCATCTCGCCGGGTAATCTAAAATACTTTCTATGAAATTTAGAACAAAAAAAAGAAAAACTTACTTTATACTTGGAATAATCAATAGCTTTCGGTTTTTCAGCTTTCCCTGCATTTCCAGACATTGCCATCGAAAACAATTGATCTGTATCGCCCTCTGCTTCCTGTTTAACTTGTTTCGGCGGTCTATCCCCGTCATTTGATCGATGTCGTTTCCTTGCCGTTTCCTTCTCCATACTTTTCAATTTATCCCGAAGTATCACCGCATATTTCCCACAATCCGGGTTATCGACATACTTTTTCGCAAGTTTTCGAACATTCAAATCGTGGTATACACTCGCTTCGAGATTCAAATCGAAAAGTCGCCTCAATGCTCGTTTCGGCTGAAAAAAATATCGATTGGAAGGAAAAGAGGATTAAAAACAACTTACATCCTCCCCAGTCCGTAGATTTTCAGCATATCTGTTTCCTTTTTCTATGGAGGTTTCATATGACATCTCTGCAATAATTCAAGTGAAAACGAGTAACAAATGGGGCTAAAAAGACAAAAATAGTAATATAGAAAAGACTGCAAAAACACTCCACAACTGGACGAGGAATGTTTACGAATGAGGAGACTGCTGAGAAATGAAAGGAAAAACTAAACGAACGAACGATTGAAGGGATAGCGAATAGGGGAAAATGATGATGACGAAGGCCGGCAAAGCGAGGGGGAAGAGGCGTTTAAATACACAATCTACACTTTTTTGTGCTGGAAATTTACGCGTCGAGAAATAAAATGACATGTGAAAAGGAAGTAATATAAATTCCTTGGCGAAATCTTATGTTTTGTTGTGCGAGATGTGTTTTCGTATGAAAAATGGAATACAAACCTAATTACCGACAAGATGTGAAGTGAAATCGACCGAGGAAGTAGAGGAAACGACATTCATGTGATGAATTTATAAACCGATTAAAAACTGTCGGGAAAAAATGAAAAAATATGCGGGAAAGTTAGAGGAACAATTTTTTGGTTGTTTTCAAAACAATTGGCTCATATTATATAAACAATCAACGTTTCCACAGATTTTTCCTAGAGGAAACGTAAACTTCATTGTAAATTAAAATAATCCTATGATAAACTAATCAATAAAAAATGTTTCAGTTGTCAACAAAACTTCAATTTCTCGTTTTACGCTGCCTTATCTCTTTTCCTCGCGGACGACGTCACTCACAACTCTCGGCTTTCTAGGCCACGCGAAAACGCGGCCACTAATTAATTAACGAGGGAGTTCAAATATTAATCATTTCATAAAATGTTAGACGCTTACGGTATAAAAGACAATGGTGACTGGTATCCAATTAAAATATCTTTCGTTGGTACAATAAATTACAGTAAGCAAATCAAGTACAGTATACCGTTTTGTAGGTCAAAAACTCTGCGGCAGCGGTCGATTTTCGAACGTCTACTGCTCCCAACTAACATCGCCAGTGAAAAAAGACGTAGCTGTGAAGAATGTATGGTCGGATAATGAGAATTCATCGATGAAAACGATGGAATACCCGGAAGTGTTGATATTATCAAAGATATTCCATCCAGCCATCTCCAATTTGTTATACTTTTACACCAGAAACTCAAATAATAAGGTTTGATATGATACAAATAATTGAAATATGATATGTTTATATAGATGATTCACTGCCTAGTGCTTGATTATATGCCATCAGAAATGTCGAAACTCAAGGAAAAGGGTGTCAAATTTGACTTATTGGATGCAAAAGTACCTCAAAATGATCAAAACTGAAAATATCTGAAATTGCAGATGTATTCATATCAACTATTCAGTGCAATTAGTTACTTGGCATCAAAACAGATAGTTCATATGGATATCAAACCTCAAAATATTGTGTTGAATGAGGCGACTGGTTTGCTGAAACTGGCTGATTTTGGTAACGCGAGACGGTTGGATACGAGTGAGAAGAGTGGTCCATCTTATCAGGTACTGATATCCATCCCTTTATCAGTGATTATCAGTTGATATCAATAGGTCACTCGCTTCTACCGACCACCCGAGTTGTTGTTAGAGTGTGCCAACTTCACAACATCCATCGATGTCTGGTCAGCAACTTGTGTTTCATTTGAGTTTTTTGCGAATCGCACATTATTCAAGGGGAAGGATTCGAAGGATCAAGTGATTATCAATTGATAATTGTTATCACAAACTGATAATTAAGATAATGTTGATAACAACAGTGCTCGGATATCCAACTGATGAAGATATCAAGTCGATTGGTGTTCGACGACCAAGAGTGGCAAGGAGAGAAGCAAGGGGAATTGAGACGGTTGATAAGGGTTGTTATCAGTTATCAATTATCAATAGTTTCAGTTTACTAGTAATGCATTGGATAAGGATATTTATGATCTACTCAAATGCACATTATTGATTGATCCGAAGAAGAGAAAACCAGCGAGTGAAATACTCAAAATGCCATTATTTGAGGTGGTGAAAACGACAAAGACAACTCGATCGAATGGAGTACAACTACCGGATATGGGATGTTATGGACAAAATGAACATAAAAGGAGTGATGTGGAGGAAAAGGAATCGGATTCATCGAATGAAGATGATAAATGATTATGTAGATATGATACTTGAAAAATTGAATAAAATGATATTAGCATATACAATAAACAATAAATAGAAAGAGAGTGGGCGTCTGAATATTCAATAAAACCGTATAATATTACCCCCTTCTTGAAAAGTTGGACTCGGGTTGCAACTTCGTCCCAACAAATCAGGCTTAAAAATAAAACATGTTTTTTTCAAGCCTGATTTGCTGCGGCGAAGTTGCAACGCGAGTCCAATTTTTCCTGAAGGGGGTAATAGTTAATTGAAATAGTCTGATTGCTACGAGGGTACTATGTCAATACAACTGACATTTTTTTTCAAAATTCCTTGTCAATCATGTGAGAAAAAACAATATTCGGGAGATCGAAAAATTTATTGAGAAATCACATGAAATTGGCTAATTTTTATATGGAGATGGTGAAGCATTCGATTGTACATAATAGCTCTCGACTGATGGAATCATTGCAGAGGAGCTGTTCAAATCTGCAATTAGGCACTCTTTCAGAGGAAAAAAATAAAGAAAAACTTACTGAAATGGACAGGAACAGGTTGGAAATCGGCAAGTTTGTGAAGACATTCGACCGAATCAATAATCTTCAAAGTGTTCGAGTTGCTACCCTCGATACCAACCAAATGTGCATCGGAAATGCCCAATTGTTGTTGAATGGCTTCGATCGATGCGTATCCATCGGTATCAAAGTCACCCCCGACGGCAGAGCACTCCGACAATTGATCGTCGCTCAACTTCTTCAACACGTGGCACGGCTCAAATCTATCAACCATCGATACATCGGCTTCCGATGGATTGGCAGTGTAATGCGAGTGAACAACATGTCCAAGATCGTTGCATGGCTCGAATGATTCTTTGATTGTTACGTTGGTCTCGGATTTTGGAACCGAGTAGATCGATTCGAGCACGTTTCTCACTGAAAAATATGAAATAAGGACAGAGGTAGGATAGGTTTAACTTACAAATGGTACAGTTCTTGAACGCATTTTTCATTGTGACGTTTGTCTCGGATTTTGGAGCCGAATACTGAGACATGTCCATTTGTCTCACTGTAAAGGATAGGTTTAGTTTCGGTAAATCTATTTCAGGCTTACTATCATCGCATGGTGCGAATGCATCACTAACTGTGACATTGGTCTCCGATTTTGGTGTTGTGTATTCAGACAAATCTTCTAAAATCATCAACAATTATTTCCAAATATCTTCATAGATCCTTACCAGTTCTCTGAAAGTCAGCATTATCCGGAATTTCATTGATTCCATTCATTTGGATGTTGAGCGCCTCGCTAATCGAACAATTTGTTTCGGATGGAAGAGCCGAGTAAACCGATAGTACGTCTATAACATGATTATCAGTTATCAATTGATAATATTCAAGGTATACCTTCACGGGTGCTCGCCGAAAATGCCATGTCAGACTAGCCAATGAACACTTTCAACACGGTTAACTGTGTAGCAATGTATACAAAAAGACAAGTCATATGATATGTAGTTCACGTTTATTTGAGAAACGTTGACGCGATAATAAAATACAAACAAATAAAGCTTGATAAAAACTGGTGAAATTATGCAATTTTGTGAGATACTTGGCATACAATATTTGACAAGATTATGGAAAGAATGTGAGTATGAAAATGATGGATAAAAATTATATATTTAGTCAGTCGATGGTTTCAGGAAAGTTGTCAGTTGATTGGATTCAGTTGTTGATCCATCATAAACCACATCTTCGTCGTTTTCATCGATCAATCCTACAAAATAAATATTATTGATAGACAATTAAAAGTAAAAACTGACTAGTAGCTCCTTGATAATGCTTATGCGATGGTGCATACATTGCCAAAAGTAGTAATACATAAATATTGCACATTCCAAAAGTTCCAGTGAAGAATGCAGATGTGCTGCCTATCAGGAATCCGGATTGAGCACTTTCAGAGTGAAGTTGAGCTTCTCCGTACTGAAAATACATTCGTTTCATCTCAATATATATAATTAAGAGCATACTTGTTTCATGAAATATCCAATAATAGTGAATGCCGCACAAACAAGTGTATAAACCATCAAAAACTTGAATCGATAGATGATTCCTTCAACCTTCAATCGACGATTCACACATGTTTGATACAATTGTGCTCCCCGTTTTTGTTTGATACACGTCCATACTTTCACGATTTTGAATTCTCCGTACTGAAAATAGTTGTGTTTCTTCTTGTTAAACTTTTCCCGTTATTTGACTGAAAAGCCCCCGACAGTTTCTATAAATTTATCACGAATTGAAGTTTCTTGTATATTTATTTGACTCATACAAGTCATGTCTGATGTAACTATTACTGTATATCCCTAATGACACATCACTTGTAAATATTTTTCTGACAATAACTCAGCATTCTAGACATCGTTCCCATATGGATCATGCCTTGTGCAACATTCCTGTTTCAAAGTCCAAACGTCATTTTGATATGCTCCTTTAAGACAGTATGCAAACTGTGTTAAAGGCGCATGCAATGAAACCGAGAACGAAAACAGACGTTGGTTGCGGAACTCGTTGGAAAAAAACAAATGCATTTGCAACTTCAAATATGAAATTCAGTGGTCATCCAGGCGAACATGGTCCCATATATGAGTCAACACCAATATTCCAAAGTTCGAAATATGAATATATGAACTCATTTTCTCTGTTATCCCATCAATCATCATTAAATACCCCATTCCCCTTATTCCATAGTATTCAAGTGACGTGTATATGTGTCCCCTTTCAACTTCATATTTTTCAATTATCATCTCATATTCTCCTCCTTCTTCATCTCTAAATATAGCTAATAATTGAATATAACATTCACGTATTCCACCCTCTGACACTGATCCGTGAACTTCTTCCTTTCCCTCCTACATAATGTTGTTTGTTGTATATATGTTGAATTATAAATCATCCCCATAGAAAGTGCATTTGATACTCAGCCAACAGGTTTGTGTCGTCACGAACACTTCAACTTCATCAATTGGGTACCAATTGAAACTTTCGACGTCATTTGAGTGACCTTCATAAGTTGCCGAATTCCGTCAATTCTCTCCCATTTGTTGCTCTTGAATTATTCTGCAATTTCGCGTGGGGTGTACATCAGAAGAAGACGTCAGATTCAGGAGGTATATTCAGCTGTCAAAACCTTTAGAGCGAACACTTAATGTCGGAGCAGATGATAACTTGGATGTATGACGGTCAGAAATCAAGTGTCACTGAAAGTGAACTTTTTGGCGCCAAAAGGTAGATCAAAACTAAACTTCTGAAATTTGAGCTAGAAGTGAGAGGGTAAGTCAACAAGGTGCAAAAGTTACGAGCTCGAATTTCCGGGTTGTTTCTTTGATCTACCGAGCCACGTGTCCTTTTTAGTTTTCCCTACGATTTAGGTTTAAGTCCTGTCTTACACAGACTCTCAATATTGAAAAATGTGAAAATGCAGGTTTGCATTTCGAATTCCTCCAGTATCTGCACTGTAGGAATTGTGCAAGGATCTTCCACAAATATACTGTAACACTTCGCACAAATTTTTTGCAATGGAACACGCTTGTCCTACCGGCTCAAAACGTTTTTTGTCTGCGTCTCTCTTTCTACACAATCTCTCTCCAGCTCCTTTCAAGACAAGTGAATGTGCTCTAAAATAGGTCAACCCACATGGTTCAAAGTTGACATATTCACATCATCTGAAACCCGACACCATTCCCATATCCCACCGGTTGTTCATATCTCATCATTTATTTCCAAACACTTCTTCTTCTTCCTTCTCTTTTTCCAATAAATATCCATCATAAAAATGTTGCAACTGCCCACCCCCATATGTGTTTGTAAACCTAATTGAATTCCTTTTTCTGCTCCATAACTAAGAGATCTGAAATCTATAGGTCAGTGATTCAATTTGTGTGTGTGTGTGTGCTGCGGATGGATGGGCTACCCGGAGAAGAAAAATAAATAAAAATTTTGCAGAGTCCCTATCTCTCCATCTCACTCCTTCTTTTTCGGTTATTTTAATTACTTTTTATCTCCTGACTCCTTCGTTTTTTCATCGTCATCAGTCTCATTTGTATATACAAATATACCTGTTGTTTCTTCATCTTCTTCAACTCCCACGTCGATATTACTAATTCAATTGTTCACTTCTATTTCATCAAATAACAATTCGTGTGAATCATTCAATTGCCCCATCTAGTATTCTGTTCCATTTTTCTTTGCTGCATTTTTCATTGTTTTTCAAGCTTTGTTCTTCTATTTACTACATCACTACGAAATGTGTGATTCCTAACGGTAGATCACATTTCCTCAAACTTCAATTCTTGGGGAGACACTTTGCAAATGGGTCTTGAAGGGAAAATACTAATCATGACAGTTAACCACTATTTTCACTGTAAGACCTATTTTGAGTAGTCGTTTTTCCAAGACAGGCACAGTATCCTAGGATAGATGGATCACTCGTTTCGTTGCAAGACCTATTCACATTAGGCTTAGCTTTCATACAGCAACTGAGCATCAAATATCTCTATTTCATAAAGTCGGTCATATCGGCCATCCACAGTTTTCGTTTCGAGACAAATTCTCTATAAGCAGGGTTTGTCCATCATATCTCCTGTTGGTTACTGTATGCTCCTTTAAATATCTCATCTCCGAGTCTCTTAAAACTATTTTCTCTCTAAAAATTTGAAACTTCACATTTTCATTGAGCTATTCCAAGACATATATTTGAAGATCTTCGAGAAACTAGAAGTATCCTTTCGAGACCACTTCTCAGTAGAGCGAGCTTGATTTCTGAGTATCAAACGTCTCCTGAAGATCCGCACGTCATCTGTTCCTTCAAGTCCACAAAAAATTTGGCTAATTCCTCGACCAATTATCAATTCAATTATACATTATGTCACCCGCAAGTTGTCCTTCTCCCTCTCTCCCTCCAGATTCCTTCCTCCTCCTCCCTCCCTATTCTATTCTCATTAGTGCTTCCTCCTTGTCATTTCCAAACTTCCTTCTTATGATATCAGTTAAAGATCAAACTACTCAAAAGGCCTAAAATAGATCTAAATCAGTCAAGTAGAAACGAGCTAGTTGTTCTTCGAATTGTGAATTATTCTTAGATGATCAAGTACATGATATGAGCTATAGTATCCTTCGTCACTACAGTATCCACTGTTCTACAGTACCCCATATCAACCATACCACGTCATCATCCATCCTTCCATCCTTCTCCCTAACCCACGTCATTCTTTCTCCTTCTCCTCCTACTTTTCTATCTAACTTGCTCGATTAAGTTGCTAATTTAAAACGCTGAACACTTGTCTACCAATCATCATTTCTCTTCTTTTTCTCTCGTTTTTGTGTTGAGAGTGAATCATTTCCATTTGGGAATAATCACTTGTTTTTCGTTATCACTTGTAATCAAAACATCAAGCTTAGAAATGAACTTGTAATCTTTCATCATAGCAATAATCTTTCCAACAAAAGTCATAATTCTCAAAAGTTTGTGTGTGCCTATTTGAGTACTGTATGCTCCTTTAAATATCTTATCACTAATCCTCTTATCACTAATTTTCAAAAATCAAATCCTCAAATTCTATTATCCAAACTGTGTGAGAAAGGGATCATGTAAAAACAAGAGATACAGACATCAAACTTCAACATCATTCTGTTACCCAAAATAACTTTCCAAAAACCTTCTTCCTGATGTCCATCTCGTCGCCGAAATTCCCATCAAAATACATATATCATCTCGTCGAAAAATATCAAAAATGGATGGCATATTAGCCACTCATATCCCTTTCTCACATATGTTAATTACGTTTTGGTGTATCTTTTTGGACCCCAACTATACACTTCCCCTCACTCATTTTAATAATCGTTTTGCGAAGGCGTTGATTAACAGACGAAACAGTTGTTTGTTATTTTGATACTGAGGAGGGCTGATATTTGATGACTTCATGGAATTAACATGCAAAATATAGCTGCAACTATTGGGTTCATTCTTTGATTTCTTGTTATTTTAAACATCAGGCTACTTCGTACCCTGAACACAGCTCCGCGAGCCCTTTTGTAGCTCATGGGTCTCACCACGAAATGTGGTCAACTCAAAATCTATAAGATCTCACCCCGAAAACTTAGAGTGTCCCCCTCGGAAAACAATGTTTCACGTCATTCGTATTGTTTTGAATTCCCTTAAAATATTCCAAGAAACGTCGGTTAATCCACTTCTGATCTATAGATCAATGTTTGTGTGTTATCACTAGACTCCGCCCACTTCTGATAACGAGTTTTTATCATCTGCAACACATTGTTTATCATCAATTTCTGCAAGATATTAGGCAGGTGGAACTGAACCTAAGTGGGCCCCTTTCCTTCAAGTGTTTCCATCCATCGCTTCCGTTTGAAATTAAAATCGTAAAGCTTTGGCCGGACCTCATAGTTTGTATTTCGAGAAACGGATTAATTTTGGAAAGTGAGGAGGGAGGAGGGCGAGACGACGTCCGAATTTAGTATATCTAATCGCATAATGATGGGACTTCGACGCCTTTTGCTTCCATTTCTCGAGACAACTCAAAGGTTTCGTCGTCTCTTTTGTTTTTGGTTGGAATAACAATGAGTGTCAGTTTGAAATTTCCTTTATAATTCTCATACTTCTTTAGAACTTCGGCTTAGGTTTAGGTCCAGCAAGTTTTTCGTAATCCTGAACTATTTTGAGCCGGTTCATTTAGGCTTAGGTTAGTTCCAAGTTCTTCGACAACCTGCACCATTGGTTTGTTTGATATAGGTCCAATATCAGTTTAACGTTGGAGTTAGGTTTACAACAAGGTTAGGTTTAGGTCCAGCCTCTCCATCCTAGCAACCAAGTATAATAATCCAGCAGGTCGCAACTACATTCCATCCCCCCAAATCCGATTAAACTTCTATAAATATGTGTCTGGAATTTTTTCGTCCATTTTTTGATCCCAACTATAT
Source organism: Caenorhabditis uteleia (assembly GCA_963573275.1). NCBI lineage: Eukaryota > Metazoa > Nematoda > Chromadorea > Rhabditida > Rhabditidae > Caenorhabditis > Caenorhabditis uteleia. The sequence continues at coordinate 6,204,283 of OY752134.1, forward strand.
TTAATCCAATCAAAAAGGATAGGATTAGACATCATTTTTTTCATTTTGAACTACTGTAGTTTGCTTTATAATCTATACACTCTATATTAGTACACCACATGGGCCAAAGTTTGATATCAGGAGATTAGTGATAGATGTTGAGTATATACAATTGGAGTTTGACTACTCTACCTGGACTACTGTAGCTCCTAACTAGTTCCGACCCAAATGTACTAGATCATAAGTGCATCCATCCCAAATCAATGGCTTCCCAATTCTATATAAATTATGTCAGGCTTCTTCATTTTGATAATTTCCTCCGAAATCAAAACGTCATCAATACTCATCCGCGAATTCAAGCATCCGCCTACTCTTTGCCCATGTTTTTCGATGTTTCCCTCCTTCTCTTTTTCCCGGCCACTTCATATAATTCGATCCATTAGAGAAGAACAGTACAAAAACACATGTTGTTATGCCGTCATCAATAACAGCTGAAATATCTCTCTTCTGATTCCACGTTGCATATTCCTTGCCATCACATTTTTCAGTCGATCAACATTGATCAATTCAAGTACTTCTTTCCCAGCAATATTTGTCAGTATTGTCACTAATTATTATGTGTCTGCGTCTCTCAATCCACACACTATTTCGCTATGACTACAAAATAGTCCACCCACTGATTTATACTCTTTTGTTTTTGTTTGTCACAACTATAAATTGGATTGGGTACCTTATCTACATATAATATAGACACCCAGTCTTACTGATCTTATCACTATCTTATCAGTAGTTGCTCCGCCCATTTGTGCTTTGATATACCCAAAAAAAGACTTCAAAAGCTCACGAAAAAGGTGTGCAACGATGCATGGTAAATCTGTCTAGTTTGAACACATCTCTCCTCCCAAACACAACGTCACCATCATTATCACTTTATCATTATTTTCTGCAAATTGTTCATCTCAAGAGACAAAAGAGAACGAACGAAAAATATTATTATTGTTGCATCCACACGGTGGGTCACGTGGAGTCGGTCGAGTAACCAACCTAATAATAACGTCATTTTGCGTCACATATACTCCCACAAATATATTTCCTTTGTTTTTTTTTGCGAGAAGGATTCGAGTTTTTGCAAAAAAACACACCTTTGACTTTTTAGGTTTAGCTCCAGTAAACTTAGGTTTAACTCCAGTAAACTTAGGTTTAACTCCAGTAAAAGTTCTACAGCTACCCAAAGGGTTAGAGAGCTTTGAGAATGAGAGACGCAGACACCCTTTTCAGAACTCTTACATGCTTAGGTTTAACTCCAGTACGTGTCCTACTGTACCCCCGGAGTTAGAGAGTGTGAAGAGTGAGAGACGCAGACGCCCTTTAAACCTTCAAAAACTGCAACATAAGTGAGTTCTTGATCTATTTCTGTTGCGCCTCGATCTACAACTGACCTATCTCTCAATTTTCCGGAGACATTATTATGAAAATGTCCATTTCCTGCCCCCATATATTCCATCTAAACTTAGCCCTAAGCTCATTGATCTCTTATTGTTTCAGTACATCTAGGTCACTATTCCAGCTGCATCCCAAACACACACACACACAAAAAAGTGACGTCGTCCGGAACGTGTCTGTCAGAATAATTAAGAAATAGGGAATCTGTATCCCATACGTCAACACATCCCAATCATTCCCTAGGGACCACTATCCACCACCCTCAATTGACCTACGTCAATTCACACTCCTTCCACTCCTTCCTTCCTTTATTAACCTAAACCTCTGAAATTTCAGTTGAATCTTGATCTATGGGTAATTGTAGATTCTTGTGATTCTCGCATCATATGGCCCTTCCTTTTTTGTTTTATTTACTCTTCAGCTTTTCTTCTTCTTCTTCTTCTTTCTCATATCCCACCCCCACTCATTTTTTCATTAAAGGTCATAAACATACCACTCCGGATTTAGATCCATCCAGTTTTTTATATTTCCAAATTAGACATTTTTATGGTCTGATCATCAAACTTGATATCCAACCAATTTGCTTTTGATTGATTCAATTACTTGGAAGTACGTAATCACTGAACTGATTTGATTATGATACTTCAATGATAAAGCATAATCTGACAAATGATTCGTGTTTTCTGACAATTTGGTCATCACAAGTGATAGCCTTATCTGTTGTTGGGTATTTCAAAAATCAAACCCACGACACTCGTCACTTTGGATGAAAATCCAGGTGGTTTTGAAAAGTTCAATGCAAGCATAATGTGATGGATGACAATATCAGACAACTATGAATCTATGAGTCTATGAATCTATGAATCTATGAATCTATGAATCTATGAATCTATGAATCTATGAATCTATGAATCTATGAATCTATGAATCTATGAATCTATGAATCTATGAATCTATGAATCTATGAATCTATGAATCTATGAATCTATGAATCTATGAATCTATGAATCTATGAATCTATGAATCTATGAATCTATGAATCTATGAATCTATGAATCTATGAATCTATGAATCTATGAATCTATGAATCTATGAATCTATGAATCTATGAATCTATGAATCTATGAATCTATGAATCTATGAATCTATGAATCTATGAATCTATGAATCTATGAATCTATGAATCTATGAATCTATGAATCTATGAATCTATGAATCTATGAATCTATGAATCTATGAATCTATGAATCTATGAATCTATGAATCTATGAATCTATGAATCTATGAATCTATGAATCTATGAATCTATGAATCTATGAATCTATGAATCTATGAATCTATGAATCTATGAATCTATGAATCTATGAATCTATGAATCTATGAATCTATGAATCTATGAATCTATGAATCTATGAATCTATGAATCTATGAATCTATGAATCTATGAATCTATGAATCTATGAATCTATGAATCTATGAATCTATGAATCTATGAATCTATGAATCTATGAATCTATGAATCTATGAATCTACATCTCCCTCTACACTATGATCTTTCAATCTTCACGTCAAAGCAAACATTAATTGAATTCTCAATTCCAAAATAGATTCTTAAACCCATCTCCTAATAGGTTTGCAACAATTTCCTCCCAGTTTCCCACGCTGTCAACTGAGTATCAAATGGCCCGGAACTCTTCCAAATGTAGGCGTGTCAATTTCTGATCACCTTGTTGCTCGGAACTCCGTTTCCTCCAAATAAGTGTATTTCCGTTTGGTACGTCACCTTTCCTTCTCCTCCTTCCCAACAATTCCTAAACCTAAACATAATGCATTTGAAGCCAACCTAAAACTAATCACATCATTCTGCTCCATTTGCCGGTGCTCCTTCTCCTCCGTTTTTCTTGCAAGTGCACCTTTTTTGTGGTGTATGTATATGTTGCTGTAACCCACACAAATATAGCCATACAACACAACATGTGATACTCATTAGTCAGAGACACCTAATTTTGGGTGAATCCAACTTGTTTCTGTTCGATATATGACTCATTTTGATGACGATAGGAGGAGGGAGAATGAGAGAGTGTTTTGTTTTGTTTTTCGAGATTTTCATTGTTACAATGGAGCAGCTCATGCTCTGCAAAATGAGCCCAACCGCCTGCAGGGAAAAGGTTCGAAATAGACAACTCAGTCGGGGTATCAATCATCGTGTGTGTCCTTATCATAGATATGTTCGATCATTTATCACTCTATCATCACTTTATCAATTATCAAAAACAATCACCTAATCCAAGTCTAATCCCCTTTTTCTGTTGGTCACGTCATCTAATATGTTTCTGTTTTATTCAGAAAAACTGATGCGATTATTTCGTCGTAAATAGTTGCTCGAAATTTGATTGACCTCCTCTCCCTCTCTCCTTCTTGCTCCTTAGGTCTCGACACGAAAATGTGTTTGTGTCTACAAACCGAACACCATCATCGTAAAACAAAAAAACAACGTCATATCTGCAACTTGTCTCCTCATTTCCATGCATACTTCTGAAAAAAAAGTGGGCGTGGCTTGTACTTTACGTTTTACAACCACCGTTTTTTTCCAGCTGCCTCCTCCCTTTTCGCATTTTTTTTGTTTTCTTATCATATCAGCATATCAGTTAGCATATTTCTAGGTAACACACACAGTGTGCAAATGAGCAACACTACACGATTTTGGCTGAATTTGCTGCTCGCGTTGACGGTTTTTGCATCGATCATCACAGCGAATCCAATATTAATGGTTAGACGAGTTTCACCTTATCTACAGGTATCAACTGATCAACTGATATACTGATATACTGATAAGGGATTTACAGAGCATTGAGCAATTAGATAAAATGATTGCTGAAGAGCAGACGAATCGAAATGAACAAAATAGGTTCGTTTTTCTGTTTTTTTGAGAAAACGTAGTGTCGTTCTAAGGAAAAAAACGAGATAATCAAGTTTGGAAACTAATCGAATTCTTAGACTATTTATAGACATTTTTCATCATTTTTCAGCATATTGAGACGATACCGAAAATCAATACCTGATGGATATTTCAATGAAATCACATTTAATGATATAATGGATCGACAACGGAGAGGGCAACCGATATCAGATTATACCGATGAATTCTCAGCTGATCCATTCGAGGTTATTATCATTTATTATCAGTTTATCAGACAGGTGATATGATGATTGTACTTGATGATTGGATAATTAGGAATATTTGGAAGTGATGTTTACTTCCTTCTCGCTAGATCCCTAGACATATGATATTTTGAATGATATCAATTATTCATGGATATAGTATACTCATTCATAGAATCACATTTTCATTGATACATTGAAGCATAGATTCATAGATTCATAGATTCATAGATTCATAGATTCATAGATTCATAGATTCATAGATTCATAGATTCATAGATTCATAGATTCATAGATTCATAGATTCATAGATTCATAGATTCATAGATTCATAGATTCATAGATTCATAGATTCATAGATTCATAGATTCATAGATTCATAGATTCATAGATTCATAGATTCATAGATTCATAGATTCATAGATTCATAGATTCATAGATTCATAGATTCATAGATTCATAGATTCATAGATTCATAGATTCATAGATTCATAGATTCATAGATTCATAGATTCATAGATTCATAGATTCATAGATTCATAGATTCATAGATTCATAGATGCATAGATTCATAGATTCATAGATTCATAGATTCATAGATTCACAAATGGATACAACATAAATCATAGATGTATAGAGAAAATAAAAAAGCAAAAATACGTTCAGATTTCAGTTTCCAATGCGATCCCTCAAAAAGCCGAAACAATGACCACCGCCCGATGATGTCCACCTCCTGTTCCATTCCACTCTTCCAGCCGTTCCTCCGTTTTCTCCGATCAATCATTCGAACAATTCACTCTTCCTTATGTGACCAGTACTTATAGTTTTTTCCCTTTTCTTCACCTAGTGTTCTACTAACATCCATCCCCCTTAATTTATTATTTTCCACACCATCATTCCATTTATTGTTCTTTTCTTGATCTCCAAACACCACAGTGCCCTTTATACGGTAGCTGATAATAACAAAAAACAACACAAATCTTTTTAATTCTATTTATTTTTTTCAATTTGTTTTGAGAAAATGAATATATATATGAGCAACGAAATTGCAATACATATCTTTTTTAATAAACTATGGTTATTATCGTGTGTATGTACTGGGAATTACAACTTTTTTACAGATTAATATTTATTCATCAACCTGTGATACAAATTTATGATCGAAAAATATGGAAAACTTGTGAATAAACGGATCAAGAATATCAAATTCCAAGTTTTTGCCGGGTCACGAAAAACGCGCCTTCAGAAAAGTCATTCGCGTCAAGCGGGTCTTTGACTGGCGTGTTTCCCGTGATTTTTTTTGTGGTTTTTGTTGATGTTTTTCAAGGAGTTAATCGGTAAAATGTCAATTTGATAATTATTTCCCGATAAAAACTTTAATTTTCAAATAAATATTGTGATCCATGATCGATTTTCTCCGTTCCATACTAATTTCGTCAGAATTGCATCAATTTTCAAGCCTTAATTTTCATCATTGTTTTTCAAATTAACGTTATTCAATGCTCATATTCCAGGATGTCCGATTCCTCAGGATCATCAATATGTGGTGATGGAGAGGGAGATTTATTACTCGATGAAGAAGAAGAAATCGACTTTTATGCGATTTTGAATGTTCCAAAAGATGTAAGTCTCAAAGTTATGTGATTTTTATGAATAATTCAAAATAGGCGAGTGACGACGAAATTATTAAAGCGTACCGGAAGAGATGCTTGATGTTTCATCCGGATCGATTCACTGATGAAACTGAGAAGAAGGATGCTGAACGAGTTTTTGTGAAACTTCGTAGAGCTCATGAAGGTTTGTAGACATATTTGAATCTTCGAACCAAATTATTTTTCAGTTCTTCTTGACTCAAAACAACGAGCAATATACGACGCTCTTGGTGTCCAAGGTCTCGACACCCAAGGATGGGAATTAGTATCAAGATCCGCAAATCCAGAGAACATTCGCCAAGAATACGAGTTCCTTCAAAGACTCAAAAATCGAGAATTGATGCTTCAAAGAATCCATCCAACTAGTGGTTTCTTGATGAAAACTACAGTTGCTGGATTGTTTCAAGAGAAGCCAGAGGAAAAGTATCCACCTCAATTACTTGGAATTAGTCTGACACAATCTGTTGATTGTTCTCTTACCGGTATATATAATTTTATCTATTGAAATTAATTGGAAAATATTACAGGAAGTGATAGATTTGGATTAACAGGAAGAGTCAAAACCGGAAATGGACGAGGAGAGGGAAGTGTGACCGGTGTATGGAAAAGAGTCGCTGGCTCGTTCAATCTTGAAGTAAGGCTTTCTTTACTTATTAATAATCAATATTATATTCAGAATTCGGTTACCTTATCCGCAGATGCCGTAACTCTATCAGCACGAGCAGCAAGAAATGTGTTCACTCGCGCTGCTGTTATTGTTCAACCACAATTACAATATAATATGCTCCATGAGGCATTTGTTCCATCAATTGCATTCAGTAAGTGTGTTTTTCAATCAATTATATGTATAAACAAATTCAGTTTATTCGATGAGACTGCGAATGAGATGGCAAGGAAGCATCGTTCTCAATATATCGCCAATGGGTCATGCACTCACAACAACAATGGTTCATACGGAAAATAATCACGCGAAAGCGATTGGCAGTTTGACGGTTGGATTTTATTATATTATGTTTCCAAATAAACAATTTGCAGCTCTCCCCAATGAGTTCAAACATTCGTTTGGTTTACTATCGCCGTCGTCCTGAAAATGAATCTGTTACCGAAATGGCTGTTCAATTAACAACTTATGGTATGATGAAAACTCATATTTCGAGTATATAAACCATTATTTAAGGTGTAAATCCATCGATAAACATGGAAAGAAGATTATCGAAATACTCTAGAATCGCGTGTTCTCTTCACTTTTCGTTCCCATCTTGTTTACTTTCAACCAAATTCAAGTGAGATTTCGATACTTTTACATTACTTAGTTTGAAATTCAGATTGAAAACGGGTCAATCGATGTTCGAATGGCAAGTTGTGCTTTGTGATGATAAAGATTCATTATCAAGAAGTGTTTTGTATGGAGTTGCTGCGCCATATATCACGTTCCAGGTAATATATTGACTAAAAACCACAACTTCAAAAATCTCTGCCCGTAAAATGTGTATATTCAAACCATACAATCCTGAAACGAAGCCAATTTCCTCAAAACACACATTTACAGCTGGCTAGAATGATGTTCCGACCAATGTGGGACAAGTTCGCTGCATTATTCGATGATAATTCACGCGAACAAGAAGTTGATTTGGCGAAGAAGGAAGAAGCTCAAAATGTTGTTAATTTGATGAGATCAACAGCTGAAAGAATCAAAAAGGATGAAGAATCGAAGCAAGGAGTGATTGTTGAAATGGCGAGATATGGACAATGTGATGTGAATGGCACAAGGGCATATCCATTGGCAGGTGAACGAACGATTGATGTGACTGTACCATTACAAGCTATGGTTAATGATAGTCAATTGAGAGTTTATTCTGTTAAGGTATGACTTGATTCTTATCAATTACCCAAAAATCTCAATATTTGTAGAGTCAACTCCCAGGATTCTACGATCCATGTCCTGGAGAAGCTAAAATGCTAACAGTACGATACTTGTTCCGCGGAGAGTCGCATTCAGTGACTGTTAATGATGAAACACCATTGATGATCCCATTGAGAGGTATTTCTATCAAATTTTTCAAATCGAATGTGAACATGTTTGCAGCCCATCGTCTTAACACAGCCACTTTATCAACAAATGGGCAAATATGAGTCAGATCGGCGTCAAATATTGGCTGAGAAAGGTCAGATTTTGTTATTATTAGGCGGTGTTGTATGTATGTGGGATGGAAACATGAAAAATGTTTTGAGACACAAAAAACAATAAATTGAATTGACACGTATTTGATTTGATTGTAAAATGTGTTTGTGCTAGACATTCAAGGCGGAAAACCTTCAAATAATTAGTATTCATTGCGTATTGAGCAACATTTCAACTCCTCATTTCCATTAAAACCTTACATTCTTCTTCTCTTCGTTTTTGTCTTCTCAACACAGAAAAAAAGAATAGAAAATTCTCATTTTCCAAGCTAGTTCGACATACACTTTGTCTGCATTCGAAAGAAGAAAAAAAAGTTTATCATGAGAAAACGCTTCGTCTTGGCAGATTACTGGTTTTTCTCCTCGGTTTTTTTTGTTCTTCAAAAGAAGGTATTACGGAAAATGCTACGAAATGGATGAAGTAAAGTTGATAATTCAGTTTTCACAAAACTTTTTGAAGAACGTGCAAATTGCCACAAGCTCTTAATTTCTAAAGTTTCTTCCTCTCGAGAAATCTCAGAAAATTGCTTCTTTCATAAGAAAGAAGAAAAAACTTTGCGAGACTGAATGAATAAAGAATGTAGGTAAATGCTTTTCGAATGTGTGTATTTATGTGTATGTTTTTTTCTGCATTCTTCTTCCATCCAAATTTTTTCCGGCTCAATTTTGGAGGGGTGGCATTTTGCGATTTGTTTGCTCACATTTCGATGGCACCATCTTTGGGGTCTCTATCCTTCTCCATTTCAGTTTGATCATCTCATTCGAACATACCCCTTTCCTCCTCCCCCTCGTGGGTTTATATTTGTTCTTAAGTTTTGCAATCGATAACCCTCGACCGCTCAAAATGTTTACATTTTTCCTCATGACTTTATAGTTATTAGTCATGTTTTATTAGAAAATTCATAGAAATCGTTCGATTTTCAAGTTTTATGTCTTCATAACGCCCCCGAACTATAAGCTTCTTTTTGACCGACTTATCAAATGGAAATGTTCAAAAAACTAGATTAATATTTATTTTTCTTTCTAAAAAATGGTAGATCCGATCGAATGTTCTAGAAAATTGTGAAATCGGGCCATTAATATTTCAACGACACAATTGTCACATTGAAAAACAATATATATTCGATATTTAATCTTCACCTGTGTTTATATTATGCAACTAGTACCCCTCGCCGGCCTTTCTCTTCTCCGAATATTCAACAATAATATCGAGTTTCGTTTTCCCATACTCTTTGACTAACTAATGAGAAAAATAACTCAATATTTCCAGCTTATTTCTAGGATTTGTTATGTTATTCTGATGCTACAACAACTATAATATATCTCATAGTAAAACAGGTTATTCATAGTTCCATGACGTCATCATTCGTTCATCATTTCAGTTAGTCACTGTGTTGTTTTATTGCGAAACAGTCTATATGTTACAGCTGGAACGAAACAAGAGAAATGAAAGAAATGAATGAATTGTGTAGCAGTTTTCCTCCTGCCTCCCATTTTTCAATAATCTTTCCATCATCTCAAAGTTCAATCGCCTTTCCGTCTTTCCTCCCTCCCTCATTTCTTTCTCGCTTCCTAGAGAGATAAACGAGCGAAATATATCTATATATTGTTGCTTTTATCTATTTGTTCCGAATTGACCTCTGATATAATAGGTGCTCCATAATACTTCCGTCTAATGAAAAACACGTATTGAATAATACAAATCAATATTCAATGATAACATCACTGTTTGCCTTGTGTTTCATATGACCATTCGGACGACCGAACGCTATTTTACGATTATTTCGACACTTTTCAGAGAATCGTATACATTTACAATTGTTTTGTTCAGTTTTTTAGAGGGGAAACGTAAGAAAAAGATATAAATCTCGATGAAGAAGAAAAAGTGAGAAGAATAGGAAGACAACTATTGTCATCTATAACCTTCATTTGTTATGTTCCTCTCTTTGTATTGGAGTGTACACACACTCGAGTAATTATTCATATAGGATACAACATCGACCGCATATTTTGATTATTTGGACAAATAGTCATCATTAATCATCCGGTTTTTGTAGCGTAAACTTATTAAAAATTTTCAGTTTTTGTAGAAAAAACATTGCACTTCGATCAGCAAATCGAAAATTGTAATTCCCCAGAATAACTGTTCTCACAAAAACATTTTTGACGATGGCCTTGGCTCATTTTGTCTGTCGATTTTAATCAAAACAATCATGTGCCTTATCACTCACACATACATACATACCGGTACAATCTATGACCTGTCACTCTCGCCGTCTCTCTATCCCCTCTTTCTCGCTCCCTTTTTGACCAATTTGATTCGCATTACAGAATTGGTGGCGGAATAGAGACGAACGAATCAATCGCCCTTCTTCTTCTTCTCGTTTCAATCCATTTCTGTCTCTTTCTTCATCCTCTTTTCCTATTCATCATCCCCCGCCGTTTTTCTGGTTTTTTTTTCAATAATTTTTGTTCTCTCCATCTTATTATTATTGTGTTTAGTTCAATTGATCGTATGTCTTTTCATAGATTATTTCTGGTGTTATGAAAAGTTTCGAAACACATCGCCCACTTTCAATCCGAGATCATTTGTTTCTTTTTTAACTGTTAAATAGTTCCATTCTAGTTAGATAAGTGTTTCTTTTTTGTATGTCTTACCGGTTTTGTATGCTCAAAATGAATAAGTAATTGCTCCACCCCTGTCCCTTTCCCCAATAGGCCTCTTCCCTCCCTTTTTGTTGTTTTTGTTTTGTATTCTATAGTGTATTCTCTTTTCATATAAAATATTAGATTTTTCTTCTTACATCAGGCTATTATTTCCGTTTTATCGTGATATATATCTCTATTTTTATCGTTTATCACCTGATAATATCAATGAATTCAGAGTTTAGAATGAGCGACAACGACATGAAGAAACATCCGATTCCAGAAGATTCAGTGAGTTTAACCAAAGAAATTGAGATCTATAACAGCATATTTTCAGCCAAGTGGTGAAGGAAGTTCGAGTCCAGCAATTCCGTCTGCACCATCTGCACCAACAATGGGAGATGCTGTTAAGTGAGTCATTTTTGCACAAACTATTCAAGTTGCAAGCATTGTGGGAAACACCATTTCTTTAAAGATTGTCATGAAAAATTTACGAAATTCTCATGTCGAGAAATGCAACATATGCATTCCTAATGTTCCCCTTTTTTTCCAGCGATCAACAACAAAGATCACCGGTTCGCCCTCCACCACCACCAGCTGGTTTCGTCTATCCACAAGCTGAACTTCACACCATGCCGACACCATCTCAACAACCACCACCACCACATACAGCTGTTACAATGCCAGGACCACCACCATCAAACAACTATGATGCACCACCACCATCGTATCAAGCGGCAATGTCGTATCCAGCTGCGCCAACTTATGGTGGAAATATGGACCCGAAATATTATAGTGGACAACCGCCAACGTATTATCAACCACCGACTATTAGTAAGTTGAAAAGATAATTGATTAGTTTAATGATATGATAATTACAGCACAAACAAGACTTCCACAACCAGATCCATCAACTGAGCCGGTTATTCGAACAATTCGCGTGACAAATCAAGGGAATGTATTGGTACATGTTCAACCGGGAACCGCTTGCCGTCATTGTGTATGTTTCTTTTCAATTAATTTTCTTGTAGTGATGTTTGATTTTTAAATGAATGAATTTTCAGAATGTTGGTGTGATCACCCGCCAAACGGACATGTGCTGCCTCCTTTGCCTCATCATGCTTACCATCTTCACATTCCCACTCGGCCTCATCTTCCTCTGCTGTGTTCCATGTACCGTTCAGAATCGTTGCACCAATTGCGGACGTCTTGCCTAGATCACAATTCAATTCAAATTAACACGTTTCATCTCACCAAAAACATGTTTCCTATCCATGTAATTTCAGTTGATATACTATATGTTATATCTTTCATCTGGATAATTATTACAATTATGTTCGCCTCTATTTTTCCTTCAAATTACCGTGTACTGTTAGTCTCATTTATGTAGTTATATCGATACTGTTACCGGTTCGTCGGATTCTTTTTATATTTACAAAGAAACAAAGTTTCTACTTGTTCGTTTAAACCAACAATATATTTGTTATTATGGATACAATTAGAATGGGTGTCTTTTTTACTAGCGGAATGAAGTATTCAATGAAAAAACTCAATGTTTTATTACAAAATAATCTCTGAAAATCTATGGAAAAATGCGTGCAATATAAATGGAATATGATAAAAAGTGTGAAGTTTAATGCAATATAATTATGTTATAACAGTTGGTGCCTTTCTATTTGTGAATTGTTCCATTTTGCAAACATCCAATGCAATCAGAACAAGTGGTTTGAGCAATTCATGAGCCGGTTGAAGTAATCGTTGAGCATCATTTGTTGGAATATACGAATCGACATACAATCGAATGGTGGCGCCAGCTGATCCAGTACCAGATAGACGGAATACAAGACGGGATCCGTCTTCGAAAACGATACGAAGGCCTTGTTTAGTGGCGACTGAGCCATCGACTGGGTCAGTGTATTGGAAGTTATCGGCGATTGCAACCTGGAAATCAATGAAATTCAGTGGAATTCAATCAAAATATACCTTATAAGTAACACCATTTGCTGACAATTCTCTACCAACAAAAGCAGGCATTTGAGCTTCCAAGAATGTCATCAACAAGTTAGCTCCAGCAGCATCCACGTTTTCGTAGTCATATCTGGAAAACAAAAATATTAAGATTAATTTTGAAACGTAATATTACCTAGTAAAGACATTTCTACCATATTTCTTCCAATGCGCCTTCACAATCTCCTCAACTGATTGCTTCTTTTCCGCCAAAATTTGAAGCCAAGCGAGAAGTGCCCATACACCATCCTTCTCTCGAACATGATCACTTCCGGTTCCGAAAGATTCTTCACCGCACAATGCGATTCGTCCAGCGTCCATCAAATTTCCGAAATACTTCCATCCAGTTGGTGTTTCGTAGACTTGAAGATTCTTTGCCTTTGCGACTAGATCAACAGCTCCGGCGGTTGGCATTGAACGAGCGAATCCTGGAAAACATAAATTATGAGAACCTTCCAATAAATATTTACCTTGAACTTTTCTACTTCTGAAATAAGGAATAGCATCTATATTATCAGCAATAACAGCCAATGAATCACTTGGTGTGACAAAGAATCCCTCTTTTCCTAGGATCATGTTGCGATCCTGTAAAAACCAACAAAATTAATCTTTCAAAACCAAAGAAACCTACACCATCACCATCGAATGCCGCACCCAAATCGTGTTCACCATTCTTCAACTGATCAACCAATGCTTTGGCATATGTCAAGTTTGGATCCGGATGACCACCTCCAAAATCTGGTTTCGGCACAGTTCTCAACATATCTTTAGCATCAGCACCGAGAAGATCGACAAGGATTGTAGATACGTATGGACCAGTAGCTCCGTGCATCGAATCGAGCAAAACACGGAATTTCTTTCCTGTGATGTCGCCATTCAACAAGGATTTGATCTGAAATATGAAAATAGTGTGAAAGAGACTATAATGTTACTCACTTTGGAGAAATCAAAGATTTGTTGCATGAAACCGGCATACTCATTAACTGAGTCAATAACATCAACGACAAAATGACCAACTCCATCAATATCGTATTCATATCTACCAACTTGTGTGAAATCGCATTCCAAATCCTTGGCAATCAAATACTTATCAATTTTGGTTGTGATCGCGTAGATTGCATCAGTAACATGATCCGGTGCTGGTCCACCATTTTCACAATTGAACTTGATTCCAAAGTCACCTTTTGGACCACCTGGATTATGACTTGCAGTGAGAATGATGCCACCATCCACTTGTTTTCCTTCGTGTCCTTTTCGGATCAAATTCGACACAGCCGGTGTTGATAGGAAACCATTTTTGCCGACAATCAAACGGGCAAGCTGGAAATGTGAAAATATATAGTGAAAGTGGCAAAAAACAACTACCCCATTAGCAGCGGCAATCTTGATGATCACATTGGTTGCTTCCATCGATAAATATCGCCCATCGCCACCAACAACAATTTGGGATCCTTTCTTTTTCGAGCCGAGTCCTGCATCGAGAATCGCCTAGAGAACAACAAAATATAACGTTGTTTTAATTGATTGTTTACCTGGACAAAGTTCTCGGTATAATGTTGTTGCTGGAACTCGGGAACCCGTTTACGAAGACCACTGGTCCCTGGCTTCTGGCCGGCAAATGGCTTGGTGGCAGTTTCAACAACAGCAATCCCCATGCTGAAAAATGTATATGAAAGAAATAAACAAGAAATCAAGATGGTTAATGATCGAGATGTTATCTTATCAAACTGCTGATATACTAACAAACAAAAAATTTAAGTGGTGGTGACGAGAAGAAAACGACGAATTTTTTGACAAGTAAAGTGTTCGATAAACATAAAAATGAGACAGACTTTGGCTACTTTTAAACCATTACACACATGTCACTGTATTATTTGTTTTTTGAAAACATCAACTGGCAAGAAATTTCAAAAATGTCTCAATTGTTTGTCATTTCGTGGGTGAGAAAACTCGCAAAAATTCGACCTTTGTGCAAGAAAAAAGTGCGAAAAGGAACACAACAACATAAAATAAAACAAACTAGCAAACTGATTGAGAAAAAAGTGAAAAGAAGAGAAGAAATGGGGGAATGCGTTTGAAAAAAGAGAAAGCAGACGAGTTGAGCAGTGGGAAAAAGAGTGTGGTGTGATGCATGAAAAACGGAGAAAAACACGTCGAGATAGGACAACATTTGGTCGATTTTTTGAGAAGAATTGATGCTTTTGATGAAGATATCTTTTGGAGAGAAAAAAGTAGGCGGAATGGGAAAATACTTTGTGAAGAGAAGGCCGGTGATCTCTTATCAGTTAGAAATATGACTACACAATACAAAACATTGTGTTTTTATATGTTGTGTAGAACTTTCTAGATTATTTTTAAAAATACATTTGATGAATCAAATGCTGAAGATCAAAATAGAAAAACATGTCTGATACTGAATTATAATTTCAGTATTCATAAAGGCATGGAACTATTTGATAGGCTAGAAGTCATAGAAATAATAAAATAGTGATGGAACTTATGAGATTAAAAAACACAAGTTTAACACAAATAACTTTTATCTATAAAACAGAATTATATTTACGACAGATATAAAAAAAAACGAATACGAAAAAATCAAACAATAAACAAGTAATTTTGAGAAAAAAAACATAATACGGGAGACATTTACAATGAAAATGGCTGATTTATCTGCAGCGAGTTGTGAAGAATGTGTCATCTTGTGGAACGGCTTCAAGGCATGATTCTTCATTTTCCACTTTTTCGGTTTCCATATCAACACTCGGCCTTCTTCCATAAATAATTAGGCGACTACTTTTTTGAGTGTTTCGTTCGCGGTATTTCTGGCTTCGTTCTGCGTTATGGTTATCCCAATTCTTCAATGATTCATGCCGACTGGGATATTTTTGAGGTGATTCTGATCCGAATGGAATAGAGCATGCTTCCACTTGGTGTTTCCAATCTGAGTCCGCGTCTTGATTGTTCTTTTCATTCTTCGAATTTATTTGAGACGCCTTATTTAGTGCGAGTCGTTGTTGGAAGAAGATACTCGATGGCGGTCTCGCTTCCTGAAAAAAGTATGCCATACACATTAACTTGTCATGAAAACATACAGCTTGTGGAGTGATCGGCTCCTGTGACGTGTAAAACTGCTCAACTCCGCACATTCCTTGACAAGCCAGATCATCACAGAACATTAATGACACATTTCCAGGCCGGTATACTTTCACCGTTTCAATCGGTTGAATCTGGAATTCATTAAATTCCAAACGAAATTGTGTGGGCAACTCACAATCAAAGTAATGGTTTCTGGAATAGCAACAACCGGACGTCCTTCTTTGTTTACCGATTCGTTTACTGGTCGTTCTACCCGACGTCTGTTGTGTCCTTCGATTCCGATGATATACGCCTCCTTTGTCTTGCGAAGTGCTTCGATTTTCTGCGTCATTTCTTCCGGACTCTATAATTACCTTTTTTTGGAAATTGTTTCACATCAAAAAGCTTACTATTCTCATATCGCGGAATCTCATTTCGACAATAGCACATGGCCTCTGGGAAAACTGTTGTGGCAGAATACTCACATTATTCCTCTCTTCGAACTTTGAAGTTCGAATCTGCAATCAAAATTAATCTCAAAACGAAATTCAAACGCATAACTTACAAATCCGGTGTCCAGCTCTACAAAATAGTCGGTTGCTTCTTGTATATCTTGTCTTCTCGGTGACCATTCGAATGCATGTCTGGCCCGTCGAAACTTCACTCCGTTCTCATCGTTCACGCATATAATTACATTTTTCCGAAACCAGCGGCGCGGTTCACATCCGAAATACTTTTGTGCCTTGAGCCAATTCGAAAACTCGTCGCTACTGACCCTCAATCTGTCTTCGACGTCGAAACTATCCGATATTCCATAAATGTATTGTGTACTGGCATTGAAAAGCACTTCTTTCAGTCTGACGATGTCACCGGTTTTGAACTTCTAAAACAAAAGGATTATAGAAAACATGCATTAACTCAGGAACAAACCTCAGAATCGCAATGTCGAACAGCTCCACTGTAGCAGTCTGCTAGTCTGGTCTGAGCAAATTGTTGAAAATTGTCATTTTGAAAGTATTCTAGTGCGTTGTCTAGCCAAACCGTTTCCTATAAAAATATAAGTCAAGTTGAAATGTTATTCAATACATACTCTGTTTCTTCCATAGAAAATGATGTCACTAGGACCTTCAGGAATCGCTTCAAACGAGATCTCACAAGCAGAAAATGAGCGGCGGCGACGATTTCCTGGCGTGAGCTGTCGTTTGCAATCTGCTAGGTACTTCTTGTCGACTAACTTCTTCGATACCTGAATTTGCGATATCTTCCATTGATTTTTATTTGAAAAAAACTTACACCGAGACTTTTGAGAACGTCAATATCGGTGCAATTGAAGCCATTTCTCTTCTAAATTATAATACGTTTATTTATCAAATTTGTTTCAATTTACCTCATTTTCACACACATATCTGTTCTTTTTCTCCACCAACATGCTACCATCACCACAAAAAGCGTATAAATTGTTGACAAATTGATTTGTACATTCTGAAAATATGTTCCTTGATTCGAAAAAATTATTATTAGAAACTCACTGGATTTATTATTCACATTGTCGACTCGGAATTTCCTCAAATCCTTTGGTTTGCGTTTTAGCTCCTTTTCGTAACGCTCACTGTGTTTGTCGATATATTTCTTCGAGGCCAAATTCACATTCTTCAAGCCTCCTAAACATTTGAATAAAATAAGGGAATAAAAAAGAGAAACTGACTTCGAGAAAGGAATTCTGTGCCTTTAGTCTCATAATCGTCCGTACATTCAATGTATTCTGTGATTTCTCGGAAATTGTTCTCTGAGAAATCTCGACCAATCGGTCCATCTGCTACTTCTGAATTCCACGAGGGAGTAGCTGCTCGCATTTTTAACTAATATTCTGAAAAACACAACGTAACATTTGAAAAATATGAAGAATTTCAAAATATAATCAACGATGAAACGTTGAGTGAACACCGAAAGAATCGAATGAATATCAAAAGGATGTATTAAATCAATAGCAATTGAACTATTGAAATGCATAATAAAACATGGAACAACAAGGAGAAAACACAAGAAACTAGTAGAATTCAAGTCGATAAAAAGTGCAAGTGTTTTCAAGTGAAAAATTGAAATTCCATTCAATACAAGATAAAAATTAATGTAGAAATTTAAAATAAATGCAATTAAAGATAAATATGCTATTCGGGAGTATTCTCCATTCACCATCTTTCCTTGTTTTCTTCTTCCTCCGTTTCTGGCGTTACCACAGTCCATCGTCTTCCTTTCTTCTCGTGAGTTTGATTCAAATTATCCGGAATCTGCATTAATGGTTGCGGGTAACGTGGCCGGAAGCCGTTTTGCTGGTTCGTTTGCCCGAACTGATTGTCATTCTTATTCAAGTGATACGGGTTCCGTTTCCAATTCATATTCATGCCATGATATTTTGCTGAAGTTGGCGCTGTCGGATGTCCATTTGCCAATCCGCTACTGCTGCTGAATCTATCAGAATTTGGACGACATGGGCTACTAGCAACTGAGTTGGCCTTCTTGCCATTGTTGTTTGAATCTGGTTGCAAATGATTCGCCCATGCATAAGGCAACGGGAATGCAGATGAAACGGGTTGGAAATTCATCGTCGGTTCTTCAGTCCATTTCATTGATTCATTCTTTGTTTCTCCTTCGACCGGTGGATATGGTGTTCCCGAAAAGTTTCTGCTCTTCCAATTTGTTCTTTGCACTAAACTATCAATGGTATAAAATGGATCTTCGGAAGAATATGTAGTTTGAACTTCCTAAAATAAACACATAGTAAGAATATACTTTCGTGAAACTTACAGCTGGAGAAACAGAGACATAGTCAATAAAAAACGATTCAGTTCCACACATTCCTTGACAGCTAGTTTCACCACAGAAAATCGTCGTCAAATCCCCACAACGGTAACTTCGTACAGATTCTACTGGTTCAATCTGAAAAGAGCACAAGATAAGAAACATGGAAAACTGAAGACTCACAATTAGGGTGAATGTCGTTCCCAAGTGAGAATGCTTTGTAGTAGTAGATTCTTTTTCTGAACCATCTTTGCCCAAGAACTCTTCTACTCGATTGTGGCTTTCCGTTCCAACTACATATGCCTCCTTTGTTGATCGTAAGAGATCCAACTGTCGAGTCATTTCTTGAGCAGGCTGTGAATAGTAACAGTTAATATTCATAATGACATTTTTAATACCATTTTCTTCTTAAACCTCATCTCAACCATCGCCGGTGGATCCAATAAACATCTCGCAGGTAGATAATGAACAGATTTAGCTTCATCTTCTGTTAGCTTCCTAATCTGGAAAATTAAGATGGAACCTTGGATGATAAAAAGTATAACGAACTCTTCCGGTATCTAACTCGATAAAAATTTCAGTTCCATTGAAAGTAGTAACATGGCGTGCTCTTCGATATGGCACTCCGGAACTTTTGAATTCGTCGAGATATATCGCCACATTTTTGTTAATCCATCTTTCTTTTTCAATTATGCCAGTGTTGTTTTTATATTTAAGCCACTTTTCGAACATATCACTGTTCTTTTTAATGATAAAATCTCGATTTGGATTATCATAAATGGCGTAAATGTATCCATTTGATGAGCAGAAGAGAACTTCTCTCAACTTTATGATAGTGCCTGGTTTCAAGTCCTGTAAATTTGAATAGATTGTTTACATGATGAAACGTGAAATTTCACCTCGGAAATGCAATATTTCACAATTCCATTACATGTGAATGTAAGCTTTGCTTGAAGAAACTGATTTATTTTAGGATTGCGATATTCTGGCACACCACTATCGATATATATTGATTTCTAAAATTTTTAAGTTGAATAACTAATTGAATAATATTCATTAACCTTGTTCTGAAACCAATATTCCTTGTCTCGGACCGGCCAAGCGACGGTAGTTCGAGGTCGAATATGGCAGGCGGAGAACGATCGCCGTCGATGGCCACCATGAGGAAGCTGATTTCTGCAGTCCTCAATATATCTTTCGTCGATTTTTGATGGAAAATACTAAAACAAAATTTATTAACTTTGCATTATGTGAACTTCTTACATCTAGACTTCGAAGGAAATCCATGCAGGTAGAGTCGTACCCATTACGTTTCTGAAATTATTGTTAAATAGAAGCGACGAAAAACAATTGCCTTACATCGTTATCATTCGCATATCGATTCTTCTTCTCCACCAGAATACTTCCATCACCACACAAAACATGCAAGTTGCTGCAAAACTGATTTGTGCACTCTGAAATTTAAAGTTTTCAAAACAATGAGAAAGTGTAATCTTACTCGATCGTTGATTTACATTATCGACACGAAATCTAGCTAATTTTCTTGACTTTCGTTGCACTTCTTTTTCATATTTTTCATCGTGTCGAGTATGGTGTAAATCTGCTATCTCTCGAATGTTTTTCAGACCTCCTAGAATAAAATTTACACATTTTCTATATAATTTTAGCAAAAAACTAACTATTACGAAGGAATTGAGCACCGATTTTCTCAAAATCTTCTGTATATTCAATGTGGTCCGTGATTCTTGCGAAATTGCTCTTCAAAAACTCGCGAGGGATCGGTTCGCCTCTAGATGAATCTGCAGCACACGCGGCAGAAGATGAAGCTCGCATTTTTGAGGCTGAATTTTAGTTTTTACGACACTTTAGCAAAAAATAAAATAATTATTGAAGAAAAAACGAGAAAATCGTAAGAAAATAGGCATGGGCGGTCGCGAGTCATACGGTATGCAACTTTTAGTCTGCAAACACCAAGCGCATACCGTATCTCTCCTGTATAATTATTCCAACGGGTCTGATATTTTGATATAAATTTTTATGAATAATTCATGACCTCGTACCTGTCATTTCGAAAAACTCGAAAATTCCCTCGATATTTATAAATATAGGTTGATAACAGCTGCAATTAATCTGATCTTTTACGTATGAAATGGTTTATTCAACGAAAAAGGGCAGTATAATTATTCCCAAGATTTATAAAGTTGTTCAAAGTATGTTTTTGTCTCTTCATGAGTATCTTTAACTGGAGCCGTTCGCAATCGATCCTTACTATTCAGCCACGCAAATTTCTGCTGAAAAATCACAATTTTTTTCAATGAAAAAGTCGAGAAACAACTGACAGTAAATGGAAGTTCCTTGAATTTTCTCAAATGATAAATACAAATAACTGGTATAAATATCGCAGCTCTGAAAATAAATTGAAGGAAAATTTTATCAAAAGCACTTACACCGCCAAATTAAGATCAAACAGTGATATCATAACTTGCCCAGAATATGTGCCAGTTCCAAGATAAACACGGGGAACAACTAGAAATATAATGACAAAACAAATCAATAAAACTAACATTAGTCCCATACTTTGAAGATACTTAACATTATTATCATTAATTGATATGATAAAATGATAAACTTACTCCAATAACCTTCACATTTTCCTCAACCTGATACTTCTTACTCAATGTATAATTCACATTCGTCATCTTTTTCAAGTTTTCCGCTTTCCAACTCAGCCTTTTTGATTCTTTCACATTATATTTGTACAGAACTGTCAACAGCTGCAATACTATTTTGATAGTTTTTTGGTTTTTTTGTTGTTGAATAATACCATTTTGGCTGCAATTGCCCATAATGACGAGTAGAGAATAATGTAATATAATGGTGCCTTGTCTGAAAATGAGGATATCAAAAGGATATCAGGAGGGTATTTACATACAAAAACAAATGGGGATAACGAAGCATTGAGTGTAGGTGAAACCGACTAAAACACCGAAGACGGCAATCCAAGGACGGGGTTTTGCCTCGTAGTCAATGACAAGAAAGGTGGCAAAAGTTCTGGAATTCTTTTTAGTCATTCAAATACCACGTTTTTGATATGCGCCTTTAAGACAGTATGCCGATTTCTGTAATAATAGAGGTTACTGTACCCATACCTTTCAATTGCAATAACTGGTACAGCACTCAATGATAATCCATAATGTTGCATTCTTATAAATCCAGCAATCAATAGAAAAGGTGTCGAAGTAAGGTCTAAACAACTGTTATCATCTGTTATCACTGATCCCTTATCAAACCTTCAATTATCTTCAATTGCACCAATATCATATAAAACCTCGAGAAACATGCCAATATATAAACAAATGTGAATACTTTCATCATATATGTCAAATTCTTATGAAACACTTGACAAATTCCAATAAAATGTGTGAAATATGGCACGAGAAACATTGCAATAATGATAAGGATAAACTCGATGATATAAATGATTTTGAATGTGATAGTGAGTGGTTGAGTGATATCAACAAGTATCGGAATATCGCATGTTATGTTGTTCCATTGGCATTCAACCAATGGAATCGCTTTGCCCAATAGCTCGAATATTTTGTTGATGAGTGTCTGATAGAATATCATTAATAAACACTGATATCTACTGATAAGAAATGGGTGATAACAGGTGATACTGATACTTTTTTGAGAGGGGAGAAGCTTGATTAAATTTAGCATTACTCTGTAGGTTTTCGATCGGGTATTTTAGAAAGAGGAGAGACAGATGAATTACTATTATTATTTCTGTTTTGTCATAGGCATATCAGGTAGATCAAACGACAAGATGGGTCTTGAAACGAAAATATTATTAAAGAAAGTATCAGCTGAAAGAAACTAGGATAATACAACGAAACAAACAAAAAGGCAGCTGAATGGGAATGAAACTGATATCATAGGTTTAGGTTTAGCCGTGAGAAATGAAAGATAGATGGAAAATGGCTGAAAAGATAGAGTATGACACATGGCAAATAAAGGGATATAATTATGTTCATAAATCATATTTGGTCATAGTTATATCACATAAAATGAGGAAGGCATCTGTACCGGAAATTAGTTTTTTTCCAGGATAAAAATTTTTCAGAATAAATGAAAGTCAATTATTTCTCCCGAATGAATTTTGAGACAATCAAAACTCACTTATCACCTGTCTTATCACTAAATACTTATCTAACAAGAAATGACTTACAGTTTCAGCATATTCGAGACTCATTCAGATATTGAAATGAGGAGTGAAAAACAAGAAAAACACATTAATTAGAACAAATTGAAAGATAAGAAAACAAAGATAATGAGAATGTAGAGACAGGTGTAAACTGAAGAGAAATGACTGACGTTAGACGTCGAAGTACAAATTGGAATAGTCCAATGATCAGTTGAGAGACTAATATTGATATTATTATTTGATTACTTATATCCTAATCATATCAATTCTATGATTTTTAGGTTTTTTATGTGATTATGTCTGATATGGGATATGTAATGAGAAACATGAACACTGATTTGTTTGGTGGAAAATATACATGAAATAGCACAGAAAAAGGATAATATATAGACTCTTCTAAAGTTCAGATTATCAATATTTGATCCATTGATATTTCTTATCATTTTACTTATTGTTGAAAGATTCTTGGATAAACCTTTTTTTAAAATCATTTTTTTGAACTGATAGTTGAATCTTTGGATTTTTTGACCGATTGTTTGCCGGCAAAATTTTGGCAAATCCTAAGGAGAATTGGTAGGAGAGAGATGAAACGGCATGAAGCTATCTGATTATAATCACTTTGCGGACTCCGATTTAATTTTGTGAAACATGTTTGTATACAAGGAGCACAAGACTCAATGAGATCTCCAGGATCATGATATATGTGCATACATCACAAGTTGTAATTGGTCGTGCTTGGACAACAACAGTGAATGTGACCACCAACTGTTGAAGAACAAAAACCCATCAATAAACTATTTATTTGAATAAATGTAACTCTAAAAGCATGAGTATTTCATTCCTTTTTGTCTTCCTTATCATCATCTTTCTTATCATCCTTATCATCCTTCTCTTCCTTCTTATCCTCCTTTTTATCATCCTTCTTCGACCCTTCCTTCTTCTTGGATGCATCTTTCTTTTTCGATCCCTCCTTCTTCTTCGATCCTCCCTTTTCCTTCGATCCTTCCTTCTTGTCCTTTGACTTATCATCCTTTGGTTTCTCCTCTTTCTTGGCATCAGCCGGCTGTAATTACTTTCCTACTATTAACTCTTATCTCTTATCAATACATACCATAACTGATTTATCCGACTGTTCGGTAACAATCGGATTCTCCACCAATCCCGCCTTCGCATCCTTCTTCTTTGGTTCCTCCTCCTTCTTCGGCTCTTCCTTCTTAGGTTCCTCCTTTTTGGGTTCTTCCTTCTTCTCCTCCTTCTTCTCCTCCTTCTTTTCGTCCTTCTTCGATCCTTCCTTCTTTCCATCCTCCTTCTTCTCTTCATCCTTCTTTGGTTCCTCTTTCTTCTCATCTTTTTTCTCTTCCTCTTTCTTTTCATCCTTCTTTTCTTCTTCCTTCTTTCCGTCCTCTTTCTTCTCCTCTTCCTTCTTTTCTTCTTCTTTTTTCGGTTCTTCGGCTGGTGGTGGTGCAGCGGGGGCAGCTGGAGCAGCCGGAGGAGCAGGAGATGCAGCAACCGGAGCTATCTTCGATTTCGATGGAGCATCTGTCTTCTTCTGAATGATAACACTATCAGTATATCATATCAGTATCAACATACCTTTCCTCCACAAAATGCCAGTAGAAATGGTAGCAGGGATACGGAGACAATCAAACATGCAAACATGTCCACCGAATTCAATTAAATCTATACTGCTTCGACAGATCAATATGATATTGATTTCGATGAATGTCACATTGATAACTGATATGCACTATCAACTCAGGTCACGATTACTTTTTTCACGGAACACGTTTCATCTTTCTTTTTTTTGTATTCAATGTTTTTAGATTTTTATTTACTGAACAATAAGTTTTTTCATTTGCTCACTTATCATTTCATAATGTCTATAGATGTTATGTCAATAGTCACATATTGTATCAATGAAAACATTTGGCATATCACCCGATGATTTTCAGTGAATTTCTCTCAACAAATAAATTTTTATCCAACGTAGTTCTAAATTGTCGGTAAAAACTTCCATGAATCAGTGGCTTTAATATTGTCACCTAGTGATAAGGTATCCCCTTATCAGTGACAGTACCACAGGGTGTTTTCAAGTTGTTCAGCAAGTTTCAACAAGAAATTGAGACAATGGATTCCAAGGCTGAGATGGAAAAGAAAATAGTGACTCCAAAGATTCAATTCTCAATTGATAAGACTGATAAGAAGATGATTCATTCAGGCATATTATGTACAAATAAATAGAAGAGTGATAAAAACTAATCTGAATCGAATATCAATCATTTGAATTCAAGAAGATTAATGTTTTTTTTCAAAATGTAATAGTGGTAGACTAGTCGGTTGACTTACACTATCCAAGCAGCGTTATCTATCTATCTACTCCTTATCACCTCTTCCTCTGTTTTTTATATCCATTAATGTATGTTTCGAACTATATCAAACAATATCTTTGTTTTTGATTTTGATTTTTATGTTAGTTTTCAAAATAAATAAAAATTGGTTCACGTGAAACGTGGACGTGACCTTTGATACGAATTGATGATGCCTATCAGATATTAGTAGCCTCAATTCAGTTTATTGTTTATACCATATTTGGTAAACACGATACGTGTCGAATTCACGTCTTTAGAAGGGAATACTGCCGGATTCGTGATAAGTCTCAGTCATGTGTATTCCAAAAAAGTGAGTTCATAAGTCAACCAATCATTATCATACTGCCATATTTGTAGGAACAAACGTGATGGCGAAGAACCGAAGAAAGCAGCAACACCAGTAGATGGAGCCGATTCAACTAACAATGATGCTTCGAGTTCCAAGAAGCCCGGAGCCGGCGGAGGTGGAGGTGGAGGGGCACCTGATAAGACATCGGCAAAGTCAGGAAAAGGAGGTGGTGGAGATGGAGGAGCGAACAATAGTATGAAGGGAGTGAAGAATCCGAAGGGAAATGTGGTGGTGGAGAAGTGGGTGCACCGCACATTGGATATGGGTGTGCAGAAGCTGACGGAGGAATTCCGCGAGCTGGCAAAATGGACACCGGAGGATATGACACTCGAGGCATTCAATGCTAATAAGGATAAGAACAGGTATGATAATGAGATGGTATATACCAATATATGGAAAATGTTACAGATACCAAGATGTCCCTTGTCAAGACAAAGGACGTATCGTGTTGAAGTTCCCCGGCCTCGCATCCGACTATATCCATGCCAACTTCCTCGGTACAGCTTCTGATGCCAAACGATTCATTTGTGCCCAAGGACCACTCGAAAACACACAACACTCGTTTTGGGCATTGGCGATACAAGAGAAGGTGGAGTGTGTGATCATGTTGTGCAATTGTATCGAAATGACAAAGATCAAGTGTCATCAATATTGGCCACCGACGGTTGGAGAAAAGATGAGCTTCGGTGAAGCGCCGAACCAGATACATGTCACGAATCAAGGGATGAACAAGTTGTCGGCTGAGGATTCGTGTATCAATGTGACAACAATCAAGGTAGAATGGGCAGACGGGAATCGGGTCATCAAGCATTTCCAATGGGAGAATTGGCCGGATCGTGGTGTACCACAAACCAAATTGACAGCCATCAATCTGCTGTCATCGGTCAGAGGCAGCAAGTTCCCCGTGTTGGTACATTGTTCGGCGGGAATCGGAAGAACTGGAACAATTGTTGCAATTGCATATGTACAGGATAAGATGAAAGCCGGTGAAGATTGTATGGCAATGAATGAGCTACTCAAGGAACTCCGTCGTCAACGTCCCTGGTCGATTCAGAATGAATTCGTAAGACAGAAGTCGTTTCAGTATTCCATTCTTTCTTTCAGCAATACCTGTACCTTCATCGTGTACTTCTGGCATATTTCCTCGAGAAATACAGTAACCTGTTTGCCGGTGTACTCGGTGCTGATGGAGAAGCGAAATACAAGAAATGGTGTGAGGATTACAAGGCAGCGACTGGAGCCGATTGATCTCGAATTGCTTTATCGATATTTTTGTATTTGAAATGAAATTAGGCTCTCTTATTTGTATTATTTATTCAATTATCATCAATCGAGTCCCTTGATCTTTGAACCGAACAAGCATTGAGAATGAATGACGATCAGTGAATATATTCCGAGCTCCGAAATCTAGTTCCAGAAATATGTTTCCGAAACCCTATCTGCCACGTTTTCTTTTTTTTGTTCTCAGTTTGCCGACGAACCGTCTAATGAAGAACAGACTGAAAACAACAATCAAAAGTGAATCTACAATCTACATATATCTGTGTTTTTGATTTTGATTTTTAGGTTAGTTTTGTGGTTTCACAGAAAATAAAACGTTGTTCGCGTGAAACGTGGGCGTGACCTTTGATACGAATTGATGATGCCTATCAGATATCAGTTGTCTCAATTCAATTTATTGTCTATACCATATTTGGTAAACACGATACGTGTCGAATTCACGTCTTTAGAAGGGAATACTGCCGGATTCGTGATAAGTCTCAATCATGTGTATTCCAAAAAAGTGAGTTCATAAGCCAACTGATGAGTATTACAATACCCATATTTGAAGGAACACACGTGATGGCGAAGAACCGGAGAAAGCAGCAACACCAGTAGATGGAGCCGATTCAACTGACAGTGATGCTTCGAGTTCCGAGAAGGTGGAGGTGGAGGAGCGTGGAGGTGGAGGAGTACCTGATAAGACATCGGCAGAGTCAGGAAAAGGAGGAGGTGGAGATGGAGGAGCACCTGATAAGACATCGGCAGAGTCAGGAAAAGGAGGAGGTGGAGATGGAGGAGCACCTGATAAGACATCGGCAAAGTCAGGAAAAGGAGGAGGTGGAGGTGGAGGAGCACCTGATAAGACATCGGCAAAGTCAGGAAAAGGAGGAGGTGGAGGTGGAGGAGCACCTGATAAGACATCGGCAAAGTCAGGAAAAGGAGGAGGTGGAGGTGGAGGAGCACCTGATAAGACATCGGCAAAGTCAGGAAAAGGAGGAGGTGGAGGTGGAGGAGCACCTGATAAGACATCGGCAAAGTCAGGAAAAGGAGGAGGTGGAGGTGGAGGAGCACCTGATAAGACATCGGCAGAGTCAGGAAAAGGAGGAGGTGGAGGTGGAGGAGCACCTGATAAGACATCGGCAGAGTCAGGAAAAGGAGGAGGTGGAGGTGGAGGAGCAAAAAATAGTATGAAGGGAGTCAAGAATCCGAAGGGCAATGTGGTGGTGGAGAAGTGGGTGAACCGCACATTGGACATGGGTGTGCAGAAGCTGACGAAGGAATTCCGTGAGCTCGCAAAATGGACACCGGAGGATATGACACTCGAGGCATTCAATGCGAATAAGGATAAGAACAGGTATGATAATGATATAGTCTATATCAATATATGGAATATATTATAGATACCAAGATATCCCTTGTCAAGACAAAAATCGGATCGTGTTGAAGTTCCCCGGCCTCGCATCCGACTATATCCATGCCAACTTCCTCGGTACAGCTTCTGATGCCAAACGATTCATTTGTGCCCAAGGACCACTCGAAAACACACAACACTCGTTTTGGGCATTGGCGATACAAGAGAAGGTGGAGTGTGTGATCATGTTGTGCAATTGTATCGAAATGACAAAGATCAAGTGTCATCAATATTGGCCACCGACGGTTGGAGAAAAGATGAGCTTCGGTGAAGCGCCGAACCAGATACATGTCACGAATCAAGGGATGAACAAGTTGTCGGCTGAGGATTCGTGTATCAATGTGACAACAATCAAGGTAGAATGGGCAGACGGGAATCGGGTCATCAAGCATTTCCAATGGGAGAATTGGCCGGATCGTGGTGTACCACAAACCAAATTGACAGCCATCAATCTGCTGTCATCGGTCAGAGGCAGCAAGTTCCCCGTGTTGGTACATTGTTCGGCGGGAATCGGAAGAACTGGAACAATTGTTGCAATTGCATATGTACAGGATAAGATGAAAGCCGGTGAAGATTGTATGGCGATGAATGAGCTACTCAAGGAACTCCGTCGTCAACGTCCCTGGGTCATTCAGAATGAATCCGTAAGTCAGTAGTTGCTTCAGTAATATATCTTATTTTTTCAGCAATATCTGTACCTTCATCGTGTACTATTGGCATATTTCCTCGAGAAATACAGTAACCTGTTTGCCGGTGTACTCGGTGCTGATGGAGAAGCGAAATACAAGAAATGGTGTGAGGATTACAAGGCAGCGACTGGAGCCGATTGATCTCGAATTGCTTTATCGATATTTTTGTATTTGAAATGAAATTAGGCTCTCTTATTCTTCTTCTTGTTTATACAATCACATACTCAATCGAGTCCCTTGATCTTTGAACCGAACAAGCAGAGAAAATTAACGACGATCAGTGAATATATACCGAGCTCCGGAATCTAGTTGTTGCAGATATGCAGAAAGAAATTTTGTTGAAAATGCTCATATAACATGCAGTTTGAACACCTTCCCCATCTTTCTGTTAGACACTTTTTCCGATTTCCCATTATCAGCCGTTTTATATCCATTTTGATATGGCTATATACCATGCATTGATAGATTGTAGTATTCGTAGTCTATCACTAATATTGCGGATCGTAATGAGATCTACCATAGTGTAATCAATTGTTTGAAAATAGTTTTTATCTGTGTTCATATTCATACCGTATCCTAAATCTGGAAATGTCCGATATTCAGAGAAGTATACTGGTATCTCCGCGTATGGTTCAACGGTGTTACTGTAGTTGGCTGACAGTCTCTTTCGGATACTGTAGTTGTTCGACATTACCATTAGGGCACAGTACTTGTTCTACAGTATTATTTGTACACTCAACGGGATGATGTGTCGTTTCAATACTTTGTTGTTCAATTTTATAGCCGAAAGATTGTTGTTATGTGTCATCGAAGTACGGTAATGTGTCAGCAGAAGGATAACGTTCAGGAGGATACAGTTGCTACTGTATGATATGAGGGATTAATGATATGATGGGATATACTGATATGAGGGATACATCTTCGTATCTAACTACTTTATAATGTATCAAAATCTAGAAAAGTTAAAAAATGAGACAATATGAATATATTCGAATATTTCCATCAGATAACATATTTCTTCTGTGTTTCAAAATATTGGAAAATATGAGTAGATTGGTCGAAAATGTATTTAAAATTATACCATTTCCCCAATTGTTGTCTATATCAGAATACTTGTGAAAATGAGGACAAATTCAGAATATTTCAATTATTCAATGATGCCAATATCATCATCAAATCATTGAGACCTCTTCCCAAGAAACACGAATTCCAATGATATTGTCAAACAATTGCAGTATCCAAATGAACCGTAGCCAGATATACCAATTATTCCGATTCATCATTTCCTTGTAATACTTGCAAATCTGTATAAAATATTCAGCTTCTAAGTTTGCGAAATCTCAATTGTGACAAAATCTCGAGTAAAAAGCTGTCGAGCCAACATCATCTACATATCAACGACAATTCTTCACCGGAAATTAATGTTCACTATGTTAATTCTTCGGTAGGAAATACTCAGTTTTGAAATCGAAAAACTGATGAAAATGAATGTTCCAGAGAAGAATATCAAGGAACTGAGCATCTCATTTACATCTTCTCAATCTACATCGCATAAACTTTCTATTTTACAACTTTTCAACTCCGAAGAAAACACATTATACGTTTGTTTTTATACTTTCAAAAAAAATTGTTTTTATCTAATAATAATTACAAAATATATACAAAACAACATAATATTACATGAAAAATGGGTGAAAAATACAATAAAAAGAGGGGAATGAAAATAAATAGGGAAGAAAATACATAAGGGCCTGAAATTACATGAAAAAGGGCAATAAAATACATTATAATGAAGTTGGGCAGTGATGGTGGTGTTGATGGTGCATATCTGCAAATAATAATTGTGAAATTGATAAGATTGACAAGGATACACAACATTTAACATATATATTTACTCTTTTTTCGTTTATAACAGACATTTTCCACACAAAAAATTTGAAATACGAAGGAAAAACATAGTTTTCGACTGTTTTCATCATTTTTAGACATGAAAACTAATCGATATTCAAAAAAATCGGACAAAAAGTGATTAAAACAACATTTGATCTATAACACACATTTTGCCGCCAAATCCGGGAGCCAGACTCAGACGACTAGAGGGATTTGGCGAGAGATGAGAAAATTGAAGAGGAATAGAGAAAAAACAGGGGCAGGAGCGGTAAACAACTTATCGATTGATGGATTTTTTAATTTTTTGAATGAAATTGTGCAATTTTTCACTGTTTTAGTGGAAATAAATGGAATTTTAGTGTTTATATAGCAAATTTTGGTGATAAAAACAGTATTTTGGACAAAATAATGATGAAAAATGCAGGAATTCACAGATTAGACAATAAATTCAGAATTTAGGAAGAAGAAAGTATGAAAATGACAAGAATCGTTGGTTTTATGCTTTTCAAATATGCCGATTCATCGATTTGGTCCATATTCTGCTCAATTTCGACAGAAAATAAGAAAGCACCTCAAATTTGGAACATGTATTTATAATTTGTGAATAAATGCCTTCTGAATTCATTTTTCTTGTTCCTAATAAACGTATATTCCCCCGTTTTGTTGTTTTATTCGTTTTTCGAGCAACACGTACAAAAAAGAAACACCCTGACCATCAATTTACCCTGTTATCACTTATAAATCGTTATTTCTCCGTTTTTTTCTCGCTGTAACATGAATAATTACACCGTATTTTCCAGATTTGCTCACTTTGGTATCAACAGACTCATTCAATACAACAATATTAAAAAAAACAACAACGACAATTGAGGGGTAACGGGTTTACTTTAAATTTTGTCTATTTTCTTTCGCTTCTGTCCTCTTTTCGTCGAATTCTGTATCCTATTCCACACAGCAATGCGCGTTTTTATTTATTTTATTCTCATTTCTACCGTAATCTACCGTACTTCATTCTTATTCCAATTCCATTCAATGCGCGTACCCTCTTTTCTAATTTTTGAGTGAAAAATTAGCTCATCGTCGATCAGTCCCTTTCTCACTCTCTCATACTTCTAGCTATACTACAGAAATCATCTCTGATATTACATATTCCGATAACAAAGCTGCAATTTTGATTGATATAGTACTGTAGTGAAACCATATCTCAGAAGTTGGATATCAAAACATTGCAAAATAAACAATCTCTTTTCGAGCCACAATCAAT
Organism: Caenorhabditis uteleia; assembly: GCA_963573275.1. Taxonomy (NCBI): domain Eukaryota; kingdom Metazoa; phylum Nematoda; class Chromadorea; order Rhabditida; family Rhabditidae; genus Caenorhabditis; species Caenorhabditis uteleia. The sequence continues at coordinate 6,236,666 of OY752134.1, forward strand.
GATATTGGAAATGCTTGCTTCTGACATAATTAGAACATAGGTTAGAATTAAACTATTCTTTTTGACGACGGAATCATCTTACCTACCATCTCGAGTGATTCACTTTTTCGACACGAAATTCAGAAAATCGTTTATCGCAAAATCTGTGAGCTGTATCACTCTCTATTCCCATAACTCTTCATTATTCAATCTTTTTTTAGCGAAAATAATCATATTCAAAATGTCTGCTTACGATTTTTATAATGTAAAAGTAACATCCATATATGAATCTGTATTACTCTTATTATCTGTTTAGAGTATTACTCTTATTATCTGTATTACTCTTATTTAGAGATCTCGGTGACCATAACATAGTTGAAAAGCATAATAGCGATAAGACAGTACCAATTCTTGGTGAATTTCAATAGTTCTTCCTCGTGGAAAAAAGCGATGATTTTTTCGAGAAATATTCATGATTCAATTGAATTCATTTTTACGTTATCTTACTCTGCTTTTTTGCAAATTTCCATCAAGAGAAACATATTCGCTTATTGATTATCGTTTTGAGAGCATTACAAAAGATTCGACAATTGATATTCATACGAAACCGTACATTTAGAATTTTACAAAATAGAAGAAGAAACACAGACTTATCATTATTTTCATACAATTTTTCAAGTTTCTAATAAAAATTGAACCTCAGGTTGAGATAAATCAAACATCTGTTTGATCAATTATTACTGATAAGAAAACAACACAATGTAATCATGATCTGCAAAAATACGACATATTCGAGAAGAACTCAACAACAATTGATTTCGGCTACTTTTTTCGACAATTAGTATAGTCAACGTGTAACTATGATCCTTTTCTGTTATCTCTCCTGCGTTCTATCAAATTATTCGTTGTTTGATGAAATCACATATAAAATGAGAGGAACAGCTTCGAAACTTGAAGACGTATCCAACAATTGAGAAACAATTTGAGCTAACTAGTTTGTCCCATAATCAGTTGAGATTGCTTTTTTGAATGAAAAGAACCTGTTAAAACATGGATTATTATGTTCTGACTGAAGAATATCTGAACGACCGTATTTCTACATCACCGCAACTTTCAAACGGAAACTTTAGGTGTTTTCTTTCCCGCGTGAACTCATATTTTAGTGTTTCACCTCTGTTTTAATGTGATATTCATTACGCCATCACGTAGTTTCATTGATGGTTATAAGGTTTTCATGTTCACATTAATATAAACTAGATACATGTTTTCAAATTGTGATTAAAATAATTGTTTAGGCTTAGACTTTATCAGCATTCCCAACAACTCAATTTCCGTAAATGGTTATTTTAGTCAGAAAAGAAAGGAACTTCATGTCAAATGAATAAATTTCGTTTCAAATCGAGAATGCAATTTTCTTAAAACAAGATATTTATGATTTTGACGCAGACAATGATTCAGATATTGGTGAGGGTGGGAAATTGATTTTCTAGACGTTCGTCTGAGTTTGAAATTCAAATTTGAAAATCCATTGAAAATGAAAATCATAATCACGAATAAAATTTTTTCACGCTTGAAAAGCAGAAAAGTTTCCGTTTGAAAGTTGCGGTGATGTAGATTTACAAGAGTTCGAATATCTCACTGATAGATTGAGAAAACCCATGTTCCGATTACAAAAGTTCGATCTTGATTAGAATATACGTAGATATCAAAACATGTAAAAGTAAAGAAGATTGATGAGAGAAGAGCTAAATTTTGCTACAATTGAATCGAGACAATTGTGATAATAATACGGCATATATATGGGTGTAGATTTTTAGGCAACATGCACCATTAGGTATAATAATTCAGTATTAAGTTCAACAACTATCTCTGTGATATTTAGGCAATCCCACCTCTTTCATGAATTCTGATTCGTCACTACGAATTCTTTTTCACGGCTATTTACATGTTAGCAAATTGATGACGAGATTATGAATTATATCTCTTTTGTTTCTATAATTTTGTTGAAAGTTTATAAAAACGAAGGGATAATAAGCTGACCATGAGTTCGATCGGAAAACAATCTCAACAACATTTTTAATGGACTGTATATTACAAAGATCGAACAAGTAATAATCGAAGTATCATTTGCAATGGAAGAAAATGTCCATCAATGCATCATTTAGAAAAAAAGGAACATTTTTGAACTGATAACTGAAACAACAAATATTGATGATTTGTAAACTACATCTACTTTTTGAGAGAGCTCGAAAATTTCAACTTTCGTTCTGATTCATAAAAAAAAGAGAGACTATTTTAAACGAAATATATACGATTTGAACGTATTTATCGGTCTTTTGCGTCGCTATATTACGGTTTTGCTGAATCCAAATATGACTTCATGAGCATTAGAAACATTAGCCGTTCACACATTACATTTACAATTCTCAATACATGGATTTCATCGGGAATAGACAGAGAAATATCGACTCTACGCCATTTTCACAGAAAATGTTCACTCTTCTCTCTTGTGATTTCTGATAAAACAATCCAACTTTTGCCGAACTTTCTGTCACTGATATTTCTTCTCTGCTGATTGTTTATCTTCAATTTATAACAACCATATATTCGCCCAAATCATGAAATATTCGAGGAAATCTAGAATATACGATTTGATGAACTATATTTTGAGACCGACCATATCAGTCATAGTTAGTATGTCGATTATCGTATTTCCTGTTACCAAAATCTCGATATCTGATTATCAACTGAACCATCAAAAACAGTGGAATTCATCCATCAACTGATACTGATATTCCGTTGTTTTCTAGCGATATCACGGATTTTCTGTGCATAATTGATGCTTATCTTCATTTTACTCCATTGTTTTTCAATCATCAAGCAGATAGATTCAACATATTCTGAATTTCCACATAACTCATCATTCTTCCGCTGATATTGGTTTCTTCGGTTGTGCCAATATTAATATTGGTCGTCATCTCTATCACAATTGAACTTCTTCTCAGATTTCGTTGATTATTTCGTTATCACATCCATTTTCATCAACATATTCGAATCTCATTATGATATTCATCATATAATCTTCAATCGGTTATTCTCAAATCCAATTGTGTGTTGAAACGTGCTTAATCTTGTCGTCATATCTCGATCATCCATTATCATTTTATTCGCAATCATCCACAAAATATTCTTCTCAACTCCATTCATTTGTACCACTTCAAATATTTGAATATTCATCATTTCTTCCATAATTTCATTGTTTCGATCTCACAATCTCTTTTCGTCGTGTTCTTCGTAATATGTTCCGTATTGAATACATCGTTCCTTCTCCATTTTCCGGTGTTTCAATAACCTCTTCTTTCAGCAAGCAATAATGCAACCAATTGCAAGCGACAACAAGACTGCCAATGGAGGAGCCAACACCACTCCAAGCTACGCCGACGTAGCCTCCGGCGGCAGCAAAGCGATCAAGAGGCACCAGGAGAAGCCCACGTACAAGCCTGACCGACATGAAGTGCCAGCGGTCAACTGGCTCACTTACGCCACACACACAATAAAGGCTAAGTGTTGCTGGTTCGTCCGAGCTGGTCAAAACACCCAGGAGCGAGTAGTACCAGTGGAAGATGGCAAGCCGATGGATTGGGACACCACATATCCCATTCTATCTTCGACACGGCGAGCCATAACTGTGGAACCTCGGGTCCAGCCGGCCAAGGACCTACAAATTCCGGCACAGTTCACCATCAACAATGGTACAAAACGCGAGGGAATGGAGAAAAAGAAGAATGGACAAGGATTGGTGAAGATTGATGAAGAAGGAAAGAAGAAGAATGAGAAGATGTACGTGGGTAGAAAGGAAGAAGGATGTGCATTGAAGACAATGAATGATGAGAAGAATACACAGAAGGAGCACGATATGGACAAGGAAACGGAGTGTCAAATGAGGAAGGAACATGAGGACAAAGGATATGGAAATGAGAAGGATGTGGAGATGAAGAAGAATGGAATTCACAAGGATATGGAGAATCATATGAAAGGAGAAGTATCAAAGGAGACGAAAATGGTGGATGATGGAAAGGAGTGCACGAGGAACATGGGGATTGGAAAGGCTGATGAATCCAGGAAGATTCAGATGGATGATGAATATGGAATGGATGAGGATTTGGAGAAGAGGAAGATGGATAAGAAGGAGCAGCATGGATATGGTCAGAAAGTGCAAGGATGTGACAAGGATATGGGAATGGAAACGAGGGGAGCACATAAGGAATTGAAGAAGAATAAGAAGAGGAAACAATGGCAAAGAATGGTACAGGGTGGTGGTGAAGGAAACGGATCAGCGGAAAATGGTGGAGAACATGAGAAGAATATGAATCAAGGTCGCAATAAGAAGTTACGATTCGGGAGAACGGTTGATGTTCGCGTGCTTCAGAAGGAAGATGGTAATGAGGACACACTCAAAACAATCCTCACGGATGTGGTTGACGAAGGTGTTGTTAGACTGACGAAGCCGCTTCCAGCATCGCCACGAAGATCCGAGATGTTGAAGGACTACTCGCTGATTGATCCACATTCACCAACGACGACTGATGCCGAGAAGATGGTGCTAGAAGCGAATGCGAGTTTCGAGGATTGGCCTGCACCGGAAGAAAATGACACCATTCGATCAGGTTAGTATTACTTCTATTCATAGTCCATTAATATCTTCCTATTACAGTTACCATTGACTCGAACATCTTCCCTTCGAACAATTCGTCGTTCTATGATGATCGACTAGATGCATATTCGAACAATGAATTGGAGCGAATGATACAAAAGGAGCGCTTTGATCCACTCAGCTACTACCGGATCACGATTCAATTCATGCCAGAAGCGCAACAATCTCTGATGACCAACACGGAATGGATCAGAAACAACAGACACCAGAATCGAAGTGAAAGAGATTTCTACCTCGATGGTGATGCGATATACGCCGGATTGTTGAAAGTTGTGAGTGATTTCTCTTTTCAATTCCCATAAATAGTTTATTATTTCAGCTCGATGAATCAACAAGTGACAAGTATGCCGTTGGACTACCAACATCACTCGAAACACCATATGATGTCGATGACACGAGAGTTGGTGTCGTACGAAGAGCAGATCCAGAGTGGATTCTTCAACCACTCTACTTCCAAGAACACTGGATCCTTGCATGCTGTAATCCCACCACTCGAACAGTGCTCATCTATGATAGCTTGTGTTACAAGTATGACGCGAATAGGAAAGCGGGTGTGAAGAGGATCGTGGCGAGATACTTCAATGTGATGCTCAACACCAAATGTACTGTGAGATGGGCACGAAAGGACTTCGTGATGAATCAAGAGGTAATTTTCATGATTTCCTTTCAATATACCATTATCGCTGTTTAGGATACCATCAACTGTGGTGTGTTTGTTGTGATGCATGCAAGAAGATTCGCACAGGGGCGACAGAAATTGGTTGGCAGACCAGATGATGGATATGATTTGGAAGAAGAGAGGAATGATATTCTGGTCCTCATGATGTGCTTATATCAATATATTCGTAAGTATCACACCAAGAAACATCCATAATGTTGTGTTTTACAGTATTGAATCTTGATGTATCGGCACCAATGCAACAATACATTCCAATTGATTGCACATTTGAGAGGGCAACCAGAACATCACCGAGAGATCTGTCGGGTAGTCTGATGAGGATTAAGCAAAGCGTCGCTCAAATCACTCCGAAAACACGAGGAGCAAGGAACAAGGTCATTGCTCCAATAGCTACACCTCAACAGTCCCCAGTACAATCACCGTCTCCACATCAATCTCCACCATCACAATCATCACCTACATTGCCATTGAATCAACAATCTCCGATAGTGAATGCACATGATCCAGTAAAACAGCGTGTGATTCAAAAGAGGAAATTACGTGAGGATGATAGCTCGGATGAAAATGTGCAGAAGAGAAGGAGGATTAGTAGACCAGGCGAAAAGATCGATTTGACTAGAAGTATTCCGAAGAAGCAGAATAGTCAACATACGGATCAGGAAATCAGGAGAGGAAACAAAAGAAGCAGTAATGAAGATCTCGATGTAGAGGATGATCAAGTCAAAAGGATGAGGACTGAGAATGTCACAGAAAGAAGAAGAGGAAGGAGGTCGGAGAAAGTGGCTCGGCCAATTGATTTGGATAAGGAAGTCGATGTGACATCGCCCAGAAGATGCCACAAACGTCGACGATTCCAAGTATTGGATGATGACGATGATGACGATCCATTGAAGAAGAAGAGTGCACCAGATGGTCGCAGTGGCGACAGCGAATCTATTGGCTCACGCCAATAGATTAAGAAGTACTGATATCGGGTAGCTGGCTGGTCTTCCCGATTATTAAACGAGCAGCCAACCCATTCGGCAGACACTAAGTAAGTTTATATATGGCCGAAAATCGATATAAACAATTCTATTTTAGGTCTAGCCTCGCTTCATTGCCATTCACAAATGGCTCATTCGTGTCTCTATCATATGGCCAAGAAATATTCGAAAATTGATGTAGTGTTTCAATCACAAGTCGGGCATCAATCGAATGGACATCTGATGATTATTGGATGCGAATTGGTCACACTTCTTGAAGTATTTAATTGATAAGTAGAAGAGATGAATCGATTGTCGCTTCGATTCGAATTTGACTGAAGAATGATTAACTTGGGTAGTTAAACCTGCACTTGTCAATCCCGGGATTGGCACTTCATTGTTTTGAAGCGGTGCTTTTATCAAACACTGTCCTTGATAGTGGTTGAGATTTTCATGAAATTGACACCTGGTACGTTATAATCCACAGTTTTCCAAGTATACAATCACTTCTTTCAGTATCAATCGTAGAAATGATAATCAGTTGACACTTATCACCAACTGATATCATACTGTACAATTCCGTTGAAGATGTTGGTTCGAAGTGATGTTGATTTTCTCGCTTTCATCTGGGATTGGAATGACATGAAGCACAAGAGAAATATGATGTAAGTTCTTCTTATCACTTATCACCATATCATATTCTTCTTCCAGAACAGTTCGTTTATCACCAATGTTGGCTCGTAGTGATGATGCTTCCTCGTCAACATCTGGATTCTCATTGTGCAATGATACTTCAAAAGTATCTAATCGATTGGATTTGAGTCTTCACTGATTTAAACCATTCTTCATCCATGCAAGTGAAAGTGATGTAAGTTATTGATCAATCAAATCCTTATCCAAAAATTGATTACAGAATGTCCAATTATCATAATAATGAGGATTCGTAGTGATGTTGCTTCCTCATCCTCATTCATTGGCAATCACTTGTAGCGCGATTGATGGCTTCTTGAAGTTATCATTCCATTATCAGTTGGCTGTTGAGAAGATCATTTGGGTGATTATCAATTGATAAGTCGAATATCAACAATGGCACACAACTGAAAACCCTTGTCAATTCGATTAGGGGCATGTGAAGCAACTAGCCAATGGTAACTATTATTCGTTTTCGACTTTTCAACAAAGTTCCATTTCCAGGTTGCGAGTGGCAATACATTTTTGTTGGATTTTCGTCTGACGCCGCCACAAAAGGATGAGATGAATATACGGTACCCTCGAGTGCTGTTTCATCAACATTCCTCTGGACACTTGATTAGGTTCGAAGCAAGGGTAAGTTCTTGTTACTCCCTTTTTTGAATACATTTCTTCATTTCAGCGAATCTTTCCGTGATGTTGGACAGCTCCAAAAGGAGTTACATCAACCGGAGAATTGAGTTTTTTGATCGGAAGTCGACGTTTTGACGTGGGATTCCGAATGAATGTACTTGCAACATTCGACGAATGGCCTTTGTGAATCAATCAGACAAACAAGGTGGAAAATGACTGATTGAGTAGCCAACTAATGTTATCACTGCCTCACAAAGGAATCGTCACTGTACAGATGTCAGATACAAATGTAAGTTGGCACAAAAGAAATGTCATTATTCAACGAGAGAATTTAGATACTACAAGGGTTACATTTTGTTCAAAATGAAACCGATTTGACATCTGTATCAACTGCATTGCCTCGTGCACACAACTCCTGGAATCTACCAGACATTTCGTAAGAACTGGATAACAGTTGTATGGCGAAGAGAGGAAACAAGTGCAGTAATGATTAGATGCTTTCAAAAGGAGAATTACGGATGGATCAATGGCATATGGTCATTCGGCAATAGTGCATCATTCCTATGACACAAAACGCCGAAGAATACAAAGGAAGTCGGTGTGTATTGAAGATCAATCAATACATTTACATAGTCCTCAAAAGTGATTAACAATCACGTAGATGTGGTCAGTTTACAGTAGATATATTGTCATCAACTAATCTTATTTACAGAAATATTCGAGCAAAGTGAGAGATAGAAAACAAATCACATGAATGGAACAAGCTTGATGTGTGTAGTTGCTGATTGAACATCAAGAGTCGAATGCAATTCGAAGGAGCGGCCAGTGCTCGGCATGTTCCATTCAGAGGTGAGCAAATTAAAATAATTTCGACTAGAACGACAACTAGAATAGTTTACCTATATAAGCCTAATGCTTTACAAATGAGTTAATTCTACGAGTTGGGTTAGTATAACGATAGGGGGACGAATACACAGATACAAGATTAGGAAAATGTTAGCGAAAATGGACTCACTCTTACTTATGCTCCTTTCGTTTCCCATCGAATCCCTTGACTTGTACCTGAACTTCAATCTTTAGTTGTTTAATAAAAATGAGAAAAATTGAAAAGAAGGAAGATTATTGAAAGAATCAGTGTGAAACAGAAAGAAATAGGAATAAGAGAAATTTCAGACTTGCGAGAGGGTGAATAACACAAAAATTTCGCCGAAACGCGTTAAGTTTGGGATTTTTTGGTGAAAAAACTAATTTGAACCATCTTATAATTATTTTAGACTACAAATAATCTATAAATTTTAATTAATTGCCTAATTAAATAATTAAAATAGGAAAATAAAAGTTTCTAGACCCGCATTTATGAAAATTTGCAATGTTGGGAAACTAGGCCATTCGAGTTCGGCCATGAAGATATCGATTGATTAGAAAAGGGAAATTAATGGAAAATTGAAGAATAAAACTGGATATTATGTAAAATATCAATCAGTTTTCTAATATTTTATAGAAAATAACAAAATTGAAAAGTTTTCAACAGAAAATACTATAAATTTCGCGCAATTACATGAAAAATAGGGGTAAAAGGCAAAGGAGATTAGGAAATTCAACAGAATATGTTGAGATGCATTTGACAAGAAAGATAATTACAGATTCCCGTCAAAATGCCACAATATGTTGCCAGAGCCACTAACAATCGACTACTACAATCAACGAATATACACCAACTGACAACAACTAACAAAACATGGCAGCGGCGACAGTTTGATGAGCGGGCACTCACTCTACTCACATTTGTAGGAAACTGGACTCGGTTCCGATTGGAAAAGAGGTGATTTGACAGTTTACTAGGATAAAGGTGGATGTAAGGTCATATACTGGAACGGGAAATGATACAGATACGGTGGGGCATTCTGATCTCTGGGGAAGTTCGCAAACGGTTACATTCATTTTCCATCTAATCAGGCATATCAAACTATTTCATCTGATTCTGTGGCAGTTAGTTTCTATTGGTTTTTTGTTGACTAAGAATTGGGCACATCAAACACTCATATTCTCATTCATCTACTCATTTTTTGGTGTTTTTCTTCTTATTTTCCTATCTCAATCCAATTTATTCTCCTGATATTCTATTTTTTTCATCATTTTTACAAAGGGTAAACAAACTAGGAAGAAGAAAGAGAACAAATAATAAGGATTAGGTTAGGTTAGGAGAATATATACAAAAACTAATGAACAACGACATAATCAAAGGACTAATCGACATCAATTTGGATACAAAAGGTTAAATTTTTTCGAATATATTGGCTACAGATATCGATGAATTGGTTGTCAACAACAACAACAATCGAATGAAAATTGAGTGAGTGTTTTTCTTGTTGTCTTGTCCGTTTTGTCCGTTTCGGCCGTCATTTCCAGATGTGTCATCTATTCATCGTCTTCAATTTTCACTGAAAACAACAACAATCAAATGAGGTGAGTGTTTTTTTTGTTTTGTTGGTTTCCAGAAATTTCAACTTCAATCTTCACTCGATCAACAACAACTACAGTCAACTGGCTCGATATAATTTCCGTATAATAAATAATTAAACTTGTTTCTTTCACAAAATACTACGTTATATAAAAAATAGAAGAGTTATAAGTGAGTAAAATAGGAAAAAAACAGGGAATAAGGGTGAGAAACAGGATAAGTAAAAATGATGAGATGGTAGGATATTAGGGAAGTAAATAGGGTAAAATAAGGGTGAGAAATAAGGTAAAAGTGATGAGATGATAGGATATTAAGGGAACAAATAGGATTGAGATAGGGAAATAAGTGGGGAAAATATCAGAAAGAAGTAGATGAATGGAAATATGAGTGTTTGATGTGTCCGATTCTTGGTTAACTTTAAACTGATAGAAACTGATTGCCACAGAATCAGATGAAATAGTTTGATATGTCTGATCAGAGGGAAAATGAATGTAATCGCGAACCAGCCAGATCTCCATGTTCAGAAGTCGCAATCTGTATCCGTTGATCCCGTGATGACAGTCTATGACATTCTTCCTTTTATCCAAAATTGTCAAATCTTTATCAGGGACCTACCACCATATCATATACTATCATCATTTACTTTTATTCACTCACAATAAATGATAGTACTTTCACTTTTATGTATTTATATTCTCAAAAGACAAATCGTTTGTCTATAATTGTATGACTTCTTCAAATTGAAAAGAATCTTATCATATGAAATGTTTTGATATTGATTAAAAATTTGACAGGTCGAAGAAAACTTTTCCGGAATGAAATGTTTGATGGATTGATTGGAAATGCGTTGATAAGAAGAATACGAAACAAAAATCTGTGATAAAAGTTTCTATAAAATAACAAGTATGTAGTTTCTGATGAGTAAAATTTAAATTTGAATTTATAGTAACTTCTACGATTTCATACTGTAGATACAGTAACCCAAACATCGAAAATTAGCACTGAAAAGAACTGAGAATCGCGCTCTGTCAGCTCAAGTATCTCTATAAATCTGAGTTGGAAATGTCTTAAAATTGACTAGTAAGTTGTTTCAGATGAGTATAATCTAAATTTGAATTTATAGAAACTTCTACGATTTCATACTGTAGATACAGTACCCCAAACATCGGAAATTAGCACTGAAAAGAACTGAGAATCGCGATATTCCAGCTCAAGTATCTCTATAAATCTGAGTTGGAAATGTCTTAAAATTGACTAGTTAGTAGTTTCAGATGAGTAGGATCTAAATTTGAATTTATAGAAACTTCTACGATTTCATACTGTAGATACAGTAACCCAAACATCGAAAATTAGCACTGAAAAGAACTGAGAATCGCGCTCTGTCAGCTCAAGTATCTCTATAAATCTGAGTTGGAAATGTCTTAAAATTGACTAGTTAGTAGTTTCAGATGAGTAGGATCTAAATTTGAATTTATAGAAACTTCTACGATTTCATACTGTAGATACAGTACCCCAAACATCGGAAATTAGCACTGAAAAGTACTGAGAATCGCGATCTGTCGGCTCAATTATCTCCAAAAATCAGTGATAAAAGTTTCTATAAATTGACTAGTAGATCATTTCTGATGAGTAGAATCTAAATTTGAATTTATAGAAACTTCTACGATTTCATACTGTAGATACAGTACCCCAAACATCGGAAATTAGCACTGAAAAGAACTGAGAATCGCGCTCTGTCAGCTCAAGTATCTCTATAAATCTGAGTTGGAATTGTCTTAAAATTGACTAGTAAGTAGTTTCAGATGAGTAGAATCTAAATTTGAACTTATAGAAACTTCTACGATTTCATACTGTAGATACAGTACCCCAAACATCGGAAATTAGCACTGAAAAGTACTGAGAATCGCGATCTGTCGGCTCAATTATCTCCAAAAATCAGTGATAAAAGTTTCTATAAATTGACTAGTAGATCATTTCTGATGAGTAGAATCTAAATTTGAATTTATAGAAACTTCTACGATTTCATACTGTAGATACAGTACCCCAAACATCGGAAATTAGCACTGGAAAGTACTGAGAATCGCGATATGCCAGCTCAAGTATCTCTATAAATCTGAGTTGGAAATGTCTTAAAATTGACTAGTATGTAGTTTCAGATGAGTAGAATCTAAATTTGAATTTATAGAAACTTCTACGATTTCATACTGTAGATACAGTACCCCAAACATCGGAAATTAGCACTGAAAAGAACTGAGAATCGCGCTCTGTCAGCTCAAGTATCTCTATAAATCTGAGTTGGAAATGTCTTAAAATTGACTAGTAAGTTGTTTCAGTTGAGTAGAATCTTAATTTGAATTTATAGAAACTTCTACGATTTCATACTGTAGATACAGTACCCCAAACATCGGAAATTAGCACTGGAAAGTACTGAGAATCGCGATATGCCAGCTCAAGTATCTCTATAAATCTGAGTTGGAAATGTTTTAAAATTGACTAGTAAGTTGTTTCAGATGAGTAGAATCTTAATTTGAATTTATAGAAACTTCTACGATTTCATACTGTAGATACAGTACCCCAAACATCGGAAATTAGCACTGAAAAGAACTGAGAATCGCGCTCTGTCAGCTCAAGTATCTCTATAAATCTGAGTTGGAAATGTCTTAAAATTGACTAGTAAGTTGTTTCAGTTGAGTAGAATCTTAATTTGAATTTATAGAAACTTCTACGATTTCATACTGTAGATACAGTACCCCAAACATCGGAAATTAGCACTGGAAAGTACTGAGAATCGCGATATGCCAGCTCAAGTATCTCTATAAATCTGAGTTGGAAATGTCTTAAAATTGACTAGTAAGTTGTTTCAGTTGAGTAGAATCATAATTTGAATTTATAGAAACTTCTACGATTTCATACTGTAGATACAGTACCCCAAACATCGGAAATTAGCACTGGAAAGTACTGAGAATCGCGATATGCCAGCTCAAGTATCTCTATAAATCTGAGTTGGAAATGTCTTAAAATTGACTAGTATGTAGTTTCAGATGAGTAGAATCTAAATTTGAATTTATAGAAACTTCTACGATTTCATACTGTAGATACAGTACCCCAAACATCGGAAATTAGCACTGGAAAGTACTGAGAATCGCGATATGCCAGCTCAAGTATCTCTATAAATCTGAGTTGGAAATGTCTTAAAATTGACTAGTATGTAGTTTCAGATGAGTAGAATCTAAATTTGAATTTATAGAAACTTCTACGATTTCATACTGTAGATACAGTACCCCAAACATCGGAAATTAGCACTGAAAAGAACTGAGAATCGCGCTCTGTCAGCTCAAGTATCTCTATAAATCTGAGTTGGAAATGTCTTAAAATTGACTAGTTAGTAGTTTCAGATGAGTAAAATCTAAATTTGAATTTATAGAAACTTCTACGATTTCATACTGTAGATACAGTACCCCAAACATCGGAAATTAGCACTGAAAAGAACTGAGAATCGCGATCTGTCGGCTCAATTATCTCCAAAAATCAGTGATAAAAGTTTCTATAAATTGACTAGTAGATCATTTCTGATGAGTAGAATCTAAATTTGAATTTATAGAAACTTCTACGATTTCATACTGTAGATACAGTACCCCAAACATCGGAAATTAGCACTGAAAAGTACTGAGAATCGCGATCTGTCGGCTCAATTATCTCCAAAAATCAGTGATAAAAGTTTCTATAAATTGACTAGTAGATCATTTCTGATGAGTAGGATCTAAATTTGAATTTATAGAAACTTCTACGATTTCATACTGTAGATACAGTACCCCAAACATCGGAAATTAGCACTGGAAAGTACTGAGAATCGCGATATGCCAGCTCAAGTATCTCTATAAATCTGAGTTGGAAATGTCTTAAAATTGACTAGTATGTAGTTTCAGATGAGTAGAATCTAAATTTGAATTTATAGAAACTTCTACGATTTCATACTGTAGATACAGTACCCCAAACATCGGAAATTAGCACTGGAAAGTACTGAGAATCGCGATATGCCAGCTCAAGTATCTCTATAAATCTGAGTTGGAAATGTCTTAAAATTGACTAGTATGTAGTTTCAGATGAGTAGAATCTAAATTTGAATTTATAGAAACTTCTACGATTTCATACTGTAGATACAGTACCCCAAACATCGAAAATTAGCACTGAAAAGAACTGAGAATCGCGCTCTGTCAGCTCAAGTATCTCTATAAATCTGAGTTGGAAATGTCTTAAAATTGACTAGTTAGTAGTTTCAGATGAGTAAAATCTAAATTTGAATTTATAGAAACTTCTACGATTTCATACTGTAGATACAGTACCCCAAACATCGGAAATTAGCACTGAAAAGAACTGAGAATCGCGCTCTGTCAGCTCAAGTATCTCTATAAATCTGAGTTGGAAATGTCTTAAAATTGACTAGTTAGTAGTTTCAGATGAGTAAAATCTAAATTTGAATTTATAGAAACTTCTACGATTTCATACTGTAGATACAGTACCCCAAACATCGGAAATTAGCACTGAAAAGAACTGAGAATCGCGATCTGTCGGCTCAATTATCTCCAAAAATCAGTGATAAAAGTTTCTATAAATTGACTAGTAGATCATTTCTGATGAGTAGAATCTAAATTTGAATTTATAGAAACTTCTACGATTTCATACTGTAGATACAGTACCCCAAACATCGGAAATTAGCACTGAAAAGTACTGAGAATCGCGATCTGTCGGCTCAATTATCTCCAAAAATCAGTGATAAAAGTTTCTATAAATTGACTAGTAGATCATTTCTGATGAGTAGGATCTAAATTCGAATTTATAGAAACTTCTACGATTTCATACTGTAGATACAGTACCCCAAACATCGGAAATTAGCACTGAAAAGAACTGAGAATCGCGCTCTGTCAGCTCAAGTATCTCTATAAATCTGAGTTGGAAATGTCTTAAAATTGACTAGTAAGTTGTTTCAGATGAGTAGAATCTTAATTTGAATTTATAGAAACTTCTACGATTTCATACTGTAGATACAGTACCCCAAACATCGGAAATTAGCACTGGAAAGTACTGAGAATCGCGATATGCCAGCTCAAGTATCTCTATAAATCTGAGTTGGAAATGTCTTAAAATTGACTAGTATGTAGTTTCAGATGAGTAGAATCTTAATTTGAATTTATAGAAACTTCTACGATTTCATACTGTAGATACAGTAGCCCAAACATCGGAAATTAGCACTGAAAAGAACTGAGAATCGCGATATGCCAGCTCAAGTATCTCTCTAAATCTGAGTTGGAAATGTCTTAAAATTGACTAGTATGTAGTTTCAGATGAGTAGAATCTAAATTTGAATTTATAGAAACTTCTACGATTTCATACTGTAGATACAGTACCCCAAACATCGGAAATTAGCACTGAAAAGAACTGAGAATCGCGCTCTGTCAGCTCAAGTATCTCTATAAATCTGAGTTGGAAATGTCTTAAAATTGACTAGTAAGTTGTTTCAGATGAGTAGAATCTTAATTTGAATTTATAGAAACTTCTACGATTTCATACTGTAGATACAGTAGCCCAAACATCGGAAATTAGCACTGAAAAGAACTGAGAATCGCGATATTCCAGCTCAAGTATCTCTATAAATCTGAGTTGGAAATGTCTTAAAATTGACTAGTATGTAGTTTCAGATGAGTAGAATCTAAATTTGAATTTATAGAAACTTCTACGATTTCATACTGTAGATACAGTACCCCAAACATCGGAAATTAGCACTGGAAAGTACTGAGAATCGCGATATGCCAGCCCAAGTATCTCTATAAATCTGAGTTGGAAATGTCTTAAAATTGACTAGTATGTAGTTTCAGATGAGTAGAATCTAAACTTGAATTTATAGAAACTTCTACGATTTCATACTGTAGATACAGTACCCCAAACATCGGAAATTAGCACTGAAAAGAACTGAGAATCGCGCTCTGTCAGCTCAAGTATCTCTATAAATCTGAGTTGGAAATGTCTTAAAATTGACTAGTAAGTTGTTTCAGATGAGTAGAATCTTAATTTGAATTTATAGAAACTTCTACGATTTCATACTGTAGATACAGTAGCCCAAACATCGGAAATTAGCACTGAAAAGAACTGAGAATCGCGATCTGTCGGCTCAATTATCTCCAAAAATCAGTGATAAAAGTTTCTATAAATTGACTAGTAGATCATTTCTGATGAGTAGAATCTAAATTTGAATTTATAGAAACTTCTACGATTTCATACTGTAGATACAGTACCCCAAACATCGGAAATTAGCACTGAAAAGTACTGAGAATCGCGATCTGTCGGCTCAATTATCTCCAAAAATCAGTGATAAAAGTTTCTATAAATTGACTAGTAGATCATTTCTGATGAGTAGGATCTAAATTTGAATTTATAGAAACTTCTACGATTTCATACTGTAGATACAGTACCCCAAACATCGGAAATTAGCACTGAAAAGTACTGAGAATCGCGATCTGTCGGCTCAATTATCTCCAAAAATCAGTGATAAAAGTTTCTATAAATTGACTAGTAGATCATTTCTGATGAGTAGAATCTAAATTTGAATTTATAGAAACTTCTACGATTTCATACTGTAGATACAGTACCCCAAACATCGGAAATTAGCACTGAAAAGAACTGAGAATCGCGCTCTGTCAGCTCAAGTATCTCTATAAATCTGAGTTGGAAATGTCTTAAAATTGACTAGTAAGTTGTTTCAGATGAGTAGAATCTTAATTTGAATTTATAGAAACTTCTACGATTTCATACTGTAGATACAGTACCCCAAACATCGGAAATTAGCACTGGAAAGTACTGAGAATCGCGATATGCCAGCTCAAGTATCTCTATAAATCTGAGTTGGAAATGTCTTAAAATTGACTAGTATGTAGTTTCAGATGAGTAGAATCTTAATTTGAATTTATAGAAACTTCTACGATTTCATACTGTAGATACAGTAGCCCAAACATCGGAAATTAGCACTGAAAAGAACTGAGAATCGCGATATGCCAGCTCAAGTATCTCTCTAAATCTGAGTTGGAAATGTCTTAAAATTGACTAGTATGTAGTTTCAGATGAGTAGAATCTAAATTTGAATTTATAGAAACTTCTACGATTTCATACTGTAGATACAGTACCCCAAACATCGGAAATTAGCACTGAAAAGAACTGAGAATCGCGCTCTGTCAGCTCAAGTATCTCTATAAATCTGAGTTGGAAATGTCTTAAAATTGACTAGTAAGTTGTTTCAGATGAGTAGAATCTTAATTTGAATTTATAGAAACTTCTACGATTTCATACTGTAGATACAGTAGCCCAAACATCGGAAATTAGCACTGAAAAGAACTGAGAATCGCGATATTCCAGCTCAAGTATCTCTATAAATCTGAGTTGGAAATGTCTTAAAATTGACTAGTATGTAGTTTCAGATGAGTAGAATCTAAATTTGAATTTATAGAAACTTCTACGATTTCATACTGTAGATACAGTACCCCAAACATCGGAAATTAGCACTGGAAAGTACTGAGAATCGCGATATGCCAGCCCAAGTATCTCTATAAATCTGAGTTGGAAATGTCTTAAAATTGACTAGTATGTAGTTTCAGATGAGTAGAATCTAAACTTGAATTTATAGAAACTTCTACGATTTCATACTGTAGATACAGTACCCCAAACATCGGAAATTAGCACTGAAAAGAACTGAGAATCGCGCTCTGTCAGCTCAAGTATCTCTATAAATCTGAGTTGGAAATGTCTTAAAATTGACTAGTAAGTTGTTTCAGATGAGTAGAATCTTAATTTGAATTTATAGAAACTTCTACGATTTCATACTGTAGATACAGTAGCCCAAACATCGGAAATTAGCACTGAAAAGAACTGAGAATCGCGATATTCCAGCTCAAGTATCTCTATAAATCTGAGTTGGAAATGTCTTAAAATTGACTAGTAAGTTGTTTCAGATGAGTAGAATCTTAATTTGAATTTATAGAAACTTCTACGATTTCATACTGTAGATACAGTAACCCAAACATCGAAAATTAGCACTGAAAAGAACTGAGAATCGCGATATTCCAGCTCAAGTATCTCTATAAATCTGAGTTGGAAATGTCTTAAAATTGACTAGTATGTAGTTTCAGATGAGTAGAATCTAAATTTGAATTTATAGAAACTTCTACGATTTCATACTGTAGATACAGTACCCCAAACATCGGAAATTAGCACTGAAAAGAACTGAGAATCGCGATATTCCAGCTCAAGTATCTCTATAAATCTGAGTTGGAAATGTCTTAAAATTGACTAGTATGTAGTTTCAGATGAGTAGAATCTAAATTTGAATTTATAGAAACTTCTACGATTTCATACTGTAGATACAGTAGCCCAAACATCGGAAATTAGCACTGAAAAGAACTGAGAATCGCGATATTCCAGCTCAAGTATCTCTATAAATCTGAGTTGGAAATGTCTTAAAATTGACTAGTAAGTTGTTTCAGATGAGTAGAATCTTAATTTGAATTTATAGAAACTTCTACGATTTCATACTGTAGATACAGTACCCCAAACATCGGAAATTAGCACTGAAAAGAACTGAGAATCGCGCTCTGTCAGCTCAAGTATCTCTATAAATCTGAGTTGGAAATGTCTTAAAATTGACTAGTAAGTTGTTTCAGTTGAGTAGAATCTTAATTTGAATTTATAGAAACTTCTACGATTTCATACTGTAGATACAGTACCCCAAACATCGGAAATTAGCACTGGAAAGTACTGAGAATCGCGATATGCCAGCTCAAGTATCTCTATAAATCTGAGTTGGAAATGTCTTAAAATTGACTAGTAAGTTGTTTCAGTTGAGTAGAATCATAATTTGAATTTATAGAAACTTCTACGATTTCATACTGTAGATACAGTACCCCAAACATCGGAAATTAGCACTGGAAAGTACTGAGAATCGCGATATGCCAGCTCAAGTATCTCTATAAATCTGAGTTGGAAATGTCTTAAAATTGACTAGTATGTAGTTTCAGATGAGTAGAATCTAAATTTGAATTTATAGAAACTTCTACGATTTCATACTGTAGATACAGTACCCCAAACATCGGAAATTAGCACTGGAAAGTACTGAGAATCGCGATATGCCAGCTCAAGTATCTCTATAAATCTGAGTTGGAAATGTCTTAAAATTGACTAGTATGTAGTTTCAGATGAGTAGAATCTAAATTTGAATTTATAGAAACTTCTACGATTTCATACTGTAGATACAGTACCCCAAACATCGGAAATTAGCACTGAAAAGAACTGAGAATCGCGCTCTGTCAGCTCAAGTATCTCTATAAATCTGAGTTGGAAATGTCTTAAAATTGACTAGTTAGTAGTTTCAGATGAGTAAAATCTAAATTTGAATTTATAGAAACTTCTACGATTTCATAATGTAGATACAGTACCCCAAACATCGGAAATTAGCACTGAAAAGAACTGAGAATCGCGATCTGTCGGCTCAATTATCTCCAAAAATCAGTGATAAAAGTTTCTATAAATTGACTAGTAGATCATTTCTGATGAGTAGAATCTAAATTTGAATTTATAGAAACTTCTACGATTTCATACTGTAGATACAGTACCCCAAACATCGGAAATTAGCACTGAAAAGTACTGAGAATCGCGATCTGTCGGCTCAATTATCTCCAAAAATCAGTGATAAAAGTTTCTATAAATTGACTAGTAGATCATTTCTGATGAGTAGGATCTAAATTTGAATTTATAGAAACTTCTACGATTTCATACTGTAGATACAGTACCCCAAACATCGGAAATTAGCACTGGAAAGTACTGAGAATCGCGATATGCCAGCTCAAGTATCTCTATAAATCTGAGTTGGAAATGTCTTAAAATTGACTAGTATGTAGTTTCAGATGAGTAGAATCTAAATTTGAATTTATAGAAACTTCTACGATTTCATACTGTAGATACAGTACCCCAAACATCGGAAATTAGCACTGGAAAGTACTGAGAATCGCGATATGCCAGCTCAAGTATCTCTATAAATCTGAGTTGGAAATGTCTTAAAATTGACTAGTATGTAGTTTCAGATGAGTAGAATCTAAATTTGAATTTATAGAAACTTCTACGATTTCATACTGTAGATACAGTACCCCAAACATCGGAAATTAGCACTGAAAAGAACTGAGAATCGCGCTCTGTCAGCTCAAGTATCTCTATAAATCTGAGTTGGAAATGTCTTAAAATTGACTAGTTAGTAGTTTCAGATGAGTAAAATCTAAATTTGAATTTATAGAAACTTCTACGATTTCATACTGTAGATACAGTACCCCAAACATCGGAAATTAGCACTGAAAAGAACTGAGAATCGCGCTCTGTCAGCTCAAGTATCTCTATAAATCTGAGTTGGAAATGTCTTAAAATTGACTAGTTAGTAGTTTCAGATGAGTAAAATCTAAATTTGAATTTATAGAAACTTCTACGATTTCATACTGTAGATACAGTACCCCAAACATCGGAAATTAGCACTGAAAAGAACTGAGAATCGCGATCTGTCGGCTCAATTATCTCCAAAAATCAGTGATAAAAGTTTCTATAAATTGACTAGTAGATCATTTCTGATGAGTAGAATCTAAATTTGAATTTATAGAAACTTCTACGATTTCATACTGTAGATACAGTACCCCAAACATCGGAAATTAGCACTGAAAAGTACTGAGAATCGCGATCTGTCGGCTCAATTATCTCCAAAAATCAGTGATAAAAGTTTCTATAAATTGACTAGTAGATCATTTCTGATGAGTAGGATCTAAATTTGAATTTATAGAAACTTCTACGATTTCATACTGTAGATACAGTACCCCAAACATCGGAAATTAGCACTGAAAAGTACTGAGAATCGCGATCTGTCGGCTCAATTATCTCCAAAAATCAGTGATAAAAGTTTCTATAAATTGACTAGTAGATCATTTCTGATGAGTAGAATCTAAATTTGAATTTATAGAAACTTCTACGATTTCATACTGTAGATACAGTACCCCAAACATCGGAAATTAGCACTGAAAAGAACTGAGAATCGCGCTCTGTCAGCTCAAGTATCTCTATAAATCTGAGTTGGAAATGTCTTAAAATTGACTAGTAAGTTGTTTCAGATGAGTAGAATCTTAATTTGAATTTATAGAAACTTCTACGATTTCATACTGTAGATACAGTACCCCAAACATCGGAAATTAGCACTGGAAAGTACTGAGAATCGCGATATGCCAGCTCAAGTATCTCTATAAATCTGAGTTGGAAATGTCTTAAAATTGACTAGTATGTAGTTTCAGATGAGTAGAATCTTAATTTGAATTTATAGAAACTTCTACGATTTCATACTGTAGATACAGTAGCCCAAACATCGGAAATTAGCACTGAAAAGAACTGAGAATCGCGATATGCCAGCTCAAGTATCTCTCTAAATCTGAGTTGGAAATGTCTTAAAATTGACTAGTATGTAGTTTCAGATGAGTAGAATCTAAATTTGAATTTATAGAAACTTCTACGATTTCATACTGTAGATACAGTACCCCAAACATCGGAAATTAGCACTGAAAAGAACTGAGAATCGCGCTCTGTCAGCTCAAGTATCTCTATAAATCTGAGTTGGAAATGTCTTAAAATTGACTAGTAAGTTGTTTCAGATGAGTAGAATCTTAATTTGAATTTATAGAAACTTCTACGATTTCATACTGTAGATACAGTAGCCCAAACATCGGAAATTAGCACTGAAAAGAACTGAGAATCGCGATATTCCAGCTCAAGTATCTCTATAAATCTGAGTTGGAAATGTCTTAAAATTGACTAGTATGTAGTTTCAGATGAGTAGAATCTAAATTTGAATTTATAGAAACTTCTACGATTTCATACTGTAGATACAGTACCCCAAACATCGGAAATTAGCACTGGAAAGTACTGAGAATCGCGATATGCCAGCCCAAGTATCTCTATAAATCTGAGTTGGAAATGTCTTAAAATTGACTAGTATGTAGTTTCAGATGAGTAGAATCTAAACTTGAATTTATAGAAACTTCTACGATTTCATACTGTAGATACAGTACCCCAAACATCGGAAATTAGCACTGAAAAGAACTGAGAATCGCGCTCTGTCAGCTCAAGTATCTCTATAAATCTGAGTTGGAAATGTCTTAAAATTGACTAGTAAGTTGTTTCAGATGAGTAGAATCTTAATTTGAATTTATAGAAACTTCTACGATTTCATACTGTAGATACAGTAGCCCAAACATCGGAAATTAGCACTGAAAAGAACTGAGAATCGCGATATTCCAGCTCAAGTATCTCTATAAATCTGAGTTGGAAATGTCTTAAAATTGACTAGTAAGTTGTTTCAGATGAGTAGAATCTTAATTTGAATTTATAGAAACTTCTACGATTTCATACTGTAGATACAGTAACCCAAACATCGAAAATTAGCACTGAAAAGAACTGAGAATCGCGATATTCCAGCTCAAGTATCTCTATAAATCTGAGTTGGAAATGTCTTAAAATTGACTAGTATGTAGTTTCAGATGAGTAGAATCTAAATTTGAATTTATAGAAACTTCTACGATTTCATACTGTAGATACAGTACCCCAAACATCGGAAATTAGCACTGAAAAGAACTGAGAATCGCGATATTCCAGCTCAAGTATCTCTATAAATCTGAGTTGGAAATGTCTTAAAATTGACTAGTATGTAGTTTCAGATGAGTAGAATCTAAATTTGAATTTATAGAAACTTCTACGATTTCATACTGTAGATACAGTAGCCCAAACATCGGAAATTAGCACTGAAAAGAACTGAGAATCGCGATATTCCAGCTCAAGTATCTCTATAAATCTGAGTTGGAAATGTCTTAAAATTGACTAGTAAGTTGTTTCAGATGAGTAGAATCTTAATTTGAATTTATAGAAACTTCTACGATTTCATACTGTAGATACAGTAGCCCAAACATCGGAAATTAGCACTGAAAAGAACTGAGAATCGCGATATTCCAGCTCAAGTATCTCTATAAATCTGAGTTGGAAATGTCTTAAAATTGACTAGTAAGTTGTTTCAGATGAGTAGAATCTTAATTTGAATTTATAGAAACTTCTACGATTTCATACTGTAGATACAGTAGCCCAAACATCGGAAATTAGCACTGAAAAGAACAGAGAATCGCGATATTCCAGCTCAAGTATCTCTATAAATCTGAGTTGGAAATGTCTTAAAATTGACTAGTAAGTTGTTTCAGATGAGTAGAATCTTAATTTGAATTTATAGAAACTTCTACGATTTCATACTGTAGATACAGTAGCCCAAACATCGGAAATTAGCACTGAAAAGAACTGAGAATCGCGATATTCCAGCTCAAGTATCTCTATAAATCTGAGTTGGAAATGTCTTAAAATTGACTAGTATGTAGTTTCAGATGAGTAGAATCTAAATTTGAATTTATAGAAACTTCTACGATTTCATACTGTAGATACAGTACCCCAAACATCGGAAATTAGCACTGGAAAGTACTGAGAATCGCGATATGCCAGCTCAAGTATCTCTATAAATCTGAGTTGGAAATGTCTTAAAATTGACTAGTATGTAGTTTCAGATGAGTAGAATCTAAATTTGAATTTATAGAAACTTCTACGATTTCATACTGTAGATACAGTACCCCAAACATCGGAAATTAGCACTGAAAAGAACTGAGAATCGCGATATTCCAGCTCAAGTATCTCTATAAATCTGAGTTGGAAATGTCTTAAAATTGACTAGTATGTAGTTTCAGATGAGTAGAATCTAAATTTGAATTTATAGAAACTTCTACGATTTCATACTGTAGATACAGTAGCCCAAACATCGGAAATTAGCACTGAAAAGAACTGAGAATCGCGATATTCCAGCTCAAGTATCTCTATAAATCTGAGTTGGAAATGTCTTAAAATTGACTAGTAAGTTGTTTCAGATGAGTAGAATCTTAATTTGAATTTATAGAAACTTCTACGATTTCATACTGTAGATACAGTAGCCCAAACATCGGAAATTAGCACTGAAAAGAACTGAGAATCGCGATATTCCAGCTCAAGTATCTCTATAAATCTGAGTTGGAAATGTCTTAAAATTGACTAGTAAGTTGTTTCAGATGAGTAGAATCTTAATTTGAATTTATAGAAACTTCTACGATTTCATACTGTAGATACAGTACCCCAAACATCGGAAATTAGTACTGAAAAGAACTGAGAATCGCGCTCTGTCAGCTCAAGTATCTCTATAAATCTGAGTTGGAAATGTCTTAAAATTGACTAGTAAGTAGTTTCAGATGAGTAGAATCTAAATTTGAATTTATAGAAACTTCTACGATTTCATACTGTAGATACAGTACCCCAAACATCGGAAATTAGCACTGAAAAGAACTGAGAATCGCGCTCTGTCAGCTCAAGTATCTCTATAAATCTGAGTTGGAAATGTCTTAAAATTGACTAGTAAGTAGTTTCAGATGAGTAGAATCTAAATTTGAATTTATAGAAACTTCTACGATTTCATACTGTAGATACAGTACCCCAAACATCGGAAATTAGCACTGAAAAGAACTGAGAATCGCGCTCTGTCAGCTCAAGTATCTCTATAAATCTGAGTTGGAAATGTCTTAAAATTGACTAGTAAGTAGTTTCAGATGAGTAGAATCTAAATTTGAATTTATAGAAACTTCTACGATTTCATACTGTAGATACAGTACCCCAAACATCGGAAATTAGCACTGAAAAGAACTGAGAATCGCGATATTCCAGCTCAAGTATCTCTATAAATCTGAGTTGGAAATGTCTTAAAATTGACTAGTAAGTTGTTTCAGATGAGTAGAATCTTAATTTGAATTTATAGAAACTTCTACGATTTCATACTGTAGATACAGTACCCCAAACATCGGAAATTAGCACTGGAAAGTACTGAGAATCGCGCTCTGTCAGCTCAAGTATCTCTATAAATCTGAGTTGGAAATGTCTTAAAATTGACTAGTAAGTTGTTTCAGATAAGTAGAATCTTAATTTGAATTTATAGAAACTTCTACGATTTCATACTGTAGATACAGTACCCCAAACATCGGAAATTAGCACTGGAAAGTACTGAGAATCGCGATCTGTCGGCTCAATTATCTCCAAAAATCAGTGATAAAAGTTTCTATAAATTGACTAGTAGATCATTTCTGATGAGTAGAATCTAAATTTGAATTTATAGAAACTTCTACGATTTCATACTGTAGATACAGTACCCCAAACATCGGAAATTAGCACTGAAAAGAACTGAGAATCGCGCTCTGTCAGCTCAAGTATCTCTATAAATCTGAGTTGGAAATGTCTTAAAATTGACTAGTTAGTAGTTTCAGATGAGTAGGATCTAAATTTGAATTTATAGCAACTTCTACGATTTCATACTGTAGATACAGTACCCCAAACATCGGAAATTAGCACTGGAAAGTACTGAGAATCGCGCTCTGTCAGCTCAAGTATCTCTATAAATCTGAGTTGGAAATGTCTTAAAATTGACTAGTAAGTTGTTTCAGATAAGTAGAATCTTAATTTGAATTTATAGAAACTTCTACGATTTCATACTGTAGATACAGTACCCCAAACATCGGAAATTAGCACTGAAAAGAACTGAGAATCGCGCTCTGTCAGCTCAAGTATCTCTATAAATCTGAGTTGGAAATGTCTTAAAATTGACTAGTAAGTTGTTTCAGATGAGTAGAATCTTAATTTGAATTTATAGAAACTTCTACGATTTCATACTGTAGATACAGTACCCCAAACATCGGAAATTAGCACTGAAAAGAACTGAGAATCGCGCTCTGTCAGCTCAAGTATCTCTATAAATCTGAGTTGGAAATGTCTTAAAATTGACTAGTAAGTTGTTTCAGATGAGTAGAATCTTAATTTGAATTTATAGAAACTTCTACGATTTCATACTGTAGATACAGTACCCCAAACATCGGAAATTAGCACTGGAAAGTACTGAGAATCGCGCTCTGTCAGCTCAAGTATCTCTATAAATCTGAGTTGGAAATGTCTTAAAATTGACTAGTAAGTTGTTTCAGATAAGTAGAATCTTAATTTGAATTTATAGAAACTTCTACGATTTCATACTGTAGATACAGTACCCCAAACATCGGAAATTAGCACTGAAAAGAACTGAGAATCGCGCTCTGTCAGCTCAAGTATCTCTATAAATCTGAGTTGGAAATGTCTTAAAATTGACTAGTAAGTTGTTTCAGATGAGTAGAATCTTAATTTGAATTTATAGAAACTTCTACGATTTCATACTGTAGATACAGTACCCCAAACATCGGAAATTAGCACTGAAAAGAACTGAGAATCGCGCTCTGTCAGCTCAAGTATCTCTATAAATCTGAGTTGGAAATGTCTTAAAATTGACTAGTTAGTAGTTTCAGATGAGTAGGATCTAAATTTGAATTTATAGCAACTTCTACGATTTCATACTGTAGATACAGTACCCCAAACATCGGAAATTAGCACTGAAAAGAACTGAGAATCGCGCTCTGTCAGCTCAAGTATCTCTATAAATCTGAGTTGGAAATGTCTTAAAATTGACTAGTAAGTTGTTTCAGATAAGTAGAATCTTAATTTGAATTTATAGAAACTTCTACGATTTCATACTGTAGATACAGTACCCCAAACATCGGAAATTAGCACTGGAAAGTACTGAGAATCGCGCTCTGTCAGCTCAAGTATCTCTATAAATCTGAGTTGGAAATGTCTTAAAATTGACTAGTAAGTTGTTTCAGATAAGTAGAATCTTAATTTGAATTTATAGAAACTTCTACGATTTCATACTGTAGATACAGTACCCCAAACATCGGAAATTAGCACTGAAAAGAACTGAGAATCGCGCTCTGTCAGCTCAAGTATCTCTATAAATCTGAGTTGGAAATGTCTTAAAATTGACTAGTAAGTTGTTTCAGATGAGTAGAATCTTAATTTGAATTTATAGAAACTTCTACGATTTCATACTGTAGATACAGTACCCCAAACATCGGAAATTAGCACTGAAAAGAACTGAGAATCGCGCTCTGTCAGCTCAAGTATCTCTATAAATCTGAGTTGGAAATGTCTTAAAATTGACTAGTAAGTTGTTTCAGATGAGTAGAATCTTAATTTGAATTTATAGAAACTTCTACGATTTCATACTGTAGATACAGTACCCCAAACATCGGAAATTAGCACTGGAAAGTACTGAGAATCGCGCTCTGTCAGCTCAAGTATCTCTATAAATCTGAGTTGGAAATGTCTTAAAATTGACTAGTAAGTTGTTTCAGATAAGTAGAATCTTAATTTGAATTTATAGAAACTTCTACGATTTCATACTGTAGATACAGTACCCCAAACATCGGAAATTAGCACTGGAAAGTACTGAGAATCGCGCTCTGTCAGCTCAAGTATCTCTATAAATCTGAGTTGGAAATGTCTTAAAATTGACTAGTAATTTCCATTATCAGCCGTTCTATATCCACTCTAATATGCCCATATTCCATGCATTGATAGATTGTAGTATTTGTAGTCTATACGGATATTGCTACTCCTCCCCCAATAATCAACATTTTTCAGATATTTTGACAGAAATTGAATCTCGAACACCTTCCCCATCTTTCTGTTAAACACTTTTCCTGATTTCCCATTATCAGCCGTTTTATATCCACTCTAATATGCCCATATTCCATGCATTGATAGATTGTAGTATTTGTAGTCTATACGGATATTGCTACTCCTCCCCCAATAATCAACATTTTTCAGATATTTTGACAGAAATTGAATCTCGAACACCTTCCCCATCTTTCTGTTAAACACTTTTCCTGATTTCCCATTATCAGCCGTTTTATATCCACTCTAATATGCCCATATTCCATGCATTGATAGATTGTAGTATTTGTAGTCTATACGGATATTGCTACTCCTCCCCCAATAATCAACATTTTTCAGATATTTTGACAGAAATTGAATCTCGAACACCTTCCCCATCTTTCTGTTAAACACTTTTCCTGATTTCCCATTATCAGCCGTTTTATATCCACTCTAATATGCCCATATTCCATGCATTGATAGATTGTAGTATTTGTAGTCTATACGGATATTGCTACTCCTCCCCCAATAATCAACATTTTTCAGATATTTTGACAGAAATTGAATCTCGAACACCTTCCCCATCTTTCTATTAAACACTTTTCCTGATTTCCCATTATCAGCCGTTTTATATCCACTCTAATATGCCCATATTCCATGCATTGATAGATTGTAGTATTTGTAGTCTATACGGATAATGCTACTCCTCCCTCAATAATCAACATTTTTCAGATATTTTGACAGAAATTGAATCTCGAACACCTTCCCCATCTTTCTGTTAGACACTTTTCCTGATTTCCCATTTTCAGCCGTTTTATATCCACTCTAATATGCCCATATTCCATGCATTGATAGATTGTAGTATTTGTAGTCTATACGGATAATGCTACTCCTCCCTCAATAATCAACATTTTTCAGATATTTTGACAGAAATTGAATCTCGAACACCTTCCCCATCTTTCTGTTAGACACTTTTCCTGATTTCCCATTTTCAGCCGTTTTATATCCCTTCTAATATGCCCATATTCCATGCGTTGATAGATTGTAGTATTTGTAGTCTATACGGATAATGCTACTCCTCCCTCAATAATCAACATTTTTCAGATATTTTGACAGAAATTGAATCTCGAACACCTTCCCCATCTTTCTATTAAACACTTTTCCTGATTTCTCATTTTCAGCCGTTTTATATCCACTCTAATATGCCCATATTCCATGCATTGATAGATTGTAGTATTTGTAGTCTATACGGATAATGCTACTCCTCCCTCAATAATCAACATTTTTCAGATATTTTGACAGAAATTGAATCTCGAACACCTTCCCCATCTTTCTGTTAGACACTTTTCCTGATTTCCCATTTTCAGCCGTTTTATATCCACTCTAATATGCCCATATTCCATGCATTGATAGATTGTAGTATTTGTAGTCTATACGGATAATGCTACTCCTCCCTCAATAATCAACATTTTTCAGATATTTTGACAGAAATTGAATCTCGAACACCTTCCCCATCTTCCTGTTAGACACTTTTCCTGATTTCTCATTTTCAGCCGTTTTATATCCCTTCTAATATGCCCATATTCCATGCATTGATAGATTGTAGTATTTGTAGTCTATACGGATAATGCTACTCCTCCCTCAATAATCAACATTTTTCAGATATTTTGACAGAAATTGAATCTCGAACACCTTCCCCATCTTTCTGTTAGACACTTTTCCTGATTTCTCATTTTCAGCCGTTTTATATCCCTTCTAATATGCCCATATTCCATGCATTGATAGATTGTAGTATTTGTAGTCTATACGGATAATGCTACTCCTCCCTCAATAATCAACATTTTTCAGATATTTTGACAGAAATTGAATCTCGAACACCTTCCCCATCTTTCTGTTAGACACTTTTCCTGATTTCTCATTTTCAGCCGTTTTATATCCCTTCTAATATGCCCATATTCCATGCATTGATAGATTGTAGTATTTGTAGTCTATACGGATAATGCTACTCCTCCCTCAATAATCAACACTTTTCAGATATTTTGACAGAAATTGAATCTCGAACACCTTCCCCATCTTTCTGTTAGACACTTTTCCTGATTTCTCATTTTCAGCCGTTTTATATCCCTTCTAATATGCCCATATTCCATGCATTGATAGATTGTAGTATTTGTAGTCTATACGGATAATGCTACTCCTCCCTCAATAATCAACATTTTTCAGATATTTTGACAGAAATTGAATCTCGAACACCTTCCCCATCTTTCTGTTAGACACTTTTCCTGATTTCTCATTTTCAGCCGTTTTATATCCCTTCTAATATGCCCATATTCCATGCATTGATAGATTGTAGTATTTGTAGTCTATACGGATAATGCTACTCCTCCCTCAATAATCAACATTTTTCAGATATTTTGACAGAAATTGAATCTCGAACACCTTCCCCATCTTTCTGTTAGACACTTTTCCTGATTTCCCATTTTCAGCCGTTTTATATTCCTTCTAATATGCCCATATTCCATGCATTGATAGATTGTAGTATTTGTAGTCTATACGGATAATGCTACTCCTCCCTCAATAATCAACATTTTTCAGATATTTTGACAGAAATTGAATCTCGAACACCTTCCCCATCTTTCTGTTAGACACTTTTCCTGATTTCTCATTTTCAGCCGTTTTATATCCCTTCTAATATGCCCATATTCCATGCATTGATAGATTGTAGTATTTGTAGTCTATACGGATAATGCTACTCCTCCCTCAATAATCAACATTTTTCAGATATTTTGACAGAAATTGAATCTCGAACACCTTCCCCATCTTTCTGTTAGACACTTTTCCTGATTTCTCATTTTCAGCCGTTTTATATCCCTTCTAATATGCCCATATTCCATGCATTGATAGATTGTAGTATTTGTAGTCTATACGGATAATGCTACTCCTCCCTCAATAATCAACATTTTTCAGATATTTTGACAGAAATTGAATCTCGAACACCTTCCCCATCTTTCTGTTAGACACTTTTCCTGATTTCTCATTTTCAGCCGTTTTATATCCCTTCTAATATGCCCATATTCCATGCATTGATAGATTGTAGTATTTGTAGTCTATACGGATAATGCTACTCCTCCCTCAATAATCAACACTTTTCAGATATTTTGACAGAAATTGAATCTCGAACACCTTCCCCATCTTTCTGTTAGACACTTTTCCTGATTTCTCATTTTCAGCCGTTTTATATCCCTTCTAATATGCCCATATTCCATGCATTGATAGATTGTAGTATTTGTAGTCTATACGGATAATGCTACTCCTCCCTCAATAATCAACACTTTTCAGATATTTTGACAGAAATTGAATCTCGAACACCTTCCCCATCTTTCTGTTAGACACTTTTCCTGATTTCTCATTTTCAGCCGTTTTATATCCCTTCTAATATGCCCATATTCCATGCATTGATAGATTGTAGTATTTGTAGTCTATACGGATAATGCTACTCCTCCCTCAATAATCAACATTTTTCAGATATTTTGACAGAAATTGAATCTCGAACACCTTCCCCATCTTTCTGTTAGACACTTTTCCTGATTTCCCATTTTCAGCCGTTTTATATCACTGCTAATATGCCCATATTCCATGCATTGATAGATTGTAGTATTTGTAGTCTATACGGATAATGCTACTCCTCCCTCAATAATCAACATTTTTCAGATATTTTGACAGAAATTGAATCTCGAACACCTTCCCCATCTTTCTGTTAGACACTTTTCCTGATTTCCCATTTTCAGCCGTTTTATATCACTGCTAATATGCCCATATTCCATGCATTGATAGATTGTAGTATTTGTAGTCTATACGGATAATGCTACTCCTCCCTCAATAATCAACATTTTTCAGATATTTTGACAGAAATTGAATCTCGAACACCTTCCCCATCTTTCTGTTAGACACTTTTCCTGATTTCCCATTTTCAGCCGTTTTATATCACTGCTAATATGCCCATATTCCATGCATTGATAGATTGTAGTATTTGTAGTCTATACGGATAATGCTACTCCTCCCTCAATAATCAACATTTTTCAGATATTTTGACAGAAATTGAATCTCGAACACCTTCCCCATCTTTCTGTTAGACACTTTTCCTGATTTCCCATTTTCAGCCGTTTTATATCACTGCTAATATGCCCATATTCCATGCATTGATAGATTGTAGTATTTGTAGTCTATACGGATAATGCTACTCCTCCCTCAATAATCAACATTTTTCAGATATTTTGACAGAAATTGAATCTCGAACACCTTCCCCATCTTTCTATTAAACACTTTTCCTGATTTCCCATTATCAGCCGTTTTATATCCACTCTAATATGCCCATATTCCATGCATTGATAGATTGTAGTATTTGTAGTCTATACGGATAATGCTACTCCTCCCTCAATAATCAACATTTTTCAGATATTTTGACAGAAATTGAATCTCGAACACCTTCCCCATCTTTCTGTTAGACACTTTTCCTGATTTCTCAATTTCAGCCGTTTTATATCCCTTCTAATATGCCCATATTCCATGCATTGATAGATTGTAGTATTTGTAGTCTATACGGATAATGCTACTCCTCCCTCAATAATCAACATTTTTCAGATATTTTGACAGAAATTGAATCTCGAACACCTTTCCCATCTTTCTATTAAACACTTTTCCTGATTTCCCATTATCAGCCGTTTTATATCCCTTCTAATATGCCCATATTCCATGCATTGATAGATTGTAGTATTTGTAGTCTATACGGATAATGCTACTCCTCCCTCAATAATCAACATTTTTCAGATATTTTGACAGAAATTGAATCTCGAACACCTTCCCCATCTTTCTGTTAGACACTTTTCCTGATTTCCCATTTTCAGCCGTTTTATATCCACTCTAATATGTCCACTCTAATATCTCCAAAAATCATTGATAAAAGTTTCTATAAATTGACTAGTAGATCATTTCTGATGAGTAGAACTGAAATTTCAATTTATAGAAAACTTTACGACGGATTACTGTAGATACAGTACCCCAAATATCCGAAATTAGCACTGAGATGCACTGAGAATCGCGATCTGTCGGCTCACTTATCTCCAAAAATCAGTGATAAAAGTTTCTATAAATTGACTAGTAAATCATTTCTGATGAGTAGAACTGATATTTCAATTTCTAGAAATTTTTGCGACGGATTACTGTAGATACAGTACCCCAAATATCCGAAATTAGCACTGAGATGCAGTGAGAATCGCGATCTGTCGGCTCAATTATCTCCAAAAATCAGTGATAAAAGTTTCTATAAAATGACTAGTGAACAGTTTTTGATAAGTAGAACTGAAATTTGAATTTATAGAAACTTTTACGACGGGATACTCTAGATACAGTAACCCAAATATCCGAAATTAGCACTGAGATGCACTGAGAATCGCGATCTGTCGGCTCAATTATCTCCAAAAATCAGTGATAAAAGTTTCTATAAAATGACTAGTAAACAGTTATTGATGAGTAGAATTCAAATTTGAATTTATAGAAACTTTTACGACGGGATACTGTAGATACAGTAACCCAAAAGAAATACAAAGGACTATATTTCGCAAATTTTTAGCCTAGAAACAAAAAAAGTATTCGTAAATCAAACAATCCCTAACAACAACTTATTCGTGAAAGAATTAGACCATCAAAAAAAGAAAAACTCCATTAAACTGAACAACGATAATTTATCTAAACAAAATCTAATATTGGAGGTGTCCAAAGTGCCTGCCATTGTTAGGAGTTTGCGGAACATTCTGCCAGATGTTTTTGTAGGTTTTGATGTCTATCAACGCATGCTTCAAGGAAATATCACCTCGAGAGCTGTTGTCGATTTCTCGTTGTAAATAACCATTGCTTTAGATTGTAGCTACAGTACTCCTACTACAGTACGCTTTGTATATATTTTTTTAAATCTTTTTATCTCAAATGTCCTACTAAAAATAAATAAAGTGTAATTACAACTATTGTCAATTCATAAGTTAGGAATGGACCAAGTTGATTCCAAGTCGTTCTTCGTTTTACAACTGATTTAATACCTGAATTTTCGATTGTAACATGGATTTTTGTGATCTACATAATAAGATTTATCCAGGACAATGTTTACAGCAAAATCGGGAAAATTATTTTTTGAGGTCGGATTTCAGATTTTTCGATTTTTCCACCAAAATACCCGTCTTTTTGGCGGTTTTGGAGTAGGAATATTACTTATTTGAGATTAGAAACACATTTCAAACAAAAATAGACAAAAAACCGACAAAAAATTTTTTTGGTCGAAACCGAAAAAAGCATGAACAAACATATGCAAAAAAATTGATGAAAAAATTTTTTTGAAAATTTTTCGCGTTTTTTTCACTTAAATGTTGTTTTTTTGTTGCAAAGGGGAGCGGAATCATAAAAATAGCCTCAAAAAGTGCTCCTAACACTATAAATTGCCGATTTTGCAATTTTATGAAACTATGAATTGGCTCTAGCGTCGTTCATGTCACAAATATCGTTTTGAAAGTGTTTTTAATCGAATCAGCTCAATTTTTTACATCAGAATCGTTTTTAAACGAAAAAAAACTCTCTCGTAGAAAAAATTCATATTTTCATAGAAAATTTTAAGGTAAAGTTTTTTATTATTTTCATTTTTTCAGTTGATTTTTTAAGCCTAAGTTAGGCTTACGACACTCCGAATTCCGCTTGCCTCAAAGGTCTGCGTTTAGCCGCCAGACTCGCAAAAAAACTCAATTTTTAGCAATTTTCTCGACATTTCGAGAAATATTTGACCAAATTTGTTGTTTTTTATGCTGAAATGATCGTCATAAAATTCCGTATCTTCTAAAAAAAAAGCGGCTAGAACGTTATTCTTCACTGTTTCCCGCCAACTCAAAACGCTGTTTCGGTCAAAATATAGTTCTAGCCCCGAAAAATTAATGTTTCATGTTTTGAAAGATACAGAATTCAATTAGGATTGATCAGTATGAAGCTGTTCGGAGTTTTGTTCGAAGTATTTAGAGAAAATCGGCAATATATGCAGTGGACACCGAAGGATTGGTGTTTTTATCGATTTCTCCCAATATTTGATGAAGAGATATGGAATATCAGCTGAAAAAAAGTTCAAGAATGTGTTTCTCATTGTTTTTGACGATGAAACTCCATAAAATGATCAGAATATAGAGTTTCACATCATTTTGAACCACCCAAAACGTTGCAAAACATCAAAGCACTGGCTCGAATACGTTCATAACTCGATTAGAACTGACAGTTGAAGCATCTTGACTGTTTTTTGTTCTTTATTCAGTAGCAATACACAAAAATGTGTTCAAGTTACTTCTGAAGCTTCATGAAGAAGGACTTTCATCGTTTTTAACACAGAAAAAATAACAAGGAATCGACGGGAAGGCATTTGGTGTGATGGCGACACGAAAAGAGTGTCAAATAGTTGTCTGACCATAATTATCCGGATAATATTCATATAATTGTTCTTATTATTCTCAAGGAAAATTCGTAAAATGACTTTTTTTTGAGTAAAAACACACTTTTCAATACAATCCATCATAAGTGACCAGAAAATACATGATAAGCAAAAGAAATACAGAAAAAAGGTATGCATTATTGTGAAAAAGGATGAAAATAATACTAATATTATTGAAATTGGGAAAACTGTGGAAGGGTAAAGCTGAGAGGAATTGTAAGAAATATGGGGAAAAGAGAATGAAACTCAATTACAAAGAAAAATCAACCACCGCTCTGGAAGTGATAGTTCCATCAATCATTTGTTGGTACACCTTCGGTACATCCTCCAATCTAACCAATTGTAATGGTACCTTGACAATTCCCCGTGTCACAAATTCCATTGCCTCATCAACATCCAATCTGTCTTGAACATAGGGCATTTTCAGTGTATTTCTATTGAATTTTATATTGTTTGTGGTGGTTGTTGATATTGTTAAAGGGGTTCAATCACAATATCATAAGTAATTATTGTTAATTGACTCAAGAACAAGCTACTGGTCAATTTTAAGAAAAATTCATCTCAAATTAAGAGAGATAATTGGTCTTGAACATAGGGCATTTTCAGTGTATTTCTATTGAATTTTCCATTGTTCATGAAGGTTGTTGATATTGTTAAAGGGGTTCAATCACAATATCATAAGTAATTATTATTTATTGACTCAAGAACAAGCTACTGGTCAATTTTAAGAAAAATTCATCTCAAATTAAGAGAGTTAATTGGTCTTGAACATAGGGCATTTTCAGTGTATTTCTATTGAATTTTATATTGTTTGTGGTGGTTGTTGATATTGTTAAAGGTTAGTTGATTGGCTTGCCGAAAACGCTAATTTCAGCAGATATCTGTGAGAATCGACAATTTCATGACTTTCAATTAATGCTGTCAGCATCAATATCATCCATCGAACATAAAATATAATTCACGTTATCAGCGTGATTTTATTGATATGATCAATCCACGTAGTATTCCAACTTGACATCGACCCATTTAATTGTTTCATTTATTAGATATTTCGATAATTCGACTGATTCGAATATGACGAACATGAACAAGATCAGTGTAAACGGTATGTATATCAACTGATATCAACTGATAACAATACTTCAGAATTGACCGACTTGTTCATGAAAGTGAAACAGATTTCAATCAATTGCACATCTGACTCGTATGTTTTGTCTTCAAATCAGCCTGTTATCAGTATGATATTTCAGTGATAATGGAACACCAAAAGTAACAGTAACTGTTGACAAGAAGGAATACAAGAAGGAAAGGTAGGTGATATGATAAGGATAAGGTGATAATGATTGATAACAGAGGAGCACCAACAGTATTCACACCGGTACCCACAAATGAATGGTCGCTGATCGAAAAGGAACAAATGAGGGAATTGCCACCGCCGCCAATTATGGAAAAAGTTGAGGAGATGAAGAAGAAGAAGAAGGAGGAATCGGATGGGGAGAGTGGAGAAACAAGAAAGAGTAGTACGGATACAAGTATGAAGAGTAAGAAGAAAGATAAGAAGAAACAAAAGAAGAAGGAAGAGAATGATGAGTCATCTGGAGAGGGAATCGTATTGAAATCGGATGGATCAACTGAGAATACACTTGCTGAGGCACCATCATTCCATCAAATAACTACCATCAGTGATCACTCGGAAATCGATAGCTCATATCTCCGTTTTGCCGTGCCAGTTCATGTTTATTTCATGCAAAAGAAACTTGGACACGCTGAATTGCCATGTGACGGCAATCTCAGATCGGTATTACAGTATGCGATCAAACTGATCGGAAGGAAAATGTATGTGTTTGTATTCAATATGGTTGAATAATTGTGTATTTTTAGTAAGAATCGTTTCTCGTTTTACGTCTACAGTTCAACATACGAAGTACAATGGAATCGATCGAAATTGTCACATATGAAGGTAGCAGCGACTGAAAATTGTTTTCGAACAATGTTGAAACCAGCGTATGTTGTCGGATATTGATAGAATATAATGGGAATATTTATAGAATGGTCAATATGACACTATTGGAAATCAAGAAGAAAATGGAAGTGGATGAATTGAATAGATTGAATGTATACATATTCATCAAAGATTTGGATAGTGATGTGAGTATACAAATGATAACTGTTATCATTTATCATTACATTCCAGCAATCAATCTATGATGACGAAAGCGCCGATAGCAAATCGGTATGGAGATTCCATGATGTCACCGACTGAATTATCACTTACATTTTATTGTAGACAAATAAATCATCAACGATTTGTGTTATTTTCTATATTGGTTTAGGGTTTTTTAGTGGAAGATTATCAGAAAAGCCTTATATATTGTGAAAAAGTTGTCTGAATTGAGTTAGAACAATTAATAATGCTTGCAGAAACGAAAACACCGCAGCCGGGAGCCTTATGACCCAATGTCATAGCAAAAAACACAAAAACTGACGCTGATCCCAGCCCCACTGCATCGATCACTGCCAGCGCGGGGACGTCCCGTATTCCGTGACTAGACAAACAGTTCCGTGAACCCAAACACGGCGCGGCCAAGACTCGAACTCGTATCATTAACTATGCACAAAAAGAACCGAAGCAGAAGCTACATGAGATGCTAGATTTCTCTTCAATCCATCAGATTACGGTACCGAAAAGAATATTTTGAAAGATTGTAATGGAAAGTTCATCGATCTTTGGGTATATGAAAAGTATTGAAAATTCCATCGATCTTTTGATGGATGAAACTTGTTTTTTGGAATATATTGAAGAAATGAAAATGATATGATTTATTGACTAAATAAAATAGGTCTAAAATAGAGCTTGAACCGTTCCTCACACCTTATCCTCCTCCTTCTTCCCTTCCTCCGTCTTCTTCACTTCATCCTCCTTCTCCTTCTCATCACTCTTCTTCTTCTCTTCTCCTTCTTTCTTCTCTCCATCCTTTCCTTCCTCCTTCTTCTGTTCCTTCTCTTGTTTCTTACTCTTCAAATCCTTCTTTGAATCCCAATCTGATGCAATATCATTGAATGTCGCATATTCTCCTTTTCCAACTTTGTCTCCCTTCGCAATCTTCTCTTCCTTCGCATTCTTTGCTATTTCCTTTGGTTTCAACTCCTTATTGTTTCTCTATAATCATTATCATCCATATCACCATATCATATCAACCCATCCTACCTTCGATCCCCTTCCACTTTTCTTATCTCTCCCACTCTTCCTTATACTCTTCTTATCCTTTCCTCCATCCTTATCCTTCTTTCCATCCCTCACAGAATCCCAATCCGATTCGATATCATTAAATGTCGCATATTCACCTTTTTGTCTCTTCTCACCCGCCGCAATCTTCTCCTCTTTCGCATTCTTCGCAATCATTTTTGGCTTAATCTCATCCAATGCTTTTTGCTGTAATTCCTTATCACTGATATCCTCCTATCACTATTCCTTACCTTATCTTCCTTCTGTTTCTCCTCCAATTTCTGCTCCGCCTTCCTCTTCTCACTTTCCAGTCGTTTCGCCTCTTCCTTCTTATCCTCCTTCTTATCCTCCTTCTTCTCCTCTTCCTTCTTCTTTTCCTCCATCTTACTCTTTCCTTCCTCCACCTTCTTCTCATCCTTCTTCGACTTTTCCTTCTTCACTTCCTCCTCCTTCTTAGTTCCTTCCTTTTTCTCTTCCTCCTTCTTCTCCACTTCTTCCACTTTCTTTTCAGTTTCCTTCGGTTGTGCCGCCTCGACAGGGCTAGGATCCGTCGTTGGAGTGACTATCATCGGACTGGACATTGGTGCAACTGCCGGACTTGGAGTGGATGGCGTATTCGGTGGTTGTCCATCAGTATTGGCATTGCGTTTTTTACCTCCACATGAGAATATTACGACTATAAATGTGTGGATAAGGCTGCTAATAGACTGATATAAACATACATGTGATTGATCCGACATACAGTATGATTTCACTGATAATCATCATAATGTTATCAATTGACATCATTTTTATGTTACCAGGATCCGATTTTTTTGGATAACTGATCGTAAATAATAATTTATAATCAGGTCAACTATTATCCTAGATACAATCATTTCACGTCACGTCACGTAATATATAATTATCTTTTTCAGGAATTATAACTATTGAATTACTGTATCAACGACTACTTCTCAAACAGTTTGGTAAATAACACCTTCCAGCTTCCCAAGGAACTTAGGTTTAGGTCCATCTTTTCTGGCATTTTAATTTACCACCACCTTCTTCATAATTGTCTGATAAAACGCCATAAACCATTAAAACCCTTCTTCCTATTGTTCATTGTTAATGCAACTAGATTTGAATCAGCATATTCGCCTCCAAAAATCACTCCATTGTTCCCTTCAAATTAATGTTCGTTACAAGTTTCTAATGTGAAACTATTTGTAGATCAAAAGATAATTGAATTGTATAAATAAAGGTGGAAACATACTCCCACTTCTGAACAATGTCAGTATTCGATGCATCATGGAAGTACAATATATCATGGGTAAGTAGAAATGAGATTAGCAAGTTTCGGGTTGGTCGGGTTGGGTTGGATAACTATACACCTATGTATCTATGTCATATAGTCTTTTCTCTCATGTCCTTGGCCCTTCTCCACACATAATACTCGTTTTTTGTGTCCTTCTTTTCTCCGTTTTCTTTTCCTTCCTATCATACCCTCCATAAAGCATTTTATTTGTATTTCTACCTAATAATTTCGCACTTTTTTCCACTTCTGTTTTTTGATATCTTTCCCCATATCATATGATTATTTGCCCTTTTCCTTATAGTTTCGAAATCAATTGACTCATCTTTCTTATCACTTTATCAACTTCCTTACATGTGTTTTGTGTTCATTCATATAAGTTGAATGAAAATATTTTGCCGCATGCGTTTCTTTTTCTTCGTCTATCGTTCTCAGAACAGTCTGATCAGGGATATCAACTGATATCAGCTATAGTATATCATTGAAAAACCTACCAAAATATAGAACTTTTGTGTCTGCGTCTCACCTTTTCAACACTATTTCTATTCATTAGTTTTCTAAAGATAATCGTATCTTTTATGGCTATCAGTGATATTATCAGCTACCAATTATGTTACTATATCAGTAAAGATCCATTTTTAGTCACCAAACTATGGGCGAAAATTACCAAAAACCTGCAATTTTGTGTCTGCGACTCTTCTTTTTAAACGCTCCTTCCTTTTATGCCACATTTATAAAACAATCGCATATTTTCTGATATAACGTTATCAGTGATATGATCAGATACACATAACGTTATGTACCCAAATAAGAAATTGTTGTGTCTGCGTCTCTTCCTTCTAACACTCTCTCGCCTCTCTGAACTGTTGATAATAAATTGGTCAATGGAAAAACAACAAACTGTTTATACCCAAATGACATAAAATTCGCTGAATTCAAAAAAAACAAATATCACAGAAAACATCAAAAATATGTTTCCATCCCTGTCCTAAACCTATTCTTCCTTCCAGATGGGTAAACCAAAACGAGAATTGCCGATTCACGGTACAACCGAAGAGCAATTCAGTGAAGTTCGCGACTCATTCCGTCGAAATTTCACAGAAGGATGGGAGAAGGCGGGTGCCTCATTTTGTGCCATTTATAAGGGAAAAGTAGTTGTTGATCTATGGGGTGGATACGCGGATAGTGAGTGTTTGTGAGTGAAAACATGCTCTATTGAACATATTTGATGATTACAGTAAAGAATGGAAGGAGGACACTATATCGACGATATTCAGTTGCTCGAAAAGTGTGACGGCTATCTGTTTTGCTATATTAGTTGATCGGGGATTGTGTGATTATTCGGATAGAGTCGTCAAATATTGGCCGGAATTTGGAAAGAATGGAAAGGAAGATATATCAATTGAAATGATTTTATCACATACAGTAAGATTATTGATAGGTCTCACCACGAAGTATATATGCTTAGGCTGGTCTACCATATTTCCCTGGTGTCAAATTCACAACTGAACAATTGATAGATAACAATAAGTTAGCAGCTATCATTGAGAATCTGAAACCAGTATATGAGCCAGGTACTAAAACAGCATATCATGCATTGACATTTGGATGGTTGGCTGATCAGGTATCGGCTCTTTGTGCTTTTTTCTGCATTTATATATATATATATACTTTTCAGATATTTCGGAGAGTTGATCCAGCTCATCGAACAGTTGGTCAGTTTTTCAAGGAGGAAATTGCAGTGAAACATTGTATATACCAACTCATACCT
The DNA here is from genome assembly GCA_963573275.1 of Caenorhabditis uteleia. Lineage (NCBI taxonomy): Eukaryota > Metazoa > Nematoda > Chromadorea > Rhabditida > Rhabditidae > Caenorhabditis > Caenorhabditis uteleia. Next base: position 6,278,264 of record OY752134.1, read on the forward strand.
ATATTCTTGACATGATTTTGTTGCAGACATAGATATCCACATAGGCGAATGCTCACAAGAAGAAAACCGGTTGGCTCGATTGTTCAAATGCCCGAAAACACTAACAAGTAGAGAGATTGCATACGACAAGTCGATACTCACATTGGCTAGGTACTTTTATAATCCGATGGGATATTTTCATCATGCTAGGAAGAATATGTGTTTGTATGGAACGGTACATTACTATATACATGTATATAGATCAATGATATTTGTAGGATTTCACAATGTTCAACAACAGTGATCTACGAGTAGTCGGTCAACCGGCTGTAAATGGTATTGGATCAGCAAGAGCATTGGCGCAATTACACCAATTGGTGTTGAATGGAACTTTGTTGTCCAAGGACACTTTTGAGGTATGTCTATCTTGCTCAATTTATTTGAAGTCGAATTATTCAGAGGATAAAGCATCCCCGAAATATGAAATCCTTCGATCATTTGATTGGTGAGCCACAGAACAAGGAACATGGATTCACATATTTCAAATCGCCAAAACAGACATGGCAATTTGGACATCCTGGTGTCGGCGGACAGATGGGTGAGGAAAGGAGGGATATGTTATGTAATCATAATGTTCGGAATCGAATGAGTCTCTTCTCCCTTTGAAATATGAGTTCGACTCATGTTCCTTTAAGACAGTATCCTGTAGTTGTAAAAATCAGATACTGTATTAAAGGTGCATATAATTACTGATTTCAATTTCTGTTAGATAATTTTTTTCTGAAATAATCATGTTTCAATAGGTTATCAGATCCATACAAATCGATTAACTGTTGTTGATATACAAAGCTTTTGACTTTTCATGCGCCTTTAAACCGTACCCAAAACTTTCGCAACATACTGTATCAAAAGGGCACACCTCAAGGGTTTATAATGATTAAAAACATAATTCCAGTTCGAGCTGATGTCGATAACGAGATGGTAGTTGCCTACCTGACAAATGGAATGAAAACCGCCGGATGTGAAGACCACGTATTCACATTCAACCGTCTCCAACGTAAACTCTACGACTGTACGGCTCGTATCCCAAAGTTCGAATTACCGCCCCCGGAGGACTATGTTTGTGTTTCCTGATATCTTGTTTTTTTTTCATCATTTCCGTTATCTGTGATACTTCAAACAATACACACTCGAATACATATCATTGTCACATATATACTTCTCGGTTAACACTCGAGTGAATATACTATGTAAATATACACACGGTTGCCTGCTAATTATCCAAAATGATCAGCCATGTGGAATGTCAGCTCCATTTGTACTTTTATCAAGGTTATCCCCTATTTCTATTCAACTTTTGTGGCTCAGCTGGCGGATAAACTCTCGTTTTTTTTGGGGTGAGACAAAAAAAGTGAAGGTTTTCCACTTATTCTCGCCTTCCCAAATCGTGGGAATGTTTCATTTTTATCCGATATTTCTTCGTGTTGCCCACTTTTTCGAGATTTTTGTTTTTCTTTTCTTATCAGTACTATCAGAACATATCAGTCCTAAAATTTTCAAAAAATTGATCTACCAACAAAACATTGTATGAAAATGAGAGACGCAGACATTGCTATTAAGTTAATCAACTTATCTAACAGTTCAATCTGTTGCTTCCTGTTGGTAGATCAAAAAAGTGATTTCACGAAATAGTGTATGGAAGGAGAGACGCAGACATGACTGGTTGAAAACATGCCAATAAGTATACCAACTTATCTAACAATAAGTTTTCCGAATTCATTCCAGTTTTTGTATAGTCTGAAAAACTGACATGATGTCTTGTAAACCTAAAACGTAGAAGAATCAGAATAATATGTACATGTGGCACCAGAAGCAGACAACAAACACGATGTTCTTCTCCTTCTTCCTTCCTTCCTCATAACATATAATTTAAATCCCCTTTCATTTCCTTTGTCTGTTCACATTATAATTCGCACCTTCTATCCACCCATCTATCCATTCCATATACAGCTCTTCCTCATATTTTATTCTTTTCTCCTCCAGCCGATCCTTCTTCCACAATCTCTTGTCTTTTTCGACTTTTCGTCGTTCCATCTGCCAATCTCCCGGTGAGCCGGCCGGCCGCCCTATAGTCATAAAATGTGTCGCCTGAATGGGAATGGTGCTCCCTTCCTATTCCTTCTCAATTTCAATTGAAACCCACCTCCTCGTCAATCATTTTGGTTCCACACAAAATTAATTTCATTCTCTCTCCTTCAAAATGTTCGACTAAAAACTTTGATTATACCATAGGTTTCGAATTTCATTGACGAAATATCTCCTAATTTTTCATCAGCTTTTTTGTCCGCAAAAAATGTATCAAGTTTCTTGGCCTTTTTTGTAACCGACCACCACTTCTTTTTCATACTTTACTACTTTTTTGTTTCTATTTCAAACTCTAGAGAGTGTGCGTATGAAGAGACGCAGACATGTCTAGTTCAACTACATTTTCTATAAACTGATCATTATTTCCAAAAAGCTCATTTGTCAATGTTGAACAATGGCAAACATTTGTACATTTTTTGTTCTCCTACCAATCTTCCATCATTTCGGGTCCCACAATATCTATGATATATGTATATATTAGTTGGATTAAATGAACATATAGTAGCAGCCCTTCCCTTTTCCTCCGTCAAAACAAACAATTACTATCAAGTACCGGTGTCCCTCCTTCTCCAAGTGCTAGATACTTCCTTAAACGGCTCACCCTTGTAATTTGATATCTAATAATATCTCATTAACTCTTTCATTTCTACCACATGTCGTTTCGTTCCTTTTGTTGGATAATTCATGAGGCAAAAGAATGGATAGAGAATGGATAAATGGGAGTAAATGAGTTACTCCTAGTCACTTTTTTGTCAAGTGTTTTTGCTTCGAGCGGACACTTGTTGTCTGTATGTTCCAAAAAAATGATACGAATTTGAAGTTGAAGATTTGTTGTTATTATCTATTATCAGTGATTGATAACACTGTTTTTCTAATCTCTAATTCGCTGTTCAAAAATATTATTCGGTTTATCTACTGCATAGTGTAGTTCAGTATTGCTATTACATCAACCAGGCGGCCGGAGCTAAACCTAAATGAATAGTTTGATACATTCCACCCGTAGATCTTTCACTCCTGCTCCAGACGGCTGGAACTAAACCTATAACGTATGCCATCAATCCACGTAAGATAACAGCTATATTTGTTCATTCGCATAATTCCAATTCTATCAAGTTATCTTCATTATTCGCGAAACTCTAAGGCTGGAGCTAAATCTCAGTTGATAGGTGAATCAAACAGAAAAACGATTTTATGAAAATCGCGAGCTCATTTCGATGTCTTACTGTATTCGCTCCAAGACCCATTCCATTTCCCTTCTCAAAACCATTGTGATTTGTCGAAACTCGAATATATTCATCCCATTTCATTCAAATGTGCTTCTTCCTTCCTTCCTTCTTTCTTCCATGTTTGTTTTGTTTTTCATCTAGATTCCATTCGCTCTTTTTCCGTCCTCCTTCTGCTACATAATCCATTGGAAGTGGGCAACTTTTATAACAATTTATAAATGTCTCTTTTCTACTTCTGCTGCCCACCCATATACGTAATCCCTACCAGCCGTTAAAGGGTCATTTGGATGGGTTTAGTGCAAAAAGAGCAGGAGGAGGAGCAGGAGGAAAGGGTAGATACTTGAGAATATATAGATACAGTACAAGTAGGATTATGACAATTGAACAGACCAAGACATCTTGTCTTTTCATTCGTTTTCTTGCCCACTAATCGACCCTTTACACCATTGTGCTCCGCCGATTTCCCGATGATTTCCATATGATGGGAATCAATTCAGATGCCGTTTTGTTTTCACAATTTATCGCTTTTCAAATATTTCAAGTAGTGCGGCGGCTCATTTTACACTCAAATAGATATCATTTTATATTTCTAGAGTAATACATTTGTAGTTCAATATTGCGCAATTGCAATTGTGCGAGGGATCGAGCTAAACCTAAGTGGACAGGCATACCTATCTATATAGTAGTTCCTAGATTCTAATTAATCCAGTCATATCCTTATCATCTTGTCAAAATGTTTCGTATTGCTGAATAAAACTTCAATATTACCTAACTGCAAGATCGTTGGAGCTAAACCTACGACGGCTGGAGCTAAGCCTAAAGGTTCAGGTGAATCCGAACCTATTTGTGTAAAAGCTATGTTGATCATTCTTAAAATTCCAATCCTATCCAAATTATCCTTCTCCTTATCAAAATATGCGGGAAAATGGGTGACTGGAGCTAAACCTATGTGAATAGGTAAACAGATATCGTTTATTTTTCTGACAATTTAGCCGCCGTATACTCTAATTATTCTAGCTCTATCTTTACCACCTCTTCAAAAAATATCATCACATAAATCTAGAGTAAGAATTTCATGTTCTGTGCAGTTGTCAAACCGCTGGAGCTAAACCTAAGCTGACAGGTAAGCCTATACCATCTAATTATATAGAGGATTAATTATCTTCTCGATACCTACAGTTGTCAACCCTATCCTTACAATTGTCGAAAAGTGCGCAAAAGTGGGTGGAGTCTAGTAAACACTTTGCTCCTTCTCCTTCTCCTTCCCATCCTCCTTTCCTTCTTCTCCTTCTTTCGTATTCATAAAATGATACAATCAAATTGCCATCAATTTCTGTCATCTTTCGTTTTTGTTCCTCCCCTTCTTTTCTTTTTAAAATGATAAATATTGGTTGTGGATTACCCGTCCATAACTATACGCTTTTTCCTTCTCGAAATTCATGAAATATTCTTGGCATCCTACCCTTGGTGGCGGTGGTTGAATTATTCAGAAAGTCGTGTTTTTTCTTCTTCTCCCCTTGCTTGCTGTTTTTGGGTCGTGTACCTAGGAATATTGAAGTGAAATGAGGATGTATATATACTTCACCCCTATATAAATCATTTGTGTCGTTTTTCGTCGCACTTCACTTCATCATTTTTTGCTCGTTTCCATTGGTTTCATACGAATATTTGCAGGCATCAACAGAAAAAAAGGAAGGAATGGAAGAAGTATGAAGTGGAAAACGAGTATATTTTGGATATTCATTACAGCTGTTAATGCACTTATCGGTGAGTACACTGTTACGCAATAATGCGTCATTTTATGGGGATTACTGTAGTTTTCGTGTAAAGATATTCCTTGAAAGTTTTTGAAGAGATAATTTTCCTGTCTAGGTATTTTATTACAGTCTTTTGGTTTTAAGTTCTGCGCCTTTAATCCATCGGTATACTGTATTAAAGGCGCATAGTCCCCGTTCATTTCAACTGTAGTCCTCCTCGAGACCATTAATTCTCAACACATCCATTTATTTCCAAAATGTTCATCTCATTCTTCACCACGAAACCGCAATATTGTCAGTCATATATGTATGTGTCACACCAACACCAACACACCCATCAAACGCCCATTCTCCATCACCATAATAAATCCTCTTTCCGCTGTCCTTTCCGTTGTTTTTTGTGTGTCGTGTGAAATACTAACGCAAATGACGAGAGGATTAGGCACAGTTTTTTTGTGGTTGGGTGAATTAAAAATTGTCATCTGGGAGCAGTTTTGAACGAAGGGAACATGGCCATCAAAAGAAGATTGAGAGAAGAGGAAGGAGGGAAAGGAAAGGGCTGGAAATTGAGTTAAGTATATCGAGAAGACCTTTTGATGTGGATGAGTGGATGGAAATTTGATTGTTGATACTTGACACCTCTTTGCAACATTTTCGAGCGATATAGTTTCATTCTCCGAAAGGAATATTGCGTAGAATCTAAAAGTGGTGCATCCGACCAATTATGCAATTGCGTAAGCCTAAGGAATATTGCGTACATTTATCTAAATTAGTATGCGCCTTTAATACAGTACACTATACATATATAACTGAAACTTGCACACAGTTTTAAAGGAGCGTATCGAATCAAGGGTGTATGCCAAAAATTGGCCTTTATGACATGATGCATCCGACCAATTACAAAATGCACCACATTCCCTGTGATCTTCCGTAACTTCCTATAAACCTCCAAAAGTGGTGCATCTTAGGGTCTCACCACGAAAACTCTTACCTTTCTTTTTGTCGCAATAATTAATATATGCGTTGTCACCCTTCTTCTACCAATCATAATTGTAATGTCAATCAACTTATTGACAACTTTCGATCATCACACTAATCTCGTTGCCCGGCTGTCTCTTCACTAAATCCGCGCGTGGTGGAGCCGACAAGGAACAGACAGATTGCGTGAGGATTTACACGGGGCTCAAATAATCAGAGTATGTTGTGGGTGACATAAATAATATCGAAGAAATATATGTGGTCAAATTGTAAAACAACGGGTGGAGAGGGTGGACACACACCAACTTTCTCTCCACCAATATGACACCATAAGGCGACCATGTGAAAAGGGGGAGAGGCTTTATCCAAAAAACATGTCTAATAGATTATGTAATAAAACAGAGGGATGGGTGGGTTGGGGTGTCGTATGATTACATAAATCGAGTCTGTTCCTCCTTCTATCCACCTAATGAGATGTGCAATTTCCGTCTAAATTGTCACTCTCTCAAGGGGAACATTCATACCGTGGAAGAAGGAATAAGGAAGAAGTGAGTGACGATTAATGAACCGAAATAACTAGATGATTACGTATATACCAATCTGGATGGGATGCTCTAATTGCATAAATGGTGAAGGGATTGAGTTGGGTCTTGACACGAAAATTCCTTTTCAGATAGCTTATATAACTAGAAACTTATCTAAGTATTGCAGATGAATCCTCGTGTCCTATCGGCTGGCAAATCGCTAGTGACTATTGTGTACAGGTGATAGTTGCACCATCCACCCTCAAACATGCCATGGTATGTCACACCATTCTTTTATCATTTTCAAACAAAAAAATTCAGAAAAGATGTCATAGTGAAGGCGGAGAGTTGCTAGATACAAGTGGAACACTTTTAATGGATGATGTTATGGATTTATTGAAGGTTGGTATCGACTGGAAGATATATATTAGGTTCATGATATTCAGCATTTATACGAAAGTGGTCTAACTGAGCCAACATTTCATGTCGGTGGATTGGGTCAAGCATTGAATCGAACATCAGATGGGAATTATCGAATGTAAGTTATCACTCAATTGATATGATTACACTTCTCCTTTTAGAATATCAACCAATCCATCCTCATCATATCCATCAATCTGTTACCTCAATAAAATAGCCCGTCGATCTTTATTATTTCAACAAAAACTTGTGCCAGTTGGAGCACCGAAGATTACTGTAACTGGATCGAGTGAAATATATTTCCATCCGAGACAGGATGCTGATTATATTGCACTGCCATGTACTGTAGAAGGAAATCCGAAACCGAGTATATCTTGGTACAGAAATGATATTGAAGTGGTGAGTTGGAACTTTTTGTTTTGAAAAATTGTGGATATATTTTCCAACCGTTTTTATTGATCATTAACTTTTCCATTCAAAACCTTATCACTTGCAGCTAAGCCCCTCCATGTCAAATGTATCATATCTGTTATCAGGTGGTAATCTGTTAGTCCCTGCTTCATCATCATTGGCATATTCATCGTTCCATTGTACAGCGAGGAATGTACATGGTGAAGTTCGGTTAGTTTTTCTTCTTTTTTGAGAAAGATGGAGCTAAACCTAAATGTTTGATGAAAAGTCCCCGAGAACATTCAAGCAAATAAGCTGGAGTTTTATATAAAATTCACAAGTATTTGTACTTTTGCACGGAACAAAATGCCGAAACTTGAACAAATCTGAAAAAACGATGGCATATTGAGAGTCTACTTCATTATCAAAAGGCGTTTTGAAGTTCTGATTATGAAAGTGCGTAGAATGTTTTAATCATTTTATGATCGAACGAAATTTCTGAACAGCTGCATTTCTAGACAGTTTTCAGCAATTTATAAGTCAGATTCGGAAACCTTCATATTGAATCTTGACAAAACCTGAATATCCCTCCCCAAAAAACATGTTAGTTATTAGCTCTTCAGAAAAAATGATATTATTCAATTTTCTTTTGTAAAGCGGTAGCACTACTCCACAAAGTACAGTACTTGCGATATTGTATTAAAGGAGCACACTTACTTTTCCCAAAAACCTTCAACTCAAAAACCAAAAACCCTTCAACTCTGTCAAATTTGCAGAAGTCCATCAATCCTTCTAAAGCCATCATTCATCGATGCATTCCGTCCTCATCGTCTCGATATCTATTCATTGGCAACCGGCGGTGCGAAACTCGAATGTGATGCTCCGGCTCATCAACCAAGTCAGTTTATCGCCCTTTTCACCATATATACATATCCCTTCTCTTCCTCCTCAATAAAACCTGAACACCGAAACAAAAAAGGGATAGAGTGCATAGTGAACAAATTAGCATATTCAAAAGGGTGGAGTGGCTCAGCTGCTATTCGGGTGGTGTAAATTAATGGTTTTTGGTGTGGATTATGATAATATTGGCGTTGGTTGAATGTATTCACTGCATGTCATTTTGTGTTGAAATGGAAACATTTGAAAGAGAGAATTGGCAATCAGCACATTCCTCCGGAAAACGAGGCAAAAGATAGAGAGAAACGAAGGGCACTAGTTGCCAAACTTTTCCAGTTTTTCATTTAATTTTGTTTTCGTCCCCTTCCTCCCCGCTTCTTTTGCCCATTTTCTTAGTTTTTCTAAACTACTATTCATACTGTAGTAGATCACTTTGTATACTGTACTACACTGTAGATCACTACAAAATATACTGTAGGTATGTGTACACCGTCCCGCACACTTGCACATGTTCTTCCTGGAATTCCATTCTTTTCATCATTCCTTCGTTTTTCCAAAACAAATAATCTTTTGCTAACATCGTCGTCGGCAAGTATGTACTTCAAAAGCCTTCTGCTTCTTCTCCTTCTCCAAATAATCTTCTAAACCCTTTTCCTCCTTCTATTCCTTCTTGTTCGAATGATGATGGATTGTTCATTCATTTCACATCTTCTTTCCTTCCTTTCCTCGCTTTTTCGGTCACATCCATTTTATGATGGGCACCCACCCCAACTGCTTGATATTCTCCAGAGATTTATATGAAAATATGGAGAAGAAGAAGGAAGAGATCTATTGTTTTACTAGATGTCTGTGTCGAGTAGTTGAGGTTCCCTTTTGGATAGTTTCCAATAGAATGGAAAATATTTTACCTCGACATTTTTTTGTCTGCGAAAAATGTCTCACTTGTTAACTTTTTTGATTTTGAATTTTATCTAAAAAATCTCACTGATACAGACCGTTTTTGTTTGGAAGTTTCTTCGGATAATAGGATTAGGTTTAGCTCCAACCTTCACTATATTTGATTAATTGACTTTTATTTTCAATTTCATTTACAATCTCTCATTGTATTGAATCAAAATGTCAAGCACTCCAAAAATTCTTGGGATTTTTAAGGTTTACTGAAAATAGGATAAGTTTATTTAGGTTTAGGTTTAGCACCATCCCCCATTTTATTGAATGTTCTATCCATATCTCACTACAAATGAATCTACAGTACCCCAACTACTTTCCTTGTGACATAACAGTTTCCTTCAACAGTTACTCTTTTCCCTCATGAATATTCCATTCCATTTCATCATTTTGTTTCCCATTTTGACAATTGATTATTGACTAGTTGTCCACCAATTTGTATAATATTATAATTCCATTGCTCCCTTCCCATCCCCATCTCTTTCCATTTCCATCTCTCTTTTCCCCTATTGTCACCCTATTGTCGTCCAATTTATTTTCGAAAAAGACAAGAAAAAATAGTATAATAAAATGTGTCATTTTTCATATCGCGGGGACACTCTTTTTTTCCATCGTATCGTTCCCTTTTGTCTGTCTCCGCTCTGTGTTTTTTTTTCGTTGAACAACACATGTGATTGATATGGTTACAGTTTATTTTTAGATATTTTTTTGGTATACTGTAGAACTGCAAAACAGTGACTAGATTGGTTCGCACCTCAAAAGATCAAAAATAGAGTCATTTTCCCACGATGGCAGTAGAAGTCATGAGGTGAATATTCCGAGAAAATCAAAACATGATTAGTCACTTTTTAAACCTAAACCTAATCCTAAATATTCTTACCTACTAAACCTAAAACTATGCGAATTTCAGAAGCCTGCATTTCATCTTAGGTTAAGCCTAGATATGTATAGTGTATCCCCCACGAAATCCAGTAACTTGGCATTTTTCTTCTACTTCTTCTCGCCGAAATTCGCACATCAGTATAAATAGAGTCCCAGGAGAATATTAAACTTGTCAAAAACATCCTTCTCCCCAACCACTCTATTGGCTTCATTTCGTGTCCATCCTTCTCCTCCTCCCTATACAATCCTTCTTCTCCTTCTCCTTCTTGTTCACCACTAATGTTTCAGACATCAAACAATGTTTTGAACCACCTGTTGTCGATTTGTCACTCAATCTTCATGTCGATATCTTCTTCTCCTCCTCCTTTCTCTATCATTTTGCTCATGCACATTCCCCCATCAATATAATGTGCCCTAAATCTGAACTCATTCGTTTCCCACTTTTTCAATTGTTATAAAAAAGAACAGTTGGTACGCGAGAATCGGCCAGATGTTCATTTTCTTCAAATATCTATTACTTTCATATGTGAGGGCCCGAAACTCATTTCTTTCTTCTTTTTCATTTCTTTGTTTAGAAAAATTTCATATGAATCATAAGTGAGAGAGTATTGATATATGAGAGACGCAGACACTAACCATTTCATCCATCCTACTGTAGTTGTTGTCTAACAGCTGTATCTCTCCATCCTTTCCATCAACTTGTCACATCTAATTTTGCATAATAATCTGTCCCTTCTTCCCCTTCAATTTGGCACATTTCTACCCTCAAGGCATTCCTATTTCCCATATCTAACTTGGCCTCATTTCCAATATCAAAAGTGTAGATAGATATTTTTTATAAGTTCCTTCCCCTTATCCTTCTTCTTCCGCGTTTATCCCAAAAATACAGGAATACGGTTTTGCCGTCGGTTTTTCTATAGTTTTCTCTCCTTCTTCTTGCGCAGTTTTCCTTCTTCGCCTCCTTCCATTTTCACTTGTTCGCCAACATCATAATGTGTGTGTTTTTTGCCCCCTTCTGATTGAAACAAACGATATTTTTCCATTTTATTTATATACTTCTTTTTGCATTTTTTGGTTGATCTATCCTTTTTTGTCTGGTTTCGATCGAGACGAGTGAAATGACCGAGATACGAGGCTCTGATTGTTTGGAGAAGGAAAATGAAAGCAAGTTGGAACACTTTCATAGATAGATTCATAGATTCATAGATTCATAGATTCATAGATTCATAGATTCATAGATTCATAGATTCATAGATTCATAGATTCATAGATTCATAGATTCATAGATTCATAGATTCATAGATTCATAGATTCATAGATTCATAGATTCATAGATTCATAGATTCATAGATTCATAGATTCATAGATTCATAGATTCATAGATTCATAGATTCATAGATTCATAGATTCATAGATTCATAGATTCATAGATTCATAGATTCATAGATTCATAGATTCATAGATTCATAGATTCATAGATTCATAGATTCATAGATTCATAGATTCATAGATTCATAGATTCATAGATTCATAGATTCATAGATTCATAGATTCATAGATTCATAGATTCATAGATTCATAGATTCATAGATTCATAGATTCATAGATTCATAGATTCATAGATCTCCCTGTTCTATGCCTTCTACCAACCCCCTCCTTCTCTGATCCGTTCGCTCCATCTTGTCAATCAAAAGAACTAGGTTATCAACATGATCTGATACTTCCTCTTCTCCTTCCAAATGCCTCCACATAGTTAAACCAATTCGAAAAACAGTTGTGTGTGTGTGTCTGTTTGATAAGAGAAATGATAAAATATAATCATTAGGTCTCTCTTCTTCGATTCTTCCAAATTCATCAGACAGAACAAACAATAAAGAAGAAGGCCCAAACAGCTTTCTTCTGTGCGAATTAAACAAATAAATGAGTGGAAATGAAGGAGCAGAACGTGTCGATATAGGCATGAGTTTCGATCGTTTTCATCCTGTTTTTGACACTTCTCTATCCTCCAACTGACCCTCTTATATCCTTCATTTGCAAACATACATATCCACAATCCACGATTCACAACTTGTTAGGCTTAGTTCCATCTTCTCCTTCTTCTTCTCTTGCCAATCAAATCCTTATCACTCCTTATCATTGTTTGTCTCAATCTCGAACACTTTTTTTATTATTGAACTATTTCTATCTATCTAGATTCTTTCTGTTGCACTTTCTTTCGTTTACATTTGCCAACTGTTGCCAGATTAGTGAGTGAGTATATAGGCGCTTGTTAGTTTATGTGCATAATTTATAGCGTATATACTTTGCATTTTTGTTTCAATTAAAGGCGCATACCTTTAAAGGCGCATACGCCGGTGTCACTCCAACCGGTGTAACCAATAAAAAACTGATATCTCCCGCCCCCTTTTCCCATTTCCCCCGTTGTCATCATTTTCCATTCCCATTTTCTCACTCTCATATAAATTCACAAATTATTATCGATAAGCCCTATGTAATTATTCAATTGTTGCCTACTGATAAAGACCTCCCTCATGTAACCCTATTCCCTTCCAAAAAATGTATCAAATTTCGATTCATTAGGAAGGGGAAAGCCGTGTTTACTTTTCATTATCCCCTCTTGTCTCGAAAAGAATTATTCGAATTTAAGAATGCACTACCACCACATCATCTACCAACTGCCACCAATACACCAATACACTTGCACCCATCCACCCACCTTGTCCTATTGTCCATTTTCCCCCAAACTAACAACCTCACATCAAATCACAAGCACATACTAACTCACTCAAAAAACACACTCGCACCAAACTATATGTCCACTGAAAATGCACTCGCACCAAGAATATGCACCATACACCACACCAAATAGCACTCGCACATTTTTCGCACCCGTTACAGTAGTTGGTAGATCACACAATTCCATTCCAAATCCGCAAGCTTCTCAGTTTGTTCATTCAACAAATACACACGTCATAATACTTTCATTCGGTGTTTCCTTTGTTTTTTTCTTCTTCTTTTGCCGTCCATCACTCGATAAAAACGGACGACATGCTTCCGAAATAAACGGTTTTTATGAGTTTGTCCTTTTGCACCAATATATATATATATATTACACATAATGCATGCACCCACAAAAGAAACTACGCTTTGTGTGTTATACGGCATGTTTATCCTTCTGTTTTTACTCTACAGGTTTTGTTGAGGTTTAGGAGAGTGAGGGATACGGTAACTGGATATGTAGGGTAGGTTTATGATAAAGGATGGATTACAGAATCATTGACATATTCTTGGTTACATGGATCATCAACAGATCGGATATTGAGTCAGAATGAGAGGAAATTCATATCACTTGATGGCACATTGTTCTTTTCGTATTTGATATCAGAGGATGAAGATAGGTATGCGCCTTTGAACAACTACAGTAACCTTATAATGATATTTTGCAGCTACGCTTGCTCGTTATCAGTATATTCCACCCAATCAGGCCATTATGGTCCATTCTTCCGACTAATATCATCCACTCCATCCATCTCCAATTCATCATTTGCCCCGAGGCTGGACTCCTCTCAACCACAAACATTCCCGGAAAATCCGAAAGTTGGGGATTCGATATACCTCGAATGTTTTGCATATTCAAAGTATGTTGTCTGTTTTAGTTGCTATCAATGATAATATGATTATAGTCCGGTAGCACAATATAAATGGTATCGAGTTGATGGTAAACCATTATCAACACGGTCACAAATATCAAATTATGGTCGTGTGTTGAAGATTGATAAGGCAACGTTTGCCGATGCTGGCAAGTATAAATGTGTTGCATCGAACATGTTGGGAACATCGGCTGGCGAGATACATGTCAAGTTGAGGGGTTAGTATTTTCAGTCTATCTGCTCTACTGTGATGATTGGAAAAGTTGGGTGAATTCAGCCATAGAGTTTTAGACCATTTTAGGTTTAACTCCAGCCATGACCTTACTTTTTGAACAACTTCAATAGAGCGCACTTGGCAAACTTATGGATTAAACTATGTGATCAAAAAAAACCAATTGATTTTCAGCACCACCAACAATACTTCAAGGACTCCATGATCGGTTATCAGCAACAGAAACACATGTCAATTTGGAATGTTTATTATCAAACGCCGATAGTTATTCATCAGTCGAATGGTTCAAAGACGCAAAACCAATTGTGCCTCTATTGTTGCCACCTGAAAAACGAAAACGGCTGAAAATTGATCACAATGTGTTGATGATACGAGACACGGAAGAGACTGACTCGGGTGTATATCAATGTATTGTATCGAATGATGTTGGTAGTTCATCGAGTTCCGCATTGCTGACAATCAAAGACTCTCCGCCTGTGTTCCCACAGAATGCGATGCCTAGAAAGATGTTTACAGCAGTTGGGAGTACTGTAAGGATACCATGTATATTCGAGGCATCACCAAGAAGTCATGGAAAATGGGCAGATGCTGGGGGAAGTAGATTACCGATGAAGGGGAGGATAAGGGATGAGGAAGGAGTGATGACGATTGAGAAGGTGCTACATGAAGATGCTGGATTGTTCTTCTGTACTGCACATAATCGACTAGGGAAGGCACATGCACAAGTACAGTTGATTGTTATGAGTGAGTTATTGATATGAATGATATGTCTATAACTGGGTTTCAGATAAACCATCAATCCGTACGAATGCTGGGAAGTCGGATCATAAGACACAAGATGATGATGTGATCAATATGAGTTGTGAAGTTGAGTTGCATTGTGAGAATAGTGCGGAATGTCCGGAAACACTATTTGAATGGAAGATCAATGACAAACCATCATCAAACTATCCGACATTCCGAACAAAAGTGCATGAGCATTCTAGTCGAAGAAATGGACATAAGGGACGACATGTGAAACAGAAGGTGGACCTAGAAGTACCGAAATCAATGGGTGGAAAGCATATTGGTAGATTCGCTTGTTCGTCATTATACGGGGGAAGTAGTGAAGTTATTACTCGACCACAATTACCATCACCAATTGCATTGACTATTGAGAAGGTTGAATCGAAAGGGAAGAAGTTTCGATTGAAATGGAGGTTACCACCACAACATAGGGATACTAGGGATCACTCGGTTAGTTCGGTTAGGTCCTGAAACGAAATGATACAGTATATTTACAGCCAAAAGTTGATGGATATATAGTTGAGCTTCGAACGAAAAGGAATCGGAAGTGGAGAGCAGCAGAGAGGGATATTGTGTCGAATATGGAGAAGGATAGTATCATGGTGTCAAATCTACAACCAAATACTGACTATCAATTCCGTGTTCGGTCAGTTGAAGCAGCATCAATGGGTGAACCATCGATACCGAGTGAATGGGTGCGGACACCACCAGGTGCACCAACACAACAGATTGATAGTCTGAAGTGGCGACCGTTGGATGCACAGACATTGTTGGTTGAATGGCAGCCAATCGAGATGGAGGAGAATACATCGGGCGACAATTTGAGATATCGGGTATCGTGGAGTGAATCAATTGTGGCTAATAATACAATTAGTGAAGAGGAAGTGGATGACGTCATTCCGAACTACTTAGGTTTGTGGATCAGGGATTAGAAACTTGGCTGAGTATCAAATGTGACATTTACAGATTCCGATCAACCACAAGCAATCGTTCGTCTCAATTCAACCGAGGGATGTCGGATGGTGGTATTAGGTGTCCGACCAATAAACGATCAAGGCAACGGAACCGCCAGTACCGACACCATCGCATTCCTGAATAGTCGAGGTGAATTGAAGAAAGTGACAATGCACAATGTTCGACCAATCAATGCATCACATGTGAATATATCATGGATATGGGAATCAAACTCGGATTGTGATACAAAACACGCGGTTCAAATAACATGTCAAGATCCGAATGGAGCGGAGATATTGGCAACTGTTGCTAATGATAGGACTAGTTGGATGTTTGGAGGATTGGCGGCTGAAACAGCTTATGATTGCAATCTGAAAGCAGTTGATAATCATGTTAGTGATATAGTGATAAGGAAATATAATATCAGAGTGATTATAGGGTAATCATGGACCATCTAGCAAATTATTCCGAATACACACCAAACAACATCCACCGGAAATGGCGCCAGTTATTGATAAATTGATGATGAAGACATTGAAGGATGGATATACAACAGTGTTGGAATGGTCGATGATTGAGTTGCAACAAGCGAATAAATCAGAGAATGGGTGTGGATATAAGGTATACCAGGGATATCAGAAAGTTTGAGATAATAGATTTTCAGATCTACATCTATATATCTGAAACAGCATCAGAAGCAATAGAACTAGACATGCCAGTACAACGACTGTCGGATCGACGTCATCCATCGGCGAGGTTAGACGGTCTCAAATTGATGTATATGTACACAATCAAAGTTGCTGGATACAATCCTGGTGGTATTGGACCAGTAAGTGAATCGAAGAGTATACGACTCGGTTCACATTCTTCAATGGATTATAGCAGTTCAAGTTGCTCATTTTCTATATTTTCAACCATTTTATTGGTTATTTTACTTTTATAGTCGATTTTTCAAAGCCCTGACTTTCCAAATTACCGGTGTCCGAAACTTGTATATATTTTTTAAATAAATTTTTCTAATTTCTTATCGTATCAAGATTTTATTAATGAAAACACTCAAATATTTGAATCAAAAGAAATCGCTTCTTGATTTATCCTCGGATTCTCCAATATCTCCGTTCCATCTCCACCTTTCCTTGTCGCCATTATCATCGCTTTTGCAATTTGAATTGGTGTAGTATGTAGACTAATCGGCAGAAGTTTCAATGGTTTCATCAGAATTCTAGCAGCAGTTTCAGCGAATCGAAACTCATCTCGATCGGTTTCAATCATTCCAGGATGCATGATTGTGAACTTCTCGAATCCCAGCTCCTTGATATCTTTCTCAACTTGTCCTTTTGTTTTTGTGTATAGAAAGAAGGAATTCTCATTTGCACCACCGGATGAAACAAGGACAAAGTGCTTGATTCCTGAATATCAAAATATCTAGGTTTCAAAACAGCAATACTAACCATTATCCTTAGCCAACTTGGCCGAGTTCAATACATAATCATGATCAACCTTGTAGAATCCATCGGCTCCTGATTTGGCTCGAGTTGTTCCGAGAGCACAGAATCCGACATCGAATCCCTTGATATCATCAGATGATTCTTCGAGTTTTTCGAAATTGACAGTTTTTTGGATCTAAAAGCACAAGTTTCTTCTAGAATTTTGAAGGGTACATACAATTTTATCATTGTTGATTGTTTCAATATTTTTTCTTCCCAACAACACAACTTTTGCAAACTCTTTCGATTCACCAAGTAGTTGAACAAGTTGTGAGCCAACTGCTCCAGTTGCACCGACTACAAATGCTGATGACATTGTTCTGAAAAGACTTATGGATAGATGAACTGAAATCGGATTCATAAAATATGTATATGGGAAACATTCCGCCTCATAAAAAAACAACATAAAAACTTGATATAGAATGTTTATTGATAAATAAGTAGACATAAATACGACAATAAAATCTCACAAAATTAAGCGGATGATTCAAACTTCTTGGATTCCTCTACAATTTTACAGTTGTTCCATATTTGTTTCCCATTTGTCTCAGTTCTTGTTGCCATTATCATTGCAGCAGCAATCTGAGTCGAAGTGCTGCTCAAGCTGCTTGTAACACTCTTCAATGGCTTTAGAAGGAACTTGGCGACAGTCTCAGCCATTCTCGAATCCTCACGTTCTGCCTCGATCAATCCCGGACGCATGATGACAAACTTCTCGAATCCAAGTTCGTCAATCTCTCTTTCGACCTTTCCTTTGGTTTTTGGATACAAGAAGAATGAATTTTCGTTGGCACCAGTTGATGAGACCAATACGAATTGTTTCACACCTGGAATTGTAATATCGAGATAGTCGCATAACTTTTCCATACCATTTTCCTTAGCCAACTTGGCCGAGTTCAATACATAATCATGATCAACCTTGTAGAATCCATCGGCTCCTGATTTGGCTCGAGTTGTTCCGAGGGCACAGAATCCGACATCGAACCCCTTGACATCATCAGATGATTCTTCGAGTTTCTCGAAATCGACAGTTTTTTGGACCTAACAAAACATATTTTATGATTTTTTTCAAAGTAAATGAACTCACAAACTTGTTGCCGACAGCGGAATCAACATTTCTTCTTGCAAGTACAACGACTTTCGAGAATTGCGCCGAATCACCAAGAAGCTTGACGAGCTCTGAACCAACTGCTCCGGTTGCTCCAACAACGAATGCGGTACTCATTTTTTCTGTAATGCTTCATTATAAAGTTCAATGTTTTAAAATTCAGGTAGGCAAATGGTCAAAACCAATAAAGTAAGTATAGAATTGAAGTTATACAAGTAATGTTTATTAGATAAGTAAATATAAATAAATAACTATATACATATAATAAATTACATTCACTTTACATCATCATATTTCTTTGCCTCTTCAATTATTCTCGCATTACTCCACATCTGTGTTCCGTTTTCGCCAATATTCGCTGCTACAATCATAGCGGATGCAATTTGTGTCGTTGTGCTTGTCAAATTATTCGCCAAATTCAATTTCTTCAATGGTTTCAGTAATGCCATTCCAATTGTTTCACTCAATCTCGGTTGTTCTCTTGTTGCTTCGATCGCCGCCGGTCTCAATATAATGCACTTTTCGAATCCAAGTTGCTCGATTTCCCTCTCGACTTCTCCTTTCACTTTCAAATAATAGAAGAATGATTTTTCATTTGCGTGATTTGAGGATACCAACACAAACGTTTTCACACCTGGATACGATTGACTTAGGAATATTTCTCAACAAAGACTAACCATTATCCTTAGCCAACTTGGCCGAGTTCAATACATAATCATGATCAACCTTGTAGAATCCATCGGCTCCTGATTTGGCTTTCGTTGTTCCAAGAGCACAAAATCCGACATCGAATCCCTTGATATCATCAGATGATTCTTCGAGTTTCTCGAAATCAACGATTTTTTGAATCTGATATAATATAAATTATTTTGAGCTCGAAACAAATGCTCACAAACTTCTCGCCTTTGGCAGCATCAACATTCCTTCTTGTCAGCAACGCTACTTTCGTAAACTTGCTATTTTCCCCGAGTAGTTTGACAAGCTCCAAACCAACTGCTCCAGTTGCTCCGACCACAAATGCCGAGCTCATACTGATAAATACATTGATTTTATATTGTTTTTAAACAATATTATAGGAATCATGAATGGAATCAACCATTACTATTTGAAAAAATAAGACAAATATATCAATAAAGCCCGTATTTATATAACTTGAGATCAGTTCATAAAACCTTTATAATCAATCAATTATCATTTGTAATATTATAATTCTTCGATTCTTCAATAATCCTGGCATTTGTCCATATATGTGTTCCCTTTTCTTCAATCCTTGTTGCCATAACCATTGCAGATGCCACTTGATATGTCGTACTCGTCAGATTATTCGCCAAGTTCAATTTGATCAATGGTCGGAGCACTGCCATTCCAACTCTTTCAAGGAACAAATACTTCTCTCGTTTCGCCTCAATGGCAGCTGGCCTCATAATCACCAACGTATCAAATCCCAACTCCTCCACTTCTCTTTCCACTTGTCCTTTCACTTTACTGTAGTTGGCACATGCTTTTTCATCTGCACCACTCGACGAAACCAACACAAACATCTTGACTCCTAAAATATCACTATCACTTGATAAACTGATAACAATACAGTAGCGTGCAATAGTCATGCATATTTTGGTTTTTCGGTCGTAACTCGGCTCAAAATGGTCCGTTTGGGCTGGGATTTGACTACGTTGTGTAAAATATACATTCTCACATATCAATATTAAGATTTTTGACAAAACCCCAAATTTTTCAAATTTCACGAATTTTTCGAATTTTTCCGATATCTTGAATTTTGAAAAAAA
The DNA here is from genome assembly GCA_963573275.1 of Caenorhabditis uteleia. Classification (NCBI taxonomy): domain Eukaryota; kingdom Metazoa; phylum Nematoda; class Chromadorea; order Rhabditida; family Rhabditidae; genus Caenorhabditis; species Caenorhabditis uteleia. Next base: position 6,298,414 of record OY752134.1, read on the forward strand.
ATTTCCAAAGTCTCGAAAAGTTTTTTTGAGGATTTTTTGTGACAGGTTGGCATATTTTTATTGTTTCTAATGTAAATGAGCATTGATTAAAGCTTTCATGGTCAAGTTTACTCGTCTAGAAATTATCTTATAGATGCCCGACGTGACACTACTCCTAAAACTGGACCTCGCAGAATTGGGTGAGCTGCAACTAGTGTCTCGAATGAGCACCAAGACCTAAAAATTGGTACAAGATTCAGAAAAACACTAGCAATCAAGTAGAATGATCAAAATAAGCAAACGATGCTCAGTTTTCTTAAAAAATGCACGTTCTCATATTTTTAGATACCTAATAATCCTAATTCCCCAACTTCAATCAATAGTTTCATGTCAGATATCGTGATTTCGTTCAGTTTTTTGTTATGATATACAAAAATATAATACTCTTATTAGTTTTCATAAGTATCGGCAATCCCACTTGCCAAAAAATATTTTCTCGGGCAGTTATTGGCGAATTCAAGCAAAATAAATACCAAATCTTGAAGTCGAGAGTTCCTACATCTAGGTTAAGAAAGGAAAACCAATTTTTTGGTTTCTATTTGATGAAATGAGTTGAATTATAGTGACTTGATATGATGAGACACTCTATGGGCCGTTTCGAACAAGAATTGAGATGGTTTAGATTGGGCCACTTGATGAAATACGTCTTGCAGACTTTTATTCGCCAATAACTGCCCGAGAAAATATTTTTTGGCAAGTGGGATTGCCGATACTTATGAAAACTAATAAGAGTATTATGTTTTTGTATATCATAACAAAAAACTGAACGAAATCACGATATCTGACATGAAACTATTGATTGAAGTTGGGGAATTAGGATTATTAGGTATCTAAAAATATGAGAACGTGCATTTTTTAAGAAAACTGAGCATCGTTTGCTTATTTTGATCATTCTACTTGATTGCTAGTGTTTTTCTGAATCTTGTACCAATTTTTAGGTCTTGGTGCTCATTCGAGACACTAGTTGCAGCTCACCCAATTCTGCGAGGTCCAGTTTTAGGAGTAGTGTCACGTCGGGCATCTATAAGATAATTTCTAGACGAGTAAACTTGACCATGAAAGCTTTAATCAATGCTCATTTACATTAGAAACAATAAAAATATGCCAACCTGTCACAAAAAATCCTCAAAAAAACTTTTCGAGACTTTGGAAATTTTTTTTCAAAATTCAAGATATCGGAAAAATTCGAAAAATTCGTGAAATTTGAAAAATTTGGGGTTTTGTCAAAAATCTTAATATTGATATGTGAGAATGTATATTTTACACAACGTAGTCAAATCCCAGCCCAAACGGACCATTTTGAGCCGAGTTACGACCGAAAAACCAAAATATGCATGACTATTGCACGCTACTGTACTTACCATTATCTTTTGCCAATTTGGCAATACTCATAACATAATCATGATCTACCCGATAGAATAGTTCCTTCGGATCGTAATAACTTGCTCCGAGAGCACAGAATCCAACATCAAAATCTTTTACATCTTCGGAAATTTCGTCTATTTTTTCAAAATCGACCACTTTTTGAATCTTCAAAGCCATACAACTTTCTAAGAAAAACGGAAAAGCTTACAAATTTCGAATCCGTCGCTTTATCATTATTCCTCCTTCCAAACAACGCAACTTTTGCAAATTGGCTCGTTTCGCCGAGTAGTTTCACCAAATCAGATCCGACTGCTCCGGTGCCACCAAATACAAATGCTGAGCTCATTGTGCTGGAAATAAGGAATACTTTGATGAATATTTGGAGAAGAAAACGATGAACGAGAAGAAGGAAACATTGTGGATATCAAATTCCGTTTTGATAGAAGAAAACAAAGAAGGATATGGAGATCAATAAAATTTATGAAACAGAGAAGGAAAAAAAGGATGGAAAATTAAGAAAATGAAGCAATAATAGAGTCGAATAGCTCATCAACATTTCCCAATTCGGGTAGAATTCCCATCGCATTCGCTGGTCGACTATTCAGTTTCGACATTTCAATAATTAGCCAAATTTGTAGATGGTCTTTGAGTAACATGTGCATTTTCGAGTTTTCACAAACAACATTCAACGAGTAGAATGCGGATTCTTTGGTGACTTTTAGATTAATCATTTGCCATAATGATGAGCATGTTGGAATTGTTAAGCTTATCTGAAACAATGATAAATTAATTGATATATATGAAAACTATTTGACCTACCTCATTAACTCCATTATCAATTTTTTCATATAAACTTGGGGATAACAATGATTTGAATACATTCAATGGTGATACAGTATCCGGACATCCGCATAATAAATCGATGAGGGAATGTGGTAGTCGGAGGGTGAAATTGAAGTTCTGACAATTTTTTAAATAACTTTTTTTGATAATAGAAAATAAACATACTGCTAGAATACTCTTCTTGATAGCAGATATTTGTACCATATTCCACATTGTCATACAAATCGGATCAAGATCAACACGGAATACTTTGCGAATATCATCCATTCGAAATTCCTTGATCAACGCCAAATGAAACAGAATCGGTAGATCACAACTCTCTTTTGATATTTCAATTTGAAAGGATTTTGATGTTTTGGGATTCAATACTCCAAGTTGCACACTTTGTGATACATTTGCTGCAAATATACCATATTCAAAAGAAGATGAAAAAAAGAAATACCAATGTGTTCAGTTTTATAGACAGATTCCCATCGAATTGTCAAATTCCATGAATCCATAATTTGATCAGTGACATTCTCAATTGTTATTATCAGTAATACTGAACCATCATGAAGGTATTTCATCTGATTGTTATGAGTTTACAAAGATCCACAGAACTAGAGAACTACCTCAATCATATTTCCAGGAACTATCTTATCAATCTTCCTCTTGCTATAACATTGCTCCATCTGCTTACAAATCAACATCATTGTTCTAACCTGTAGTTCAATTATGATGAAATATTCAAAAAATTTATCTAACTTGTCTAGCAGCTTCATCCAACATCTTCGATTCCTGTTGTATTCTCTTATACTTCTCCATCAATTCCTTCTTCTTATCCATCCCATCATTTTCTTGATCTTCAAATTCTTCGTTCTTCTGTGATTCGTCATCTATATCCATCCCCATATCAAAATCGAAATCATCATCATCCATCTGCAAATAATAGATTACATATAAAGAAAGAAGGAAGAAAAGAAAATTTGAGAGTGGAAGAGAGATTCCAGTATAAATTCTCCGATAGATTTCAAAGAAGCAGTGAGTAATTTATTATATGACAGGAATGGTGCAAAATGGATCACAGGATAATAATGGAAAAACGGATGAGAAAACATCCCGTATTATAATAATAGTAATTATATGCGAGAATATGCAAAAATAAGTTAAATATCTACATAATAAGCCTATTCATCTAAATCCAAATCAACGAGAATCTTCTTCACAGTTTCATCATGTTTCGCTTCTTCTCCGATTTCTTCCGCAACTTGTCCTAATCTTTTCCGAACATTTTCATCCGCATTTCGATGAGCATGTTTGATAAGAGATCGAAGAGCAGCGCGAATCTGAAAATAGTCAGTGGTTGTGAATATTATAATGAAAAACGAAACTCACTTCATCATCAATTTCAAACAATCCAACATATGTCTCGTACACCATACAAGCCACAACACTCGAAGTCGTCGAGAATGACTCCAGTTTTCGCAGGATCTTTTGCATTGGTTTTTGAGTTATTTCTCTATAATCATATTTATAAGTTTGATATTTAATATCTTATCACTGACCCTTGACCCTGATTAATAGCAATATGCACCAAATATCTGAGCATGTTGATGTATATCTGAGCGTAGATCGGATCACATCCAGCGCTTTTTACTTTTTCACTATAATTTAATAGTATAAAAAGCTCATAACTAGCAACACTTACTGTTCAACAAATGTGAATATTTGATAAAATAGTATCAATGGATCTTCCTCTCGATTGATTAGAACTGGCATTTGGCATAACAACGATAATGATGAACTCAATATTGATGCAGTTGATACGCTAATTGGTTCTAATCCGACCTCTTTGAAATCTTTCACCAAACGATTGATTTGTGCTTCAGCCTGCAATTTCGGTTTGGAAAGAAATAAAAAAATATGTCTTACTTGTGGTATATTATTCATAGCAACACAAATTCTCAACAACTGAACTGTCAACTTCATCCGCCGTTTGACATCCCGAATTGATGGAATTGTTGTTGCCAGAAATCCAATGATATCTCTTGTATTATCACGTTGATTTGTTGAGTGTTGTGTGGAACTGTAGAAATGTATGTAGAATGTTATCATACATTTGACGACTTCCTGAAACACGGCGATTATAGAAAGCAATGAAATATTGAACAACTCACATATAAAACTATATCACATCTTCCAATATCACTTCTCAATACTGTCAAATGATGAAGCATCGTCTTCTTATCAACCTTCAGCACATCAATCAATTTGATTGCTTGAACAACAAGTTCCCCATTCACACGAACTTCATCTTCATAAATGTTCGAATTATTGGCGAATAAATCTTTACATATTCCGGTTAACTGAAATATCTTAAATATTGCCGAAAAGAAAAAGGAGGAAACTTACAAGTGTCAACTCAGAATTCCGATGAATCGATATAACTTTCCCGCATCTAACAATTGCTTCCAACATAGTTCGTGCTAATCTTGCTCGACTTTTACCAACTGGTCTGAAAGAAATACTTTTTCGATGGAAAATCAAATAAAACATACGCAATCTTGTCAACCATCGAAATATACTGTGTTTTTTCAATAACATTCCAAACTTGTTCCGATGTTTCAGCATATTTTACAAAAGATTCAGCGAGATTCAGAAGTGATTCGAGATTATCTTCATCCTGAAATTATTTGATGAAGGTAATACTTTTGAAGTGTTAAATTACTCTAATTTTACTCAAATCCAAGTTGAATTCGTGTAATATTCTTTTGAATACATGTTCCTTCATATCATCCGGCTTGTTGTATCGACAACAGAATCCTGCCCATGCGGCTGCACAGTCGATTATGTTTTTGAAATCGGCGAAGTTGGTAATTTTGGGCCAGATGGTTCTAGAAAAAGATTTACACCAAGAATAAATAACTAGTCAACTTACGAAGTAATTTTCGCCCGACCTTCCAAACTATCCGGCGGATTATCAAACAATCTTTTACCCAAAATGCCAAGCAAAACATCTGCACAAACTTTTCGTTTGTAAATTTCACCTGCGATATCCAGCCAGTTGTTTTTGATGATTTCCCCGGATAATCCAACCATTGCAGCACAATGTAATATATATGAATTCTCATCTTGTGGTGTTCTTCCAGTGAATCCGAATAATGCATCTAGAGCATCAAATTCGGTAGTTCGATACGTGGCACATTGAATAATCCATCCCATTGCAAGATATTTAACTTTTTGGTTTTTCACTTCATGATTCAACTCCTTCCTAGCCATGTTTATTCGTGTCACACTTTTTCTTTCAATCCAACATCGATATATTCTATTGTGCATACTTGTGTCATTTGGAAGGAGATATTTGATGTAACGAGATAGATGGAGTCGGCCATAGATTGTTGAGACATCTTCAATGAAGTATTCTGGAATAAGTTTTCGATGAAATGGATTCAAGAGTAGCTTGATGTTGATGTCAATAATGTCAAGAATCACCAAGATAAAAAAGGACTTACGTTCACAATTCATCAATAAATCTTCCAAATCTTCGTATGTTACTTCACCAATCAATCGTTTCAACGGATAAAGTGCAACTTGATCTTAAATTTCAATTTATTCGAATATAATTCTTATAAAAACTCACAATAAAACCGTGCGCATGGAATTTTCACACTATTCACAGTTTGGAAGTAGTTTCTCGCCTTCAATTGGTGATCTTGTGGAATTTCGTTAAATGAGTAGGTGTCGTTTGGTCCGAATGGTTTTTTATTCCTTGATTTTCTTTCCTTAAATTTATTCTTATTTCAATGCAATAAAAAAGTAAGCTTACATCATTTACAAGTGACATTATTCTATTGTATGCCATTAACCCGAATGAATCACAAATATCCGTAACATGAACCCATAAATATGCATAATCTGATGATGTTGGATCAACTTTTGCCATCATATTGCATGCTTCAATTACTAGCTGTAAATTACTTTTTGAAAAGTGAAGAAACAAACAAAAACTTACATCTTTAGTCTCGACTTTCAAATCTCTTTGCCAATAATCAACCATTTTGACTTTAATTTCATTCAATCGATTTATTTTGATATTCCTCTCTTCTTCGTAATCTTCTCCATTGTTTTGAAGCAATTCAAACTGTTTTATCGCCAGATTCGTCTTTCTTTTCTTGTCCGGATCATCCGGATTTGATGCATCGAATATCATTTGACGAAAGTCTCGCCAAGAAATGAAGTTGTTTGCGACAATGTCTTCAAACATTCATTATTTTTTTGTGTAATTTTAAAAAACACATACTCAATTCTTCCAGTCTTCCATGTTTAGCTTTCAGTGTATTTTCCAATGAGAATGATGTTGATTTGACGGATACATTATGAAGAAGATCTTCGTCTTGTTTTTCAATTTGGGAACTTGTTGATGTCACTCCTGTAATCTCTAGTTATCAAAGAAACAATCCATAAAGAAACTAACCTAATGGATCAAAAAAATCATACTTTACTTCGTTTTTCTCCTTGTTTATTGGACGACTATTGGCACTATTGGTAACACTACTGGATAACGGATGAAATGGAACATCCTGATGAGTTTCTAATTGATCAAACTTCCCAGAGTTTTTTCGTAGCGTGTACTGAAAGGTTTGTTCTGACATATTACCCTGAAATACGACGTTTAAATACGAGAAATTAACACATGGAAGTGATATTTCTAGAATCTCATGAAAAATACACAAGTAAGAGCATAAAAATACACAAACCACAAAAATTCGCCATTTTTGTGGTCTTATTTGTGCTCAAAAATTGTAAAAACAAGTCCACGAGGAGTACACAGATCGATGTGTGGACTAGAAAAATCCGTTTGATTCCTAGGCCATTGTATTTTTCTGTTTTTTTGATAAAAACATTATTTTTTTGGGGTGTTTTGTTGTTTTCGAGTTTAAAATGAAAAAAGACAACATTAAAACTGTTTATTAAAAAAATAATTGATCGATTTCTATCCAAGCCAAGCATTTTTCAACAACGAATTGATTTGATCAGCAGTTACACGCTTTTCAATGTCTTCATCTATTGCTTCAAGGATTTCAATCAATATATCTTCTGAAAAACAACGAGTTTCAATAAAATACAATATATTTCTAACTAACCACCATTTCGAAATATCACATTATCATCTGATATTTGATTGTACATCAGTAGAGGTGAATTATTGTCTTTATCATATTCTCGAGTCTGGAAAACTTTTTAGGATGAGTGTTATTGATTTTTAATGGATATTCACCTGAATATAATAAGAAAACACATTATTACACAGATACAGCACAAAGATTGTCAAAATCCTGATTATCGTCATCTGAAACCGTAAGCCTTGGAATTATACAAAAATACTCTTATTGTCTCTTAAAATAAAAATGGATATGACGTTAGTCGTAAAACGGATGAAAAATTGTGCAATAAACAAAATGGTCTCCCAAATATAAGAAAATGAATAGAAATGCAAATTAGTGTAAAGGACAATGAGCATCGTAAAATGTAATTATATTTGAAAAGCAACGAAAAAAGATACAACTCGAAGATATGTGAGTATATATGTTTCTCTGATTTTCGACTCATTCTTGTTGTCCTTCTTCTCCGATACAAGTTGATGGTTAACACGCGAATATTGGTGTCCGAATTGGATTGGTGGAATACACACCCGTGACTACATCCTACAATTTGATGATGTCATTTCATGGAAAAAGATTATTCTTTGATGATTTGAAGGATTGAAGAAGGAGTAGTAAACACTCTTTGACGTGCACCTTTAATACCGTACCCAATCGTGTCAAGACTAACTAATATGTTTATTGACCATTCTCTTCAACATAATAATTCAAAACTTGAAAACGAACAACATGTAAATTATCATCAATATTTTTAACACTGAATATAGCATGAAGATTTGAGCCATTTCCTTGTCTGATATAGGCAATATGCGAACAACAATGCACTTTATAACAGTTATATTCCGTTCCAAGTGACAAAAACCTTGGTAAATCACATTCTCCTATCAGACAATCCCTCGATATTCTCCGATGTGGTATCATATTAAGATACTTGTAAAACTCATTGATATTCCGATACTCTTGCCATTCAAAGTGAAACATTTCAAAATCCTGTCTAACATTGCCTGTTATCCACTTCCTCAAGAACATATTCACACCCTTATCATCAATCTCAGTTGGTGTTAACACAATCTTCTTAGCATTCCACTCTAAAAACTCCTGATTACTGATATCATTATCAGCCATTATTGTCAATTGTGGTGCATATCGAACCAATGGATTATCACCAATATCAACCAATTCATTGTAGTTGATCAATTCGATTGGTGTTCCTGGGTCTACAAATTCCATGAGAGCATCCAATTGATCATTGTCATCGAGGAGTACTGTAACTTTATTACAGTGTTTTAACTTGAAATCGGGTATGTGCCATTCTTCGTTGGTGTTTGTATTCTGGAATTATATTTAGTTGTTGACTGAGTATCAAATGCAACTAACTCTCAAGTCAATCGAAAATAGTTGAGTTTCCAACAAACCATTCTTGATGATAAATGATAACAACTGATACCCGAGTATCGTCATTTCTCTCTTCATCAATTTCCTGGTTGGATTCCTTCTAGGATGTACCGTACTACAAAACATATGAATACTTTGGAAATATCATCTGGAACTAACGGATTCAAGTCGCCAACAAAATACGAATATCTCCAAGTGTCTCGATTATCACGGATATGTAGCTCCTTGAGTGCATTGAAATAGAAGTCAGTATAATTGATATTAACCATCTCACATCCAATTATCATTTTGATTTCGTTGAATATCTTCCATTTTGATCGTTTGACAAGGAAGTTACATTCTCGGGTACAGAACATCAATGATGCCCTAAATAGATTTCATTGTATAATACGATCGGTTTCATTTGAATCGTCAATTTGTTGTGTGCCTTTAAACCGTAGCCTAGAATATAGAGGAAATAGTATTACTGTTTAAAGGCGCATAACAAAAAGCCATTCTTCTCTTCAAGGGTCTTTGATAATCTATGCCAGAAGAGGCTAGTTTGTTCTTGGGATTCGTTGCATTTTTTTGCAGTTCGAGTACAATATTTTTGTTGCAAAATGTTTTCGAACTGCAAAAAACGTTTCGAGACCCATGCTCTATCATCTACTGTGACATATTATTCTTAGATAAGTATGTACCCTACCTGGTCCAGAAATCAGTCTCATCCACAATAGCTTGTTTCACTTTGATAGGTAAATTGTTCCAGTTTGGCGGCATGATGGAACTGAAGAAGGAACTAAAGGAAAGGAAGGAATGATAAGATATTGTGTAGTAAGCAATATTTCGAAACTATCAGCTGGTCGATTGTTTACTTAGGCCATAAGGTAAACTGTGAAGTTGAAAAGCCAACAAAAAAGAACGGAATACATTTATTTCATAAACTTTTATACTTTTTAGTATAATAATTCAACACCTTAAACTCAACAACAGTATAATCAGAGTAGTGTTTAACAGCGAAGAAAGATTGAAGATTACCATTTGAAATATGATAAATATCCGAACAACAAGGGAATGTGGAATCAAGATATTCGGGTCCTAATGTCATTTTTTCTGCTGACATACATGGTGAATGCTTATGTTTGATAGGTGTCTTTAAATATGGAATGTTATTAAGGAACATATCAACATCATTGTAGACATCAGATAAGTTGAGGAAAAAGTGTTCGAATTTCTCAACAACCTCCCCATTCATCCATTTTTGAAGGAATCGATTAACACCAATATGAGTGATCTTCGACTCGCTCAACATCATTGACTTAGCTTTCATCAATGGAAATTGCTCATCTGATATATTCGAATCTCCTAATATCTCCAAGTGCTCTGCATTGATAACATAAGGATGTTTATCAATATCAGACAGTCGTTGTTGAGTCCAAATAGTTAGATATACCCCCGGATCGACATATTCCAATAACTTATCTAATTTGAGGACATCATCTGTTATCACTACTAGCTTCTCAATTCCTTTGATTTTGAATTGCGGTAAATTCCAATCGTCGAATATTTCAGCCAACTGAAATCATTTTTGTTATTCGAAATAGATAGCCGAATCACCCTCAAAAATACAGTCAACTTCTTAACTTTGATAACTCCCTTATAAGTGATAAAAGACAGTAGTTGATTTGAAATTGTCATCTGATCTGCTTCTGATTTCCTCATATCACGATACTTCCCCTTTTGTGGATATTCAAAGCTGAAATAACTTTGTTTGATTCAAAAAGGACAAGAAGGAGCTAAACCTAACATGACCATCTCGAAAGAATAGACTCAACATAGAAGTATCATCATCCGTAAACAGATATAATTCATGTGGAGTATTCATTCGATATCCATTAGCCATTCCTGATATCGACTGATTCTTGATAACCATACTGATACCATCAAATGTATTCCATCGCCCTCGTTTCACCAGGGAATGACATTCTTTGGAGCATAATTGGAAGGATCCTCTGAAATATAAACTTGTGTTCTGATCACCCTGATCACTAACCTTGTCCACACATCAGTCTGATCAACAATCAATTGTTTGATATGTAATGGTAGATTATTATATTGATGGAATTCAACAGATTTGAGGAATCGAGTTGGGTTGATGAAATTGATGAAATATGAGAAGAAGGAGTAGATTGTAGAGTAGAGAAATTGAAACATTCGAAGTGAAAGTGATAAGAAAATTTGAGGAATTACTCACTGAAAGGTTGAATTATATGTTTCGTGATGCAAATATTTGGTGATCAGAAATGATGTACTGTATTAAAGGCGCACACCTCAATGAGTAAAAACTGATAAAAAGATAGAAAAAAATTTATTTCTGTGAATTGAGTACATTAAACCTAAAAATAACTTGTCGGCCATCAATACTTATACATAAAACAGCTGATTTCCCTCCGATATTCAAATATACACATTGTGATCCACACTGGATTGTCATCGATGTGTTAGGTATATTGATATAATTGTGGCATGACTTTCCTTGGCATTTCACACACTTCAAATCAATTTTATCATTTGGAATATCCTTCAACACTCGATTGATATCCACATTCAATGGTCCTTTAGGTGGTAATAGTGTCAACATAATTGACTCCATATCATTCCTATCAACACCTTTCATCCAATCACTGATAAACTGATAAACTCCATCCTCATCCATATTATTCGTTGTCATTATCATCCACTTTGCCTTCAACTTCAGGAATTGTTCATTTGATATATCAGTCGTACCCATTATTTCCAACTTCTTTGCTTTTTGCACTACTCCATAGTTGCCAATATCCCTACTTTGATATCCTACATATATTTTCAGATGTGTTTCAGCATCTATACTTGATTCCAATCTCTCGAGGAAATCCGTATTATTTACATAAATTGACACTTTTTCGCATTCTTTTATCTTGAATATTGGCACTATCCAATCATCTGTTGGTTTCCAATTCTAAAACTTCTTATTATATCTTATCACTTGTTATCACTCACACCTTCCGTAATCACCACCAGCTTTGCTCTCAGAATAGTTCCATGTAACATAAATTGAAATGTTTCGATACAAATCCTCTCTAGTTCTTCGTGTGTCTTCTCGATTCTCCGTCCATCTCTACAAATGTCTGCGTCTCTCATTACTCAACACTATTTTCTCACCTGATAAGTTTTCTATCTTTAAACTGATAACTCCAATTCTTATCAGAATACACATCCAAACTAGTTATCCTATTGACTCCATCTTCATTTCCTATTGTGAAATGTACCACTCCAATATTCTTCTTGCTAGACTTTTTCGTCAATTCATAACATTCCTTAGAGCACAATTGAAATATTACTCTACAATTATATTTTTTAAGGATGATGCAGATCATAAAACTCACTTCTCCTCAAAACTGAAACGATCAATAATATGCAATTTGATATCAGATGGCAGAAGTTGCCATGATTCGAGAGACATATTTCAACAAGAAAGAAATCGATGATTATGGGGAAGAGTGATAAGAGAGACGGAAAAGGGTAAATATCAAATATGACGTTTTCGAAAAAAAGGCAAATCAAACAAACAGAGTGTATTATGAAACTAATTTATATGTTTTGGACCAACTAAAAAGGGAATTCTTCAGTGTATCGAGATTTTGTTGAAATTTCACTCACACTCAAAAATGCAAATTCGAGTTTCAGAAGCTCTGTTTGACAGCAGTGAATATGTTTTCATAACTATGTATAATCAGAATCCGATTGTCAAGACTGATCTATTTTTTTCGAAAAACGATTGTTTTCCTTTCGCAGATTTCTCAGCAGAAATTAAAATCTGCGAATACGATAACTGATAAGTTTTGACTTGTACAAGAAATAAACGAACACAAACATAAAATAATTCATTCAATAAACTCAATAATCCTCATCATCATCATCATCTCTTTCACTTTTCCTCTCCGAGTTGTTCTTCTTCTTTCCTTTGAATATTCTCTTAAACAATCCCTTCTTATTCTTCTTCCTCTTTTCATTCTTCTTTTTCTTCTTCATACTTCTCTTCGATTTCTTCGATTCCTTTCCACTCCGTTTCGATGGTTTCTCACTCTCACTCTTACTTTTCCTACTGTAATTATATCCTTATATTTGTGATCTACAATAGTTACCAACCTTCTTCCACTCCTTCTACTCGATCCTTTCTTCTTTCTCTTCTTCCTTTCATCAATCACCACACTTCTATTCGGATTGATCTTCACATCATCCATCATCTGATTGCCTCGTATACTCCTTCAACAATAGGATTAGTTCCTTCCCCTATCCATCCCTTATCCACTCACCGTCTTGACCTATTGCTCATACCCCTGAATCGTACTGGTTCTTCCTCCTTTCCGTCCTCCTTTATCGATACTTCACATTTCTTTTCACTACACGACTGTGTCGTTTGTAGTTTTCTCAAACTGTTAGGCGTCACCAAATCTGTATCCAAATGTTATCAATCCTTATCACATATCAATTATCATACTATTCACATTATCCGTCCCTCTTTCATCCTTTCTCACTCTTCTCCGTATTGACGGTTCCTTCGATGATTTCGACGATTTCGATGATTTCCTCGATCCTTCCTCCTTCGATTTCCCTCTTTCCCTTGTCCGATCATTCGACTTACATCCATTTAACATGATTATCAATATGAATCCTGATATGATAATAATTGGTATATCAAGGTGATAATAGTTACCATTTATGATGATGATTGGAATCATTTCAAACAATGACAACTGATAAAATAGAGTATATCAGAATGGGTTCACGCAAAGACGCAAATGTCATAAAAAATAAAGATTTATAATTGATAATCAAATTACACGGAAATCGGCAATCATATCATTTTTAATCACTTTAACACTAAACACAGCTCTTCTAAATGGTGATATGGTGATAAGAGCAATATCAGAACAACAATAAACAGGGATATCATGGTATTTAACTTGATCATTTGAGGACTTTTTGGTAGAATGACAAGGTGGTATTTGCACTTTTTCGAATGAAACATTCTCCAAAAATTGCTCCAATCTTCCATTTTTCTTGTCCATTTTCAATGTGAAGTATTCAAAATCATCTCTTGTTTCCTTGTTGATCCACTTTCTGATAAACTGATTAATACCATGATAATCAATATCAGTAGACTCCAATTGAATACATTTTGCAGTTATTGATAATAATTGTTGATTTGATATATCACAATCAATTGTTATCTTCAATTTATCAGCATTTCTAATGATTGAATATTCCCCAATATTCTCGATATTTTGATGGCTTTTGATAGTCATGTCACAGTTGGGAGTGATGATATCTGATAACTTATCAAGACATTCTGATCTACTGATAAGGATAGTGATATCACTTGATTGTATTTCGAATATTGGCATATTCCATTCATTCGATGGATTTGCACTCTTCAATGTTTTCATATAGTCTCAAAAATATCAATTATGGCTTACTTGCACATCAATTATCAACTCCTTGGTTTTCAGTATATTCTGTTGAATGATAAAATTGATAAGCTGATAACTCATTGATATCACTTCTTCTTCTAATATTCTATCACAGATTGGTCCCTCCAATGGATTATATGATCTGGAGGACTACGGTAGATCAGACTATTTGATCTACCAAGTTATACCTGCTAAACACATTGCGAAAGAATGAAAACTCGAATATTTGACCATCCTCATATATCACCAATTTCAGTATTGTATTGATAGTCTCTCCATTTTCTTCCACTGCTTCTTTGTTTTTATAGACACTTGCAATCACTATTTCAACTTTTTCGAAACCCTTCCATTCGCCATTTTCGACTAATAAATTGCACTCTTTTGAGCAGAATTGCAGGTTTGATCTGTTGAAGAATGAATAGAGTTTGTATAATAAGGAAAATATACAATACCTTGTCTGAAAATCAGTCTGATTCACTATCAGTTGCTTGATTTTTTCTGGTAGACCAGGGAATAATGAAAATGTTGCCATGGAATATTACGAAATATGTGGAAGAAGGGAATGGTAAATATTGGGTGGAGGAATAGAGATAGTGACTGATTTTTATGTGCAGTCAAGTAAACATGGAGAAATTGTTTGATTCTGAAAGTTTATGGATGATATGGTATACGGTAGGAGCTGTGGAATGAGTAAAATTAAAAGTAAAAAAATAGATTTCGATAGAAGCAGTTGGTGTTGAAACAATAATTAGGTTTTTTTATGTTAATGTTATATTGAAATTGGATAAGATTTCTAATAAAAGGCTGGCGATCCATATTTTCTCAAAATTGGGTTTCATTTAGTATAACACATCTTGGGATTATCATATCTTCATTATCGTGCATTTTCAGACAAAGGTTTCGCAGCTTTATCATTTTCAGTCAGTATTTTCGCTTTCCCGGATATCCCCGAGAAAGCATTTTCCAAAAATTTTAGTTGTTCAACACTTTCTTTCGAAAGGTCGGAACTCCGAATTACCTTGAGTAACTGGGTTAAAACCGACAATAACGGCGAAACGGCGGGTCTTATGGGAAATGACATGCAGACAAAATGGAGGCCGGCGGAGGGCCTCGGGAGAGACACAGACAACGAGACGAAAGTGGAAATTATAGCGCAGTGGGGAAAACGAGGGTGGATGGAGGGAGATGGAGAAGGAGGAGGGGAAGGAGTTCGAGGGACAGACAATGCATTATATTGCAAATACACAGACAAGACAGTTGAATAAATAGGTTTATTTCAATAGAAAAGAGGCCTAAAAAGCAGCAGAAAGAGGTCCACGACTGCTGACGAGTACACTTCTAGTCGACATATTCTTTGTCCCTCTTGCTCGTACAACAATGTTCTTTGTAAATGGTTTCAATATTTCGAACGACACCACCAAGTTCTCATCGACAATCATCACACCGGCATTGTTATCAAATTCGCCACAATATTTGGGTGCCGAGAATATGGTCACCAATCGTCGACCGGCAAAGAATTCGTATCCATCCTGGACTACTTGATGTCCTCGAGCAATTAGGTCGATATCCATTCGATGACAAAAGTCTCGTACAATATCATCTCCAAATGTATACGATACACCGCGTGTGTTCTTTCCCCATCCAATTTGATTCGCATCCGGATCAGCCCATAGAAGATCCATTGCAATTGATTTGTTTGGTGGATCGAATGGCCGTTTGATTGCAGTGATCTGTTTCCATTCCTCCAATTGTGGTGATAATCCGCCATGCATACAGAATATCCGACCGGATATCAAACCACACAATGGGAGGGAATTGAACAAGTCCTGCAAATTATAGGTTTAGGGAAGGAGATGGAATAAAAGATGGAACCTGGAAGGAGTTGTATAATCCAATCGAATATCGTCGTTTACATTCATCATAGAATCCATATGTCCGATTGATTGCTGCACATTCATGATTACCACGGAGCACAAAGAACGTGTTCTTATATCGTGTTTTGTATCCCATCAACAGACATATCACTTCGATTTGTTGTTTTCCTCGATCAACATAATCACCGAGGAAGAGATAGCTCTGATCCGGCGGGAAACTGCAACGGTCGAATATACGAAGCAAGTCGACGTATTGGCCGTGTATATCACCACACACCTATAAAAAAGGTTTATATTTGGAGCTGGAAGGTGTGTGAACTAACCGCAATTGGCGCCTGAACCTCGACCATCGTTGCCTGCTCCAAACATATTTGTGTGCACATTTGAATGACGTCGTCGATCTCCGACTCCTTGACACAATGCGTCAACGAGGGATTCGTGGTGTCATTGACTGATAATAGTCGATCGATAAAGTTGGGGATTGCATCCATTTGGGTTAGTAAGTCGAGTAGTTAGTAAGGGGGAGAGAGGTTAGTAGAGTGATATATGAATATCAAATATAGAATAGAATGGATGGATGATTTGAACGACTGATATGACATATTTGGATACGTGGCAGATTGTTGGCATAGTTTCACGTTTTGAAATAGTTCAAGAATTTGATATGAATTTATACGTTTGATACTCTTGACACACACCATATGGTATTCCAACAACACCCAATTGCGCAATATTGACATTGATCGGAGTGATAGAAAAATACAAAAAAGCGCGATTCTCCGAGCTTACATCACTCATAAAATAGTGAATAAACATTCGATTATCGCGTGTACTCTACACATTTCAATACGTGGATGAAAATGGTGATAATCAAATGAAATCAGAATGAGAATCATTACCTGATATCTACTAATCACTCGTTTAACTAACTTACTCGGTGAGTTCCCTGATATCCCCGGTGATCCGTTGATATGGTGTACCTTATAGAAACCAACTAACAATGGGAAACCGAATGACCCAACCAGCCCAAAAACGGGAGAAACCTGTTCATGCTGCTATGAAAGTAGCAATGAAAACAAAAGGAAAGGGTATTGACAATGCCAACAAGCTACCAACTAGTAAGACAAACTACCCAATGGGATGCACCATGTTGTATGTATTTCAGTCGCCCCTCGCCGTCATTGCCTCGTCCGTCTACTCAAAATGAACCGGATTCATGACTATCTGCAACTTGAGAAAGAGTTCATCAATCGTCAGAATACTCTCCGCCCATTAGCCGTTCAAAAGCGAAATGAGCAGAAGATTGTTCAAAGTCTGCGAGGAACACCAGTGAGTCTGGCAAGGATTCACGAGTTGTTCGATGACGAGAAGCATGCTGTGGTGGTGGTCGAAGGATCGAAAAGGGAATGGTATGTACCAATCCTGTCGATCGTCGATAAAGACTTGCTCCGTCTGAATGCACTTGTCATGGTCAAAGCTGGTGGCATGTTCAAGACTGTACCAACTGCTGTTGTCGGTGTTTTGGATGACAAGGTAACACTTATCAATAGCTTATCACTGATTGAACTGATTATATACAGATTGATAGCAATGCACTCGGACATAAGGTGGAAAAGGCACCAAAAGAGACATTTGATGATATCGGAGGATGCGAAAGTCAAATCCAAGAGATCAAAGAATCGGTTGAATTGCCATTGACACATCCAGAATACTACGAAGAGATGGGAATAACTGCACCAAAAGGAGTGATTCTGTATGGAGAGCCGGGTACTGGAAAGACACTCCTAGCCAAGGCGGTTGCCAACTCAACAAGTGCCACATTCATCCGGGCAACTGGGGCTGATTTGGTACAAAAGAATAGTGGTGAAGGCGCCAAATTGGTGAGACAACTATTCCAAATGGCGAAGGAATCGGCACCAGCGATTGTATTCCTCGATGAGATTGATGCAGTTGGAACGAAACGATTCGATACATCATCGAGAGGAGAACAAGAAGTACAACGGACATTACTCGAGTTGTTGAATCAATTGGATGGATTCGAGAGTCGAGGAGATGTGAAAGTTATTATGGCAACAAATCGAATTGACTCGCTTGACCCCGCCTTGATCCGACCAGGTAGAATCGATAGAAAAATCGAGTTTGGAAAGCCAGATGAGAAGACGAGACAGAAGATATTCCATGTATATTGATTGATAACTGATAATGATAACTGATAATTGATTATAGATCCATACAAGTGGAATGACAATGGACAAAACAGTCACATATGATAGTGTACTGGGAAAAGAGAAGAGCATCAGTGGAGCTGAGATCAAGGCAGTATGCACTGAAGCCGGTATGTTGGCATTGAGAGGACAACGGAAGAGAGTGGATAAGAATGACTTCGAGAAGGCCATCAAGAATATTATGATGTCGAAAAAGAATGGACACCCTGAAGCATTCTATACTTGAATAAACCTCATTCAATACGATTTTGTTATGAATAAATACGTTTGATACTCAGTCAATTATTCAATTTTTCACCGACTCCTAGTGCATTTCGCCTTTTGCAAGTAGTTTGACATGTCTCAAATTCGAAGGTGTATGAAAAACACCAAAAATTATGATTTTTCAATTTCAGAACTCATTAACTTTATTATCCAGTTATGTTACGGATCGATAAATGCCACAATGCTACTGTAGCAATATGTCAGAATCTTGCCTCTCGGGTTGCCTCTGGGGTTCGTATCTCATCTGTGCACCAAGAAAACCGTATAAAAGGACGATTAGATACACCATATTCAGTCATTCGATCAATCAACCAATGGCTCATTCATCTCCTCTGTTCATGTTTTATTCTTATTTAATTGTGATTTTCAGAAAAGTTAGATCTTTACGGGACAACTTTTCATTAAAAAATGTGCAATCCAGTGGATAACAAGACTAGATTGACAATTAGAGTGAATGAGACGAAAGTGGTGAAGAAAGTAGACTGTTTGAGGATTCAAATGTTTCGTGAATTGATGAGAAAGAAGGAGTTACAGGTAAAGGTTTCAATATTCACGGTTTTGTTTTGAACTGGGGGATTTGAAGCAACTTCGTGATGATTTGGCAATGTCGGATAGTGAGGATGAGGAAGATGTGAAAATGCCTCCACCGAAGACGGGAAAATTAGTCAAGAGAATGCCAAAAACTTCTGGATCTGGAAGAGTGCGATAATTGACAAAAAACCCATGTATACTGTAGCTCATAGAATTTCATAATCCGGTGCTTTGATCTTTCTTATGGATCTTAAGATTATTCCCTATTACCCTGTGCATATTTTATTTTCAAAACACTATGTAAATAAAACATTTTATCTGTTTATTCTTCTTGTTCTTCACCAGCAAGCAACATTTTCATCAATTTCTCCGAAAAAACGAGATTTGCGCCAGCAACAGTTATTGCGTCAATAACACCCCACCTGGCACCCTTATGCCTTCAGAAACACGTCAAAACTGGACAAATAATTATTTTCAAACGTTTTTTCTTGAATATTTCGAAATTTTCAGCTGTTTTTACATTTAAAACTAAAAAAAAATTTTCAGGGTTATTTGGGTAACGAACCTCTCGTCAAAATGATGAATTTTGAAGTTAGCACTACCAAACGTAAGCTTTTCATCGTTTCCATAGCATTTGAAAATCATATGTGTTTCAGAGATTGGTGTTGGTTTAACCGGATTCGGTGTGTTTTTCATTTTCTTGGGAATTCTCTTGTTTTTGGATTCAGCACTTCTTGCTATCGGAAATGTGAGTAAAAAATGTGATAAAAAGAATATGTTTCACAATAAATCTTTTCAGCTTCTTTTCATCGTCGGAATTACATTCGTCATTGGTGTACAAAGAACATTGGTGTTCTTCTTCGAACTCCGAAAATTGAAAGGAAGCATTCTATTCTTCGGTGGTAAGTATCTTTATTCTTCTTTTAAAAAAATACATTGAATGTATGAATGCTCCTAAATCGTTGCCAAAAGTGTAAAAACAGAGAACCGCTACGGCGCTATCAAACTAAATTTAGAGTCTTCTCATATTGTCTGATATTGGAATAGCTCTGAAACTGAATATGTTCAAAACTGACTGTTCAATCAGACAAATTTCGAGTCATTGCTATGAAACACTAAATTTTTCAAAACTATGAAGCAATTTTCCAGGAATCTTCGTCGTCCTTCTCGGCTGGCCATTATTCGGAATCATTGCTGAAATCTGGGGTTTCATTCTTCTGTTCGGGTACGTCAATGATCCCATTTTAATGTATAATATTCACAAGTTTTCAGAGGATTTTTGCCTGGTATCGTAAATTTGCTGAGAAGTATTCCAGGAGTGTCAACAATCACTTATCTTCCGGGAATTCGGCAGGTAAACCTTCTTTCATTCTTTTCAAACAAAAATTATAGTTGTGTGATTATTTGAACGACCGTATTTCTACATCACCGCAACTTTCAAACGGAAACTTTATGTGTTTTCGTTCCTGCGTGAACTTATGTTTCAGTGTTTCACCTCTATTTTAATGTGATATTCATTACGCCATCACGTAGTTTCATTGATGGTTATACGATTTTCATGTTCATCAATATAAACTGGATACATGTTTTTAATTAGACAAGAATTAAGCCAAATTAATAAATTTCGTTTCAAATCGAGAATGCAATCTTAAAATACGATATTTAAGATTTTGACTCAGACAAAGATTCAGATATTGGTGAGGGTGGAAAATCGATCTTCTAGACGTTCGTCTGAGTTTGAAATTCGAATTTAAAAATCCATTGAAAATGAAAATATTAATCACAAACAAAAATTTTTCACGCTTGAAAAGTGGAAAAGTTTCCGTTTGAAAGTTGCGTTGATGTAGATTTACAAGAGTTCGATTATTTAGATCCTCGACCGCCTGTCTCCTGAATCAAAGTATCCAGTATAGAAGTATCGAATCACCATCATTTTCCACGATCTTCTCCAATACTTCTGGGTTCTTCTCATCGTGATTCAATAGGCTCAAGCATATCTATTCTAATTTATTATTATAATTTATTTTATAACATTATTTTATGCTAGCTCAATTATACTTGTTTCTTTTGTTTTTCTTCCCCCACTCCAAACCGTGTCAATTTTCCATCATCCCCCTTTTTCTGTATAATTAGAACAAAAATTCGCTTTAGGACTTTTTGTGTTTTTTCGTATTCATACAATTTCCATCAGCTAAAACCCCAGTTCATTAGTATTGTGATTTAACATGTCTTTTTCTCTTATTTCTTAAGCAGTAGAATAACAAAATTATGTATTTTAACCCTGTGAAATCATCATAAAATACCTCACAGATCACCATGTTCTTTGATTAAAGTGGCGTCACTTTGCCATAGTTCCAATCGGTTCAATTTTGAAGTTTGACGAAAAGGGAGACTTTCTCTCCCTTTTCTTATCTTTGTTGATCAATGCTGCTATT
Organism: Caenorhabditis uteleia; assembly: GCA_963573275.1. Taxonomy (NCBI): domain Eukaryota; kingdom Metazoa; phylum Nematoda; class Chromadorea; order Rhabditida; family Rhabditidae; genus Caenorhabditis; species Caenorhabditis uteleia. The sequence goes on from OY752134.1 coordinate 6,320,018, forward strand.
GATTTCATGAGTGATAAGACGAGTAGAAATAGAACAGAAAATCAGTCATTTGCCAATTTATTATTCTGATTTTTTGAAGGATGCTGAGTAGACTATCGACTGGTGTTCGGGCTGTTTCAGTCAGAAATGCTTCGAGTGCTGCCAATAATATCTTGAATCAAGCCAATATTACGGCGGATCCATCGAAAGTATGTTTTATTTTTGTTTTCAATAAGAGCAAAGTTTTTTCCGATTTACATAGTTAAAATTAAAAAGAGGAGGATTCTGTTTTGTAGTGTTCCGTCCCGTCTTTATAATTTATTTCCATACAAAAGTGTTGTAAAAAAACGCAGGATTTTAATAAAAAATTTTCATAAACAATAAAAAATTTCAGCTATTATTCATCGACGGCGACCGTAAACAAACATACGGAGAATTCGTGAAACGAGCTGGACAATATGCAACTGCTCTTACCGAACAATACAATATCAAGGTATTTATTACTATATTCAACAAAACCAAAAATTTTCACATGAGAGATAAGAACATCAAACAAAGAAAACGTTGATTGTTCTATGAATTGTCTTAAAATTGCAGAAAGGCGATCGTGTGATGGCGAGAGTATCGAAAACAATCGACACAGCCGCATTGTACATTGCTTGCCTTCAAATCGGTGCTTTGTATATTCCAGTGAATCCAGGATATACTGAATCAGAAGCAGCACATTATATTAAAGATGCAACTCCATCGTTGTTGGTCACTTGTGATGAGAAATTGGATAAAGTGTTTAGAGATAGGATTAGTGTGTTGAATGAGAAGAAACTGGCGACTGAGTCTGGATCATTGAATGTAAGGGATATAAAATTTAAAAACATGAAAGCATTATTGTAGGCTTGCACAACAATTGAGCATGTTGAAACATCAGATCCAGCTTCAGTCTGTTACACTTCTGGAACAACAGGCCTACCAAAAGGAGCAATTCTGACACATGGAAGTTTGGCAAACAATGCTCATGATATTGTTCGTGATTGGGGATTCACCGAAAACGACAAAAACCTTCACGCTCTTCCATTTTACCATGTCCATGGTCTATATTATTCCCTACATTGCTCACTTTTCTCACATTCTACAATGATTTGGAGAAGCAAGTTTGAGACGGAGGATTGTATCAAACATATGAAGGATGCGACTGTTATGATGGGTGTTCCAACTTTCTTCTCGTAAGTTTTCCATCTAAAAAGGATTGTGAATATATTAGTATTTCCAGACGTCTTCTATCAAGCAAGAACTTCAATAAAGATGCATTTGGAAATGTTCGAGTATTCATTTCTGGAAGTGCACCACTTTCTGTTGCGACAATTGAGGATTTCAAGAAACGAACAGGACAAGTGATTTTGGAGCGGTATGGAATGACTGAAGGTATGTTTTTTAAAAGTTCTGTAGAAAATGTTCCATTTTAGCTGGAGTAATGACAACAAATCCATTGAATGGCGAGAGAAAGGCAGGAACTGTCGGACCAGCTGTAAAAGGAGTCGGCTGTCGAATTGCTGAAAATGGAGGAATCGAGGTGAAAACGAATGCGATATTTGCTGGATATTGGAAGAATCCGAAGAAGACAGCGGAGGAATTCACTGCCGATGGATGGTTTAAGACTGGTGATGTTGGGCATCTTGATGAGGATGGTTACTTGACAATTGGTGGTAGATCGAAGGATATGATCATCACTGGTGGATTGAATGTATATCCAAAAGAATTGGAAGATTTCATTGATACATTGCCATTTGTAAAGGAGTCTGCTGTTATTGGTATGTATATCTTCTTTCTCAATTTCTTTCATTTCTATCCTTCTAGCCTCTCCACACCCCGACTTTGGTGAAGCAGTCGTCGCGATCTGTGTTGCCGAAGATCCGAAGGTCGATCACAAAGAATTTGAGAAGAAATTGATCGGAGTGATGAAGAAGAAAGTGGCCAACTACAAGGTATTACAATATGTAAAACGAACAAATGATATCATTCGACAATTTCAACAGGTTCCAAAACGTGTCATCGTTCTTGATAGTCTGCCACGTAATCATATCACCAAAGTTCAGAAAAATGTTCTCCGCGACACATACAAGAAGTTATTCGACTAATTGAACTATCATTGTGTAAATACTTAGACTACTTTGTATCATATTTCTAGAACGTTTTGTAATAATATTATTTCGTTTGCTGAACACGAACCTCAATTGTTTCCTGTCCATATCCTGACACATGTTTACAGTTATTCCGATCAAAAATAACATGCAACACTTAAAAACGAGTTTCTTGACACAATATGGATCATGTTGATTATTCAACTATTAATCAAACAATCAATATACAATTGATAAGAGACGTGATTACGCATAATAATCATATGCCCTCAATCTAGACGATCGTCAATGTTATCAATTGCCGTTGGTTGAGTACATTTGGATATCAATTCCCACACATGCGAATATTCACGTGTCCATTATCATCAATTCATGTGAGACGGAGACTTCTGAATCTTCATTTTTTTTGTTGCATTTTCCTTTTTTCTGCTGCTGATACCCTTTTTATTACACTCGATTTTGGTCAAGATATTTATGATCAGTTTGATATGAATGAAGAAAGAAATAGTTGGCATTGTGATAACAGATTGATAACAACAATCAAATGGGATTTCAAAGTATTCGAAGAATCAATCAACCCATCCCTTGTCAATTCCGGAAAAAGTCAAAACATTCGAAATGAAATGAAAATAATGTGTAAAAGAATGAAGTTGAAGCTGTTACAAAAAAACAGAGAAGAAATGTTGTTTGATGTATTAAAGGGGGGTCCCCACCCAATACGGCCATTGATTTATAAGTGATAATAAAACACTGATATAGATGTTTCGTGGTCCATGCGAAACAGAGCGAGAGAGTGTGTGGATCGAGAGACGCAGACATATCGCTTCTTGTTTTTGAATTCGTCGAATTGAGAATATTTCGAGTGTGCTGTTTCCTGTTGAATCATTGCTTCCAAATGACCGCATTTTTTGGCTTTCAGTTTCGTTATTTTTGGCTTTATCCTATATTTTTTGACTTGACTGCTTGACTGAGTATCAAACGCATACTAAAACAAAGGCTAGAAATAGTACATGTGTGCTTCTGAGTCTCGATATATTTTTCTATTTTGTGAATGCGTTTTAGACGTATTTACAGTACCCGAACTGCAAAAATGGTTTAAAATCCTCAGCCTTGCTCTTTTCCTAGTCCCTCTCTTGGTATATATAATACCTATCAGGACCTTAACCTATCCTTGTACCAGGAAACTTGATAGTTGTTCAAAATCAACAACTGAAACCAAGTATCATACTCCTGAAGTCACCGGTTGATCTACGTGTACTATCAGATCAATCATCACGTCATCTAAACTATTATTGTTCTATTTTTGTTGAGTGACCTCTCCCTAATAATCACGTCATCTTCCAAGTCACATCGTGTATTCTAGTTTACTATATAATACCAATAACAATGACCATTCTATCACCATCTATTCCTTCCTTCCTTCCTTAGGTTTAACCACGAACACCTGAATTTCCGGAGTTTATCCTAACTATTGGCACGTACAGTGTCAAAGTACACAGCTTCTGTGATGTCTGGCTATGTGTCACATGATTCCAAAGATTCCAAACATCACATCTCACGTCTTCACACGTGAAGTGTTTACCGTATCACAATTAGGCCACGCCCACTGTTCATATCAATCTGTGACTCCGCCCACTCAACTAGAATCATGATAATCTGATTAAGGTCGATTCATTTGTGATTTCAGGTTGTCGTGCCCTTCCAACACCTCTCCCTATTTCATCATTTCCTTCGTTTCATAACATGAGACATTTCAGAATGCTTTGAGTGTTGTTGTTGTTGTTGTTGTGATGTTCGCCACATCATCTATCTACAGTATACCCTTATCACCTTCTTATCAGTCCATCTCGTCCATTTGAAACCCACCTGATAAATCTCTTGTGTTTTATCTTTGTCGACAGAAGAATGGAGAGGTGGAATGGGGCGAATATGTGATAACGGGTCAATGATAATAATTGATATAAATTGACAATCGAAATAAAGTATCAAGAGTGTTTTTTTTGCAGAAAATGTTTTTTGTTGTGTGCATTTTTGTTAAACCTAATATTGTTAGTTGCTTTGTTAATTTGTAGGATTTACAGATCGAATGATAGATTGTGTATAACAAGAGACGCAGACAACGAAGCTGCTGACATGATAATTTCAGCTTTTGTTAAACTTTTATGCTTTAAAAGTGAATAGTTCAGATTGCTTTCGTCGATTGATTATCACCAAGATAATCAGTAGAGATATCGTTATCAGTAAACTTAACATACCGATCTCGAACGAACATACTAACACATCATACATCAGCTTTCAAAACCAAAACCACCCATACTCTTGCGATAAACTGGTTTATGAAACAAGTCAGTTGATTTTCGAAAGTTATCAATTATCAACCGCCTACAGTAGTATCTTATCAGTTATGACCTTCAATATGGTAGATGGGTAAACATATTTGGGTGGTATTTGTATATAGAGAACGATGATCTGTTACAAATTAATTGTTTCATATTGACTTCCTCATGAGCCCAGTCACTCATGATCTTTTGCCGTCATTTAGGCGAATGCGTTTTGGTTGTTTGGAGGACACTTTAGTCAATTGATGATAGATCAAAATATAGAGATTGATAAGCAATCCAGTTGATTTGAAAGTTCAGCGAAAAGGGTGCATAGCTCCTCCCAATTATCAATACATATATACATCACCTCCAACACCAATTGTTTTACCGGTTATATACATTCATATTTGTATTAGTTAGCAACATTTCTAGTTCCTTCTAATCCTTCTCCTTCCTCCTTTATTTACATATATATACCTCATTTTTTACCCATTTCTTTTTCCTTCAAACATGTCTCAATTACAGAACGACATGTTAAAATCATCAAAATCGATTTCGGTTGAAGATCTACACAGCATCAGTGACTTTGATGATTCGAACAACACAAAGAATACAAAGAAGATAAAGACAGGAGCCGTTCGATGGTATATTTGTGCGATTGTGACTGGATTATTGACACTACTTCAAGCAAATGTACATGTTTATAACTTTACAGTACTATGTATGCAAGAGGAACAAGAGAAGCTTCGAAATGGTTGGTTATAGTCTGAAACTTGTCAGAAATTTCAACTCATAACTTCAGATAGCCTCGCTAAAAACGAAACATTGACAGATGTATTCTTCAATTATGACAAGTTCGAGCAAGATTTATTATTCTCGGCCGCTTATATTGCACCACTTCCATCGACTGTTATCCTATATTTCATGACAAATCGAAGCGGTGTCAAGTGAGTGATAAGATATCAGTAGGTCAAATGTAATTGAACATTTGATGTACTATACTTGATAACAACTGATAATATTGATAATATTTCAGAACCACGTTGATGATCTGCTCAGTGATATCCTTCCTATCTACAGTACTCACTCCAGCAGCCACATACTACGGTTTCTGGTTCCTTTGGGTTGCCCGTTTCTTCCAAGGACTTCCAGCAGCCATTCTCTCAATTGTAGTATCCGTAGTCACTTCCCATTGGTCAACACTTGGTGAGAATGGTGTATACGTCTCCATCCTTGCCGCCCACTATCAAATTGCACCCCTCCTCACCATGCCACTATCCGCCATCATGTGTAATTTATCCGGTTGGAGTTCGGTGTATTATACACAAGGAACTATCACAGCCATATTTATTGTACTGTTTGCGATATTCTACACTGATAGCCCGGCTGATAACAAGTTCCTATCAAATGGTGAACTGAAAAAGATTGAAGATGGAAAGTCATTGGAGGAGAAACACGTCGAGAAGTCAAAGACGCCGTTCGTTGCCATTCACAAGGACTCGTCGGTTTGGGCGATCTGGTTGACATCAGTCGGTGGTACCATCGGATTCTCGATCTTCCTTCAATATGGACCAACATACCTCAACAAGGTACTTCACTACAATCTATCAACAACCGGATGGTCAGCTGCAATTCCATATATATTCTCATGTGTTGCTCGTATTGCTGCTCAACCACTCTCCGCCAATTGTTCATTCCTTGGTGAACGACTTGCCGCCATTGTATCCACCACAATCAGTCAAGGCACCATGGCAATCTGTTTCCTTGTTCTTATGTTCATCCCACAAGATTGGAGTTCAGTTGGTCAGCTATGTTACTCTTTGGTCATTGTTGCCAATGGTTTGAATGGTGTTGGTATCACCCGTAGTGCCCAACTCGTTTGTAAACAACATCTATCCTTCGTCTACACCGCCCGTAGCTTCTACAATTTCACCGTCGGCCTTCTCCTTCCATTGCTTGTCAGTTTCGTTGCACCAAATGACACACATAGTGAATGGACTCGTCTATTCTTGTGAGTTTATATCACTTATCACTTCTTATCATTATCCTAATCATTTTCAGAATCATCTTCTGTGTTGTCTTCGTATCCAATTTGATCTTCATAATTTTCGCCAAAGCTGAAGCTGCACCATGGACAATCGGAACAGTCGAAGTTGATAATCGAAGCGAGTTCAGTTGTGAAGAACAACGAAGAGAGGGAGAGGAGAAGTATTAGGTTTAGATAAGTAGATGGATCGACATAGTATCTAGATAGGTACTTAATATTTTGTACATATTAACATTCTTTGGATATACATTTATTATACGGGTTCCATGAGAAATGCTTTGAATTTTTCCATTGTGATATAATTGATATCATTTCATATGTATGTATTGATAATTCACACCAATAAAGTTTCAAAATCTTCATTTTTTCATAACATACGTGAATATACGTTTCAACACAGTGATAATTTCGAAATCAAAGTGATTTTTTTCTATAACATCTTGATTACCGTCATCTTATCAGCCTGCTCCTTTAATACAGTATCCCCTGTAGTTGTTAAAATCTTCAGCGAAAGAGGAGTGTGCCTTTAAAACAGTATGCCAATTGGCTACGGTTTAAAGGCGCATAAAGACTAAATGGCATCGTAAATTGTTTGATACTGATAATGCAAAGTTCAAAAAGTGGAAACTTCGACAGTTGTCAGTGGAGCGAACTTGCCAACACACTCATCCAACAAAACCTTCTGCCAGTCTGATTCATCGTCCAATCGCATCAAAATACACTCGAATTGGTTTCATTTCATTCGAAATACAAACATGTATTTGTTTCTTGTGTTGTTTCTGCGACCCCCGACCGGGCCGAGACATCTCAATAATAATACAAATAGGCGATGGGGTATTGTTGTTGCAAAAAGGTATCCCGTTCCAATATATTAAGATGACCCTTCCTTATTTCAATTCGTTGCTTATCCCTCCCTCAATACACTGCCAACCGGAATAGCCATTCACTTCTGAAGGCCGTCTATTGTTTGGAATTGAGCAGCAGTGACAAAAACACGGGGAAGAAGCTCGTCCTGGTTTCATTCAATGAACGGCAAGTCTCCTTGTTTTTTCTGTGTTTTGTCATTTTTCAATCACGAGGTAGATCACAAAGTTATGTGCATATAACTACAAAATGTTGCTCTTTTCCCTTCATTTGTCCTCCCGTTCTCCTCCTCCTTCCTTCCTTTAAACACAATCCGATTAACAATGTATTTCAACAATACTTTGCTAAATAAGGTTCGAATTCTATTGTTCCATCTCCTTCTCCATCTTCCTTCTTTGACCTATTCCTTCCATATAGTTTATTTTATCATTCCTTCTTCTTTTCCTTCATCCTTCGCCGCCACTTCAGTTGTTTTTTTGTGTCTCGTTGAGCTCTTAAGGATAGATCACGATTAGCCTTTTTGATTGTCCGCTTATTTTTTGATGAAAAAGATACACTATTAATTCGATCTGATATATTTTATTGGAACAATTTCGATATTATTCATTTGTTCTGATATTCATTGTGAGTTAGGTTTATATTCATCTTGATTTGAGAATGCACTTTTTTTCTGAAAATATCTCACCACGAATGTGATTGACTTTCCTTTAAATACCATGTTTCTATTTTCGTGTTGGAATATTACATAGATATTGTTATGCGCCTTTAAAACAGTGTACCTCTAACCTAGATTACTGTATTAAGACACAGAAGGATACAGTGTATCTACAGTATCAAACACATTTGTTATTCTGGTCGAAACTCTAACGTTTTCCCATAGTGTTCATATTTTCTTGTTAGTATATCCCTAGACTATTTGTATTGCGCCTTTGATACAGTGTCGAGTACTGTATCAAAGGTTCATATGGAAAAGTCATATCAACAGTATCACCTATCATTCTAGTCAAGACACAATCCAAACCAACTGTTGACCCTTTGATACAGTACCGCCTACGACTGTATCAAAGGATCAACAGCTTCCTGAAACATCTTTGTGGTCTCACAACGAAAACTAAACATTTTGTTGTTACAGTATGACAATAAGGAAGAAGAAAGAGAGCACAATGACGACAGCGAGTTGGAGTTACAAGAATGCGTTCTTCGCATTCAATCCCTCATATGGTTTTCAACTCAACAATAATCATCCAAACAAAAAGTTAGAGAGGAGGAAGAAGAAACATCAATAATTATACATTTTTGACCACCATCGGAGCCAGTTATTCTCTCTCTCGAAAACCGTGTTAACAACCACAATCAGTCATCTCTAATCCTCTCTTATCACCATACTATCTCGCCACATCGGCTCTTGAAAATCTGCGCACACAAATGCGTGGCTAGGGTGGAAATGTAATGGAAATAATGAAAAAGACACAACAACACTTGTATTGAATTCTTTCTCTTTCTTTCCTATCTTTTCGTTTCCCCATATTTCACCCAAAATTATCGGCCCAATTTGTGCCGCCTATTTCGGGCCGCCTACGGTCATTCTTCTACTCATTACTGTGAAATTGGTCAAACTGGGCGCTGTCGACGCATCGGACGATATCAAAATTGTGTCGGTCGAGGATAAGATTCTTCAAAAGTATAAAAACCATTATCATATCATATCAGATATTATCAGTTCTATTACATTTCCAGCCGCCGCCAAAATAACGCGTCAACGACATTGACAACTGGCTCCGGCGGTGGGCGGTATGCATTATCAGCTTTTTTTGTTATCAGTGATAAGGATTTAATCATAATATTTCAGTTCCAACTCATCCTCATCATCCGGAGCTACAACTATAAGTGATTGTGCATCTAGTGATGTTGGTCATTTGGAGCATTATCCTGATAAGTGAGTTCTTTTCTTGCAGTATCTGTGGTTTTCGAATTTGTGCCTTTAATACAGTATACTGAACGACTATGAGCACAGATAAACTGTATTGAAGGTGTATATCCTTCTTTCTGAAAACTTACTAAACCTAAACCTACCTGTGATTTGATGTCACTCTTTTCACGCATACAATATTCATACCATTACAATATTTTGGCTATATTTGCTCATATCCTTCATCAATATTCCATACCGGATCGTGTTCAAAATATTCATGGTGCATATATTACCAATACTACTGTACTAGTATTACTGTACTAATCTCCATTTATAAACCTCAGTCCAAAAAGTGATTGTATCTGCATCCAAAGTATTTCGTAATTTAATGTAAATATTTGGGATGTGTGTCCGTCGGCTACTTGAGTGTTTTGGCGGGGGCCAACAACACAGAGAGGGCGGTAAAACGGTTTTGTGTGTGAAAACAAATGAGAGGAACCATAGCAAAAGTGACCATCAAATGAGATTGAGAGATAAGGAGATGGAGCTCAAGTGTCATGTACTTATCAGGAAGGAATAGGTCAAAGGATTTCCAGGGATTTAGTATGGAAATACGGCGAACTCAGTTGTCATAATCTCTTATGCACCTTTAATACAGTATGCTGAAATGACACAAAAGTATCTGTACTTCATTAAAGGAGCATACCCTTCAAGCCCAACTGCACATGTGTCTCTCATTGAAAATTTTCTTTGAACAGTATTCCGATACAAGGAATTTAACTGAAATTGAGAATAACTTATCAGTTTTCTTAGGATGTTCCTTTAATACAGTATGATGAAGTAATAATCCAAACCGTTGTACAGTATTCAAAGGCGCATACTTGAAATAGGCCATTGGAACATTTTTTGTAAACCATGTAAATGATGGGTCTCACAGCGAAAACTTTTCGTGGAAGTGTGTTTTCACTGTATGACCCGAATAACAAAAAAGTGATATCAGCCACCCCCTCGCCTTTCAACTTTGCAAGTTTTTTGTCATTATTTTTCATCCCTTGCAAAAAACGCCCCTCTCTATCATCATCCTACCTGACATGTGTTAATTACTCAAGTTACCATCCGTATCTCTGCGTCTCTTCACCTCACACACTATTTCTCCATTCCTAGAAAGTAATCCGAGTTACCTATCATCGATACTGTCTGCGTCTCCGATCATCGTTTGACACCTACCTCAAATGTGTCGCCAGACGACCGGAAGAAACCGGACGAAAAGTGGGCGGAGCCTAGGGAAATGCACATGGAGCAGGCAACACAAAAAACGGGAGGAAATGCGAGAAAAAGAGAAGGAGGAGATGGTGACGAGATAGATTTATTATCATCTCGAGTAGTCACATTTCATGCTCATTATCTGTACTATGATAATAATTACAACCTGATATTCACCTTATCACTGACTGATATTATTGATATTACCCAATAAACACCCTCGCTGATAATGGTCGATTATTCGATTACAAAGATATTGGAGCGAGATCGAAAGTATGTTTTTTTATTCGGATAAATAGTGTGCAAAATGAAGAGACGCAGTTTGTTTTCTTATCTCGTCAAAATCTGTCATAAAAAAGTGGTGGCGGCATATATGAAAGTGAGTGCGAATTTGAAGAGCTCGGCGAGCAGGAGCAGGGCATTGTTACATTCAACCATGTTCAAACACAAATATATGGCCATATATACACGATACGAGGCGATTAAAAAGGCGAACCGAGACAATGCAATTCACACCATGTTCAGATATTTTTTGTGTTGTTTCTTGGAACTGGATTGGTTGTGTATTGTTAGGTTAAAGGTGTTGGAGAAGGAAACTGGAAGAATTTAACCGATCTTGTTAGGATTGAGAGAAACAAGTATTGTTAATCCGAAGCAAATGCGCTCTATCGCAATAGTTTGAAAAGTTAGGCCATCACTGAAATTTTAAAACTTTTTTGTGGAAACTTCTGAATAGTGCGCCTCTCCAATTTTTTTTTTGAAATATTTTTGAGTTTTAAAAAACATCGAAAATACGTTTTATAGCGATTTTTGCTGATAAAAATGTTTTCAAAGCTGTAAAATTTCATAAAAGTTGATTATTCCGTAGTTATTTGCGGTCATAACGTCTGAAATAGCATAACATACCTGTTCGTGTGAACTGCGATTCCCACAATCGCCTAATTTTTAAACTTATAGCAATAGAGCGTACTTGCCAATCTGCTCATCAATTGACAATACCATCCATTTCTTTTCTCATTCTAATTGTTAATCACCTTATCAACAAGTCCTTCTCAATTGTTTTCACTCCAAACTTGTTTCTCCTCCTCCTTCTTCCTCATTTTCCAAAATGCCCATTTGTTTGCCTAATTGCTCACTCCCCACGCATAATCACTTTCTCTGGTAATAACGAAATGTCTCAATTCACGCCGAAAACCGGGTGAATGGTTTGCAATTGGCTCACTCACTGATTATCATTATGTGTTGCGCAATAGACAACATTTTCCGAAATTAGGGAAGGGACACATGATACGTGATACTTGAAACTAACCAACCACTCCATCATGAGGAGGGGACAATAGGGAAACGACACAAAAAATCTTGTTTCGATATACTAATGTAAGTGATCTAAGAGTTGATCTTTTTTCAGGAATTCGCGTCTTGCTGCCGTTTTTGCTGCTCTTTTCATCTTAACACTTATCATATCAATATCATTTATCACGATTGTTGCCATTTTATCCGATGGATTTACGACACTTATTACTGGTGAGTTATGGAGAAAGTGCGCTCTATTGCTAATGGGTCTTGAAGCGAAAATTGAAGTTTTTGGAGTTAGGTCTGTGCGGTAGAGCGCAATTGCGTACTATGATTTGTTGACATGTATCACTTTCCATCGAGGAATGCTTTACCTGTACCTTTAATATCTATACGGTATTAAAGGCACATACCTGAATGCTACCTTTTCCAGAATCTGTAGAACTCTAAAACCTTCATAACTCTAGGGTGCGCTTCCGTAAACCGATTTCATTTAAAAACTGTTTTAGAGGCATGCGCCTTTGATACAGTATATAGTAATTCCAAATAGTCATACGGTATTAAAGGAACATGTTCTTCACTATACCATTTTGCGAGCTATGAATTTTTCAGGCGACGACCTCTGCCCCGATCACAGTGATTCGAACGAGCACTCGAACAACCACAATTCCTATTATTCATCCGACAATTCGACATGTCTCACACCCGATTGTATCCGATTATCTGCCAATTATCTCAACAATATGAATCGAAATGCGAATCCATGTGAGGATTTCTACGAATTCGCATGTGGCAAATACGCCAATCGACGAGTAATTGCGGAACACGAAAAGAAAGTGACGGTGTTGAGCGAAATGAAACGAGAAATGGATCGACATTTGAAAGATATACTGGAGAAAACATCGAGGGAAAATAGTACGCGGTCGATGAAATTGGCACAAATATACTTTGACTCGTGTATGGATGAATTTGGACAAGATGAATTAGGTGTACAACCACTTATGTCAATGATATCGAATCTCGGTGGATGGCCACTTCTCACAAATGCCCGTTTTGATTCGATCGACTTTCAATGGGAAGTATTAGCGGGTCATTTGGCATTACATGGTGTTGATGGAATATTTCGAGTATTTGTACATTCTAGTTTTGATGATAGTGATAAGCATGTACTGATGGTTTGTTATCATATCACAAGGATATTATCATCATGAGTTCATTTTCAGTTCTCCCCTCCAAAACTGTTCCTCGAAAAAAAGAAGTTCTATCGCGAAGTTCCATCCTCAAATGTATATCTGCAATACTATCGACAATATATATTATCACTATTATCACTACTTGGAGTTGATATGGAGGATGAAACTGGAGTGATTGAATATCAAGTTGATGATATTATTGATTTCGAGAGACGAATTGCTAATGTAACTCCTTATCATTCTGATCACTTATCATATCAATCAATTTTCAGCTCACTAGAATAGAGTTATCACGTAATCACAGCTCTATCAATAATATGATAAGTTTCGGTGATTTCAAAAGAAAATATGATAAGATCAATTGGGATGCATATTTCAATGAAGAAATGAGAAGTAATTTGGGAAGAATGCCAGATTCACTAGTGATAAATGTTGTTGATATCAACTATTTTGATAGTCTATATTCACTTATCAAATCAAAACCATTGAGTTCAATCAACAACTACTTGATGTGGTGTCTAGTATCAAATTATGATGTATATCTACCTGCCAAATATCGACGACCGATGCTTGATTTTAGACAAAAGATGTATGGATTGAGCTCTGATGTAAGTACTGTTATCAGTTATCAATATTCTTATCATTATCAGGATCCACTATGGGAAGTATGTGTTGGAGAAGTACGAGACAATCTAGCAATGCCATTATCCACCGAATATGCTCATAAGTTTTTCACGAAACGAGACAAGAAAGTTGTGAGTATCTAGTGATTAGGTATTGATAAGAAAATGATAATTGATAGGCGGAAGATATGATAAAAGATCTGAAGAAAGCAATGGAACACACTTTGTTGAATGCCGATTGGATTGATGAATCGACGAGAGAAGCAGCGTTGATGAAATTGGATGAGATGGGACATAAGATCGGGTTGGTGATTGTCTTATCACTTTATCATTTTTTAATCAATTCCAGATTCCCTGACTCGCTACTCAATGAAACTGCCGTCCTCCTCCCATATGCTGGAGTTCGTCTAACCGCTAATCAGTATTTTGATAACGCCGTATCACTCAAGAAAGCTGCTTATCGGTATCACTATCATATCACTAATCTCTTATCAGTTGATCATTTTCAGAGAAGCTCTTTCAAAACTACACCGTCCTCCATCTGTAATCGACTGGGCATCACCTATCATAGCCGTCGATGCTTTTCATTATTTCACTGGAAATGAAATCAGTATGATAACATTTCTTATCACTTATCAGTTGATAATATGGTTACAGTATTCCCTGCCGGTATCCTCCAATTCCCAATGTTTGTACCCGACGCACCAGCATTTGCCAATTATGGAGCAATTGGAATGGGAATTGGACATGAGATCACACATGGTTATGATGATTTGGGTACTATCAACTGGAGCTAAACCTAAAAATTCTTATCCTTCAGGTGCGCAATACGACGAAAAAGGCAATTTACGTGGTTGGTGGCACACAGAAACAATGACAACATTCCAGAAGAAGAAACAATGCTTCCAAGCACAATATGGTAGTAAAATAGAACCAATAACTGGAAGAAAAGTTGATGGAAAAATGACGATTGGGGAGAATATTGCGGATAATGGAGGATTGAGAGTAGCATATCAGGCATATCAATTGAAATTGGACAGGGAGAAAGAGACAATGAGACTACCTGGATTGACTGATTTCAGCCCTAAACAACTGTTTTTCATCGCCTATGCTAATGTGAGTCATGCGCCTTTAATACAGTATACTGATAACAAGATATTTGCAGACATGGTGTGAAGCATTGAAACCATCGGCAATTGATCATATCATGGATACGGATGTTCATTCATTGGGCATGTTCAGGTTCTTATCACCTTATCACCTTATCACAATTATCATCATTCCAGGGTCAACGTACCACTCCAAAACCTGCCAGCATTCTCAAAAGAGTTCGACTGTCCCATCGGTGCCCCAATGAACCCATTCGAAAAATGTCGAATTTGGTGATAACAAAACAACTGATAACACTATCATTAATCTACTGCAATTCATTGATCTCTTATCAATATTTATATCATTTATCAATCTATATTATTTTTGCACACATTTCGGGTTATTTCCATACAGTTTTTTGATGTTTATTGTGCCAATAAATACATTTCGTCAGTTGATCATCTATGGAGACTACAGATGGATGTGACTGATAAGATACAAGTGATTGATAAGAGATATGATAATAATTATTCGATCATCCATTTGCTTATCAATCCACACATCAACACTGTTCCATGACTTTGAGATATTTCCTTGTTTTTGGGTAATCATATTTTTGTGATAATTCCTTATCAATTTTGTGATAACAGATGTTTCATAGCCGCAATATTATGCAAAACAGCAAATGAGAAATTGATAGATTGTTGTATGCATGATCCGGAAATTGATAAATATTGTGCCAATAAATATTGCAATTTTGGAAGTATCAATCAATTGATGGTTAGTTGATTGCACTCCAGCTGAGTATCAAATGCCATGAATATACCATAATATTTCGTATCGAGACCCAATACTTTTTCAGGTCCTACCGTTCATCGCGGAATGTGGACCTCGCGGAAATACAATTTCAAGAGTATGGGATTGTATCAGCTCGAAACATGATCACAGTGCATGTTGTACCAATCAGGTACGTACTTTTGAATTGAGAAAGTTCAGTAGGGCGTGCTTGCAGCAACTCTATTAGACCAGAGATTCAACTGTTGGCTGAGTATCAAACGTACCCAGCAGCATCAATGTACTTGAAATATTACATAGTGATCTCAAACCAGATTTTGTGAACTTTTGTAAAGTGTTTCCGATATTTCTAGTCTGATACTATCACTCTTATCACCTTATCACTACAAGAGAGTGTATCTAGCGAGAGAAGCAGACAATATATTCATTTTTCAGGGTGTATTGCCATTCTGTATTCCATTCTGTAATGCGGCTAAATCCGTGCCAACCGATATACTCAAATATGGCATCTGCACAAACGAGTTCGACAAATATCGCCTATGTTTCCGTACCCACTTAAAGCATCACGACGCGATTCGACAATAATTATCCCAAAATCCTCTAATGATTATTCTGCTGCATATATATAAAAACGAAACGATACAACACAAAAATTTTGTTTGGCTGTGGTCATTGAGAACTGGTTTCGCCTGCTTATCATAGCAGAAAACGAAAGGAACCGACGAAAACGCATACATGATATGCCTCCTTTTTCTTCTTTTTGTTTCGGATTGATACATTATCCGTTTCATTATTATTATTGTTCCACCATTTTCCAATAGCGTAACAATCCGGTTCCAATTGTTTCCATTTTTTCAAAGATATCGAATAGGATGAGAGCATTCAACTGTTGGCTGAGTATTAAACGTCTCTTGCAGCATCGAGGCAGATCAACCTATCAATATTACAACATGATCTCAAACCAGCTTTATTGAACTTTTGAAAAGTCCGTACATCTCTAGTCTGATACTATCACTCTTCACCGAATAGTTTTCCAATCATCAAATATCAATTCAGAATTACCATTTTGTTTACTAAATTCATACTATATATGGTCACCTTGAAACAAACAAAAAGTTCAACTTTACAGTTTTTCTTCACTTTCCCTATGTATATCACATCACTTTACACTACTCGAAATGACTCATAAACTGATACAAAAAGCGATTCGAAAAACGGTTTTCAAATCAATTTGAATACTACTTTCATTTTAATGTGTCCTTGGCCTTCATTCATTTCAATTCATTTCGATCATAAGTCATTTAAACCATCTGTTTATTCCAGTATGAAATCCCTATTCCTTCTTCCATTTATCATCGGTTTTGTGAATTGTCAAGGATGGCAATGGAATCCATTCCAACAATGGCAACAACCACAACAAGTTGCTGGATGGCAACAGCCACAACAACCACAATGGGGAGCATTCCAACAACCACAACAGACTGTGGTGGCACATGGTGTCACGAATGCAGTGCAGGATAGGATTCAACAAATGTGAGTTGCCCATCAGTATAATGAGGCTGGATGCAAGTTCGCCCTGATGAAAATGATTGAGTCCATCCGAATCGAGTTGTGATCGATAATTTTTGATATGCGCCTTTAAGACAGTATGTAGTTTTTAGTTATGCCATAGGTTACTGTATTAAAGGCGCACACAGAGTTTTGTAAATATGCATAGTGAATGAAGCCACTGTCGGCAGACATTTTTTGATATGTGCCTTTAAGACGGTGTTGATATAGACTACTGTATTAAAGGCGCACGAATGAGCAGTGGTAGTAGTGGATCTAAAACAAAATTTTGATTCGTATCGAACCGATAATTTTCACAATCCTCCATCTATGTTCCATATTTTCAGCTACGGTGTGCCTGGCCGCAGAAATGCCAATCAAAAGCTCCGCACCTGCTGTCGTTCCCTAAAAGACGCCGACGTCGAATGTCGTCGTAAATACTGTGACTTCGAGGCATTCCGCCCTGATCAAGTACTCGGATATCTTGGTGAATGTGCACCAAAAGGACCAACAGTCGGCCAAATGTGGGATTGTGCATCGTCACGTGCCGATCACACGGCATGTTGTCAACGACAAGGTGTTATGCCGGCATGTATGGCGTACTGCGAAACAACAAACGGTGTACCAACTGATTACCTCAAATATGCATTGTGCATTGGACAATTCGATCGTATTCGATATTGTTTCGCTGAATATCTTCAATCACATCCAAATATCAAGGGAGATACATAATTATATATCAAATGTGTTGATTTGTTTTTTTGTATATTTATATTGCTTTATTGTCCATTTTTCGACCATCCTCAATAAACATCTTATTAATAAAAAGTGTCTTATCAGTCGGTGAACTCTCTTATCAGTACCGAGTGTCAATCTGGAAAAGTGTGCGCCATTCGGTTCATTCCCTCCCTTAACTTTACCTATATTTGACACAGATGTATTTATTTGCTCACAAATATTCTGCTCAATTCTATGATTTCTATATTTGGATCGGCTTATTTTCGGGTTATAAAAGACACCACGCAAATGGCCACTGATATGGTGAGAGTGTGTGTGAAGTGAGAGACGCAGACACTATATTTCAATATAAATTTACTCGAAAGATTTGTAAAATGATTCATTTTCTGACGCAAAACTATGTTTGCTTCTCCATTTCGTTCATGTTCACATATTTCTTGCCTTTCCATTCCATTCTATCATCATTTTCATTTTGATCAATCAATTATTTCTTGTGATAACTACTGATTATGGGTCAATTATCATATGATTATTACATAACTCCCTCACTCCACATGTTTGTTCTATTCATTTGTTTTTTGGTTCAACCTACGATACTATTGTTGTTGTTGTTGTTTGGCTCACGATACAATATGATTAGGCACCATACTTAAACCTAACCTCTGCAGTCATTCTTTCTTTTATGAGTTCCGTTTTGTTTGGATGCCAGTTTCAGCAGAAAACGAGCGTCATTTTCCGAATGACTGTAATATTATGACTGTTAGTGTTTTATTGCCACTTTTATTACGGCTGTTCAGTTTTATGGATACTGTTTATTATTGACTTTCTGATTAGCATGAGGAATGGTTAAACCTAATAGTTTGATAGGTTCAGGGATACGCAAGCTCGCTGATAGTCTTCGAGGAATACCGTATTTTCAGAAAATAGAGCCGTGAGAAATGCCTTGATAAAGCTTTCCCACGGTCTATTGAGAAATAATAGAATTTAGGTTAGGATTATTTTATCAACTCCACATATGATTTAGAACATTTCGACAATCTCTCGGAACAAAACAGTATTTATTGGGACATGCTCCTTTAATACAGTATACCGATTTTCATTGATGTGTAGTCTGTGTTTTAGAGTCACAGAGCTTCGTAAACTGAGAGCAGAGGGTTAATTGGTATACAACCAATAAAACATATAAATTCTATAAAAAAAACTGTATACATTGCTCACAATAAGATTTTTATGATTTTTTTTGACTGTTGATCGTCGCCATACAGTATACTAAAATTGCGACACTTTCCCTCTGAGTCTTTCGGACCTTGCAGTTTCATTATATAGGTTTAAGAATAGAACAGTTGTTCAAATAGGTCTTTACACTATCCAGAACACCGAAAAAGTTTCCTAACGAACTTTTGATTTTTCGAAATTCCACGAAAAGATGATCAAAGAATGACATCAACTTGTAGGAAGCATACGTGTCACTTTCAAAATACCACACATTAAGTACATGTTTGAACATGTCGAAAGGGCAATATTTGCACAAAAGTTCGATATTTAAAGACATTCAAAAGTTCGTATTTCTGGAAAGTTGAAGGGCAAACTTTTACATTTTTGTTGAAATGCAAAAGTCAACGAATTGAAAACAATAGTTGATTTCGTGATATTGTCAACAAAAAAAGGTAAATAACCTTTCAACTACTCCTCAATTCTTTCGTTTCCCAACAACTAAAACAAACAATAATTTAGTGACACATATATAAAATCTATTTGTTTTATAATTCTTCCTCGAAAAAAAACACAACCGGTTCATTTCGCGAATGAATTTAACCTCCCGAGTAAAAGTATGGTTTCAGATGATATCTTGAGTAACAATCTCGTCATACTCCTTCCATTCCTTCCATTCCTTCCTCACTTAACCTAATCCCATTTTGCCTCATCAACAGACCTAGTAACCTTCAAATATCCTGTTTCATTTTTCCCTCAATTTTCAAATATTTCTTGTCACTTTTGATGTATATTCTAACTGAATAAGATGTGTTTTTTTCTGGAAAACTAGTTATTTCGTTCTCTTTTCTCTTTTCCCATTCCCATTCTATCGAATGTCACCTTCCAACTTTGAAGATTCGTTTTCTCTATCACTCTCTCTATATTACACACTATTTCTATCGATGTATGATAGTTGATAGTTTCATCCGTTTCTCTCGTTTTTATACTTTTTCGTTTTGATATTTCCATAATAGTGTACTATTACATATTGACAAACTATGAAATATTTAGGACAACAAAAAAGGATGGAAAAAGTCCGATTTACTGTATTATTGGATCGACCATTTTATCAGCCAGGGCAGTATATTGAGGTGAGTCATAGATTCATAGATTCATAGATTCATAGATTCATAGATTCATAGATTCATAGATTCATAGATTCATAGATTCATAGATTCATAGATTCATAGATTCATAGATTCATAGATTCATAGATTCATAGATTCATAGATTCATAGATTCATAGATTCATAGATTCATAGATTCATAGATCCATAGATTCATAGATTCATAGATTCATGGATTCATAGATTCATAGATTCATAGATTCATAGATTCATGGATTCATAGATTCATAGATTCATAGATTCATAGATTCATAGATTCATAGATTCATAGATTCATAGATTCATAGATTCATAGATTCATAGATTCATAGATTCATAGATTCATAGATTCATAGATTCATAGATTCATAGATTCATAGATTCATAGATTCATAGATTCATAGATTCATAGATTCATAGATTCATAGATTCATAGATTCATAGATTCATAGATTCATAGATTCATAGATTCATAGATTCATAGATTCATAGATTCATAGATTCATAGATTCATAGATTCATAGATTCATAGATTCATAGATTCATAGATTCATAGATTCATAGATTCATAGATTCATAGATTCATAGATTCATAGATTCATAGATTCATAGATTCATAGATTCATATATTCATAGATTCATAGATTCATAGATTCATAGATTCATAGATTCATAGATTCATAGATTCATAGATTCATAGATTCATAGATTCATAGATTCATAGATTCATAGATTCATAGATTCATAGATTCATAGATTCATAGATTCATAGATTCATAGATTCATAGATTCATAGATTCATAGATTCATAGATTCATAGATTCATAGATTCATAGATTCATAGATTCATAGATTCATAGATTCATAGATTCATAGATTCATAGATTCATAGATTCATAGATTCATAGATTCATAGATTCATAGATTCATAGATTCATAGATTCACCTCCTAATGCACCGAGCATGATATAAACATCAAGTTGAAATGGGAAATTCAACCAACTGAAACCACCATAACTAGTCCCGGCAATGGCGGGGAAGAATATATAAGGAGTACATAATACTGAAAAGTTGAAATCACAAATCATAGTCCAAATGTGTAAATTCATCATATGTGGAATAGTTGTCTTCATATTATCCGGTGACTTTTTAATCATTAGAAATAGTGCATAACTTGATAATAACATTGATAATAATGATCCGATATGACTAGCTTTTGATAAGAAATCAGGAGTTTCGAATAGTGATAATGTCTGTGGACACTTTGTGAAATTAGTGTGATAATATGCTTCCATTGTATTAAAGCTGACATATTGGAAGAATATGTTAGTGAAAAAGCATGTTAGACAGGTGAAATAATCACTTATTTTTGAACTGCACGTCATATGATAGATTCATAGATCCATAGATTCATAGATTCATAGATTCATAGATTCATAGATTCATAGATTCATAGATTCATAGATTCATAGATTCATAGATTCATAGATTCATAGATTCATAGATTCATAGATTCATAGATTCATAGATTCATAGATTCATAGATTCATGGATTCATAGATTCATAGATTCATAGATTCATAGATTCATAGATTCATAGATTCATAGATTCATAGATTCATAGATTCATAGATTCATAGATTCATAGATTCATAGATTCATAGATTCATAGATTCATAGATTCATAGATTCATAGATACTTCTCCAGGGTCATGTCATCTGTGATCCCCACCACCCCATCCTTGTCGATTGTGTCGAAGGTCATCTACATGGTGAAGCCCTGTTCCATCTCCCAAAAGAGCACCAATCTGGCTCCAAGACGAGAGTGGTTGTAGATGAGAAAATAGAGTTATGGAAGTATTGTTCATTGAGTGAAATGCTCGGATTAGATGTATTCTACGATGAAAATCAAAACAAACAAATCGAAAAAGATCAATGTAATTCGGTTATCGAAACTTCCACAACATTTCCCATCCGAATGAAAACCCCGAACTTTGCTCCTCCAACTTTCCAATGTCCTGGCAGTCCTATCAATGTTCGATTTGTACTCGAGGTATATTCAACTGTCTGCGTCTCTCTTATACCACACTATTTCTTTTAGATCAAATTATTACATGAAGGCAAAAAAGTGGCAAATCATGAAGAAAACCTGGTCGTTTTAAACTATCAGAATATCAAAAGAACATACTCACCAAAGCCCATATCTTTCCCAAAAACATTTCATTTTCCAAAGTTAGTTTAATCAACTGATAATGATATCACTTATCACTTATCAGATGTCGATCGATATTCGTGGAGACACTACTTCATACTGATGTGTTCAATACAACTGATAAGATTGAGAGCTCTATCAATATATCTAATAAGTAAGGTGTTATCAATTTATCACTGATATCTTATCACTTTTCAGTTGGAAACAGTCAATCAAATATGTTCATTTGAATATTGTTAGGAAGATATCAGCATTGAATGCAAAGAATGAAGTGATTGAAACTGTTAAGATTGATACAACGGGTAATCAACTGATATGTTATCACTGATAATGATATATCATTCAGGTGTTGGATTACCATCAGATAAGCATAAAATAGCAGTCGGAGAGAGTTATTCATTCCGTCCGATATTCAATATACCGGCACTTCCACCGAATGTCAATGTCAATGGATTGTTCAAAACTGATTATGCATTGAAGATAAGTGTCGGAAGAGCACATAATTTTGTATTGGCATCATATGAAATACCGATTACAATAACAACATTCGAATTGGATGAGAAGAAAAGTTGTAGAGAAGGTAGGTAATTCAGAAATATGATGGAGTTCTACTGGTTTCATCTGAAGCGATTTGAAAATTTGCGCATCGGAAAGTGAGCTACAGTACTCCTAGAAATAATACTTATATGAAAATGTTCGAATCACACTATGTTTGTATTTTTAGCTGTGGGAAGCGATTTGTATGAAACCGATAACAAAATTTCTAAGTTTCCAAAACTTCTAAATCTGAAAAATAAGCACATTGATGTTTCTTGATCGTAATAGCTGTAGCTAATACAATTTAAAGCTGAAAAATACAAAAATATTATGTTACCATTGTTTTAAAACTTTCTATCAGAAAACTCGTATTTATTCCTATTATCGGTTTCAAATGAATCGATCCCTCCGTTGTAGGTTTACGCAGCCACTACTCTGTGTGTGCCTTTAAACTGTAGTCTAAAACACAACTAAAATTACGGTACAACCTTTAAAAAGGCACACATCTCAAAGATTTTTTGGGGTTTTCTAGGCCACGAGGGTCGATCCTTATGGGAACGATAGTAGTTGATTCAGGCGAGAGCCATTTCAGTTTTTTTGGAAAGGTGTTTTTTGAGAGAAGCCATAAGCCATAAAATTCCCGTTAACGGTACTGAAAGTAACTCGAGAACACGTGATGGTCGAAATTTTTGTGTTTACAGCTGTCTCAGGCTCTGTCATAAAAATTGATGATGCAGTCAAGATGATTTTCGAGAAGTTTGATAAAACATTCTGATAAAACCAAAGGTCGCCAAATTGGTTTTTAAAAAAGCCTTCAAACTGTTAGTCATAAATTCCATTTCCGCCTTTAGTTATCATCTGTGCCTTTAATACAGTCACCTAGATAATATTGCCCCAAGATATGGTGTTAAAGCGCACACAAAACACGGTTCGAGTCAGTCTGTGTTCCTTCCCTCTTTCGATTAAACTTTCTAGCCTAGTTACGAAATATTGTGCCTTATACATAAACAGACTACATCCATTCCCTTTGTAGCCTTGTTTGTCACCTTTCTATCCTTCCTTCCTTCCTTTCTATCCATCCATTTTTGCAGATGTTCTCATCGATCTATCAACCAACAGCACAGTTTTAATGGATCTACTTTAAATCAAACAAACACATCATATTTATTGACAATTAATATAATAAACGGATTTTGATAATGATAATGGATGATAAAGCATGTTGAAACGAGGCGAATATTTCTCAATTGAGACGGGGGTGTGTTAAAGTCACAAAATACACAGATAAACTATTGCACTACGGTAGATAATATCATATTATGATTACTTCGGTGGATTTTGTGACGGACTTGGGATCGATGTGGAACCGACGATAGTGGTTGGCTGGATTTCGACGACTGGGGTGGATGACTCGGTTGGTTCTGAAATAGGTTTAGGTTGGATGTTGACTGAGTATCAAATGATTTCATGCTTATGGGTTACTGTAGGTTAATTTCCATGCGAGACCCTAACTTTAAAGGCACATGCATATTTTGCATACCTTGACCTATAATCTCAGTCTCTTCAGTCATTTTCTGAAGTGACGCAACAACTGCAATCGTCTTATTCAACTTCAATGAGTTTCGACGCTTTTCCTTCTCTATATATCATCATGACGTGTTATCACTTATCACTCTTATCACTTACCAATTTTCTTAATCTCAACATCAGTTGGTCCGGTTAATGATCGGATCCTTCCACCGAGAAGTGCACTACCCCATAGAGATGGTGCATCGAGTGTCTCCATTGGTTTGCCGTTGATCAACTTTCTGCCATCTGTAATCACAATGATAAGTTATCAATTAATCATATCAGTTGATATACCATCTGTATAAGTGATCACATCTTTCGTCTTAACTTCGGAAAACTTGGCTAGATCTGGATCATTTTGAACCAAATCATCTGATAATTTCCGATTTGTTGCGTAGAATTCGACAGAGTCGGATGGTGAATTCATCATTCCCAACATTATATAGCTGAAATATGATATCAATTAGAAGAATATGTGATAAGTGATAAGGATAAACGATTGATAGAGATGAGAAATGTGACTGGTTTGTGTCTTATGTTTGGGGGGAATGGTTCGACGAACAAAAAGGAAACGAAGAAGAAAATGATGGGGAAATTCAAGAAAAAATGAAGACATTTAAACATACACGAGGAGTCATATTTGCAAGCTTATCAGCTTATTCACACATCATTTTCAAACTGAGTAAAGAGGGGTGTTTTATCGTAGTTTTTATATAATAGTCAAGTACATAAGTGAGCGAAGGAATACGTCATTAGTGAGTGATGACGACAAATTCGAATTATAAGTCAAGTCATGGTTGATTTTGTAGCGAGACTCTAATGTTTTATATATATATATATATATTCGAATCAGACCTAGAAAGTGGGCGGGGCGACCCAGCTGATATTCGACGAATATGACATGGCGGGAGATGGTTTTGCAAGGATTCAGGGAAGTCAAGCGGAAATATGTGTGATGCTGTCTGTTATGAAATTGTTTTGATGGTTATTTCAAGTGGTTTGTTATTGTTGTTCGAGATATTGCGAACTTTGTGGTGCTGAACTACAGTGGCTGACTCACTTAACCTTACAGGACTATCCTTTAAATACAGTAATACGGAAGGAAGAACACAAGTATGTATACTGTATTAAAAGTGCATTCGATCTACTGTAGTAACAACCGAAGAATTTTCTACCTTCGTGGGTCCTTAATTCAACTACAGTATGACATATACTTTAAAGGCGCATTCTCGTATTTCGTGATGAATTGCCCTAATTTGATATTCAAATCGTTCCAAATTTTTCCAAATTGCACAGCTGAAGTTTTACTACAGTACCCAGAAACCGAAATAATAACATCTTTGATTCATACTGTAGGAAAGTTCCAGATGTGTGTTTTTTTCAAACAGTTCAAGTTTCTTCTCCACGAAGGCGATTCGTAAGACACCAACAACAACAACGGAACAAAGAACTGTCGTCAGATATGATGTTAGTTGTGTAAGTTACCGGTAATCACACTGTTTTGTGTGCAACCACACAATACGGTTTACTGTCGCGTGGGCGACAAACCTTCTAATCGGTTCTTTGAAACGCACTCAATCAAGTCATCATAATTCGAATAAACATCGTGTTATCACAGGTTTTTTCGCTCGTCTTGCAAACCGAAATGAGTCACACAACCGACCCGTAATTCGACCTATTCCAACTTTGTGAGTTGTGTTTCAATCAAATGTTATCAAATTAAAAAATGGAAAATAAGGAAGCGAGAAACATTCCGATCTTTAGTGGTAGATCAATGATAAGAGATGAGGAGGGAAGATGTCAGAAAGGCAATACACATACATTTTATGACAATTGGCGGTGATGTTTCGGACATTTTATACTATAGACATACCTAACAATGCTTGAAATTCATGGTTTTTGACGTAACAATATCATTGAACATATGACCTTTGAATAACGTCATCCGACACACAAAAAAGTTAGTCGGTATTTGGCCAAAACTGACTACTGACGATGTTGAGATTAACATCTTTGGCTGATAATAATCTTCGAATTAACAAATTTTGTTGTTTTCGCTCAGTAGAGAATAGTCTTTGGTACCGTTAATTTATGAAAAAACTGTTGTTTTATCGACGAAAATAAAGACAAAGGAATGGTTAGCAAAGTGTTTCCAATTCTCGTCTTTTGATGGAAAATGAGGGGAAAACCCACAATAAATCGGGGCATATTTATTGGTTCTGCAAACTAACCAATCAATGATGTCATCGGATAAAACATGATTGATCACACGTGCTTCTTGTTTTCTCTCCCAAATGACTGCTGATGCGTGGAAATTGTATGTTTATTACGGTTTATTGGTGTTGTAATTGGTGTAAATATCGAAATAATGAAACAAAATATGTTACATATGAAATTATACCAAAATATACAATTATGTTGTGTTGAAAAGAGATTGGGGATAAGTGAAGTTGTTTGTACATCTACAAATATAAAAATTTAAAACGGAATTTCAGTAAATGCTACCTTTTATGAATATTTGATCATCACCACTTTTCGTTTGAGCGAAACTTTTTGAAAAACCCGCGTTTTTCGTCTGCAGCTTTTAACTTTTCAAGTTCTAATCTTCGTTCTTCATCTTTTTCATATTGTTTCTTAAGTTCCAAATCTGCCCTTTCCTTTGATTTCTCATATTTTATTTTATCTTCTTTTTTACAGACTTTCGGATCCCATCCTATCAGATACTTCTCATCGGGATCCTTTTCTGTCGTCGTATTCGGGTTCGTAGAAACTGGCGGACGTGGCACAGTTACTACTTTACGTTTTGCGTAATTGTTCAAACATCGAAATGTCCGGTTCGCCATATTTCGAAGTGTATCAACTGAGGGAAGTTTGGGCATCGAATCGCTCCCATGAGCCGGTCCCTGATATTCAATTGTATTATGTGTTACATATTATAAAACATACTATTAGATAACCGTCCCGATATTGTGTACCGTCTTTAAAATCAATAGGTTTGTCGTTATTAGTCAAGTTATCCGGTATCTCATCACGCTTCTTCCTCCTTGCCAACTCCATTCTTCTACAGTTTTCATAATGCTGTGTATTTTTTAAATTTTAAAGACACTTACCTTTTCATACTTTCTATGTAAAACACCTGCCATGGATTGGATAGCCAATTATAGGCATCGGGAAGCACTACTTCTTCAGACTTGGTACTTCTAAAACAAAAATAATATCATCTATTCACATTTTGAAAAATGACTTACCTTTTTTTCTGATCATCATTAGTTGATGGATTTCTACTGCGTTCCATGTTTGCAGGCGTTCTAAAATGAGATAAAATCGAGATAAATCGACAAAAGTGAATTAGACATACCGTAGATTTGGATTATTATGTACACGACTTTCTGAGCATCAAATCTTGTTTTGCTCTTTTTTGATGGTGAGTTTTTACTGAAACGAATAGAATTTCAACTGATGACGAAAACTGAGTTGAAAACAATAAATCTATCAAAAAAAAATTGAAAAAATTATTGAAAAAAACGAGTTTTTACTGTTGACGCATTATTGCAGAGACGGTGAATGCACAAAATAGACTACCGTAACCGCAGAAAAAATCGGCCAAACATTTTTTTTGAATTTATTTCTCTCTAATGGTATTTTTCTGTAAAAAGCTCTTATATTTTCAAAAAATTTTGCAAATTTGTAACAATTAATGGTATTTCTTTGTTCTTCCTCATTCTGAACTATTTCTCTCCGTTTTTAATGGGAACTAGACCTAAATAACTAGAATAGTAAATTTCGCCATAGTTTGATCTCGTTTTGCAGCACTTTATTGTATAATTTTCGGCGCTTTGATCAAACTACATACTCAATTTTTGCTTTTTTCGAAACCTCTTACCCATATCTTCGAGTTATTTTGTTATTGTTTTGACACATTGCCACTTTCTTTCATCTTTTGATCCACCCGCCCTAATACCGTACATTTTTTCAGCACATATTAAAATGACGGTCAAACAATTCCGTAAGAAATCACATGAGCCGACTCTTGATGATGATTATTGTCCTAGACGAAAAATTGTGAGCATTAATATTCTTTGAATAAGTTTATTTCCTTTTTTTCTAGAAAAAGTTGGACACTTCATCGCAATACATTGAAAAAGCACTCAGTAATGTCGTAATTGTCTCCAAAATCATGGGACATGTTATCGGAAATGACCCAGCCGTGAATCACTTGGATCTTCGTGTAAGATTTCGAACTTTTTCGAAAAAATTTAGAACTAAAATGTTGCAGCGTGTGAACAGTGTATTCCAATCGGCAGTTATTCATTCAATCCGCAAACAATACCGACATGTACAAGTTTCGTCGATCGACGAGGAAGATGATCCAGATATGACTGATAACGATGATATCAAAGTTAATCTTAATGAAACTGTTATAAGTATTAATCGTATTCCGAAGTTTTTCAAGTAAGTTCTTCTTTATAGATCCTTTTGATATTTATCAATATTTTATAGCATTCTCCGAAGTGTTGCAAAAGTTCGAATCGAATCGATTGAATTTATGGGATTTGAAGTTGAAAATAAGATAATCCACGATGTTATCCTTCGGGAGTTGTTCCTTTTCGATAGTAAGTCATTTAAAAATAGATCAATTCATTATCGAAATCTTTAGATATTTACATTCGCTCATTCAAAGGAGCCGATGAAATTTGTGAGATGGGATGTGAAATGTGTTATCATTTGTTGTGCAATGCACATGCATATGGTCCGATGCAATGGGCTGCACTTCAATATGGATTCCCGAAGATACGGCATTTCAAATATCTTATCATCACAGAAATGTAAGTTTTAGTTTTTTATTCTTCTTTATTATCTCTCTTTTTGTAGATTATTAGCTGAAATCGCAACAAACTCCCTCATGGAAGTTGGATCGATGAAAGAAGCACTCGAGAAGATGAAGGTATGTGTTACGAAGCAGTTTTTGAAAGGAAAAAGTGTTATTTTCTCAGAATCTCGTTGGATACAATATTCAAGTGGATACACTGGAAATTGTCGTATCAGATCGTGGAATGTCTAATCCAAAATCGACAAATCACCCGAGGAATGTCATCGATTGTATTATAAAACAGTGGAAGTAAGTGTTTTTGATTATTTTATTTCTAAAATTGAAAAACTTGCAGGCCTGAAACTGTTAAAATCAAATTCATGACAGCATACTCATCAGGCGACTACACATTATGGAGTACAAAACATGTATTCGATGAAGTGTCATTCGATGCAAAATATGTAAAAGAAACATATTTATCACATAGCCAAAGACTGTCAATGCTGGAAATCGACATGTTGGATGGTGATGCAATTGCACAAGGATTGCTCAAATCATCATCAGACAAGAATATGATTCCAAATAAGGACTCGATGGAGTATGTAGTTGCGAATGTAAAGAAGGTGTTTCCATCTAATTTAGTATTTGTGACACTTCCCTTAGCGTTACATGATTTAGCGGTTAGTTCGATTTGAATACTATTAGAAATTATTCATCATGTTTCAGCGAGAGCAATTCGACAAGTTTTGTAAAATAATGATTGCATTCTTGTGGAAGGACGAGCGTATTGTGCGAAACAGTCAGTTTTACGTTCGAACTTATTGTTTTGGCCTCACTCATGAATTGATTGAAAAGAAAGTGAAGGTGAGCAATATTGTCAATATTATTAATCAAAAATAATTGTTGTTTTATCAGTCATTCTACACTTTCAATGGCCGCCTAGTAAACCGAACAATTGTAAAACAATCGGAAAGTCGACTAAAAATATTTGGCACGTGGAAGCCAGATCACAAAATGGTGAATTTCGCGCCGTGCACACATGTCTCATTCGAGGATGATGCGAATCGTTGTAAAGTTCATCTAGAAGTGTGTGTAGAATTATGAGAATCTCTTCTGATAATAATGAAAAGATTATATAAATATTATTATTTATGCCTCCTCTCTACCCACTTCATATTTATATTTTATCCATTCCTTATCACCCATTTTATATACCTAACCCCTTGTTATTTCATCCCTTCTCCTCCTTCTCCATCCATTTTAATAGTATTGTTTTATCATATCAGATTGCTAACATTCTTCCATATTCCTCACATTTCCCGCCCATTTTCTTTTTTTCAGATTTTTAGAGCTAGAATAGTTTTATTCAAAATCTCCGCCTAGTTTTCAAGATGAAATGATTCTGTTTTGTTTTTATTGCCAAACTGTGAGTGATGCTGCTTTGACTATAATAAATCCATTTATTTGATCAACAGTGTTATATGAGTCATATGGGCAGATCATGAAGTACAATTGAGTTGATTCTTATCAATTGATAAAGAGTGACAGTTGTATAACTTTGCAAAAGTGTAAACAGAATGACATTCAGTTTATGACTTCAAATGTTCGTTGTATACATTTTGAATACTCCAATGATTAGAAAGAAACCGTTTATTTGAGAACAATAAAAGAAATTGAGAACGAAAGACCCGATGGCCATTCCAAATGGATACGATTTGGAATCAATATATGTGCATTTTATACAAATATTATTGATATTCACATATCATTGAAGTGCTTGCGAATCTGTCTCCATGAATCACGAATAACGCTGAAAATATGCTCTGATATACTCAAAATATCATTCTGATATAGTATACCTGCTTCCATCGATTGCAGTTCTCCATACGTATAATGTTGGCTTCGATAATTGTAAAGTATTATGATACTGTGATAATTCAATATCAAATTGATAATTATAATCACTATCAACAATATCCTTCCAATCAATTAGGAATGTGTTAAATCCTTCCATTTTATCGCCTCTTTTTGTGTATAAATGATGGCAATCATGCTCGATTATCAATTGAATACTCATTTTTTCGTCGTTTGGTTCACCATATAATCGATATTTGCCATCGGATGAAATATGTTTGTAGGAGAGCATGTGGTCGAAGAACAGGACTGCAAATATTGGAATGAAATGGGGGCTCGCGGAGCAGAGGCATTGGATAGGGAGTGGAAGGGCTGAAGTATAACGAATTCAGGGGCATTTTTGTTCCTCCTTTCTGCTACAGAGTTTTGATCAGTGATAAGATATTATCAGTATCATACAGATTGAGTTCCTTGTTTTTTATGCGCCTTTAATACAGTA
This sequence comes from Caenorhabditis uteleia, assembly GCA_963573275.1. NCBI lineage: Eukaryota > Metazoa > Nematoda > Chromadorea > Rhabditida > Rhabditidae > Caenorhabditis > Caenorhabditis uteleia. Next base: position 6,351,662 of record OY752134.1, read on the forward strand.
CCCCGATTATACTGTTTGAAGGAGCACATCTCAAAAAGCGTTTCATTTGGCATTTCTTTCTGGGTCGCGGATCTCGATTGATTTGATAGCAATTATGGAATGTCTAACACCGTATGTTGCTCATATCCTCATAAGGCAGTGATATTTTTTGCACTCTACTAATCTACTCATGAACGAAGCAGAATATCATCGGTTGAGCTGTCACTAACCAGTGATAACATAAACTCACAATTATCATCAATCATTGCCACTTGTCCGTTCCCAATCGGTGCTCCATTACAACTAATCGATCCAGTTACAGTAAATGATGGCAAATGTTGTCTCTTGGCATTGACTGATAGAAGGAAAAGAGCAGAAAGTAGAAGGAATGAATGACTCATATCAATGTGCAAAAGTGATTGTCCACCTCCATGGCCTCGTTCTTTTATAGTGTTAGTAGTATTGTAGTACAAGTGGAAGAGGCATGATATCAGTTTTGTTTCAGGATTCTTATCAATTGACAGTTGTACTACTTCGGAATACTATGTAAATAATTGAATGGCAGGTGACTGACACCGGTTTTTTGAATTGATGTCTGGTACGTAGTTGTTCGTCATGGTGTTGACAGACTTCTCCGAATTGTCTACAGTATTCTTGGATTTTTAGTTTCCACCTTTGGTGCAACTTGGTGAATTTCCAAAGTGTTTGGTATCAAAAAATCATTTCAAATGACAAACAAATCCGGTCTCTGATTCATTATTATCAATAAACTGTTCCCTTAATATTAATTTGTTGCACACACATTTCCGGTTGCTACACACCCTCCATTTTGCTGAATCACAATAATCATCAATTGATATGGCACTGATATGCCTCTGATATGCTCTTATTATTACTTTGTTGCATTGTATAACTTCATAAAATAGTAAAGTGGTTATCAGAGAATTATATTGATAAGAATACATTATTCGTGGAATACAAATGAATAGTATAGTAACAATATATTAGAATAGTTCATATTTGTTTGTCTCCAATGATTTCATCTTTCCTTCATCCATCATTACTGTATTCAAATTGTTCCATTCCAGTGTGATACTATCAGATGATGTTAAATCAATCAAGTTCTTCGTTGATATATACAATCGTTTCGTGATTGCACTGTATGTTGATGATTGTACATTGATATTCACTGGTTGACCATTGAGTTTGAACGATTTGAAGTTAGGGGCGGATGACATGGCGAAGATTTCGATGATATCCAATGTTGGAAGGGGAACGGTAGCCTGGAAAATAGTAGACTCAGGGGAATCTCAAAAGCTGTGATACGGAAGGGAAATTCTAGATTGATAGCTTGATAAGTTTCAGTAAGCTACAGTAGTTAGAACAGAGCCTACAGTAACCTCGGCTAGCAGTTTTTTTTTTGATATCTGATGTTAGAAAACCGTTAGCATGTGTTACTAAAGCACTCAGGAGTACTGTAGTAAGTCTACTGTAGATCACACACTATCAGATATTGAAAAGTGTTTTCTATACTATCAACCGAGCTCTACAGCTTAGGATAGCTACAGTACTCTCAGACTATACCTTTCTACTGTGATTGATAGTGATAAGACCACCATTAGTTGTAGTATTGAAACGGAAATCGAATTGATGATAGTTGTGAGAGTTGAAGTCATTGACAATTGTCTCTCCATCATCCCAATACAATACACCCTTTGCTCTTCCCATTTGACATGGTGCAATCAACAATTCGAATGGATTGGCACGAGTTGCAGTGGTGGTCACATCTGGGGTTTGACGAGGGATTGCACTTCCACCTAAATGATTGTTGATATGGAGTGATAAAGTGATAGTAGATACCTCTAACAAATACTGGGATTCTGGAGGTAGTTGGTGCTGAAACAGTGGAGAATCCAGGAGAAATGATACTACCATATTTGAAGTCGAAGAGGGAATACCATAGATCAGTTGGTAGATATACATTGACTGATGAGACACCTTGGTGGACAACTGGTGCAACTAACATTGATGGACCCCACATGAATTGATAACCAAGATTGAATGTCTCGGAATCAGTTGGGAACTCGAAGAAGACTGGGCGGATTACGGATGAACCATCACGGGATGATGATAAGTGGAGGCTGGAATGATAGGGAGTGATTAGGTATCAGTGATATGAATTACCTGAATAGATATGGAAGATATTGATATCTAAACAAGTTGGCTTGTTTTGTCGCCGCAGCTACACTTGGCCATACAGCCGGATCTTGTGCCGGTGCTCCGATTGTGTTGTGATTACGGAAGAAGGAGTGGAATGCACCCATCTGTTGCCATCTGAGACACAACTCCTCGGTTGTTGTTCCGATGAATCCACAGACATCTGAGCCAACATATCTGTAAATTGGAGGTATTTTAATCAAATGATAAGGTTACGGTAGATAGATTGATAGGATCATAGGATTAATTGGAAGGAATGGAGGGAATGTGGATGGAGAACGTGATAAAGGAGACTGTTTGGCATTCATTGTTTTTTGTTTGAGAATGTCATGTTTTTGTTCTATTTTAAGACTTACAGAAATTCGAATGTATTTAAAGTATATCGCGAAATACCAAGTGTACGATAGGGCGAGCTTACACCATGTATGTCTGCGTCTCTCTATTATCTCACTCTCTCACTCTTTGACCAGATTAACAGATCACTGAAATCAAACACACAAATTAAACCGAATTTCGATTTTGTGAAATCTAAAAAAAAAGTGAAAAGGGTGTGAGAAATGACGTCCTCCCGAATAAGGTGTGGTACGTCGGGGCGACAACACTCCCCTCCAAATGACGTAATCATCCGAATACATTGAACTATTTTGATTTGATGTGTTAACACGATTAACACGGACCTCAGGAGAGGGAGCACTATCAAATTATATCAGGGTGTGGTCAGAAATCGACGGATGATTGACTAAACAAAACAGTGTGGGGCGTCTAGAAAGGCGGGTGATCAGGAGTATACGGTAGCCATGTTCCGTCGACCTATTGTTTCGGTTTTTCGTTTATTTACATTTCAGTTATTCACTGTTTCGCACCTTTTTTCGCAGATTAACACGAGATTGTTGATTATCGGATTTCAGACTGTATCTACAGACAAAGGTGAGTTTTTACATTGGAAAGATTTAAGTTTATCCAAACTGATTATCACTATCGGTTGGTATCATATCACCCAATTTTTTTTATCAGTTTATCAGTTTTGAATCACTTATTTTTAATTCTGAGATCCAAGGTTCTTAGGCGAACAGTCACACTACCGATATGCTCCTTTAATACAGTATCATTAATAGTTCTCTTAATATTGAGCCACCCTTCTATCTAGTAGTGCCCTTTTGTGCACCTTTGATACAGTAGGCACATTATAACTGATATTTCCGTACTGTCTTAAAGGCGCAAATCAATCAACAGCTCTTCTTTTCGAATACGTCCGCACGCTAATGTTGTTCGAGACTCGGTGGCCGAAACTCGGGACCAATAATACAGATATTACAGTATACTGTTTTAAAGGAACATATCATAAAGCCCATGTAATTTCTAGAATGAAATTTCTTTCAATTTTTCTCATTCTTTAACTAAATATTTTCAGAATCGCGACCAACATCCATCATGGACCGTTGCCCGCCGTCAATCCGTATCGATGGTGGTACTCTATCAGATTGTGCTGACTTATTCTTCTTCTAATTCCACCCAATCATTGTATATAATATAACTTATTCCCCTCATTTCAATCAATAAACAACTTACGGAATACCAAACAAATTGAATTCTTGTGCTCCGATCACAGATGTTCGCAAATCTTCCCATCTTGCTGTATTATCACCCAACCAATGACCGGCATATCTACCGGCTGATGGGTATGTTGATCTATAAATTATTTTTAAGTGATAATCAGCGATAAGTGATACCTTGATACAACTGCTCCTCTCTTCTTTGTTGATGTGAACAATGCTTGTTGAGTTGCGATTGCTTCAGTCAAACCGTACAAGTTCTTCACATCGTAGAATCGTTTTGATCCACCATCTTGGACAGCCAACATGCAAAGTGTGTTGGAGGATAAGAAGGATTTCTGGAAGGATTTATTATCAGTGATATCATATCAATAGGTTATTGTACCGAGTTAGCATCTCCCCATCTCCATACAGCATGTGTCTTATATGGTGGCATCTCATACTTGTTTGATCCATTTGTTGGACAGAATAATGGTGCATCATTGGGATGATCATCACTATCAAAGTACCATGGATGATCGAGATTCGTACCGAAGTTCGATGGTTCATTCATATCAATCCATATTCCATCGAACCCGATTTGTTGTTGATATGTTACAAATTCACTGATCCACCAGTTTTGTGTATTCTTTGTCGAATCCAAGAAATCAGGGAATGCGACGTGTGCATCTGGCCAGACTACACCCAACATTATCTTGGTGTCTTTCGCCATTGGATACTGGAATTATAAGGATTGAAGGACTTAGGTTTAGGTTGGGATATACCAAATTCTGAATAGCCGACATGACTTGTGACTTATCCTCCCATTCAACAAACTTGGCATTTGCAGACAATGCCCGCTGGAATGATGGATAGTCAGCCTCGATGGCTGGATCGAAGATCAGAATCAACTTCATCCCCCAGTCGTGCATTTGCTTGACATAGTCACTGAAACCGGACCAGTTCTGAAAAACAGTGATAAGGATATGATAAGTGATGATTGATACATCTCCAGTAGTGAAATCCTTGTATCTATTCATATAATCAATATCAGCCACTCCAATATCAATCGGAATTCCGGCGTCTCTTACTGCTTGGATTCTCGTCTTCATCTCATTCAAATCCTTGTATCCGTATCGGGAAAGCTATAATCACTCTTATCACACTGATAATATAACATTCGATACCTGATATCCCAAAGCCCAATAAGCAGGCAAAAATGGTTTACCAATGAAACTCAAATATTGTTGAGTGACCAATTCAGGTGTTGGACCAGGGAAGAAGTACATATCCAAGTTACCACCAATAGTACGGTAGATCAATGATGGCCCGGGGGCTGTTGTCACTTCTTGAGCATTTGAATTGAGGATTAGAACTCCGTGAGCATTGCCATCTGGCTCGAGAATCATGTAGTATGGGTGGACACCATAGAGATTGACAGTGTCGAGGTTGCCGGAGTTTGGTGGCTGATCACGGGCGAACATCGACCAGGTGAGGTATTTGGTGAAGTCGTGCTGGAAGAATAGAATAAATTTGATACTTAGAGAAGATACATACACGAAGTGTCTGATGTGTATTCTCACCCCATCCATACATATTCTCACTTGGTAGATAAGTGGCAATTTGAATGAATTGATCAGAGAACATGAGTCCACCAACGGAGGTGTCGAATAGTTTACGATTACTTGATTGGCGGACAACACCAAATGAGAATACACCATTTGTGTTGGTTGTCTCTACAACAAGCTTCTCAGTCGAGGGAAGTGTGTTTCTCGGGAAATCAACTGGTGGTTCATATCTGCCATCAATTCCAACATGCACATTCAATACACTTCCAATCATTTGTTGTTTCACTTGAATGGCTAGTGAATCCGAACCCCATGGATTCTTTGGTCCACTGTTTTTCACTAGATATGATGTTGTGCCAATTTGATTGTCGAGTGAATAACCGACACCATCTTTGAAGAAACACCATGGTGCATTTGACTGAAAATGGTGTTTATTTGTTGGTGAAAAGGTGGGTGGATACCGCTGAATCAGCTGGTTGCCATGTACATCCTCTAGCTTCACATTGGTTTTGATCGGCTCCTGGCTCGGGGAAACAATCGAAACGTGGAGCAGCCTGGCAGGAGGCCAAGGATAGGATTAGCAAGAGAAATGGGAGTTTACCCATGTTTTCTGGAAGGATATGGCTGAGTATCAAATGGTTCATTAGGTAAAAGTTTGCATCAGAAATGGAATCACATGTCACCAAAAAAATCAAACACATAAAAGAAGAAAAGAATCGGAATCAGAGAGCAGAATGTTGCTCGACGAATGAAACAACGTGGATGGAGGTCAGTGATAAGGGAAATAGTGATAAGTGATATTGATATAAACTAGAACATACAAAGGTCTGATAGAGGAAATATAAGGGGGAATGGAGAGAGTTGATAGAGAAGTGGAATGTTTCAACGAAAGGTTAACAAATTCACATGATGGTTTTGAATAGGGAATTGTGTATTGCACATGCATTGAAGTTATGTAATCAACAATTAATTGGGAGTGGCAAAAGTCGGATGATATTACATTTGATACTCAGTCAACAGTCAAACTAGGAAGTGGTACGTTTCAATTGAAATCAGTCAAAACAATATTATAATATGCATTCAATGATATTCATTCACAATGTTTGCAAAAGAATAAATTTATTGAAAAAGAACGTGAATCAATAAAGTGCGATAAAATAGAGATGATATGAAAACAAACATGAGATACAACAGCTGTTTTCTTGCCTTTACATTGTGGTAATTGGTCGATTCTCGATCCAATGTTTGATATTATCAATTGAATGTATCTTCTTTTGATGCTCTTTGAACTCGGGAAACTCATCGAATATTGTCAAATCAGCGAATAGTAGATCAGCTGTATGTTCTGCGAATAGTATGTCAACCCAGGTGAGTGATGAACCCACTAGGAAACCTGAAATTACATTGTTTATTACTTCAATGCAAAAATTTTGCAAGTACGCTCTATTGCAATATTTTTGAGAGTTAGGGCATATCAGCCATGTTTCAGATCTCAGACATGACCTAAGTTTCATAACAGAAACCGCCTAGCTTTTCGAACTTTTTGCAATTGGATGAACTTAGCAGGCGGCTAAAAACAGATGGAAGTAGGATAGTCGATTCAGGAGTTTTTTTCGGTATACTAGATTCTTGCCAAGTCGAATCAAATGAAAACGAATCAAGAAAATAATGAAAATCTGGCAAAAACGGTCATCCCACTAACAGTCATTGAGATTGGAGCTAAACCTATTTTTCAGTTCTAAGTCATGACCGAATACATTCAATTAAAACTATGAGTTTAGCCTAGAATCTCAGAATAGGTTTGGCACAGTAGGTGTGGGTTTGTTGTTTTCAACTGTTTCGGAAATTTCGCTATATATCTTTTTCAAATTCTATTACTTACCACTTCCACTAGTCTCCAACGCCTTTCTAAAAAACGTGTAATGTTTCTTGAATGCCGGTTGAAATACATCCTTAAACAACTGCTCCTCATCTCCCTCCACAAATCCTCTCTTCACTCGGAAATATGGTCGAACTTCATTCAGATAGTCCTTATGTTGTTCAGCCAGTGCATCCACCTGTCCTTCCTCCCAACTATCCTTTCCATTGATACCAAATTCCTTTGCTAGATATCTAGCAATTGCCCTCGATTGTGCCAATTGTTTTCCATCAACTTCTAATACTGGTAATTGACCGAATGGTGCAGATGATTTCATTGATGGCCATTGATCTTTTGGTACTCGAATATCTTCGAATGGATGGCCGGAATAGGCAAGGATTTGACGAGGGAGTTCGCCGTTTCCACGAGTTGGAAAATATGTCAACTTGTAGTTTACCATTATTCTGGAAATATTTTTTCTGTCAAAAGACTGTTAGACAAAGCAAAGGTAACGAATATACGAAGTAAAGAAGAGTATGAACCTTTAATACAGTACTCATAAGTTTCAAGATATTTTATTAAAGGCGCAGTGTTGTGACCAAAAAAATCATTTAAAAAAGTTTTTAAAAAATACAATGCATTCTCAAGTTTAGACAAGTCTGCTCCTTTAATACAGTATACATTAAAGGAGCACACTCCCATAAATTGACAAGATAGCAAAACCTAAAGAAGAGCAAGTGGTTTCGGTTTTTGAGTTAGAAAAGGGTATGCTCCTTTAATACAGTACCCCTTGTTTTCATGATACTTCATTAAAGGCGCAGATCCCCGTCAAAACGACACGAGAGCTAAACTAATAACATATCTAGATTATTTTTGAGAGAAAGAAAATGTTCCCATGGCGACTATATCACATATCAGCTGATTTTCCACTTGGCTTCACACAACAAAACACATTTTCGCGGCGAGATATTTTGTCTCAAACACCATTCCAATCAACTGACGTCACTGCTCAATTCGGTTATCAAAATGATCAGAATATGATTTGAAAGCAATGAACACAAATATTTGAAGAGAAGTGGTATTCGTGGTGAGACCCAGGTGTTGGACACAAAAGTGTCATATTTCGTGGCGAGACCAAGGAGTACATAATTGCGAAATATGTATGAACAATGGAATAACTACAGTGTAGTGTATGTAGATTAACCCTACACAAAAAAACAGAAAGATATGATAATGATAAGATAAGATAGTCACAAATAAACAAAAAACTTAACCTATTTCGAATGAAAATAGCTGCAGTTTTGGGTTTATTTATACTCCGTATCTCTGTCACTCTCTCTGTTATACGCACTATTTCGTATGTCATTGAGGTATAGTTGCATCAAACATCTTTTGCAGAGGATGACAATGTCAAAATGACATCAATTTATTTATTTTTCGAAAAATAATTATGGTATCGATTCCAATTTTGGGTCTCGAGTGGAAAAAACCCAGGCATTTCCTCGGTTTTACGTCACCTTTTCTGCTATAGATAGTAGGGTAATCAATGTATGAAGTCATTTTGAAAATGGTTTTAACAATTTAGATGCTGCGCCTTTAAAGTTACTGTAATTTTGAGCACGAGTTTTTTTTCATCGTTTGTTAGCTGTATATAGTGAAATTGTCTGTTTTCCACAGTATACTTTCACAGAGTTATTTTCAAACTTATAAATATTTTCTCCAATAAATTTATTATCATAAAATGTGTCTCGTAAATCGTTTTAGGGATGAACATGACAGTACCCCACTACTAGAAAAAAAGATGTTTTTTCTGAGACCATTTTGTCTTTGAAGCTATTTTTGGAAATAAGATTTGTAATGGATAAAATATATTTATTGACAAAAAGATTGAGATTCCTTAACAGCACAGCTGTAATTAAAGAAAAAGTTGGAATGAAAGAGATGATATTTAGAATGGAGTGGCTGGTCGTGTCTCGATCCACTTCTTGATCGAATCAATCGATTGAACCTTCTTTTGATGTTCCTTGAACTCTGGGAAATCATCGAAGATCGATGCATTGGCAGCCAAAAGATCAGATGTATGTTGAGCAATGAGGAGATCGACCCAGGTAAGGGATTGACCAACGAGGAATCCTACAAGATGATATGATAAGGAATGATAAGATATGATAACAAGGACTAACCACTTCCAGTTGATTTCAAAGCCTTGCTGAAGAATGCAAAGTGTTTCTTGAATCCTGGCAAGAATGTCTCAGTGAACAACTTGTCAACATCTCCTGGTGCGAATCCCATCTTTGCCATGAAGAATGGTCGCACCTCAGTCGAGTAATCCTTGAATTGATCAGCCAATGCATTGACTTGTGCCTCCTCGAATGCGCATTTTCCATTGATACCGAATTCTCTTGCCAAATATCTAGCGATGGCATGTGATTGTGCCAATGGTTTTCCATCAACCTCAAGTACTGGCAATTGTCCGAATGGTGTCGATGGCTTGACAGCTGGCCAATCGGCTTGTGGAATACGGTTATCCTCGAATTCCTTTCCAGCGAACGCGAAGATTTGACGGGCGATCTCACCGGCTCCGCGGATTGGGAAATATGAGAGTTTGTAGTGAACCATTCTGCTGCTGAAAAATGAGCAAACTGAGTAAAGAAATGAGAAATGGGAATGGAAAATGAAGCATACTCAACACAACCGACCACCTATTTATACTCATTTTCCTCTCGTTCTCTACACTCTCCCAATCTCTACTCCTCTATATTTCTATCTCTAATCCTCTCCATTTCCCATGCTCTCTCTTATTGTCATCTTTTTCGAAGTTTGCCCTACCTCCTACTACAAACACTACAAACCACAAATAGGAAAGGTCTAGATGGGTCATCGAATGATGACAATTATTCAGTTTTTCAGCATTTCTACGCTTTGTCATTGTTTTTGTCTGGTTTTCTAGAATCCTAGCTAGGATAGGTTTAGCTTCAACGTGGTATTAGATAAGTTTAAAGGCGCAGCTAACTCGTTCAATTTGTGCGTTTGAATAAAACAATTGCCTAAAAAAGGTTAGGTGTGAGCAGATATTTCGCACTTTTCTAGTATTGGTTAAGCTCTTATATTGTGTTAGATGAGTTTAAAGGCGCATGTAGTTCAAGTATAATTTGTGCCTGAATATGATCATGTTTCTAAAAAGAGCCTGGGTGTGAGAATATAGACCAAAAACCATAAGAAAGGGATAAAGATCAGAAATGTGCAAAAATGATGACAAATGGAAGGGAAAAGCTCGCCCAGAGATACACCAAAACCCTCTCTTCGTACTCACAAATTCCTCGAAAATGTTATGATGCCAACACGCATTCTGTGATAAACAATGATAAAATAATAACAAGGGAACAACACGTGTATTCATTTGTGATTTATAATTATTGTGAAATACATGTTTTGTGTTGATTTGAAATTTGGTCGATCTCTCGATTTGGTTGAGTGCCAAGGTTAATCTGTCGAACAACAAAGGAATGAACAACTAATTGGAACAACACTTGTTTACTTGCAGTTTGATGTTTTTTACATTTGATACTCAGCCAACCAGTCAATTTTGTTTTGAGTGGAAATTAAGGAGGAAATAGGTTTAATTTCCCTGAGTAAACAACTAGACTCTAGCCATAAACCCTTGAGATATTTGATCGCACTCTCGCTTATTTATATCATTTCATGTCTCCAAATTATCAATTTATGTTGTGTCAACAAATGCAACGGCAAACATCAAACTGAAGACAAAATTTGCGATAATTATTGAACTTTTGGATCAGATTGTTGTTGTTTTCTGGATGTGAAATACTTGTTGAAATATAAAACGATCGACAAATATTTGAGATGGAAGAATGACTAACATGGCAGGGAAATGGAGTATTTTATGAAGTATGGCAAAGAATGATACTAGATGGAGGGAGGAATGTTTATGTACAGGGAAATGTTGACGATTTGAACTGAATTCTCCATGAGTATTGAGTGACTATATACCAAAATAGGATCTAGGATAACAGACAAAAGCCACTGATATTGATAGGTTTTTCGATTACTGTAGTTTTTGAAAACTTACACGGTAGTACGGTAACCCAAGTTTGCTCTGCAAGAATACCGCAGAAACAACCAAATGAACCTGCAAAAAGAGCAACTGATAAATCAACCGGTAAACCCAATTGTGCTTTGAATCGGTCCTACCGTACATTGGTTGAATGGTCAGGTGGTTCTGCAATAGTTATCAACTTATCTAACAAAGAATCAAATACGTTTCATAGAAATTATTTGCATTCGAAGAAGCTAATAAACATCGATTTCGTAGGTTAATATCCATCTTAACAAAGAATTTAAAGGAAAAATTTAATGAATGCTCATTCCGTAAAAAAATCATAGCTGGGATAATAGAAAGTGCGTTCCTTCATCTCAATAGATCTTTAGAGTTCGATTACGGTATATCAGTTATTCAAACTGCAAACACTTATCGAGACTCAAAGGCGCAAGCGCTTTTCTTCTGGTATAGATCATACCACAAAATCAGAGTACAATACCACTGAAGCAACCAAATCAACCTGCAAAAAACTTACAAAAAAGAGCAATTGATAAATCAACTGTTAAACTGATTGTGCTTTGAATCGGAAACTACCGTATACATTGGTTGACTGGTCAGGTGCGTTTGCAAATGTTTGCAGAAACAAAAAAAGTAGTCCGTATATAAGACAAGCTATCATAATACAAATACCATCAAAATGGTAAATTACAAGTTGATATATTTTGATCTACGCGGTGCTGCTGAAGTCATTCGCCAGATATTCGAATATTGTGAAGTGGAATATGAGGACTGTCGAGTGACAAGAAAGGAATGGATGGATATGAAGGAATGTGAGTATGGTGATTAGTGATATGATAGTGATAAGGGGGTTGTAGATACACCATTTGGTAAGCTACCAATTCTTGAGGTTGATGGAAAACCATTGGCGCAATCACATGCCATTGCTAGATATTTGGCAAGAGAATTCGGTATCAATGGAAAATGTGCATTCGAGGAGGCACAAGTCAATGCATTGGCTGATCAATTCAAGGATTATATCAGTGAAATTAGAAGATATATATTTGTAAAAGCTGGAAAATGGGAAGGAGATATAGAACAACTACGGAAGGATGTCTTTGTTCCCTCTTTCCATCATCACTTCCAGATATTTGAAAATATACTGAAAGTATCTCAAAGTGGATATTTTGTTGGTGAATCATTGACATGGATTGACCTGTTGATTGCTGAACATGTGAGGGATGTAGTTGAACAAGAAGATGGAATAATTGAAGAATATGTGGAAGTGAGAAGACATCAGATGAAGATACATTCGATTGATAGGATTAGTGAGTGGATCGGCAGAAGGAATGATTGTTTATATTGATAACTATTGGTGATAAATAATGTAACATGTTAACAAATAAAACTGTTCAGCTTTTCTCTATCCATTCTTCGATTTTTTCTAAATCTCAATAGTATCAGTTTCTTTTCAATTGAGCATATCATGTTCTTGCGCGCCTTCAATACGGTTCCATACTTTCTTCTATATTGAAAACGTCTCTTCTTTTCAAGATATATGCCAACAAAACCAGATTTTTTACTATCACGGCTCATATTTTGACAGATATGAATGATAGGATGGATATTAACCTACGAAATCGAGGTTTATTAGCTTCTTCGAATGAAATTATTTCTATGAAACGTATTTGATTCTTTGTTAGATAAGTTCTTGTCTTTCGAAGAACCACCTGACCAATGAACCAATGTACGGTAGTTTCCAATTCAAAGCACAATCAGTTTACCAGTTAGTTTATCAGTTGCACTATTTATATATGTTTGTAGGTTACATTGGTTGTTTTAGTATGATATTAATGTGGTTTGAACTGTGTAACTGTGCTATACTGAACATTTCATTTTCAGCAAATATACAACTTTGTAATATCATCAATCGTTTTTCGTCGTCACTGTGTATCCTACCATGTCACTTTTTGCGTTGATCTTTAGAACATAGTTTGGGTTCAGAAGCGGTTTCAGTCATTTGAGTTTTGTTATAGCTACCCCAGCTTTATGTTTTTTATGTGATGCTTATCAATGAAATGGAATTATTCATTGTTATATTTTTTAGTTCAAATTATTTTTATGAAACGTACTTCGAAGCATTTTGAGTGTTAGATAAGTTTATTACAAAAATCACAAAACAAAAACTTAGAATGGACTATCTGGTCGAGTGGCAATCCAGTGCTTAATACTCTCAATACTTTGAACCTTCTTACGATGAGCCAATACCAATTTGAACTCCTCAACAACTGCCAGATCCTTCTCCAATACATCTTGCACATGAGATGCAATAAGAAGGTCAACCCATGTAAGTGAGTTGCCAACAAAGTAACCTACAATAATCAATAGGCAAATAATCAACAATGAACAACCAACCACTTCCATTATCAGCGAGTATCTTCTCAAAAAGACCGAAATGTTTCTTGAATGCGGGTACGAATACATCGGTTCTCAATTGATTGACATCCCCTGGTACCATACCACCGGCTACTACAATATATGGTCGAACTTCTGTGATATAGTCCTTGAATTGATCGGCGATTGCATTCACTTGACTTTCTTCCCATGCACATTTTCCATTTAATCCGAATTCTCTTGCCAAATATCGAGCAATGGCATGAGATTGGGCGAGTGGTTTACCATCGATTTCGAGGATTGGAAGCTGTCCAAATTGGGTAGCTGAAATGATTGGGATACTGTAGAATGGTAGATCAAAACACTAACAATTCTTCATGGCTGCCCATTGATCCATTGGAATACGAACATCATCATAATGTTTTCCAGCAACAACAAATATTTGGCGAATAATTTCACCAGTTCCACGCAATGGGAAATATGTAAGTTTGTAGTGAACCATGTTGCCGAAATGAATGATATATTCACAATCAATTTCGTCGGTTTTTATCAGTCGAATAGGTTTATTTGCTCGATCATGACAAAATGAGAAATCGGGAAAGAGGAGAGAATTGTGGCTAGAGTTTGGTTCGGAGAAATATTGAGTACATTGGAATTTGATGATATTGGAAAAAAGAGGGAGATTTTCACACTTATTGATGTTGTTGATACGTGAGATTGAAAGAGTGATGACAATGATAAGAGGTTAGGGAAACAAGTCACATTGGACTCGTGTCTTGGAATTTCAATTTTTGATAATGCAACACGTCATACAATTCTTTGATGTCAAGTTGAGTCAGAAAACAGTTTCGAGATAGTTTTTATTGCAATATTATGTGTCCTGTTCAATGGAACGTATGATAGATCGGAATAACTGAATGATAACATGAAGGAATGGAAATCATGGACCAATTATAAGGAAAACCATATGTTGTCCTCGGAATAAATACATCAGGATACATAGTTCGTGATAATACCAAAAGATGTGATGAGTAAAATAAGAAAGCAGAGAAGAATGATCTGATGATCATCGAGCAATTGTTGAAAGTTATCTTACAGCAAGAGACGGAGATCGAATCTGCAAATTGATCCTCGAAAGAGCTGAAAACAAATTGACAGAATACGATAGAAAGTACTAATTGATAGTTTTAATTGATGGAAATCTTTGATTAATTTCGAAGAATGCTGTTAAAAGTGTCAATATTGTTGGGAGATGGGCGAGCAACAAACTGGAATAACAACATCGCGAAATACACCAAAGGAACAGAAGTGCATGTAGAAATCAGTTGAAAAATTAACACCAAATCTGAATAAATACAATAATTTCTATTCAAAAATGCATATAAATACGCCAATCGTGTAACTCCACACTAAAATTTATATTAGACCTGCACATATATGTTTGATCTACTCGTTTGTTTTGTCCTTCTCATGCGTTTCTTATGGCGCGAACACATGTAACTAATTCATTTGAATCGTCTGCGCTCATTTTTTTCGAATTGTCATTGTTTTTACTTGTTTTTTTCTTATCCCATGATAAATGCCCGTTTTTATATACAATTTCTCCCTTTTTTTCGAACTTTTCTGCTAGATTTCGCCAATTAATTCCCAATTTTTCGATTTCAAGTGGTTTTTCGAGGTGTTTTCATGAAATTTGCCGGTTTGATCCCATATTTTATTCCTTTTATCGTTTCCTCTCGTTTCCTCGCATTTTTAATAATATTTATGTTAATTTTATAGTGTTCAAACAAAAGCAATCAACAAGCAACACGGAACATAACGAGGCAAAACAACACTTGGAAGAAATATGAGACAATCGACAAGAACCAGGACAACAAAAACAACAGGGATTTACAGTAAAGGTAATGTTTAGAGTTTTTTTTTACATAGAAAAGAATAGGAAAAGATCGATATGTGAAGAGTTAAAAGAGCGGAGTGATCTGTAGTTGTTGTTGATTGGATATTGCATATTCAATCAGCATTTGTTTCGGACTTTTTTATTTTTGACGTATTATGTGTAGATTATATTTTATGAGATATATGTTGGACTATTCTATGTTGGACTTTATATGTTATATATTCGACAATCGACGGGCAACTACAACGACGACTTCATCAAAATACAACTCAGTGATCTAGCACTAATATTCATCACATATCGATCGTTTCAATTCATTAGAAACACAATTATATATGAGAACTTTTCTGTCGTTTTCTATTTTCAGAGTTGGCTTCAATCGATGAATCAACTTCGAAAAATCGAATGGTTTTGGGTACAACAACAACAACAACACTCGGACACTGACGGAAACAACAAAAACAATTGAGAAGATGTGAAAAAAATTGGTGGATTCGTGTTGAAGGACAGCAACAATCAATCGAATCAACAGCAACACAATACGATAAGAAATAAGGAGACAAGGAGCACAAGGATTACAAAGGACGACGGACAACAAATAACAAATAACCACATAATCGGGCTATTTTAATATTTATTTCTTATTATTTCAGAAAATCAGCTCGAAATTTGGAAACACAATCAAACAAGGGAATCGTTATCGGGAAGTGAAAATGCTTGGAGATTGAGAAAGGAACATATTATCGAACGAATTCTGGAGATTCTCACATTGCTCCATCAATCAACTTTGTAACTTTTCGAAAAATGGAATCGAGCAGTCAAGGTTAGAAATTTTTTGTGTAAACTTGAACATAAAAGCTTCAAGTTTACATTTCTTGTTTGGTTTCCTTTTGGGAAAAAAGTATCGAAACTTGAAAAGTCATTCAGTGAATTGAGACAAATATGTAGAGAAAATCAACACAAAATTCGAACATACCCTCTTCAAACGTTAGGATTTTACTTTTAATTTAATTTTCAAATAAACTCGGCTAAATATTCGGAGATTAATTGGCGAAACCTACTAAGAAAATATGAAAATCTGTAATTCGGAGAAAAGTTTCTAGCGCATGCGATTCGCTGAAACTGCGTAGTTGCGGAGTGTCGTTTGATTAGTTTATTTTTGGAATTTTTTTGCGAATTCAACTTTAAAACCTATTTGTAGAATAAGAATTTGATAGAAACTTTTAAAATCTCTCCTATAGGATCTTCTCTATACGTTCAGTAATTTTTTCTCTGAATTTCCATCATAAAATGTTTTTACGTAAACTTCCCAACAATGATTACTTTTCGGCATCACGTTGAGCATCATTTCTGTTATTCTTCTTAGCTTTCTAGTGGTTCTTTCCGGCTTGCTACTAGCATGTAAGTTCTTGCCGGTCCAATAACAATTATCAGTAGAAGTTTTGCAAAATAGAGCGCTAGTTTTTTTCCATAAAAATCGTGATTCCAACTCGTTTCTCCGCTCGACAACTGTATTCATAACTATTGTTTTTCAGGTTCTTCAACCAAAACAATCGACAAGTCAACAAACGCAACAATAACGACCAATCAGAGATAAGATAAGTGATTTAATTTACTTAAAAATAGTTGAAATTCTCTTCGTAAATGCCTTGTAACACAAAAAGTCGCTTCCAAAAGTTGAAGCAAATGAACAAAAAAGTCACAAAAACCACAGTAGACCACAACGCGTCTTCTAACTTGCTCGACTACGTATATTCTGCGGGTATGCTAGTATCAGTGGTTGCTCTGAGTGTGACTTGTTCAGGCCCGTCAGCATCTACGCCGAACGGATGTTTCGGTCAAATGGAAATGGCGTCGTGTAAGCTGTGATTTTAGGGGCTTTTTGTGTTTTAGTTGTGGCAAATTTTCTGGAAGCGACTTTTTAGATCACTTTAAAAGTGGTTAGGAAGAATTACAGCAGTTCTTTGAGTTCTATGAGTTTTGAAACTTTACTAATTTTTGCGAGATTGCAGGAAGAGTGATCACATGAATGGATGATGTCAAGCAACAATTTGGAAAGACAACAAAGGACAACAATGGCCAATCTTAATAACATTATTGTGAATTTGTTAGCAGAACAAGGGGAAAGAATATTAAAGTCGCCCATCAAATGTTTAAATGATGCCGAGGTAAGATTCTTTAAAATGTACGTACATACATTCTGTATACGTTTGTACGTTTTGTATAAATAACGTAGATACAATAGAAACTATTGCACAATCTTGATCAGTATTTTTCAAATATGGCAACATTTTTCAGTAATCCGCCGACTTGTAAAATGAGCATCCGATCAGATTCAAGAATCGATGTTGAATCGTGTCTATGGGAAAGCGCCAAAAATCGGATTTTTTGTATGAAAAGTGAGTCGGTGATTTTTCAAATTGAATGTAACTGTACTGTTGTAAGATGTCGACAACTATACACGAGTATTAGTATTTAGAGTTCAAGTATAGTTCGTGCCTTCCAAGTTGAAATTAATTGTATTAGTCTGTTCAAAAAATATTCTGAAAGTTCCATAACTGATTATCTCAATCTTCAAGATTAATGAAAAAATATTTCAGATACTCATTCAATTTCTGCACAACAAATAATAGGAATAACGACTAGAGAAGTACATCGAATTCGAATTCAAATAGAAGCTATTTAATTTTTTGATATCTACATTTTTATTGCTTATCCATTTCTTTTATTGTTTTCAGATAGATAGAAGGTGCCCCTTACATGTGATAATAAATGATTTGAAAGAAATAGGGGCACCTTCAATGTGTTTCTAATATGAAACAGAGTATTAGACGAATATCAAATGGGTATGTTCAGGTTAGTGAGTGTGAAAATAGCACTGCTAAAGGGGTCATGCCCAATTTTTGTCGGAATTTATTCGTTACGATAAGACGAATTTAGACGAAGGTGTCCCTACAATATAATAAAGCTTTTTAATTGGGGACGCCTTCTATGTGTTATTCTCAACCTATAGAAATTTTCCAAAGAAAAAACTATTAAAATCATAGCTTAAAAGGTTCATATTCGATTTTAGCTGCAAAAATCGTAGTTTTCTTCTGAGTATTATTCGTCTAATAGAATAAATATGATGGTGACAACGGTGTGAAAATATCAACTGCACACCATAGTTGAATCGTTTATCCTTTTTGTTGATTGTTTTCACATAGCCCCCCCCCCCCCCCCCCCTCTTAACCTACAGGTACTCTTAACCTGTGATAATACATATTTGAAAATATGGGCACCTTCATTGTGTTTAAAATATTGAAATAAGAAGTGATATCAAATAGATATATTCAGTTTTTCAGACGAAGGTGTCCACATCGTATAATGATTATGGTTGCAAATATTGAAATTTAGCATCATTATTTGTTTTAGAACCATTTTAATAGGTATCCATGTCACAAAGATGTGAGATATAGATGAATATCAATCATAAATCAGAGCTTTCGATCATTTGAACCTCATAAATAGACGCAAAACTCCTCATTCCCATGTCTAATTTTTTGTGATTTCTATCCGATAAAACACTCTTCATACCTTATTCGATATTCCCGAATACTCCCTTTCTCCTGTCGCATCGAAAGTGATGATGAGACAAAAAAAAACAACAATCATACGCGAAAAAACTGGATGGACAAAGGTAGATGAAGGAAGGATGGGAAGAGAGATGTTGAAAACTTGGAACATTTCGAGTTTTCGGCATTCCATTCTGAACTGGATAACAGTATATTTGATTGATTGATTGAATGATAGATTGGGGTGATATGATAACAAATACATATATTCATAATAGTCGTTTATTTACAGTCAAGCTCGAGTTGAGAGAGAAAGAAATGAAAATGAAGACATCATTTGAGAAAATTAATATGAGAATAAATAAATAAGAAGAGGTGGAAAAGTCTGAGATGGATGTGTCGACTTTTGATGGTGTCATTTGATACTCGTACCCTGTAATTATTAATATCATCAATTGATAATTGATATGATAAGACATACCAAAATAAAAAGCAAGTAAAAGATGATTGCTTAATATCCTGGAGCGGTTCTTGGTGGTGGACAGTGATCGCATGATCCCTTGGCTCCGTCCTTTCCGTTGTCTCCAGCTTCTCCTGGTGCTCCTGGGTTTCCTGGTGCTCCATCTTGTCCTGGCTCTCCTTGTGGTCCTGGTGGTCCTTGTGGTCCGGCGTTTCCTGGATGTCCGTCTGGTCCTGGTGGTCCTTGTTGTCCTGGCTCTCCTGGTTGTCCTGGTGCACCTGGTGGTGCTGGAACAGTGCGAACTTGTCCTGGTGCTCCTGGTTGTCCTGGTGTTCCGTCTTGTCCACCGGCTCCTGGTGGTCCTTGTGGTCCTGGTGCTCCTGGAGTTCCTGGTCTTCCGTTTGGTCCTTGCTCTCCTGGTGCTCCTGGTTGTCCTGGTGGTCCCTTTGGTCCTGGGTTTCCAGCGTTTCCGGCTGGTCCTGGTGGGCATTCGAAGCAGAAGTCGGCTGGTGTTGGTTGAACATGATCATTTGGTGCATCTGGTCCTGGTGCTCCTGGTGCTCCTGGTCGTCCATCGTTTCCTGGTGCTCCGTCTTGTCCTGGATTTCCGACGGCTCCAGCTGGTCCGATACCGCACGAGCAACATTGGTATGTTTGACGCTTTTCACGGCTCTCCGACTTGCGGAATGACTCGAGTTTTGTGTATTCACCACGGAGTGAATCAGAACGAGTACGGCAGAAGTTGATCTCGTCTTGAAGGCCAGATTGCACATTCTGCATGTACATACAAAGCATCGGAACAGCAATGATGGCTGTCAATGTGGCGACTGTCGACACGGCGACTCCGAAGAATGCGAACTTCTTCACATCTTCAACCTCGTGAAGTTTTTGTTTCTCCTCCATCTGTAATCAACTATCATATTCATATAAAGTAGTCAATAAATTAAAATGTGAAAATGTGAAGAATGATGACAATAATGTCCACCTTATCCTCATCCTTATATACCAAATATCGTCGCCCGTCCCCGCCCTCAACTGTTCACCCCCAGGAGAAGCAGCGTCCCCACCTCAAAACGATAAACGATTTTTTTTCTCGCCCCACCCCACAACCGTTGTTTGCCAGTTTTTCGGAGATATGATAGGTAAAGGAAGAAGCTAGATTAGCAGGACGATGAACAAGAAAAATGAAGGATAGGATAACGAAGGAATGGGCTTCCAGATATGGAAGATTGATGATAAGATATATTGATAAGGGAAGAACATGTAATTTGATATTTCACAATTTCATGTACTTTTTCATTGTTTGACTGAGTATCAAATGTATATACACAAACTTCCTCGACTTTTTTTGACTTCCTTCCTTATCACCTTCTTATCAAATAAATCCCGATTAACGACCCGAATCTAATCCTAATTCACTTCCATTTTCTCCTTTTTTTTCATTCCTCATTCCTCACACATAAGATGTTTTTTTTGTGTTGTTTCATTGAAAAAAAAATCGAAATGCATATATGTGATAGATATTGTACAACATGATCGACGAACGGCTAAACACAGCCATTCATCAGGCTGAAGAATCTGAGATATGTCGGGTGAAACTGGAAACAACTAAACACACCTCATTTCTTGATCTATTTTTGAAAGTGATAAGGCCTGATAATTGATATGACATTCTTATTCGAATGGCAGATTGGAGGAACTCGTCTTTTTTGGGTAGATTTCGGAACATTCGTCAGCCATTTGATGATGAAAACAATCTTAGGTTTACGAAGTACCGCGATAGGTCAACATGTAATCCTATCGTACTCGATCTAGCGGGAAAAACAGTCATGATATTCACATGTACCTTTAAACCGTTTCTGCGTCTCTCAACTCTTAACACTATCTCCTTCCAAATACCGTAATCTTTTCAGAACATTTGATAATTAGTTGATTTTTTGAACTTGAACAAACAAGGAGGACGTGTAGATTGACATCTCCGACACAAAAGAGAGAGTAAAATATCAAAAACTGTTTATTATTGAAAGACAAATGACTGGCAGTTCGATAATAAACACGAATATCCCTAATAAATCTAATATCCTGGTGCAGTTCTTGGTGGTGGACAGTGATCGCATGCACCCTTTGCTCCGGCGTTTCCTGGTGCTCCTGGTGCTCCATCCTCTCCATCCTTTCCTGGTTCTCCATTTGGTCCGTTGTCTCCTGGTGGTCCTGGTGGTCCAGTTCTTCCTGGGTGTCCGGCTCTTCCATCTGGTCCTGGTTCTCCTGGTGCTCCTGGCTCTCCGGCTCCTCCTTGTTCTCCTTGTGGTGATGGTACCGAACGGGTTTGTCCTTGTTGTCCTGGTGCTCCAGCTCCACCATCCTCTCCAGCCTCTCCTTGTGGTCCTTGTGGTCCTGGTGGTCCGCGTCCTCCGGCTCTTCCGGCTGCTCCTGGTTCTCCATGTCCTCCTGGTGGTCCTGGCGGTCCCTTTGGTCCGGCTCCTCCGGCTGGTCCTGGTGGTCCGGCTGGGCAATCGAAGCAGAAGTCGGCGGCAGTTGGTTGTTCATCCTTGTCAGTTGCATCTCTACCTGGTTGTCCATCATTTCCTGGCTTTCCATCCTCTCCTGGTGTTCCATCTTGTCCTGGTTGTCCTGGTGATCCGGCTGCTCCGATTCCACATGAGCAACATTGTTGTTCGGTTTGACGCTTTTGACGATCCATTTGAGTGCGGACACGATCCAATTTGAAGAACTCGGCTCTCATATCAACATTCTTTGCCTTACAGTAATCCAATTCCTCTTGGAGTCCTGATTGGATGTTTTGCATGTGAAGACACAACATTGGCACGGCAACAATGGCTGTCATGGTGCAGATGGTGGATACAGCAACACCTAAATAGAATATGGATGGATAATGGAACAAGTAGAATAAGGTTACCGAAGAATGCGAACTTCTTGACAGCATTCGTCTCGGCATACAGCATCTTTTCGTCAGCCATCACTAGAAGACAAGGGACCTAATGTGATAGTGTTCCATTCTCACATATCTTTGTCCTTTTATAGTAGTTACTTTGTGTCGAGCGTTTTTGGAAACCAAAAAAAGTTCGACGAAAAACGGTTGGGGCGTAGTTTACAGTAATACAACCGGTAGAAATATAGTTGTAATTGAAGAGGTTTTAGATGTATTCTGGAAAAAATGAGGAGAGAAATAGTGTGGAGAATGGAGAGGTACGAGAGAAACAACCATCACAAAGACGACGACGACGACGATTTGGAGAAAAAAATTGGGAAGAAAAAAAAGATAGAAGTTGATGAAAAGAAGCAAATGAGAAAGTTATCAATTATCAATAAAGACCCCGGAAATTGACTTGCAAAACAATATTATTCGAGTATTTAATTGGTCAATGGACTAGGAATTGAGCATCCACTTTGAGAGCTATTTATAGGCGATTTGTCAAAATTTCATTTCATTTAATATAATCCATATGTTAAATACATCATAGCCTGAAAAAAACGCTACCAGTTTCTATGTCTGAACTTCGAAATTGAGCCACAAAATGCACAATAAAGCTGGTGGCCGAGTTTTCCGGAAACTCGGCCATCTCAATGAAACCCAAAATAGCCTCGTTCTTCTGCCTTAAACCCATTCCCCACCATAAAAACCATATGATAGCATCTCTCCAAACGTCTGAAATTCACTATTTATTTATTTCAATACCAGTTTCCCCTCAAATTCCACCAAAAAAACGGTCAATTTAATAGTTTAACCTATCTGATTACTCCTTTCATTCCATCTCTTTTCTCTTTCTTCTTCTCTTTTTCTTCCGTAGTTTACACTTTTCCGATCGAAAACACTTTCGATTCTAACTGATATTTGCACCTATTATTGTTGATAAGTATCAAACAAGAGATAGAGGCCGGTCTCTCTTGCCTGCCAATGTCCTCTCGAATGTGTACACTTACAAAACGCACTGCTTTCGTCCTCCCATGTGGTCTAGTGGTTAGGATTCGTGGTTTTCACCCACGCGGCCCGGGTTCGATTCCCGGCATGGGAAGTTTATGTTTTGCAGTGACCAACAAACAGTTAAAGTGGATGTTTTATTTAATACCGTTCGTTTCGGTGGTTTCCCGTTGAAATTACAAGTATTATCTACATTTGACAGTTTTAATACATACAAATATAATGAAAAATAATTTAAATGTTTGTTCCATTGACAAATTAATATCCTGGAGCAGTTCTTGGAATTGGGCAGTGGTCGCAACCTCCTGAAATGAGAAAGATGATAAAAAATGATATGATAAGATATCAACATACCCTTGGCTCCGTCCTTTCCGTTGTCTCCAGCTTCTCCTGGTGCTCCTGGGTTTCCTGGTGCTCCATCTTGTCCTGGCTCTCCTTGTGGTCCTGGTGGTCCTTGTGGTCCGGCGTTTCCTGGATGTCCGTCTGGTCCTGGTGGTCCTTGTTGTCCTGGCTCTCCTGGTTGTCCTGGTGCACCTGGTGGTGCTGGAACAGTGCGAACTTGTCCTGGTGCTCCTGGTTGTCCTGGTGTTCCGTCTTGTCCACCGGCTCCTGGTGGTCCTTGTGGTCCTGGTGCTCCTGGAGTTCCTGGTCTTCCGTTTGGTCCTTGCTCTCCTGGTGCTCCTGGTTGTCCTGGTGGTCCCTTTGGTCCTGGGTTTCCAGCGTTTCCGGCTGGTCCTGGTGGGCATTCGAAGCAGAAGTCGGCTGGTGTTGGTTGAACATGATCATTTGGTGCATCTGGTCCTGGTGCTCCTGGTGCTCCTGGTCGTCCATCGTTTCCTGGTGCTCCGTCTTGTCCTGGATTTCCGACGGCTCCAGCTGGTCCGATACCGCACGAGCAACATTGGTATGTTTGACGCTTTTCACGGCTCTCCGACTTGCGGAATGACTCGAGTTTTGTGTATTCACCACGGAGTGAATCAGAACGAGTACGGCAGAAGTTGATCTCGTCTTGAAGGCCAGATTGCACATTCTGCATGTACATACAAAGCATCGGAACAGCAATGATGGCTGTCAATGTGGCGACTGTCGACACGGCGACTCCGAAGAATGCGAACTTCTTCACATCTTCAACCTCGTGAAGCTTCTGCTTATCGTCTTGGCTCATACTGTAATAACATAAAATAAAGCGATAAAGTGATAATATAAAGTAGTGATAATATGAAATAATCAAAAGTATCTTAAAAGCATTGATTGTTGAATGTGTCTTGTTGTCCGTTTCATCTATGAATGATATCCAATTCTTCGCCAGTTCCTCCCTTATAAACCCCGTCGCCTGCCTACCCTTTTTTGCTCCTTTTTTGGATATCGCCTAAGCTTCGATCGAAATATCATTGATATTTGAGAGAGTGTCAGACAGCTAGACGAATGAAGATCGAGTTATCAGATACATCGGTTGTGTCTCGCCCCCATACCTACGCCCTTTCCCACTGTCGTTTTGTCTCTATCTCTATCTCAATATGGCTTCTTTTTTGACTGTTTTATGTTGTTCAATATATATGAAACTGAAACTATTCACAAAAAACATGGGTGATCAGGGAAGGGCGACAATTTTACGGTTATGGTGGTCGTTAAGATAAGGATGAAGCGGACGGGGATAAGTTATCATCATGCACTATTCCCTTATCAGATCCTTATCAACAATTATCAATCTGAAATCATTGCTTCCTCATTTATCAGTGATAATTTATCACACATTAATTCGACCACCCAGTTCCATCAGTTGCTTGATATTCCGTATATTCCCATTTGATACGCTGATTATGACGACAACAACAAAGTATACAGGTGTGTCACATGCCACCGTCGAAAGTGATAAACGAATGCCATTCTGATTTGATGCTTTTCACTCGATTATAACGAATTACGATTACTTCCTTGAATGTCAATTTCCCTTTTTTTGTTTGATGTGAGGTCTGATATGAAGGGGGATATGAATTCAGATTGTTTGATTTTCAGCCCATTTGCCATTCCCAACCCAATCAAAGTATCTACAGTAGTCTTCCGTTTCGGACAGTTCCTGGTTTGTCTCAATCATTCGTCGCATGTCAACATTTTGAAAAATGAGAGAGAAATGGATACTTATCGAACGAACACATCTTCACCATCAAGCAACAACAATCGATTTCGTTTTCCACCCCAATTTTTCAACTGACGGATACCTTTTTCTGATGATCAGAAATCTATTTGAAGGACATTGAAGAAGCCTATGGCAGATGGAACGGTACGGGGACAATGAAGGGTGTGGTAGGTAGATCACAATCATAGGCAGAAATAGACTCATAGATTCATAGATTCATAGATTCATAGATTCATAGATTCATAGATTCATAGATTCATAGATTCATAGATTCATAGATTCATAGATTCATAGATTTATAGATTCATAGATTCATAGATTCATAGATTCATAGATTCATAGATTCATAGATTCATTGATTCATAGATTCATAGATTCATAGATTCATAGATTCATAGATTCATAGATTCATAGATTCATAGATTCATAGATTCATAGATTCATAGATTCATCTCTCTCTCAATTCCTTCTACAGTATCCCAACCATTCAAAGGACCATGTCCATTATCAAAACACAAACCAATTAATATTTATCAATTATCAATATACCGTATCATATCTTCCTTCTTCTTCTCCTTCTTCTCCTTCATTTTTCTCCGAATCTATTGTGAAAAAGGAGGTTTCGGTGGTTTGCTAACAGAGGAATAAACTTGCTAACTGTCCACTTTTTTGCCGTCGTCCATCTCTATTCGCGGGGCGAAAATGACAAAAAAAAAGGAAAAAAGGGAGAAAGAGAAGACGATATGAAACAGTATATGTCAAATAATCTCGATATAATGATGACGATAATGATGCACCTGGTGGGGAAATTATGTAAAATTAATAGGGAATCATATTATTGTCAGTTCAATACAAATATAGTACTTATGTCTATTCTATATGCGCCTTTGAACCCTAACTAACATCGGTGTACTGTCTTAAAGGCGCATATCCAAAAAGCAATTTTTCGCTTCAAGATACTTTACGTCACAGAAACTATTGATACAACTCTAAACTGTCAGCAAGTGATGTCATTATTAGTTAAACTTATATCATTACCGGAGATGATACAAGTTTTTGGACCTGTCGAAAAATAGTATTTGATTCAGTTGCAACTGAAAATAATTCTGAATCAAAAGTCCTCCTGAATCAATTCTATTTTCATCCCGATTCTCTCAAAGCTTGAACAATCTATATTTGTCGATGTGTCTCAAAGAGAAGAGCCGTTCTTGATATGCGCCTTTAAGACAGTATGCAAATTTCAGTTGTTTTACTGTATTAGAGGCGTCCACAAGAGCATATCAACGTCGAATTTGAATAAAACCGATGATATATCAATTGATAATAAAGTAATAACTTGGCGGAATCGCGCTACCATGTCAAAAATAAATGAGAATATGTCAGACCTATGATACAAGTTTTCTGACAGACAATAAGATACAAGCTTCAGGAACATTATTCTGTATTGTGAGCTCCGTGGAACTATTCCACCAAGCCTTCAATCGTCAGTCAGTCAAACCGTCATATTTTATAAACACTTTCTCAATACACTATTTATTTCAAATAAATAACTTTAATGTTGTTTTTATAGCAAAAGGAATAAAACCATTGATTCGTCCTCATCTCGTCCATTTAGGATGACTTATGTCTGCGAGAATCCCACCATGGCCACATGTAATCAACAATATGTCCTCTGGTTACAACCGAGAATACGATTGCTCCGATAATGAATAC
Source organism: Caenorhabditis uteleia (assembly GCA_963573275.1). Taxonomy (NCBI): domain Eukaryota; kingdom Metazoa; phylum Nematoda; class Chromadorea; order Rhabditida; family Rhabditidae; genus Caenorhabditis; species Caenorhabditis uteleia. The sequence goes on from OY752134.1 coordinate 6,378,968, forward strand.
GATCAGGACGGCGACTCCGACAACTGAAAGAATATAGGTTTATAGATCATGTATATCAATGAATATGACTCACTAATTCCTGCACAGAACATGGATCCTTCAATACGGAACAAGAAGTTTTGCGATTCGAAGCGATCAGCCTTGCGGACCTTCTTAGTCTTTCCCTTCTTTCCCTTCTTCCCCTTCTTTTTGCCACTCTTTCCGTCCTTCGAACTCTCTTCATCCTTCTTGTTATTCAGTGTGCCGATCAAATCGAGCATTGCCGAGTTGCTTTGTTTTTGACCTCCAGCTCCACCGCCACCGGCCGCAGTTCCGTTTGCATCAGTGAATGATACATTATCGTCCACCATGTTGCTGGAATTGGATAAGCTGGAACATTGGTGGATGGTGGTGGATGGTGTCGGTGGAGGGTGTACTGTACTTACCTGTTTTTGGTCCAACTATATTTGAACCGCACAGGCGATCAGAATAATGCAGAAATAATCTGTTAGAGTGATGAGTTGTCATATCAACATATTCCTTATCAGGGGTCAACGATCAAAGGACACGTTTATATTTCATGTTCTATATATTTCACAAAACACGTAAATTGATATGACAACTCATCACTCTAACAGATTATTTCTGCATTATTCCCAATAACAAATAGCTTTGTGAATCATCAAAAATGGTAACTGAAGAGTGAGTGATAAGCGATATGATAACATGTTATCAATGATAATAGTTACAGTAAGACAAAGTTGGAACGTTTTGTGAAACAAAGAAGAAAGCGTTCGGAATTGCAACACATGAACTCAAATGAACCAGTTGATCCACAAAGAAATGATGACAAAAGCTCGAAAAGATCGAAAAAGAAGAAGAGTAGTGGAAGTAGAGAAGGAAGGAAATCGAAGGAAAAGACAAGAAGAACAAGAAGAGAGAAGAAACAACCAAAAGGAGATGGGAATGAGGCGACTGTCGAAGTACCGATGTTCGATGAGGAAAAGTGTACGAAGTTTGTGAATAGTGTATGTGAAATCGAATTGGGTGGCACATTGGATAATTATTATCTACAAAATTTGATGAATGCATCACCAATGGCACCATCATTCGCCAGTTTCATCGCCAATTCACACAAGAATCAAAGTGCTGATATATTCTGTTTGGAATCAACACGAGTGAAATTGAAGGATATGCCAAGTGATTATATTCATGCGAATTGGATCAAAGTGGAGAATTTGAAAAGGAATTATATTGCGACACAATGGCCATTGAAAGATACAAAAGTCGATTTCTGGAGTATGATATACAAGGAAGGGGTTGAAATGATTGTATCATTGACACAGGTATATCAACCAATACTTATCTAGTTATCACTGTTTATATAGATATCAGATAGATATGAAGTATATTGGCCAACTGATAAGGATACTCATATGCCGATTGAACAATATTCAGTGACTTGTAAAGGCAAGAAACTGCCAAAGACAAAGTATGAAGCAACTGAATATACATTGGAAGTATTGCCGGATGGATGTTCACATAGTGTGCTCACCAAATTACATCATTATGAACATTGGCCAAAGGGACAAGTGCCGGCTGATCCGAGAGTTGTTTATAGTTTGTTGAAAAAGATTCGCAAAACGGTAAGACAGCAAATATTGAAATAATAATGGATATGATATATTACAGGGCGACAAAAGTCCGATAGTTGTTCAATGTGAAACAGGTGTAAATCAGACGGGTGTTATCATTTATTGTGATGCACTTTGTAGTCTTTTGATGAATAATATTCAACCCGAGGTATTTATATCCCCTCTTTATTCTCCCGATCGTCACATCTTTTTCAGTTTCATCAAGTATTCCGTTCCATCAGATTCCAACGTGCTTCAATTTTACGCGAGAAACTTCATTTTGTATACTCGATCTATGCCGTCTTGCAATTTATTAAACACAAATGCAAGGATGCAACAACTATGGCAAATGTCATCACAACAATCGACTCGTGTCAGGATGCATTCAAGAATTCAATCTCGAAATCAATTGCTACCGAAGAAACAACACTTTTACTTTTATCACCCGCTATTGCTGATTTAATCATTTGATTCAATAAATATTGTATTTATAATCTGATAAATCACAAGTTAGTTTTAAAATCATATAATAACTATGAAAAACTTCTAAATTGTAAAACTAAAAACATTCACATGCAATATAAGTTAATCTATGGTACAGAAAATGTTAATAAATTATGACTAAAACAATTAGAATACTGAAATGAGTTGTCCATTTGTTGATGAAACTGAGAATACTCGATTTCTGTTGGGGAATGATGGTGTATCCAAATCATAGAAATCGAGACTTCCATGAACTCCGCGGTCAATCATCTCATTCACAATTTCAAGTGTACTTTTTCCAAGTGTTTCCGGCATATAAAGATACAAATAACACATGCATAAACATGATGGAATAACGAAAAGGAATACAAAGCAGACACCTCCGAATATCTGGAAAATCGAGGGATATTTAATGATTATAAGGAAATAACATACCTCAAAAAGTGGCAAAGTTGCAAAATCAGTGAGAGCAATCATAAGGTTATGAATGGCAAAACAGGCAGAGAAAATGGTACAACGATGGCGTTGACTGACAAGTTCCGGGGCGACAAACCATGATAATGGACCGAGAACCATTCCAAATGATACACAATAGGCGAGCAACGAAACAAGACATGCGTATTTAGGCCAACTGATTGACGATGCTTGTGTTGTTGCAGAAAGATGCGAGAAGAAGGAAAAGCTTATCAGTAGAATCTGAAATATATCGATATAATTGGATTGTGAGAGAATAACTTACATTAGACAATGCTCCGAATATCAGAATCAACTTTCTGCGCGGGAATCGATCAATTATTGATGCACCGAAAATGGAAGACATTGTGAGAACAACTTGGGACATGGTCGAACACCATTGGGCAACATCACTGGAATTATATTCTACTTTAACAAAACTATGAAAAAACTCACTTGGAAACACCGGATTTGAGTAGGAAAAAGGTTGAAGATTGAAGAATCGGGTAGAATGAAAGTGTTAGAGCAAGTGTTGCCATTGCCAATCTCATCGCTTGTCGTAAATGCCATTTTGAAATCAAATCAACGAATGTCGAGTCTTGAGTCGCTTTTTCCGAATTTTTTTCATTTTGATAATCACTCAACAAATGATCCGTATCAGCTGATTCTCCTTGGAAGAATTCTAGCGATTTTGCGGCTTCTTCTTTGTTTCCTCTGAAATATAATTATATTGATAGCTTTAAAATAAGAAAGTACCTCATAATCAATAGAAACTTGGGTGTTTCTGGAATTCTGATGACGAATAGAAGTGAGAAAACGAGTGGAAAAAGGGAGAGAAGTAACAAACGGGAAAGGGAGTCACCGAGCACTGATTTCATTCCAAGAACCTGGAAATTAATCAATATTATTTATGGAAGTGATAGAAAATAAACTAACCATTCCCAAAACACACATAGTTCCATATCCAATCTCGCATAAAAACGACGACATTCCTCGAATTTCAACCGGCGATGTCTCTTGTACATACAAAAGCAGACAAGCATCTCCTAATGGTGAAACAAGTGCTGTCAGTGATCGACCAATCAATAATGTCCATGGCATATACGATATAATTGATAAATATTGTATTAATGTGGCGATTATTGTGACACCAACACACACAATGTATCCAGTTTTTCGTCCGAATCGATCCGATATCATTGGTGTCATCATTGCTCCGAATATTTGAGAAACAAACCAGCAGTTGAGAGTTGCTGACTACAAACATATTGTGTTAAATTGGAACAAAAATGATAAATAACTTACTTGGAAAAGTGCAATATAGTTATCATCATCTGGATATCCGCGTATTTCGAATGAAGTTTTGATAAATCGGAAAATTAAAACTTGTTTAGTTTGAAGTCTAAAATAAAACATACTTGTGCAATTTCTCGACGGCAGTGTTGACTGTTGAGTTCGTGAATCCGGATGGGAAATTAGTGATGGCCGAAAGAGCAGCATAGATTGATATTAGACGGACTGTTTGCCAGTTAACCATGATTGTTAGTGTGTTTTTCGGAAAAAACACCAATGAAACAACGTACGAATACACTGCAGTGCACCAAAGGCTGAAAAAATGGCGGGTGAATTATTTGAAAAAAAAAAGTACTGTATTCAAGGAGCGTTATGAAGAATGCGCTTTATGGTCCCGCAGCGATGAAAAATGCGCTTATTCTTAAATTCAATAACCACTTCTTTTTACTGTCGAACCAACTTGGATAATTAAACCTTTTATTTAAGGTAAATACTAAATAATCCATGAAGAGATTTTTAAAAAACTATGGAACTAGTAAGAATAACAGTACAGAATGAGCCGTTAAGAAAGCCTCGCAACGAAGGCGGACGATTATTACAATAAAGAACTGTGATATTAGTGATGACGAATGTTTGATGTTTTTAATAATAATGAATAGAATGATTGAAGAAATAGGCTCAGACTGTGGAATGTGAAAGTGCGGCAAGCCCACGGAAAAGATACGGACCAGAGCCAAAGTCCGTACAGAACAGATTTCTATGTTTGAATACAAATTGTTCGGTGAACACAATCAACTGAAAAATTATTACATTCTAGTACCGTCTGACTTAAGTTATGAGATTTGTTTGTATTGTTTGTCTGTTCATTCTGTTTTCATAATGTAAAAATAGTTCCACTTCTCAATAAAACAATGTCTTTATTTTCAGTACGAGAAAAAACAATAGAAAAACTGAAAAAGGCAGAAAACATGGGGGTGGATTTACAAATGTCGCATGATAAGTTATAACTCAGACCAGTAGTGCACGATTGAATAGCGAATATAATAGAGGAAAAACTGGATGAAATAGAATGAAACAACTCGATACGAGTGAAAAACAATATATGATATCACCAAAGGGAAATGATTGTGGACTACAATTATGGAAGATAAGAGACAAGAAGATAGAGATTGACGACTGGATGTTGACGACTGAGATTGTTCGAGCATATTGGATTTCCTGTTTCGATTTCATATCTTGAAACTATAAAAACGACCCGAAAAAGTGTAGAATTGCACATGTTGTAGCTTATTCTTCGTCACGATCATTTCGATTGAAGTTTACTGGTGGCGAATGGAGTGGATGATTATTCTAAAAATAGCTATGATATTACCCGCTTCACGAAAAATGAGACTTGGGTTGCAACTTCGCCCCAGCAAATCAGGCTTAAAAATTAAACATGTTTTTTTCTAGGCCTGATTTGCTGGGGCGAAGTTGCAACCCAAGTCTCATTTTTCGTGAAGCGGGTAATATCAATCAACAATTTTTAATAGATCTCACCTGTTGAGCATTGATATTAACTCCAAGCATATTCTGTTGCACCTGTTGTTGCATATTATGCTCCTCGAATCGATGTGGTGCAGCTAATGGAGCAGCTTCTCCGAATACCGCCACACGATGTTGTTGATGAAGTGGAGCAGGTTGTGGGAGTGGATCCGATGCAGCAGCGGCTAATGATGGATTTGATTTCGACTGGAATACTATATATTGACATTTTGACAATTGTTGGATCAGTTATCAAACATAACTACATAGGACTTCGTGATTAAAAACGTACTTTAACAATCGGACACGCGAAATCCACATGCCGACTTCTTGCTTCTTCTTTCTCCCACGAACAATGAACAAATGGTCTTTGGACATAATTATAAATTACTTCAGCCTTATTGAATCGCTTCTTGATTTTCTCTTTGTGTGTTGGATACCCTTCCATTCCCAATCGAATCTTCTTCAATCCTCTTTCTTTCAACACCTACAATAATTGAGTGAATATGGATATTTTCGAAAAAAAAAACATACCTGTTTTGCACAATCCCGATTTTCAGCATATTTGAAAAACTTGTATAAATGTGTCGAATAAACGACATGTGTAGTTTCTTCACCCATTTGTGGCGGATATTCATCATCCCAATCGACAACATCATCATCCAACAGAACAACCAAATGACACTCTCTTTCACCATGTTCAGTGCTTGCAACCAATTGTGGCAGAATTATTTCCTCTAAAAACTGTGAAAATTGTTCACGAGCTCCTTCATTCGACAATTCGTGCAACAATGCATGAAGATTCTGGCATTTGACAGTCTGCGCATTGAATGGAACAAGTAGATAATCACATGCTTCACGAAGTTCGGAAACAGACACAGATGATGGGCATCGCATTGTTCCAGATGAATAGTAGTCGAGGATTGAACGGAAACATGTGGCAGACATACCATCGGCAACCTACAATACAGTCATATTGTTTCTTTACGATATGAAAAACAACAAACCTCAAATTCTCCGCGTTCATTCGGTGACACCAGATCATGTCCCAAATCACCACACGACGCCCTCATCGAGAACATTCTTCCGAGCATCGTATCCGGCTTGTTCATCAACACACTTTGCGACACAAAAAACCTTGTCGAATCAACAACCAGACACACTTTATCATTTTCACCCGGTGAAAAGTCAACAGTATTACCACCACGGCTATTCAATTGTGACATGAGCATTTCATGTTGCGGACCTCCTAACGACATTGATCGTTGTCCTCGGTAGATGCCTTCCTTTGCCGAATGCTTCAATGCCGGTGGTAGTGGTGGTGTGGCGAGGGATCGGTCAGCTGTCGATTCACCCGACGATGAGCAACCGGCGTTTCCACCACGAGCAGGTGATTCTATAAATATCATCATAAAAAAGGAACGAAAAAAAGCTGGCTGATGGGTGATAAAAATAGATTCAACACAAAACGAGATAACTACTTCATACCCCTACTCTCTTTCAAGTACTCATGTTTGCCGACACAAAAAGGTTATCAAAGACTGAAAGAAAAAGGCGAAGAGAAGAACATCAAAACGTTGTTTTTCATAGAAGGAAATTGCGTATGATTTCAAAATAACAATATTAATAATAGTATTGCGTCAATATTGGAATATGAATGTGGCGCAAGAATACTCTGGCACAATAAGTGAATCATTCCCTTTTTCGAAAATATTGAAAGTAAATAATCTACAGGTGAGAAAAGCCATCGATCGAAAAGATCGATAACAGTGAAAAGAGAGTATTGTACCTTTTTTGCAATTATCTTCAAATTTCATCTATTCTTTTTTGTTTGTTTAAAAAGACTACTCAAGGCGAAAAAAACACATTATTCAAATGACATTTAAAAGACATTTAATGTGAAGAACATTGAGACTTCGAAATGTCAGAAGCCTAATGGGGATAGATATGTGAATTTTCATAAAGACCTATAAAAAGTTACCTGATGGAGAAGGACTGTTATGACCAGATGATGATGCTGATCCTCCACTTCTTCCACCGACCAACGATGATTTCCTTACAGCTCCAGATGAGTGATTCACTGAAAAATATAAAAAATTGATAAAGAGATCATAAAATCAACACAACTGTCAAATGCTCTTACTTGATAAAAACATGGAATAAACAAATAAGTGATTAGAACTATTTGTCAATCAGTTAATTCATTCGGATGGAAATGGAGAAGAGGCCGAGAAGATGGAGGAGGAAAAGGAGAAGGAGGAGCTTATTCTTGTATAAATAAATAGTTAGGAAAGTAGATGGAGAAACGAAAGAAAGAAAGGAAAAAGAGAATGAATAAACAGCTGATAGTATGGGAAGAAACTGAATAGCAATAGATATAACAAGGGCAGCAAAAAAAGAACAACGAAGAGGAGAAAACGATATAATGATGACAATTTGAAATCGACCGAAATGTCAATGAAATAGTGTTGACAATTGAGAGAGTGGCATGAGATGGTAGCTAAATGAATGGAGGAATATAAAGGGATACAATTTAGATGATGATGAGGAGTAGGAGGAGGAGCGGGCGACCACCGCGCATTACTATTTCCTATACCAGCAGAAAAACGGATGGATCAGTTAGAGTGAAGAAGGTAGAGAAAACGAATAAGAGCTTAATCATCAGAAAACAACGCGAATTGTACGCGTCGTGGAAGGACGAAAAAAAGTACATCATAGATGGGAACACACATACAACGAGAGAAAGAGAAATAGGCGTTTTTTGTTTGCAGAAGAACCACTTTTTTATAGTGTTGCACTTGGGTAATTGTCCATGATGTCAATTGTCGGACAGTTCAAATCTCAAGTTTATCTATCTGGAAACACCCTTCAATCGGGGAACAAAACTAATTACAAATGGACAGAAAGAGAAAGAAGTACAATGTTACTCATTATATGAAAAAACAGAGTAAATCCAAATCCAATCAGGCTTGATATACCTGCTGATATGCTTCTATTTCCATCAACATTGTGCTCTGCTCGTATTACTAATGTCATTGATGTAAAAAAACGAGTGTTGTCAGCTGAGCCAACAGAAAACAAAAGGATGGGGTCTGACATGGAATATGTATATATTTAGCCCCTTTTAGCGCCCCCGGTGTCGTTCCAATTTTCAAGATTGCTTCTTCTTTTCCAAATTCATTCCCACTCCGGAATATTCTAGTGTTTTGCCCCTTTTGTTTTGTTTGTCTCCCTCACCTTCCGAATCAACAATAAAAAACGGGAAATTTTTGTTCTCGCTTGAATTTGTTGTATGGAAAAATTGATGAGAACGGAAGGAGGAATTGAGAAGAAAGAGGAAGCAAAAATTGGCAACATTTTTTGGTGGACGGAAGAGAAAAAAATGAGTATGTCCATTCTAAAAAAGACAAAAAGATGGAAAAGAAGAGGAAGAAGAAGAACCGAAATATGTGTGGGGGAGAGAAGATTAGGCGAAAAGAACGATGAGAAGGCGAATGGGAGACTGACTGAGTAGTGTCCAGTCATTCGCGCACTTTCTTTGCACAATGAATGAAAAAAAATGTGAACATTAGCAGAGGGGAAAGAAATTAGATAAACTGATGAATAGGAGAGGAATTCCAACAAACATATGTGTTCCGCCAGTTATGACGTTCAAAAGACGCAAAAAGAAAAGAAGAAGCCATAAGATATGGGGTCCATAAATAGACGAATAGGTCATTTTTCACCCAAAAGTTCTGAATGAAGAAGTGGCAGAAGCCAAAGAGAACAAAAGGGATTAGAAGTGTTTTGTGGGTTCAGAGTTCGCGACGAAACCCTTTGACAGATGATGAATACGGTAGCTCATAATCTTGTTGCCAGTTTTTGATCTTGAAAACCAGTTCATTATTATCGCCATTCGATTGGCCTTAATTTCAGTCACCTATCACTAATTTGATCTACTTGTTCTACCCGTTCTGCTGGGTACATTTCGACATTCCCCTCTTGGTATAGACGATCGGGATATTTGAAAACATGGGGATCACATCCATGATACCGTATCCCATGCATATAAATCATAAATATTCTGTCCTTTGTCGACTTCTCAACGCCGCACTACTCAACAATTCATAGGAAAAACATGTGCCGAAAGGGTTTCTCATATCTTGTCCGGGTCAACAATTATTAACTATTCTTCAAAAAAATGATGGATATGTTGATATTTTCCTGACGAACGAAATTCCGTTTTTTTTCCGATTTTATAAAGGAAAAAACTACGTCAGAAGTACGACCACCTGACGTAAATAGAGAGAGGGAGGGAAACTTATGATTCGAGCAAAGAATGAACAAAAAGGTATGACAAAACATAAACGATCGAAGAAAAAAGTGAGAAAAAGTTGCAACATTTGTCGTTTTGAGAGACACCTGTCTCTGTGTGAGAATCGAAATGATTTTTAGAAGAACACCAGGCACACATTCCACGAAATTTATGGATTCTCGTGTCGTTTCTTTTTCCAAAAGATATCATTCCATAGGGAAAAGAAACTGGAATTGGAAGGGGAAGAAGACGAAGAACAATAAAATGGAGAGGAAAAAGTAATGGGTTCAGTGGAATATAAGAAGGATAATCTTCCCCATATTTCTACTTAAAACGGATTGAATGCTTTGAGATAAGCGCAACTGATATGAGTCAAAGAGATGGGGAACTGACAAATGACGCAAAAAATGTGGAACTTGATATTACACTAATTGAATTGAAACAATCTCACCTTGAAAACGAACTTTCATCGGGAAAATCATTGAAATATTAGGAGAAGAACGAGTGGAATACTTGCAGATATACGAATATCGTAGTTCACGTTGATATTGTAGTCATACTTTGTAGTAGAAAAAACTGGGTGAGCAACAAACGAAAATAGCCGTTTATTTCTGTGCTTCTGATCGGAATTTGAACCATATGTGAATAACGCCAGATGGTTTAGAACATCAAAAATCTTTTTCCAATAAAGTGAAGCCAAAAAATTTTCCTGCTCAACTTTTTGGCTAAATGTTATTGTCGCTATAGAAATGTGTGTACAAAGCCAAAAATAGAGAAAATCGAGAGGAGGTAAATAGACTTCAGACAACAAAATAATAAGAGAAGAATGAGTTGAACAGAAAAAATGAACAGTTGTTTGAAGATGAACAACTCTGATTTAGTGACAATTTTAATGGGGTAAAAGCATTCTTACACTGATTTTCAAATAAAATTCATTGAATGGTGAAACGACTTACCGTTTTTTGAGCCGGGCGGTTGTGAATGGGGAGTTGCTGGCTTGGCGGCAAATGACCACGATACCTGCAACTTGTTGGGCATTGTTAAAATGTAGAAGTTTATTGTTATTGGACGGTTGGAATGTTTTAAGAAATCGCAAAAGCTCTTATGGCTTATCGGAAACAGGTGTGCGAGAGCTGCAAAAAACCATGCGGCGCCTTTGCAAAGACAGTTTATTGAGTTGTTTTTCCGACTTTCAAGCTATTTTTTATCCATTTTCTTATGATTTTTATCACAAATTGATATCAAAACCTGATAGATTAGACTAGAAATGTAGTTTTCTTAGAGATTATAAAATATATTCTGCGCGGATTAATATTTGGCTTCAAGAAAACATTTTCTTTCCGTACAAAAATAGTTATTGAGATTCCCTTACTTGTTGTGGTGCTCTTACAGCTCTCGCTGAACTTGTCGCCTGATCTTTCCTCGATCTTTCACTTTTCAAGCATCCTCGACTTGACGTCGATCCGTCGGTTTCGGCGCCAGTCTTGTCTGAAATAGAATGTTTTTCTAAATATAGAAAAAACAAGGGGTGTATGTTCAATTTGTCCCGATGAAAAAACAACAAGTGAGATAGAAAATGAAATTACCATCATTGTCAATTGAAACGTCCGACTCATCCGAATATGTACTCGCGTCGAAAAGACGACGATTTCGTTGGGGTGCGGGCGGAACTGTTGAAGATGACGATGATGTTGCTTGATTTTCTGAATTCGTTATCATATCAGTGATAGTTGTTGGGTCTTCTAATTTTTGATTATTCGTCAAAATTCCGTTATCATTATCCCATCAATTGTTATCCAAAAATCCCGAATAATGAATGATAACAAACCTGTTCCTGCATGGCTACCATCTTCTCCAGTAGAATTGTCGTTTTTCGTTGGCGTTGACATTCCTTCACCAGACACAGAAATCGAAAAAACGACGAAGAAGTCCAATTACTGAAAGATAGCGAGGAAAATGGATTGGAATAGAATGATGATGTGGGTGAAGAAAAGTAATCCTCGTGCGAATAGAAATAGAAAATGGCTCGAAGGATGAGGAGGGCCGACGAAAAAAAATAGGCAGACAACTTTGAAAAGTTAACAACCGGAAAAGCCAAACTATTCAAGCGGAAACAACCTGAAATTGAACGAAAAAAGCAATAGAAGAAGAAAAACCAACTGCAGTGGAGGGAGATGATAGCTCGGAATAATGGGTCTCAAGACGAAAGTGCCTAGGCTCTTTTGTTGATTGACGGCTTAAAACTAGTTTTCATCGCTGATTTTGAGGGTTTTTTTGCTCAATTTTATAAATTTCGGGGCCACTCGTGTGGTTGAGAGATGGAGCACGTGAAAGTGTCTGTTTCACAATAAGTTCCTGTTTGTTTTGACGACTGAAATTACAGCACGTGTTTTGTAGATTAATTGCAATTCCTAATCAAACAAATACGATAGGGACATGTAACTATACGAAATGATATTCAAATAATGTACGAGAATAAGCAAAATAAAGGAATTATCCGTTGGTGTGGACTACGAAGAAAAGTCTCTTTTTCGTTCTTCTCCCAGCCGACCTGCTGCTATCCTTCCTCCCATTTCTCCTCCATCCTCCGCCCCATCTGTCTACTATCTCGTCGTTTTTACACACTATTTTGAGGAGTGCCACTCTTCAGTGCTAACTTTCCAATTCGTCTCGTCGTCTCGGCTCTCATCGTTCCCATGCGCCTTTAATTTCGTCGCGGGGTCTTGTCCGTATTTCGCGTACATGTGCCTTTAATTTCACCCTTTTTTTCTCTCTATTTTCTTTCTTTTTCAATGCCCAACATATGGACATGTTTCTCGTTTATTATTAATCATCCATGAATCATGTAAAATATATCTCCTAATTTCTGAATGGAGAACAACGTGAAAAATCCTCCGATACAAAACTGTGTGAGAGTAATATGAAACGACGCTCTTACACTATGTATACTTGCATTAATACACGTTCACCTTCGAGAATTTTCCCTGTTCATATTTCATAATTCACTCGCTCTTCACTCTTTAAACTATTCTAATTGTTTTTTTGAAATAATTACATCATTGTTATTTTTCAGTCATGGCAGAAGAGAACACTGTCCAATCGAACAGCGTCGTCACACCCGATGAGCAGAATTTGGTTGTTTCATTCCTCCAATTCGTTCGTCAAAAGGTTGCTCGCAACGAGTGCGATCCTGATCAAGTAGAAGCTTTAGAAGGTTAGTTTTATTAGTTTAAGTGTTTTTAATTGAGTCAGAAGAACTTTCAGTTGCCATTCAATGTTTGGAGCACACTTTCAAGTTGTCCGATGCCAATTACGCTTTCCAACCATCAAAATCTCTTCTCGAGATTTTCAGAGCAGCTGAAGGACTTCCTTCGGTAAGTTTTTGAATTTTTTTCTAGAAATATGACACATATTGAAGGGAGAAGACGCTCTTCCAACACCAAGTGAAGCTGATATCGCCCAAGCCAACAAACTCAAAGAAGAAGGAAACGATCTCATGAAAGCAGCACAATTCGACGCAGCTGTTGAGAAATATAACGAGGCCATCAAAATGAACCGCGATCCAGTGTATTTCTGTAACAGAGCTGCTGCTTATTGCCGACTCGAGCAATATGATTTGGCTATTCAAGATTGTAGAACTGCTTTGGCTCTTGATCAAACTTACAGCAAGGCCTGGGGGCGTATGGGGTAGGTTTCTGAATAATTACCAGCATAAAAAATGATCAATTTTCAGTCTCGCCTTCTCTTGCCAAAACCGTTACGAACAAGCTGCCGAGGCTTACAAGAAAGCACTCGAAATCGAACCAAATCAAGAAAGCTATAAGAATAATTTGAAGATTGCTGAGGATAAGATCAAGGAGATGGAAACAACGAGAGCTGCCAGTGGACAACCAGTAAGAATCGTTTTTGAAAATAATTTGCAATGTGAGTTTTTTTTTCAGAATCCATTCGCTGGACTTATGGGAGCTATGGGAGGAATGGGTGGCGGACCACCAGGAATGCCAAACTTCGGACAATTGTTGGCTGATCCAAACTTGATGCAAATGGCTCAACAAATGATGAGTGATCCAGGAATCAATGACATGGTATTAATTTTTCAAGTTTTCGAGTTGACACTGGTAAATTACAGATGAGCGGACTCATGAACGGCGGTGGAGGATTATCCGATCTTATGCAAGCTGGGCAAAGAGTAAGTATTCTGAATAATAGTATTTCATGATAACGGTTGATTTCTTCAGATGGCACAACACATGCAAGAAACAAATCCAGAAATGATCGAGAACTTGAGACGTCAATTCGGTGGACCAGAAGGAGGACAAGAACCACCACAACCACCACCACAACCATAAATTGCAATTAATAAAAATGTTTTTTTGATGAATCTTCCCTAAAATCGACTACACATTTTCTTTCTTTCTTTCTTCATTATTGAATTCCCAATGTGATTTGAGCTATCGATCTTAAACATCGTACCCTCCAGCCGCTTTTTCTTGTATTAGTTCCAGAAATTGTTTTAGAGCACACATTCGTTCATTATAATATTTAATAATAATGCGTTACTGAGAATAAATCTCTGATGTTGTTCATGTTCGTGTTCTTAGGGTTCTTGTCAAGCCGGAAAAAACTACTTATCGAATGCGATTGCGAAGGAAGTCATAACTGAACGATTTATTGAAAAATCTTTTTCTGCCTGATTGACTGATTTACAAATAAAACTTCAAGAAAATGCGCAAAGTGGTGTTTGGCGCACGTCTGACCAATGACAACCCAGTGTCATAATGCAAACACGCCCTAGCGCAACTGCTTCTCTACACCACTATTATCGGCGCCAAACACCCTTTTTACAGAATATTAGGCTTTTTGTCTTTAATTTTCTCATAATATCGTTCAGTTGAGATCAACAAATATCGATTAAAATTGTAATTAAATTCTAAATAATTCAGGAATGCCGTTGAGCGAGGAAGATCGGAACTTCATCAGGAGTAGATGCGAAAGTTGGGATCTATCGTTCAACGCTATTGTAAGTTCTTTTAGCAACATTATATTTTTATTTTTTAATAATAAGATAAAAAGAATTTCGCCATGTCGAAGTTTATATATTTGGACAATATTTCTTTTAAAACTTGCGACAATTTGTAAATATTCGAAGTTTTCAGTTCTATCCTAAGCAGTTCCTGGTTGGACCATTCGAACTCAGATTGAAACAAGATGCAACATTGAAAATCTCGTTTAATCCAAGGGTATTTTATTCTTAATTATATTAAATTATTAAAAAATTAATTGCAGAACAAGTTTTACATGCGAATCGAAGTTGTTGGAGAGCCATCAATTGGTTTTCGATCGAAGGATGTCGGCATCACTTTAACTCAATTCACACATTTCGCCGTACGCTTTCATTATTCCAACACTATTTTATAATTCTTGTTTCAGATCAAAGATGGAAATGAATTTAGTTCGCCGCCTGCTATCATCGCAAGCCTTCATCGACATGCATTGACTACTTTTCTCGGGGTTGGATTGTTTATCATAATATATTTGAATATAAACCTTATTTATAGAATTTCGACGGACTACAATCGCAATTTGACAAGGCGGTTAAGAAAACGAATCCTAATTCCGTTGATAATTATTTCACATTTTTGTTGAAACCTGTGGAAGTTACATCCGAGGAAGAATTATATATGACAATTGCATTTGGTCAAGGTGCAAATCTTCGAGAATTCAAACTCGATATGCCCACTGTGACTGATTTTTTCCAAAACGAAGTGAGCGGCATCTAACTATGTTTCAAACTAAAGTGAATCATATTTCAGTTCCGATCCATGTGGAAAAGAAGTCTCAAATCATCAAAAAAGTTGCCACTTTCCAATAGAACATACGAACTCATCGGTAAATAGGAAACAATTTGTTATCGATTAATTGATACAAATCTTTATAGAAATCTTCGACCCGTATCATTTTGCTGGTTTTTTGAACTCCATACATCGCCAAATGGCTATTTGCGGCTCACATGATACGCGTCTTGTTGAAGTTGATCAGAATCCGCACGGAAAGAAGCTTCTCACGAATGCGTGGAGAGGTACTGATAAAGAAAGGAAATTTACAAAAACAGTGTGTTCAGACGCCAACGAAAGGAGAGAAAAGTTGATTCGCATGGAAGTGTAAGTGAGATTTTAACATCTATTCAACATTCACTTATTTTCAGCGAAAAAGTAGCGAAGGATGAACAGGACAACATTATCGAGGTTTGTTTAACTGAATTTTAATAAAACCGGACACAGTGTTTGAGTATATTTACTTTTTGTTGTTTCATCGCTTTGCACAGTGTTTGTCTGGAATGCTTTACCTTTTCAATACTTTATAGCAGGATTTGGTGTATGTGGATAATGTGGCGGTGAGAAAGATTAACCATAGTACTGATAATGATCGGGATGTTTATGTGACTGTTGGGAATGAGGCGTTGAAACGTGTGAATAAGAGTGATCTGGATGACGAAATGGTAGGGATGACAATTGAACGAAACTGGGAAGAGGATGGCATTTACAGGAGATTGATGTCGAAACGGTAGTGGAACAGGCATCGAATGAACATAAAAAGAAAAGAGCTACTAATAGACGAGTGAAGAAGGCACCTGTAAAGATTGTTGATACATCGCCAGAAAAGAAGCGTACTAGAAAAGAACCTATCGATCAAAATAACGAAGTATCCGAGTCACCCATGGTGTGTGAACCATCAACGTCACAAATTAAAACGAGTGACGAAATGACTAAAGACGAGTGTGAGGCGAATGAGGCGAATTTCGATAATACATTGCTAACCACGTTGTTAAGCCTAGGCACCGCAGGTATACATTATCGCTCAAGTTTTAAACATAATATTTGATATATTAGGTGTACAACAGGTCATTCAATCCCTTCCTAACTTACTCCAACAACCCATTCCACCACTTCCTTCTGTTAATGTCACAGCTCAACCCCCATTTCCACTAGCACTTGCACAACAACCAACAGTTGTTCCCAAAGTTCTGCAGGTTTGATTGTGATATGTTTTACCCTTTGTTATCAGCACGAGTGTCCGAGTTTCTTAATTTCATATCTCAAAGCTGGAAATAAACGATTTTTTGCAGAATCAGAACAAAAATGGTGAAAATGGAAAGGGAGCAGTTGCTAAAGTTGCGGTATTGAACAAACCGCTTGGTAAACGGAACAGTCAAGTTGTGAAACGCGCACAGGCGGCTGGAGAAGTGGTAAGGATTATTCAGTCATTCATAGACACTAATCTTCCAGAAAATTCAGGAAATCAACTCTGATGGCGAAGACAACGAAATACTACCGAAGGGTCCTGATACGAAGTTATTCTATTTCCCACCGAAGGGCGAACTAATTGAATACATTGATCCAGTTCTGAGTAAGTTATTTTTTTATCAGACAGATTATCATTTTCTGTTTCAGTTACCTTCAAAGATGTTCGTACATTGGATAGAAAAGAATTTGTGAATGACAATATTATGTCATTCATGCTCAATTACATTGCTTGTCGAATGATAAAACCTGAATTGTGAGTTTTGAATAAATGTATGAACTAATTGAATGATTCTAGGAGGAAGGTCACTCACTTATTCAACACATTCTTCTACTCCAATATTTCGAGATCTATTCAGCCATTGGCATTCTCAGGGCGAAAGCCATTAGACAGTAATTTGCAGAAAATGGTGAGTATCGCCAATATTTTCTCTTGGAGTTTTGTTTCTATTTTCAGCTCATCGCGAATTGTATGCGTGTCATTCGATGGACCAAAAACTTCGATCTGTTCAAGAAGGATTATATAATAATCCCAATTAACGAAGATTATCACTGGCTAGTTGTTGTCATATTCAATCCATTCGGTTCAGTTGTATCAGTTGGAAATGAAGAGGAAAGTAGAAAGAAACCAAAGTGTTATATGGTATTCTTCGACCCATTGAGCGGTCTAGACTCAACTAAAAGGAAACATATGTGCCATTGTATCAAGTCGTATCTCGGTGAAGTGTATGATAAGACGAAGAATCCTGGGCAGAAGTTCGCTGAGAAGGAGCCAACGATATATGATCCAGAAAGAGTTGTCGTGATGAGGCCCGAAAATACTCCGGTGCAGAACAACTTCTATGATTGTGGCCTTTATGCACTATATTATATTGAAGGACTTTTCTGTAATTTGAGGCCGGTCACTGTTAATGTACGTTTCATCAATCAAACGACTATTTTCATCTATTATTTTCAGGATTTCCCCAATTTCGACTGGGCGAAATTGTATCCAGAAGGCGAAAAAATGGCTGAATTGATGAGAGACAAAGTGTACAATTTGGTGAACAAAATAGCCGGACGACAAGGAAGAACCTCGTTGAGAAGATGGGAGAAACGACAAAAATGTGGATTATCGCAAGAAGGAGATAGACGTCGTAGTCGTCGTCATAGTGCACCACCAATGAATCGAAAGAAGAGAAATGATGAAATGTATCGAAGACATTTCTCGCTTTGCCCACCCAGTCGAGGTGTCATCGAAAATCCGCTGTTTGCCAATCCCCGTATACTCTCATCAACTCCAGCATTGAGGAAAGTACGCGAAAAGAGATTGCCAGAGGAAGGTTTCCCAGTTGTTTATTGATTTCTATATATCTTACACCGGTCGACTCTGTTTAATATTATTTTGTGCCTTGTTCCGCGTATCTCACTTTTTTCATATTGTTTCGTTTCAATATCATTTATTTGCCTATTTATTTCAATATTTGTCATTACATGTTTAACTTTTCATCACATTTTTTATCAGCAATTGATTGCATCTTTCATTCAAATATTCCCTTTTTCTCTTGGATCTCTTCATAATTATGTTCTCTATCGTATAATTCATTTTTGTTCGAATAAATTATGTTGCGAAGAACATTATTTGAATTCAAAACTGTACAAAAGACCCGCGAAATTTCATCATCTCAATCGATAGGATATTCTCCAAGTCTCCCCATTTGCAATGCAGCTCTCAGTTTCCACATTGTTCTCCGAAAGCTGTAATACCACCTTGTCATCGCCAGACAAAACGTATGAACAGTATTTCGGTTTCGAAATTTAGCCATTTTTGACGAACAAGACAAAATAACGACAGAAGCATAATTATAAGTTTGAGAAAAGGGATTTATTCCGAATAAAAATAAAAAGGGAAAATGTAATCAAATATTTATTAGTAAATGTAAAGCAAGAAAATGGCAAAAACAATCTTTATTTAACGAAAATGGTTTGGATTTTTTGGATATGTGGCCCTAAAGAGGGCCGTTGGGTTCGGTATTAGGTTAGAGTTGATCAAGCAAAGAAATCAAACAGATGTTCGAATGACTTATGCTCTTTCTCCTCTGATGCGACGAGCAAGTTGGATGTCCTTTGGCATGATGGTGACACGCTTGGCGTGGATGGCGCACAAGTTGGTATCTTCGAAAAGTCCGACCAAGTAGGCCTCGGCGGATTCTTGAAGAGCCATGACGGCCGATGATTGGAATCGGAGGTCGGTCTTGAAATCTTGAGCGATTTCTCTCACAAGACGTTGGAATGGAGCCTTGCGGATCAAGAGCTCAGTCGATTTTTGATAACGACGGATCTCACGAAGAGCGACGGTTCCTGGACGATAACGATGTGGCTTCTTGACTCCTCCGGTGGCTGGTGCCGATTTGCGGGCAGCCTTGGTGGCCAATTGCTTTCTTGGAGCCTTTCCTCCGGTCGATTTACGGGCGGTTTGCTTGGTACGTGCCATTTTTGCTTCAGATACTTGATCTAAAGTGAGCGTCTATTCTTCCCCTTTTATACACCCTGCGGAGGGGGGCGTTGCGGAGTGGGCGGGGTTAATGAACAACTGAGAATGGTGTCCCGGCAGGGGGATGGCTTGATACTCAGAATTCAGGCGTTTCGAAATGTGTCCCAGCGAGGGGAAGGTCATCCTCCGCAAGCCCTATAAAAGGGGATGCTTTCTCACCATTCCTCAGTTACTACAAAGTCACTACAAACGAAATCATGTCTGGACGTGGAAAGGGAGGAAAAGCAAAGACCGGCGGAAAGGCCAAGTCTCGTTCGTCAAGAGCCGGACTTCAATTCCCAGTCGGACGTCTTCACCGTCTTCTTCGCAAAGGAAACTATGCTCAACGTGTTGGAGCCGGAGCCCCAGTCTACTTGGCTGCCGTCCTCGAATACCTCGCCGCCGAAGTTCTCGAGTTGGCCGGTAACGCTGCCCGCGACAACAAGAAGACAAGAATCTCACCAAGACACTTGCAATTGGCCGTCAGAAACGACGAGGAACTCAACAAATTGTTGTCCGGTGTCACCATCGCTCAAGGAGGAGTTCTTCCAAACATCCAAGCCGTTCTTCTTCCAAAGAAGACTGCCGGAGAGAAGGAATAAGTTCCAATCGTTATGATGCCTCTACACCATGATCAATTCTGAAATCAACCGAACCCAACGGCCCTCTTTAGGGCCACATATCCAAAAATCCAAACCATTCTCGTTTAATAAAGTTCCTTTTTTATTTTTTATTGCTAATAAATACACATTTTTGATACTTTTATGAATTTGTTCTTTCCTTCTTCACTTCCAATATTGCAACAAAAACGATCAAGGATGATTGGTGGTAGACTTGAAAAGAGATTTTTCGACTGACGTGGGTATTTGTATGTCTTCTGTGCAGTTCGAATTCAAAATTGATTTTCGATTAATAATATCTGAACATAGCTAAATCTCCTACTAATTATGAGGAGATCCAAGAGAAAAAGGGAGTATTTGATTGAAAGATGCAATCAATTGCTCATAAAAAATGTGATGAAAAGTTAAACATGTAATGACAAATATTGAAATAAATAGGCAAATAAATGATATTGAAACTAAACAATTCGCCCCTTTTTCACCCAGTTGTACGGAAAACAAGCATATTGTCTTCATTCTTAGCCCATACTATAGTATACTAGGTGAAAATGTTTATATTTGAAGTTTCGAGAGGATCAAATATTAATAATTGAGCGAATTCTTGCATTTCCGCGGATATTTGGCAACACTATACTGAGAGAAGAAACCTGAACTACTGGAGAAGTTTTGAATCACTTTTTGTTGCAAAATCTGCATTTCTCGTTCAAACTAATCCTATTTGACGCAGAAAATATGAAGTTTCAGAGCTTTTTCAGTTAAACCTTCAGCGAAATGGAACATAAATGCATGTTATACTTGTCTTTCAATCCAATACACTTCCATCTCTACACATTACTCTGCTATTTGCACCAAATTCAACAGGATCGACCAAGATAATTCACTCGTTTGCATTCTTTTATTCCTTGTCAAGACGCGTTTTCCAAGATTGTATACGGACGACTTCACATTTATAAAAAAAACAATAAAAAGAAAAATATATTTATTCATACGAGAAAGTGGATTTTGATACTTTTGTGGCCCTAAAGAGGGCCGTTGGGTTCGGTTTGGGTTTTCAACATTCAATCGTAAGGCATGAAGCCGAATGATTTACTTAGTTGAGGTGTACTTGGTGACAGCCTTGGTTCCTTCTGACACGGCGTGCTTGGCCAACTCTCCTGGGAGGATCAATCGGACGGATGTCTGGATTTCGCGGGATGAGATGGTCGAACGCTTGTTGTAGTGAGCAAGACGGGAAGCCTCATTGGCGATTCTTTCGAAGACATCGTTGACGAACGAGTTCATGATGGACATGGCCTTCGAGGAAACTCCAGTGTCTGGGTGGACTTGCTTGAGAACACGATAGATGTAGACGGAGTATGACTCCTTTCTCTTATGGCGTCTCTTGTGGTCTCCCTTTGGCTTTTGAGACTTTGCGGCCTTCTTTGCTCCCTTTGCGGATGGTTTTGGTGGTGCCATGACGATTGCTTGATATCAAGTGTGAGGTGTACACTCCGATTCACTCCCTTTTAACTGTTTTCGGCGGCGTGTGCGGAGGGGGCGGGGTGTGTCCCAGCAAGGGGAGGTGTTGAATGAATGAAGTCGAGGTGAGGTCGATGTGTCCCGGCATGGGGGCGCAATTTAGCTCCGCCCATTCTTAGTATATAAGGAGGGAGAAATCATCATTCGGTCATCTCACTCGTGAGTCTCAATCGCATTCAACATGTCCGGACGTGGAAAGGGAGGAAAAGGCCTTGGAAAAGGAGGAGCCAAACGCCATCGTAAGGTTCTTCGTGATAACATCCAAGGTATCACCAAGCCAGCTATTCGCCGTCTCGCCAGAAGAGGAGGAGTCAAACGTATCTCTGGATTAATCTACGAAGAAACTCGTGGAGTTCTCAAGGTTTTCCTTGAGAATGTTATCCGTGATGCCGTCACATACTGCGAGCACGCCAAGAGAAAGACTGTCACCGCCATGGATGTCGTCTACGCTCTCAAGCGTCAAGGAAGAACCCTCTACGGATTCGGAGGATAATTTCTCGTCAACACCAACTATCATCTTGGCATGCTAAAATGTCTTCAACAATACCGAACCCAACGGCCCTCTTTAGGGCCACATATCCAAAAAATCCAAACCTTTTCTCGTTTAATAAAGTTCAATTTTGTCATTTTCTTTCTTTACATTTACTAATAAATATTTGATAACATTTTTTCCTTTCTCATCAATGAAATCTGTTACGAGGTGTTTACTTGGAAACCAAAGGGTAAGATGAACTTACATACATTGTACATTGTATCTAAAATTATTCCATCAAAAAAAAAGAATTGCATCGACCGGGAATCGAACCCGGGCCGCCCGCGTGGCAGGCGAGCATTCTACTACTGAACCACCGATGCTTCGATTTTGCAAGCTGTTGATATTAGACACATCACTGACTGGTTTCTTCCGATAAGGAGAAATTGTTTGCTATGTAATTGATATGATAAGGAAATGTTGACTTAATAACGTGAAAAGATAAATATTGCGTAATTGGAATCAAACCAATGGGAAAACAAAAAAACATTATTGATATTTACATACGGAAAGAGTTTAAAAAATACAAACATGGCGAATGAACATCACAATGGACAAGTGAAACAAGATCCAGCAGACGGAAAACGGCTATTTAACATGACATTCAAAATGAGTAAGCAGAATGGAGACCAGACTGAAATGACTGCTGATTTCATGGGGGTAGGGATACAATTGATGAGGGGAATTCATAGAATATTTGAAGGATGTGTCACATTATATCGAATATGATGTAGCAGTAACAACGTGTCTGATGTATATTGACTCGATATTTCTGCCACTTCATTGTAGGGTTCGTTTGTATACAAATCATTATATTTGAAGAACAACCTCGAATTTCTAGACAAGTTTCTTTTCTAAAGATTCAAAAGTGAAGCCGGATGATGATGCATTCTTGAAATTACAACATGCGTTTTTGGAATACGGAAATCATTGTAAAAAGAAAATCGAATTCAACCATTTCGCAGGAAATATGAAGATTGGATTTGAAACAAGAAAACGTTGGCAGAAGGAACAGGTGGATGCGTCGAAAAATATGAGAGGTTTCCATAATGGACCATTTCATGACTTTACTGAGCAGAAAAAGAAGTTCGATGAGTTAGTAATTCGATGAAATATGCCCATTTATATACAATTCACATTCCAGCTCCAGAAAACGAATGGACGCGGCGAAAGCGGAAGTGGGTCAAGCAAAAACGGCTGCACAAATTGAGAAAAAGTCGGGATGTTATCAAATGGCAGTGGACGATTTTGATGCACAAACGGATAAACTGATCAGGATGGTCGATGGATTGCCGATGTTGAAAAAAGGAATCACGAACGATATAATTGCAGTATTGGAGAAACACAAACTCTATCATATTGACATTTCCAGACATTTCGAAACACCTAAATAGGTTTTTTGGTTTCGAATAAACTGTATTTTTATCTTTTTGTTTCACAACCGAAGAATCAAACGGGAAAAAAACAGCAGAATAGTTTAAAAGTAGTGTATTTATTAGCAATAAAAATATAAAAAAAGGAACTTTATTAAACGGAAATGGTTTGGATTTTTTGGATATGTGGCCCTAAAGAGGGCCGTTGGGTTCGGTTGATTTCAGAATTGATCATGGTGTAGAGGCATCATAACGATGGGAACTTATTCCTTCTCTCCGGCAGTCTTCTTTGGAAGAAGAACGGCTTGGATGTTTGGAAGAACTCCTCCTTGAGCGATGGTGACACCGGACAACAATTTGTTGAGTTCCTCGTCGTTTCTGACGGCCAATTGCAAGTGTCTTGGTGAGATTCTTGTCTTCTTGTTGTCACGGGCAGCGTTACCGGCCAACTCGAGAACTTCGGCGGCGAGGTATTCGAGGACGGCAGCCAAGTAGACTGGGGCTCCGGCTCCAACACGTTGAGCATAGTTTCCTTTGCGAAGAAGACGGTGAAGACGTCCGACTGGGAATTGAAGTCCGGCTCTTGACGAACGAGACTTGGCCTTTCCGCCGGTCTTTGCTTTTCCTCCCTTTCCACGTCCAGACATGATTTCGTTTGTAGTGACTTTGTAGTAACTGAGGAATGGTGAGAAAGCATCCCCTTTTATAGGGCTTGCGGAGGATGACCTTCCCCTCGCTGGGACACATTTCGAAACGCCTGAATTCTGAGTATCAAGCCATCCCCCTGCCGGGACACCATTCTCAGTTGTTCATTAACCCCGCCCACTCCGCAACGCCCCCCTCCGCAGGGTGTATAAAAGGGGAAGAATAGACGCTCACTTTAGATCAAGTATCTGAAGCAAAAATGGCACGTACCAAGCAAACCGCCCGTAAATCGACCGGAGGAAAGGCTCCAAGAAAGCAATTGGCCACCAAGGCTGCCCGCAAATCGGCACCAGCCACCGGAGGAGTCAAGAAGCCACATCGTTATCGTCCAGGAACCGTCGCTCTTCGTGAGATCCGTCGTTATCAAAAATCGACTGAGCTCTTGATCCGCAAGGCTCCATTCCAACGTCTTGTGAGAGAAATCGCTCAAGATTTCAAGACCGACCTCCGATTCCAATCATCGGCCGTCATGGCTCTTCAAGAATCCGCCGAGGCCTACTTGGTCGGACTTTTCGAGGATACCAACTTGTGCGCCATCCACGCCAAGCGTGTCACCATCATGCCAAAGGACATCCAACTTGCTCGTCGCATCAGAGGAGAAAGAGCATAAGTCATTCGAACATCTGTTTGATTTCTTTGCTTGATCAACTCTAACCTAATACCGAACCCAACGGCCCTCTTTAGGGCCACATATTCATTTAAATCCACAACTTGCCGTTTAATAAAGTATTTTTTCTATTTTTATTGTGAATAAATTTTTTTGATTACTTCTGTCCTTTTTTTCAATCGTCAAAAGTGTCCAAAGTTCGAGACATACGTGCGGTTGCATGTGGCAAATGGGGAGACTTGGAGGATTGTGTTGATTGAGATGATGAGATTTCGCGGTCTTGTGTAGTTGGAATTCTAATAGTTGTCTTTGGATAATAAAAACTGAACATCGCAACATAATTATTTATCTGAAAATAAGCTGAAATCTCTCAAACATTCTGATATGTCTCGTTTATCCTTATCGTTATGACCTATATATCCCTATTCCAAAGCAAACAACTTCTCCTTATCGGAAGAAACCAGTCATGTGTTTAAAACAAACAGCTTGCAAGTTCGAAGCATCGGTGGTTCAGTGGTAGAATGCTCGCCTGCCACGCGGGCGGCCCGGGTTCGATTCCCGGTCGATGCAATTCCTTTTGTTCTATGGGAATGTGGGATAATTTCAGATTCATTTCCAAACTTTTTCACTATTTCCCGATCCAAGTCTTGTCCTTTGGTTTCCAAGTGAAGTCCTCGCAAGATTTAACTGATGAAAATGGGAAAAAATGTAATCAAATATTTATTAGTAAATTTAAAGCAAGAAAATGGCAATAAAAAACTATCTTTATTAAACGAGAAATGGATGGATTTTTTGGATATGTGGCCCTAAAGAGGGCCGTTGGGTTCGGTATTGTTGAAGACATTTTAGCATGCCAAGATGATGATAGTTGGTGTTGACGAGAAATTATCCTCCGAATCCGTAGAGGGTTCTTCCTTGACGCTTGAGAGCGTAGACGACATCCATGGCGGTGACAGTCTTTCTCTTGGCGTGCTCGCAGTATGTGACGGCATCACGGATAACATTCTCAAGGAAAACCTTGAGAACTCCACGAGTTTCTTCGTAGATTAATCCAGAGATACGTTTGACTCCTCCTCTTCTGGCGAGACGGCGAATAGCTGGCTTGGTGATACCTTGGATGTTATCACGAAGAACCTTACGATGGCGTTTGGCTCCTCCTTTTCCAAGGCCTTTTCCTCCCTTTCCACGTCCGGACATGTTGAATGCGATTGAGACTCACGAGTGAGATGACCGAATGATGATTTCTCCCTCCTTATATACTAAGAATGGGCGGAGCTAAATTGCGCCCCCATGCCGGGACACATCGACCTCACCTCGACTTCATTCATTCAACAGCTCCCCTTGCTGGGACACACCCCGCCCCCCTCCGCACACGCCGCCGAAAGCAGTTAAAAGGGAGTGAATCGGAGTGTACACCTCACACTTGATATCAAGCAATCGTCATGGCACCACCAAAACCATCCGCAAAGGGAGCAAAGAAGGCCGCAAAGTCTCAAAAGCCAAAGGGAGACCACAAGAGACGCCATAAGAGAAAGGAGTCATACTCCGTCTACATCTATCGTGTTCTCAAGCAAGTCCACCCAGACACTGGAGTTTCCTCGAAGGCCATGTCCATCATGAACTCGTTCGTCAACGATGTCTTCGAAAGAATCGCCAATGAGGCTTCCCGTCTTGCTCACTACAACAAGCGTTCGACCATCTCATCCCGCGAAATCCAGACATCCGTCCGATTGATCCTCCCAGGAGAGTTGGCCAAGCACGCCGTGTCAGAAGGAACCAAGGCTGTCACCAAGTACACCTCAACTAAGTAAATCATTCGGCTTCACGCCTTACGATTGAATGTTGAAAACCCAAACCGAACCCAACGGCCCTCTTTAGGGCCACAAAAGTATCAAAATCCACTTTCTCGTATGAATAAATATATTTTTCTTTTTATTGTTTTTTATAAATGTGAAGTCGTCCGTATTTAATTTTTCAATCTTGAACAACGCATCTTGGCGATGATACAGGAAATCTGATGCATATAATGGAAAATCAAATATTGCTATGTAGAAAGAGAATGCAATCAAATGATCTTGTTCGTTCCTGCTGAATTTACATAACATTGGTCTGAAATAAAGAGTTATGGGTACAGATGATTCAATTTTGTATAGAGATATCTTGTGTATTTTCTGCGGCTCGTATTAGAAACGTTCGAAGTTTGGAAATGTGATTTTGGTTATACAGATTGCAAAATAAGATCCGATGTTGTATTTCACTTTTGAAAATGTGACCATTTCAACCGATCTGTTCATATTGTTATTTCATCATTTAATCGTGTTGCCATTGAAATTATGTGCAGTTTTATGAAATCGTGAATATAAGAGCCATATTTTTCCGAATATTTGCATCAGGATAGTCTAGTCATCAGTCTAAGTAACTCGACACTTGTTTAGAAATCTAGTTATTGTCTTATCATCAAGCAGCTTCACCAAAATCTTTCTCTGTTTGTTGTTTTCTGATTGAATATGGACATTTAGTGATTTCATTAGTGAAGTGTCTTTCTATAGGGATTTTGGTTCTATAGGACAATTTACCCGATAACTTTCATAATTTCACCATTGTACAGAATGTTGCAATGAAAAACGAATGTTAGCACAAAATAATCTGTGATTTTTCCTTATTGATCTATACTTTTCCTTTCAAAATCCACCTGTTTTAGACCCGTATAAATACGTTTTTCCTCCTTTCATTTTCCGTTATTTTCTCTGGTTTTTGCAACCCTGGCGCGAGTTTTCGTCGGACGCCCCGCCCTCTTTTCCATGCCGCACTTTTATTTGTAAGCAAAATTCAAATTCTCATCATTTCCCTTGTTTTTACGCATAACTTTGTATTTTTTCAGTTTTTTCGTTCGGATATTCGCTTCGAGCGACACATAAACAAGCAAATATGTCGATTATGAGCTATACTGGAGGAACTGTCATCGCTATGGCCGGTGAGGAGTGAGTTATTTTATTATCATTTTCTTTTGTGAAAAATGTGAAGATTGAACGAAAGATTTTGTATGAAGTGGATTTGAATTAATTTTCATAAACCATTAATTCCTCACAACGAAATACAACTTTCGTGTTCAAAAATACTATGAATTTCTTTCAGATGCGTCTGCATTGCTTCTGACTTGAGAATTGGAGAACAAATGACCACAGTTGCTACTGATCAAAAGAAGGTAAACCTATTCTTTGTTTAACTCTCTGTACAAAGTATCCTTCAGGTTCACAAAGTCTCCGACAAGGTTTACGTCGGACTTGCTGGATTCCAATCCGATGCCAAGACTGTTTTGGAAAAGATTATGTTCCGTAAAAGTCTGTACGAGCTCCGTGAAAACCGCAAGATCAGACCTCAAGTGAGCTTTCTATATTTTTAAAAATATCGTTCAAAATTGAATCTAGGTACTCTCCGAGATGATCTCAAACCTTGCCTATCAACACCGTTTCGGCAGTCATTTCACCGAGCCATTGGTCGCCGGTTTGGATGATACAAACAAGCCATTTATTTGTTGTATGGACACTATTGGTTGCGTTTCAGCACCAAGAGATTTCGTCGCCGTCGGCACTGGACAAGAGTATTTGCTCGGAGTTTGTGAGAGTAAGTTCCATTTTCGATAAAACATCTTATGGAAATCAAATTTTCAGATTTCTGGCACGAGAACATGAAACCAGATGAGTTGTTCGAGGCGACTGCCCAATCGATTCTTTCATGCTTGGAACGTGACGCCGCATCTGGATGGGGAGCAGTTGTCTACACAATCACAAAGGATAAGGTTAATGTGTCGACCATCAAAACAAGAATGGACTAAGTTATCACAAGTGTCGCCTATTTTTCCACATAATTTATTTCCATCCTCTCCCCAATCCCCGTTTCATTTCTTCTAATGTTTATTTACAACCATACCGGTTATCAACTTTATTCTATTTTCAACTTTTATTCCGAAGAAAGTATATTCATAAATCACATTGGCATGTATATTGACTAGAAAAATTTGATATTAATATCATGTTTATAACCCGTCGGATCCAGATGTGTCAACGCCTGGTGCAGCATAACGGCGGATAGACCCCAAACTCGTTGGGTTGAATGCAAATACTCATTTTTAGTGTTGTGGAAGACCTGAAACAGCAAGATTCAATTGTTCAGAACTATTGATATACCGTAAATTCAGTCGAATCAAAGCATGGCAGAATATAACGAAGTTTGGGGCTGTGGAACTTTGTCAATGCTGCTTTTCTCATTAATTCTTCAATTGGTATCGTGTAAACTGCCTGAACTTGTTCTAATTAGAAAACTGTCGTCGCTTCTCAGCTTCTCACCTGTACTTCATCCTCACAAACATTCAATTTGTTCAATACCTTCTCATCCTTCACATATCCAACAATCGGTGTTACATTGAAATCCGCCTGTCGTCTGACAACACTTTTCAATGCTCCCCATATCTTCAATTATTCTTTATTTTTCACTCATTATACTCTTCTATAATAACCTCAATATCATTTTTATGCAATCCGATTTCCTCAAATGTCTCTCTCAATGCTGTTTCTTCAGTTGTTTCTCCTTTTTCTTTTTTTCCACCCGGAAAACACACTTCTCCACGATGAGAACGAAGATGAATTGATCGTTTTGTTAGTAATACTGATTGTTTTCCATTCACAGTCACCAATGGTATCAATACTGACATTCCCGAGTTCGTATCATTATCCGATACTAATCGAGGATGTTTTGTCGGCGGAGCAGCGGCAAGGTTCTTCAAAAATTGTGCTTTTGCAATATTACCAAAACATCTGATGCCATACAAACTCCGCCCATTCATACCTCAATGTTCCACTTGTTTCGATGTTGTTTTCATGTCTTTTTCAACGGAATTCAAAGGTTAAAACCCGAATATTGATTTAATTTAAATATGATTTATATCATTCTTGTACTTGAAACCAGTCAAATGACAAGAAAAAAAAAGAAATGAGAAGGGATCAAACTTCAGTCCAAAATTTACAGACAAAAAACAGAAAGAGAAGGTATTTGGTATCATTGAGTAAAAATCATACATTTTGAAGAAAGGGGTGTGGTTGGGGGATCACATAAATAATGTAGAAATAAAGGAGGTGAATGGAAACAAAAAAAGAAGTGATATTGCACAATTTGAAAGGGTATCACAGAGAGGAAACTGATGAGAATGAACATATGAAGGCAAAAAACAGATGATATGATATGATGAAGGAATTAACGAGCAACATACGTTTCGAATATTTTCGGCATCATTTTGCTACACTTTTCGGTTATACTGTAATTATCTCATTGTTCTGATAATCAATCAAATATCAAACTTTTCCTATTCTTTTTGATACAATACTCTCAATTTTCCACCACCAAACAAATCAGAATCAACCGAAAAGTGCTATACAAAAAGTGAGGAACATGAAAAGAAAGAATTGCTCGAAAAATGATATGTGAATAATGCCTACCCAAACAAACACCCAAAATGAGAGAAGTAGAAGAAGAATAGAAGAAACACGAGACTAGACGATTTGGTTACTATGATGATTATGCAGTTGGTGGAGCATTTATCTTGCTGATTATTTGACTCCCATACACGACCACAAACATGAAGATGAGGGCGATGATAGCACTGAAATGATAAAACTGAGGTATTAGATAACATAATACATGCATTTCACACAACAAAACATAGAGAAACTCATGCAAATTTGATATGCTAGATACACATAAAAGGGATCAATAGGCATAGGCTGTTATAATTATACTAAGTCATTCACAATAACAATATGTCAATTTAGAAAAGAACATTTAATTTCCGCTTATATTATTCTTTCTTTCTTAAATTTCCGAAACTAGATGAATTCTCTAGTAAAATAATACTCACGTTTTCTTATTTCTCAGCCGATCCACTCCGCCATGCAACCTACAGACATTCGGTTTGTCGACATCTAGCCCGGCTTTCGATCTGTCATTGAATGTTGCTCTATAAATAAATAATTGAAATATAGCTAGCAAGATAAACATACTCAAAGCTCAAGTTTCCATCACCAAAAATCGAATCATGAAGTGATATTTCGGCAATATTATCACTCGTTTTTTCTTCTTGTCCAGCATTCCGTTCGGCAACCAACTCTTCCACCCGATCATTCAAATCCTTCACTTTCTCTTTCTGCCCAATCAACTCTTCCTCCAACTTTAGATTCCGCTGATTCTTCGATATCAGCTCCATGTCCTTCGTTTCATTTTCAGCTTTCAATGCACCAATCGTCTGTCGTAAGTGTGCTATATCTGCCTTCTGATCTTCTTCTGCTGATGATTGCTTCACATAAAACTCCAGTTTATCATTCAACATCTTGTTTCTTTGTTGCAGTTCTTCCAGCTCTTCCTCTTTCTGCTTCAATAAATCCACATCAAATTCCGTTTTCGATTTATCATTGAATATTGCTCTATAAATTGTCAATTGCAAAAAAAAATGATAAAAACATCATGATAAAAACATACTCGAAGTTCAAATTTCCACCATCAAAAATCGAATCATGAAGTGATCTTTCGGTAATATTCTCACTGGTTCTTAATATTTTTTCTTGAAGAGCATTCCGTTCGGCAACCAACTCCTCTACCCGATCATTCAAATCTTTCACCTTTTCTTTCTGCCCAATCAATTCTTCCTCCATTTTTTTAATCCGTTGATTCTTCGATATCAACTCCATGTCCTTCGTTTCGTTTTCAGCTTTCAATGCACCAATTGTCTGTCGTAAGTGTGCTATCCCTGCCTTCTGATCTTCTTCTGCTGATGATTGTTTCACATAAAACTCCAACTTATCATTCAGCATCTTGTCTCTTTGTTGCAGTTCTTTTAGTTCTTTTTCTTTCCTCTTCAATAAATCCACATCGAATTCGGCCTTCCTAATTTTATCCTGAGCCTCTTCCAATTCGAATTTTGTATGTTGAAGTTCGTTCTTCAACTCTGTGTTCTCTTTGGATATTGGTCGAAGTTCGTCGTTTTCTATTGTTAACTTTTTAACTGTCGCACTAAATACTTCTAGTTGGCTTTCCATTTCCAAAACTTTTTCATCTGCTTCTCGTTTCTTCACCTTCAAATAACTTCGTCAATTATTTCCAAACCGTGTATTATCCTTACCTTCAATTCAGTATTCATCTTCTCTAGAACCGATATTGTTGTATCACTCGTACTACTTTGTGGTCCTTCTGTTCGTACTTCAACACTTTCCAATTGTTTCGTCAATCGATCAACTTCACTTGATAACTTCTTGTTCTCCGCTTCCAATTCTTCAAACTGAAACCAAATTCAGTAGTTTTTCATCGCACAAACCTCACGTTTATCATTAAAAAAAACTAAAACAAAAGGAAAAACTACATTTTTCGCAATAAAATAATTTGCCGACAAATATTATCAAGAAAGTGAAAAGTGAAAAAAAAGAACCTTACCGATGCTAGAACTGATTCAGGAACAGCACTATCAGAAATGCTCACACGACCATTGTTGAACGAATTTTGGTGAGTTGAAAACGATATTTCAACTTCAGATTGATTGTCGCCGTTTTGGTGTGATGATGGAAAGCTGTTTTCCTCTTTCGGAATCTGAAAAATAACAAGAT
The DNA here is from genome assembly GCA_963573275.1 of Caenorhabditis uteleia. NCBI lineage: Eukaryota > Metazoa > Nematoda > Chromadorea > Rhabditida > Rhabditidae > Caenorhabditis > Caenorhabditis uteleia. Next base: position 6,411,442 of record OY752134.1, read on the forward strand.
ACAATAAACAAATAGAGTTGAAGAGCTTACAACGTCTTCTTTGACTTTCTCAATAATCGCAGCTATTGAAATCATTTCTTCACGATGATCTTTTGCGAAATTTTGTGAAAACATGACAGCATCTGAAAAAGTTTCAAATTTATTGCGCTCTTTGTGGATAACTCACCATTATTATGGACTATAACATGTGCAAGAGTGATGATCAAACTGGCAAACTCAACAGCGACAATCAGATCCTCACGAACATTATCAATCGATTCAATCAATGCGGAAAACCGTTTCGGGTTGACGGTTCGATTAGAATTTTCGATATACACTTCTAACTTCTTCCATAATCTCCGCATATTGCTCCGTTTCACAAGAACATTTGAGGTTGATGTTGGAATAGAAATGAGCCAATCGTCGTTGAAAAAAAGATCGTCTCTGAAAATTATTGATTGAAGAATAAAAAAAAAAGAAAAAGCATACATTTTGTTGAGAATTTCTGAGAATAATCTACCGGAGCATAACAGATCTACATCACTGAATGCCTCTTCATTTATTTTGTCTTGATTGGAAAACCCGTGAAACTGAAAACACGTCACAATTACATAAACAAAAGGTTTAAAAAACGTACCCATTTGCCAATACTCTTCAAATCTGTTTCCATTTTGGTGATAGTTTCCTCATCAAAACTCAATGTACTGGCTCCATCTGTTGAATCGAATGCACATTGATGCGTCCGTTGTGATCCATCTGAATCCGAGTTGTCCGGCTGATCAAGCATTATTCTAGTCGTCCTGTAAACTAAATATTAACAGTTGAAAGCGTTTTGAATGATATAAAAGGATGAAAATATTTACAAATCGACAAAGAATCTTATATTTGGCGGGACTAAAGCCATTTTGATCTACATTCGTATTTTTGGCACAAATTTTCTTCGAATGATTATATCTAATCATTTTTATGTTAGTCTCAATGACGTTCTCGTCTCTAAATGTATTCATCTGCGCCATATTACTAATTTTCCCACAAATCGCTCATTCATCGGCTCAATGCGGTGTTCATGCCACGAATGCGGAGCTGGCCGAAGCGCGATCATGGCAGGAACCGTCGAGTTTCGTGGTAATTTTCACAATTTTATATATAGCTCTATAAAATCGTTGTTTTAGACGTCTGATCATCGTCTGATTGGTGGAATCGAGACACGTCCGCACGCTTGGCCATGGACTGTTCAGTTGTTATGCAAACAATCACATCGATGCGGTGGATCGCTTATCGACGCCAATTTCGTTCTCACTGCTGCTCATTGTCTTGCTAGAGAGTATGTTTTTTTCGTAATTTTCTCCGAAATAGCAAAAGATTTCAGCCACAATCCGTCTACGTATTCGGTTCGAATTGGTGGACACGTGTCTGGTTCCGGTACTCATCACCGTGTCACTGCTATCACAGTTCATCCATTTTACAATATCGGATGGCCGAGTTCATATGATGTCGCTCTAATGAGAATCTATCCACCAGTCAATATCACAGCTAAATCACGAGCCATTTGTTTGCCGAGAAATCCACCAATCGAGAATCGCCTTTGTGTCGTTACAGGTCAACTTTTCCTAGTTTTTTGTGTTAATGAATGAGTAATTTAGGATGGGGATCAACACAAGAAGGAAGTGTATTATGGGCGCCAAAGCTACGCGAAATTCATGTGCCAATTATTCCGACTCTATTTTGTAATAGTTTGCCAAACTATGCGGGCAGAATTCATTTGCCGTCAATGCTTTGCGCTGGTTACAGTTATGGAAAAATCGATTCTTGTCAGGTAATAATTGATAGATTCTATAATATATTTACCTAATAATCCATTCGAGTAGCCTAGTTTGGAACAATATGAGCAGCACGTGTAACAAAAATTATTATTTTAATTGAAACGTATAGATACGGAATTTCACGTTTCATATTGTTTTTATAGGGTGATAGTGGTGGTCCACTTATGTGTGCGAACAATGGAAGATGGGAATTGACGGGACTAGTCAGCTGGGGAATCGGATGTGGTCGACCGGGGAATCCGGGAGTTTATGCGAATGTTCACTCAGCAATGTCATGGATCGAATTGGAAATGTTTAGACTACGAATTTAACTAACAAATGACGTATTATTGCTTGTACTATGATTAACCTTTGCGAATGAATATGATAAGATATGAACAAACCGGCTCAAACTAAATTAACAGAATGTCTGAAAGAAAAATCGAAGAAAAGAAGTTGTTTATGAATAAGAGAAAATTATGCATAGATATGACATAATTCGCACATTAGTATTGCCTATCAATCATTGATCACAATTTTTTTCAAAAAAAAGGCGCAAAACTTAAAAGAAAACAAAACCAAACAAAATTCACAGCTCATTGAGGTTTTCCGCCAGAACAGTAAAAGCACGCCGCAGTTGCGCTCAACGAAAAAGGGGCGGAGACATATTAAATTATCGTTTAAATGTTACTGTAATGGTGTAGAGAATCATACAATCTGCTGCGGCTTCTAAAGAACAAAATGTAATCAAATGTGATTGTTTCCTGAGCCTCTCATACATATCCTTCTCAAATAGTCAATTTCAAACTCGAAAGAGCCAAGATAAAATAATCAGAATGAGAAAATGGCGAAGCATTCCTGGGAATAATCGTTATCTGTCGATTAACTTCGTGTTGTTGCTCCATTCTCGTCGCTCGATTCAGTCTATCCAATATTGTTTTACAAGTTTTCCTTTGCAGATATTCTGTCATTTTTTCCTTTCCATCTGAAAATTTAGTTTCCAGGATAATATTTTGTACTGTTTCACTTTTGCAGAACTTTAGTGTTTTACCGAGTGATGTAGTGAAATTCGTTTTTATTAATGCATTTTGTTTTCATATATATTTTCCCCGGAAAAATTAATCTTTTTTGAAGGAAGGTTTCCCAGTTGTTTGTAATCGAGTAAATGGTTCTATGTCACCACTGAAGCACTAAACGGGTAAAAACAGCACAAGAATTTAAAAAGATAGTGTATTTATTAGCAATAAAAAAACAAATAAGGAACTTTATTGAACGAAAATGGTTTGGATTTTTTGGATATGTGGCCCTAAAGAGGGCCGTTGGGTTCGGTTGATTTCAGAATTGATCATGGGTGTAGAGGCATCATAACGATGGGAACTTATTCCTTCTCTCCGGCAGTCTTCTTTGGAAGAAGAACGGCTTGGATGTTTGGAAGAACTCCTCCTTGAGCGATGGTGACACCGGACAACAATTTGTTGAGTTCCTCGTCGTTTCTGACGGCCAATTGCAAGTGTCTTGGTGAGATTCTTGTCTTCTTGTTGTCACGGGCAGCGTTACCGGCCAACTCGAGAACTTCGGCGGCGAGGTATTCGAGGACGGCAGCCAAGTAGACTGGGGCTCCGGCTCCAACACGTTGAGCATAGTTTCCTTTGCGAAGAAGACGGTGAAGACGTCCGACTGGGAATTGAAGTCCGGCTCTTGACGAACGAGACTTGGCCTTTCCGCCGGTCTTTGCTTTTCCTCCCTTTCCACGTCCAGACATGATTTCGTTTGTAGTGACTTTGTAGTAACTGAGGAATGGTGAGAAACCATCCCCTTTTATACGGGTTGCGGAGGATGACCTTCCCCTCGCCGGGACACATTTCGAAACGCCTGAATTCTGAGTCTCAAGCCATCCCCCTGCCGGGACACCATGCTTAGTTGTTCATAAACCCCGCCCACTCCGCAACGCCCCCCTCCGCAGGGTGTATAAAAGGGGAAGAATAGACGCTCACTTTAGATCAAGTATCTGAAGCAAAAATGGCACGTACCAAGCAAACCGCCCGTAAATCGACCGGAGGAAAGGCTCCAAGAAAGCAATTGGCCACCAAGGCTGCCCGCAAATCGGCACCAGCCACCGGAGGAGTCAAGAAGCCACATCGTTATCGTCCAGGAACCGTCGCTCTTCGTGAGATCCGTCGTTATCAAAAATCGACTGAGCTCTTGATCCGCAAGGCTCCATTCCAACGTCTTGTCAGAGAAATCGCTCAAGATTTCAAGACCGACCTCCGATTCCAATCATCGGCCGTCATGGCTCTTCAAGAATCCGCCGAGGCCTACTTGGTCGGACTTTTCGAGGATACCAACTTGTGCGCCATCCACGCCAAGCGTGTCACCATTATGCCAAAGGACATCCAACTTGCTCGTCGCATCAGAGGAGAAAGAGCATAAGTCATTCGAACATCTGTTTGATTTCTTTGCTTGATCAACTCTAACCTAATACCGAACCCAACGGCCCTCTTTAGGGCCACATATTTATTTAAATCCAAACCATTTTCGTTTAATAAAGTTTTTTTTGTTTGGTGCAGGTTGGTTAACCTGTACCATTTTGTCTTTTTTTTATAATATTTATTGTTTCAATGGATAGTGAATCGAGGATTATTGGTTGACAAATTGAAAACTGAAGGATTCTTGGTGACAGTGGACAGACTTGGAGATTTTTGTATCGATTGCATTGCTCGTTTTTCGCGGGTTTTTTTCGTACATTGTGAATTTAAATTTGTCTTGTCGACTGCCGATCGAAACAACCCACCTCTACGCGAAAGAGAATATTATTATGAAAAGTGGAAAAGAAAAAGGGGAAATTTGAATGAAAAATGCAATCAATTGCTGATAAAAAGTTAAAAATGCACATATTTTCGGTACTTTCTCAGAATATATACTAATCGGAGAAGATTGTTGCGTGTCAAAGGACATAAACAGAATTATAGTGAGCGAAATCTCTCCTAATAATAATTTTATTTTCATACACATTTCCTTATCATGGCAGTTTCAAAGCATACAACGTTTTCTTTTCGGAATAAAGCAGTCAGTAATATTATGTTGAACATCGACAGCACTGAATTCGAAAGTATTGGTGATGCCTCTTGTTTAAATGTTACCTTTATTGCATACTTCGACGGAAAAAATGTTATCAAATATTTATTAGTAAACTTGAAGCAAGAAAATAGAAAAGAAAATTAACTTTATTAAACGAGAAAAGGTTTGGATTTGTTTGGATATGTGGCCCTAAAGAGGGCCGTTGGGTTCGGTATTGTTGAAGACATTTTAGCATGCCAAGATGATGATGATTGGTGTTGACGAGAAATTATCCTCCGAATCCGTAGAGGGTTCTTCCTTGACGCTTGAGAGCGTAGACGACATCCATGGCGGTGACAGTCTTTCTCTTGGCGTGCTCGCAGTATGTGACGGCATCACGGATAACATTCTCAAGGAAAACCTTGAGAACTCCACGAGTTTCTTCGTAGATTAATCCAGAGATACGTTTGACTCCTCCTCTTCTGGCGAGACGGCGAATAGCTGGCTTGGTGATACCTTGGATGTTATCACGAAGAACCTTACGATGGCGTTTGGCTCCTCCTTTTCCAAGGCCTTTTCCTCCCTTTCCACGTCCGGACATGTTGAATGCGATTGAGACTCACGAGTGAGATGACCGAATGATGATTTCTCACTCCTTATATACTAAGAATGGGCGGAGCTAAATTGCGCCCCCATGCCGGGACACATCGACCTCACCTCGACTTCATTCATTCAACAGCTCCCCTTGCTGGGACACACCCCGCCCCCCTCCGCACACGCCGCCGAAAACAGTTAAAAGGGAGTGAATCGGAGTGTACACCTCACACTTGATATCAAGCAATCGTCATGGCACCACCAAAACCATCCGCAAAGGGAGCAAAGAAGGCCGCAAAGTCTCAAAAGCCAAAGGGAGACCACAAGAAACGCCATAAGAGAAAGGAGTCCTACTCCGTCTACATCTATCGTGTTCTCAAGCAAGTCCACCCAGACACTGGAGTTTCCTCGAAGGCCATGTCCATCATGAACTCGTTCGTCAACGATGTCTTCGAAAGAATCGCCAATGAGGCTTCCCGTCTTGCTCACTACAACAAGCGTTCGACCATCTCATCCCGCGAAATCCAGACATCCGTCCGATTGATTCTCCCAGGAGAGTTGGCCAAGCACGCCGTGTCAGAAGGAACCAAGGCTGTCACCAAGTACACCTCAACTAAGTAAATCATTCGGCTTCATGCCTTACGATTGAATGTTGAAAACCCAAACCGAACCCAACGGCCCTCTTTAGGGCCACAAAACTATCAAAATCCACTTTCTCGTATGAATAAATATATTTTTCTTTTTATTTTTTTTTATAAATATGAAGTCGTCCGTATACAATCTTGGAAATCGAGTCTTGGCAAGGAATAAATGAATACAATCATGATGCAGGAAAACTGGAATAGAAAACTATTGTTCTATGAAAAGAGAATGCAAACGAGTGAAATATCTTGGTCGATACTGTTGAATTGGGTGTAAAAAGCAGAAAGAGAATGCAATCAAATGATTTTGTTCGTTCCTGTTGAATTCACATAATATACCAATATATTGGTGTTCAGAATAATGAATTACAGATGACTATTTCAATTTTCAAATTGATGGATCTTGTCGTTATCGTTTTGGAAACGTTCGAAGTTCTTATGTTATACTTTTCTTTTGCAAACGGAACCATTTCAATTAATCTTTTCGTATTGTGATTTCATCAGTTAAGCGTGTTGCCATTGAAATTAAGTGCAGTTTTATAAAATCGTGAATATGGGAGAATGGACTAACAATAAGTTATCACAAGTGTCGCCTATTTTTCCACATAATTTATTTCCATCCTCTCCCCAATCCCCGTTTCATTTCTTCTAATGTTTATTTACAACCATACCGGTTATCAACTTTATTCTATTTTCAACTTTTATTCCGAAGAAAGTATATTCATAAATCACATTGGCATGTATATTGACTAGAAAAATTTGATATTAATATCATGTTTATAACCCGTCGGATCCAGATGTGTCAACGCCTGGTGCAGCATAACGGCGGATAGACCCCAAACTCGTTGGGTTGAATGCAAATACTCATTTTTAGTGTTGTGGAAAACCTGAAACATCGAGTTTTAATAGTTCGGAACTATTGATATACCGTGAATTCAGTCGAATCAAAGCATGGCAGAATATAACAAAGTTTGGGGCTATGAAACTTTGTCAATGCTGCTTTTCTTATTAATTCTTCAATTGGTATTGTGTAAACGGCCTGAACTTGTTCCGATTAGGGAATCAAAGTGTTTACGAAGCTTCTCACCTGTACTTCATCCTCACAAACATTCAATTTGTTCAATACCTTCTCATCCTTCACATATCCAACAATCGGTGTTACATTGAAATCCGCCTGTCGTCTGACAACACTTTTCAATGCTCCCCATATCTTCAATTATTCTTTATTTTTCACTCATTATACTCTTCTATAATAACCTCAATATCATTTTTATGCAATCCGATTTCCTCAAATGTCTCTCTCAATGCTGTTTCTTCAGTTGTTTCTCCTTTTTCTTTTTTTCCACCCGGAAAACACACTTCTCCACGATGAGAACGAAGATGAATTGATCGTTTTGTTAGTAATACTGATTGTTTTCCATTCACAGTCACCAATGGTATCAATACTGACATTCCCGAGTTCGAATCATTATCCGATACCAATCGAGGATGTTTTGTCGGCGGAGCAGCGGCGAGGTTCTTCAAAAATTGTGTTTTCGCAATATTACCAAAACATCTGATGCCATACAAACTCCGCCCATTCATACCTCAATATTTCACTTGTTTCGATGGTGTTTTTTTTGTCTTTTTCAACGGAATTCAAAGGTTAAAACCCGAATAGTGAATCGAATTTAATAATGATTTATATCATTCTTGTATTTGAAACCAGTCAAATGACAAGAAAAAAAGAAATGAGAAGGGATCAAACTTCAGTCCAAAATTTACAGACAAAAAACAGAAAGAGAAGGTATTTGGTATCATTGAGTAAAAATCATACATTTTGAAGAAAGGGGTGTGGTTGGGGGATCACATAAATAATGTAGAAATAAAGGAGGTGAATGGAAACAAAAAAGAAGTGATATTGCACAATTTGAAAGGGTATCACAGAGAGGAAACTGATGAGAATGAACATGTAAAGGCAAAAAACAGGTGATATGGTATGATGAAGGAATTAATGAGCAACATACGTTTCGAATATTTTCGGCATCATTTTGCTACACTTTTCGGTTATACTGTAATTATCTCATTGTTCTGATACTCAATCAAATATCAAACTTTTTCCTATCCTTTTTGATACAAATATACTCTCAATTTTCCACCACCAAACAAATCAGAATCAACCGAAAAGTGCTGTACAAAAAGTGAGAACATGAAAAGAAAGAATTGCTCGGAAAATGATATGTGAATAATGCCTACCCAAACAAACACCCAAAATGAAAGAAGTAGAAGAAGAATAGAAGAAACACGAGACTAGACGATTTGGTTACTATGATGATTATGCAGTTGGTGGGGCATTTATCTTGCTGATTATTTGACTCCCATACACGACCACAAACATGAAGATGAGGGCGATGATAGCACTGAAATGATAAAACTGAGGTATTAGGCAACATAATACATGCATTCCACACAACAAAACATAGAGAAACTCATGCAAATTTGACATTTTAGGACATGCGAGATACACATAAGGATGAATAGGCTGCTATAATTCTACCGAATCCGCATTTACAATCACAATACATAAATTTAGAAAAGAACCTTTAATTCCTGCTTTCATTTATCTTTCTTCCTGAAATTTCCGAAACTAGATTAATTCTCCGGAAAAGACAACACTCACGTCTTCTTATTTTTCAGCCAATCCATTCCGTCATGCAACCTACAAACATATAGTTAGTATACATGCAAACACGTTAATGACAATTGATTTGGTTTATCAAGCAAATTCGAGCAACATGTTAGAGCAACTCAACAAACTATTTACCTTGAATATGAACACCATATAATTATAATTATTGTAATCTGAAATCAAACAAAACGAAATGGTGAGAGTGAACCCGCTAGCCATATATTTCAATATAACTTTATAAAAACTATCAATGCCTATACCTCCATTTCATTGCTCCGTGCACTTTTTGTCCAGAAATGTTAGCAGGGAACATACTCGAATTGGCATCGCTACCTGCTTCAAATCGTTCACGATCCATATTCTGAAACATACAAACATTTACAATGAATATGATACAAAACCAACCGTATGACTAGCAACACCAACCAGCAATCGATTCTCCTGTTCGTATGTTGCACTCATTGTCATCAGTTCGATTTTGAGTTTTTCGACCTGCAATATTTTTATGAATCATCCGTATAATATATAAATACTACCTCCTGAGACAGCTGCTCATTCTCGGTTTTGAACTTGTAGAATTGCTCAACTGATGTTTCATCATTTTCACCAACTGGTCGTGCCTTTTCTTCCTAAAAAGTTAAGAGGTTTACCAAATAATAAACAATAAAAAAATTACCAAATCATCAATAACAACCTTCGCCTTTTCCAAACTCTCCACCATCATTTTGCATTCTTCCGTCTTTCGCTCCAACAATGTTTCGATATTTTGCAGCTTAGTCTCCGCTTTTTGTGCAGTTTCTCGTGCTGTTTGAACATCAACATTTGTCTTTTCCAGTTGAACTTTCAACTCAATCACATCTTCACTAACATTTCGTTCATTATTGTTGATCTTTTCTTGTAGTTGATTCAATTCTTCTTTCAATGCATCTCGTTGTTTGATGGCTATCTGATTCTCTTCTTCGAGAATCCCATTTCGGCTTTTAAGTGTCCTGATTTCGCCTTGCAATGGTTCCAGACCTTCAAGCTCCTTGATGCGTTCTTGTAGTCGTTGATTTTCGACTTCTAGCGCCGCTTTCGATTTATCAGTGAATGTTGTTCTATAAACTGTCAATTGAAATATAGTTAGCAAGACAAACATACTCAAAGCTCAAGTTTCCATCATCAAACATCGAATCATGAAGTGATCTTTCGGTAATATTCTCACTCGTTCTCAATATTTTTTCTTGAAGAGCATTCCGTTCGGCAACCAACTCTTCCACCCGATCATTCAAATCCTTCACTTTCTCTTTCTGCCCTATCAATTCTTCCTCCAACTTTAGATTCCGTTGATTCTTCGAAATCAGCTCCATGTCTTTCGTTTCATTTTCAGCTTTCAATGCACCAATTGTCTGTCGTAAGTGTGCTATCCCTGCCTTCTGATCTTCTTCTGCTGATGATTGTTTCACATAAAACTCCAACTTATCATTCAGCATCTTGTCTCTTTGTTGCAGTTCTTTTAGTTCTTTTTCTTTCCTCTTCAATAAATCCACATCAAATTCCGCCTTCCTAATTTTATCCTGAGCCTCTTCCAATTCGAATTTTGTATGTTGAAGTTCGTTTTTCAACTCTGTGTTCTCTTTGGATATTGGTCGAAGCTCGTCGTTTTCTATTGTCAACCTTTTAACTGTCGCACTAAATACTTCTAGTTGGCTTTCCATTTCCAAAACTTTTTCATCTGCTTCTCGTTTCTTCACCTTCAAATAACTCCGTCAATTAATTCCACACCATGTATTATCCTTACCTTCAATTCAGTATTCATCTTCTCTAGAACCGATATTGTTGTATCACTCGTACTACTTTGTGGTCCTTCTGTTCGTACTTCAACACTTTCCAACTGTTTCGTCAATCGATCAACTTCACTTGATAACTTCTTGTTCTCCGCTTCCAATTCTTCAAACTGAAACCAAATTCAGTTATTTTTCATCGCGCAAACGTCACGTTTATCATCAAAAAAACTAAAACAAAAGAAGAAGAAATTTTTTTTTGCGAAAACCGGTTTTGAATCATTTTGCAATGAAATAATTTGCCAACAAATAGTACCGAGAAAGTGAAAAAAAAATGGGCCGTACCGATGCTAGAACTGATTCAGGAACAGCACTATCAGAAATGCTCACACGATCATTGTTGAACGAATTTTGATGAGTTGAAAACGATATTTCAACTTCAGATTGATTGTCGCCATTGTGGTGTGCTGATGAAAAACTGTTTTCCTCTTTCGGAATCTGAAAAACAACGAAAAAATGAATACAACCAGCTTAACTACTTACGACGTCTTTTGAAACTTGCTCAATAATCGCAGCTATTGAAATCATCTCTGCACGATGATCTCTTGCGAAATTTTGTGAAAACATGACAGCATCTAAAAAATATATTTAATGCTCGTTTTTGTGAATAACTCACCATTATTATGGACTATAACATGTGCAAGAGTGATGATAAGACTGGCAAACTCAACAGCGACAATCAAATCCTCACGAACATTATCAATCGATTCAATCAATGCGGAAAACCGTTTCGGGTTGACGGTTCGATTAGAATTCTCGATATACACTTCTAACTTCTTCCACAATCTTCGCATATTGCTCCGTTTTACAAGAACATTTGAGGTTGATGTTGGAATAGAAATGAGCCAATCGTCGTTGAAAAAGTGATCGTCTCTGGAAATTGTTGATTGAGTAAAGAATAAAACAAACAAAAAAACATACATTTTGTTGAGAATTTCTGAGAATAATCTACCGGAGCATAACAGATCTACATCACTGAATGCCTCTTCATTTATTTTGTCTTGATTGGAGAACCCGTGAAACTGAAAACAAGTCACAATTACATAAACAAAAGTTTAAAAAAACATACCCATTTGCCAATACTCTTCAAATCTGTTTCCATTTTGGTGATAGTTACCTCATCAAAATTAAGAGCACTGGTTCCAACTCTTCCATCTATTGAATCTAATGCATATTGATGCGTCCGTTGTGATCCATCTGAATCCGAGTTGTCCGGCTGATCAAGCATTATTCTAGTCGTCCTGTAAATTTAATATCAATAGTTGAAAACTCTTGAAACGACTACGAATTCAACTAACAAATGACGTAGTATTGCTTGTACTATGATTAACGTTTGCGAATGAATATGATAAGATATGATCAAACTGGCTCAAACCAAATTAATGAAATGTATAAAAAACAAATAGAATAGAAGTTCTTTATGGTTAAGAAAAAATGATGCATAAATATGACATAATTTACAGATTAGTATTGGCACAACTAGCAATTATTGATCACAATTTTCTCCGAGTCGCCGAGAAACGCTCTTGATAAGCTTCATATCCAGGAAGATCCTGAAACAATATAGAATTTATGGAAAACATTTGAATAATAAATATACCTGGAATTCTTTAAGTTGGAATGCATTTCCCTGATACGCTATAAGATTTATAGATGAGTTTTGAAGAAGCTCTTCAGTGAATTCTTTCTTTTCCAATACATTATCTTCAACTCGTAGACTTTTCAATCGTGGACATTTGATAAGATTTGAAGCGTTTAGAACAGAAATATTGTTTTGATTCAATGAAAGTTCACTTGCGCGTAGATGAGAAATCTGTAAACAATTGTTTGCTTTTAATATGATTATAATGACTTACCACATCAGGTAGATTCGATATTTTATTTCCATTCAAGTTCAATATTTCCAACTGCATAATTCCTGTTGTCGATTGTGGAAAAGCAACAAAAGCGTTTGATGATAAGTCAACATTTTTCAATTCAATACATCCGGCGATTGTGTCTGGCAGTTGAGTTAGTTTGTTTCCAGCTAGATTCAATATTTCGAGTTTTTTCAATTGACCAATCTCATCAGGTAGCGATTCTGGAAATGTTCTTTGAAAACTGAATATTTTGAATGAAATTACCAATGCAATTATTCGACAGATGAAGTTGTTTCAACTGTGTGAAAGTTCCAATAAACGGAGGAATTTCTCTAATTTTATTCTCACTTAATTCCAAATTCCTCAATAAATCAGCTAATTGTGTGATATCTTCTGGTACTTTCTTCAATCCGGATCCTTTTAATTGTAAAATTCTACTCTTGCTAGCCATTTCGAGATGTTTATTGACTGTTGAGGAGGATGGTCCCGATTTCCCTGAAAGACGCTAATGAGAAATCAATAAACATGACGTTTTAACATACCGGCTAACTTCCTTGCTGCCTCTGAGACAGATGATGACTTTGAAGAATCATTTCCCATCTCCTGAAATAAAATAGATAAGTTTTTAGAGAGAAAATGCAAATTTTTGTTCAGAACAGCGAGCAAAAAGTGAAAAACAAACAATGTCGTCAACTTAAATGCCTGCTGTGTAAACACAGCGCACGATATTAAAAATTTGACCGTAATTGTTGAAATTTATTGCAACTGTTGAATGGCTTTTAATATTTATAGAGTTATAATTAGCTGATTAGTTACCTGTAGATCATTAGTATGCAATTGAGACACATTGTTCTCAAACGACAGCTTAATCTCTCTGGGCGCGTTCGTCACAAACTGTTCGATTTCATCGCGACACAGCTGATTATCGTCTACATTGAGTACACGAAGTCGTTCACATTGTATTAAATTCGCCGTGTTCAGCCGCGTTAGCCGGTTTTTGTTGAGAATAACACTAATGGCCTTCAAGTGGCATATCTGCAAAAGTTTTCCATTAGATCCGGAAGTTGTTGTATTGTTCCGCGCCGCGGATATTTACCTCATCGGGAATTTCCTCGATTCGATTTTCACTGAGAACAAGTGTTTCTAATTTGGGAATTTGTGCGAGAACCAGTGGAAAACTTGTGAATTGATTCTCGATCGCCTCGATGGTTTTTAGTTTTCCACAGAGTGATAAGCTTGTTGGCAAATCAGTCAGCTTGTTCTGCGAGACGTTTAATACTTCCAAGTTTTCCAGTTTACTAAATTCATCAGGAAGTATGTCTGAAAAGAATGAATCATAAGACATTCCGAGTCGACAGAAAAACTAACCCAACTGATTTCTAGCCAAATGCAATTGTTTGAGTTGAGTAAATATGCCGATATATGGAGGAATAGCAGTCAAATAATTAATGCTCATATCCAAATGACGGAGCATAGTCAGTTTCTCAACATCATCTGGAATTCTGTGAAGGCACGACTCCTTCAGATTCAAAACACGAGTTTTTGATGCATTTGACAGTCTAGCGCGGACTGTTGGATTGTATGAATCGATACCCATTGAATGTTCGAAATTCTGTAATAAATTTGAACGTTTATCAAAAAACTATTATTTATAAAACAAAAAACAACTCGAATTGTCAGACTTGTGGGTAAACCAGCATTGAGTACGTCACTCCGCGCTTACGCTCTATACCGTTTTAGTCGAGTATTTTACCAAAATTAAGCAATATTTTCTCAAGTTTATCCTCTTTTCGTGATCATCTGCTGTTTAAAAACTCATGATTCAATTAATTAATTTTTTTCAGATGCCTAAAAAGGCGGAAACAGCTGAAAATGTTGCGGGTAACATCGCCGCATTGGAAAATGAGGTAAATTTCGAAAATACCGATATTTATTCATGATGTATGTTTCCAGATGATGCATTTCTGCAATTTGGTACCAGTTGGAGCTTGGGGATTTGATGATGAAGTCAAAGAATCGTTGAAACAGAGGAAACACAGTTTGGTGAATAGACAACTCAACAAAAGTAGGATTTTATCAGTTTTCTAGTTTAAATTATTGTTTGCAGAGGAGAGAAAAGAAATGTCACATCATCAAAAGCAAAACCTTGCTCAAGGTCTTGGATTAGTACCGAATACAGTCGGAGAAGTCATCGAATGGATGTCTAAATCAAAGAAACACGCTAATGTGTTGCCGGTAAGAGAGTATTTTGTTTTCGAAATCATCATTGAGTTTATAGATCGTTGACAGTGCTAAGAAAATGAAGGAATTGATGGAGGCGAAACAAAAGGCTCAACAAGAGAAGAAGGAGTTAGAAAAGAAGAAGAGAGAAGAAGCAAAGAAGGAAAAGAAAGAGGAGAAAGTTGTTGAGAAGAAGGAAGAATCTGATGAATCTGAAGACGAAGATGACGAGGATGAAGTTACTGAAAAGAATGGAGCACCGGAAGCTGATGGATCGGAGGATGAATCAGAAGAAGATGATTCTGAGGAGGAATCAGATGATAAGAATGCTGACGAGACTGTTGTTTCAAAGGAAGCTGAAGAAGAAGAGGAAGACTCAACTGATGAAGAAGACGATGAGCCGGCAGCTAAGAAAGCCAAAGTAACTCCAAGTAAAACATTGAAGTCAAACAACAAATTAGATCGGGTAAGTATACTTAATAAATTCAATGTCAAATTTGTTTGTTTCAGGAAATTGAAAAACTCGAGAACGATGAAGATGAATCGCCGGAGATGAAGCGACAACTTGCTCTCTTGAAACTTCAAAAGAAACTGATTGAGATGAAACGTAAGTCTATTGATTCTAACACATTTATGATGAAAACGTTTTCAGAAGACAGAAAGGGTCGAGGAAATGCTAAAATGACACCAGTCATGGCTGAAAAACAAAAGGAGGAGAAACGATTGAAACGTAGAGAAAGTAAATTGAAGTTGAAACAGAGAAGAGCTGAAGAAAAGAAGAAACCTGATGTGAAGACTGAAATGTTTGTTTTATCTTTGTCTTGTACCAATTGAATGTTTAATTTGTAGAAAAACTGAAAACGGTGCTCCATCAGAAAACACTGCTAATGGTGAAGAAACTGGTGACAAGAAGAGTTCTGGAATCACTTTCAATAAACTGAAATTCGAAATCAAGGCGGACAAGCAAAGGGGATTGAAGCAAAGAGTAAGCAAAATTGTATCTTTCAACAATTTTATGGATATTTTCTACAGACTGCCAAGAAAGATCGTGGATTGAAGTTGACTGGTAGAGATTACAAGTCATTGATTGCTAAAGTTGAAGAAACAAAGGCCACAATTGCCAAAGTGAGAGAAGCTGATCCACACAAAGCGACGATCATGGAGGATGAGTACAAATGGGAGAAGACGATGAAAAGAGCGGAAGGTGGAAAAGTGAAGGATAATTTGCCGATGTTGAAAAAGGCATTGGCAAAGAAGAACAAGATGAAGGAAAAGAAGAAGGAGAAGTGGGATAACAGAGTGGAAAGAGTACAATGTGAAAAGCAGACTGTAAGTTTTGAAGTTATCTTTCTTCATTAAATGTTTTCTTTCAGAAAAAAGACAAAAAGAAAGGAAACCTCCAGAAGCGAATTGACGACGTCAAAAAGCGAAAACTCACAAAACTCCGCAAGAAGGGTAGAATCCTGTAAAGTGTTATTGTTTAATTTTTATAAATTCTTTTGTTTTGTTGTTGTTGTTGACACTTTTGTTGACATTTTTATTATCATCTTGTTGTTCTTTGTTATCTCAATGCCTTTCAATAAAAAATATATAAACAGTTGACACGATAATTGAGCATGAACATTATATCTGTGTGCGTCAGAATCCACATACTTTTTATGAAAGAAAAAGATTGACAAGTAGTAATCGATTCTCAGATGAAGATAGATGATGGTGGAATAAAAAGAAGAATAAGAGAGACGATGTACGGATGAAGGTATGTTGTTTACGCGAAAAAAACAATTATGTGAACGTGGGAAAAGCGTGATCTAATTATTATATCTTGATATAAATTATCAGTCTGATATCTCATTCATTTACAATTAGTATCCGTTAAAGTGCTGACATTGATTCAGATATAAATGTGAGCAGAAACCACAATCATCCTACTATCAAATATATGTTTAGGGATGTAAAAAAGAACAGAAAGAAAGGCTCAAATGAGAATTTATGTAATATCAAGTATATAGTAGTGATAATAGAATGTTGATTTAGCAAAAAAGAAGCATAAGAAACGAAAGAAGGTAAAGAAAAGTGGAGGAACCGCCGGAGCATCACAAATGTTACCACCAAAAGTAAAAACGAAGAAAACTAAAAAAGATAAAAAGAAGAAGAAATCAAAAAGTAATGATAATGCAAAAAAGGAAAAGAAAGCAGTATCTAGTAGAGTAAGATAACAAATTATAACAGGGATATAGGTTATCAGTTTAGGATATTTCAAACTCATCATCATCGTCTTCCGATGACGACGATCAGAATATATTGGATGATTTTAAACAACTCAAACAAATAGTGAGGAAATGAATAGGAACTAGAAATATTTGATAGTTTAGTATATGACTGGCTTGGCAAAAACTAACAAACCAAATCCACCTGATTATATCGAACGGCTATTGAAAACTGAAAGACCTGATTTGTGTGAAGATGCTGATTTGAAGGGTGATGAATATGTGGTATTAGATAGATATTTGGTGAATAAAGGAGAATTGAGAAGTAATGAGATTGTGGTGATGAGGGAAAGGTTGATTATAATGCCAAAAATATTTGATAAAGTCTTATTTTCAGCGAAGGAGATGACAACGTGAAGATTCAAGACAAATTGATGATTGTACAAAAGTATAGTGAGGGTCGTTATGGTGCCATTTATGTTGTTCGACGGGTTTCAGAGTAAGTTTCCGTTGATTCATAGTTTGAAATGAAGGGTTTTGTTCAGTGAAACATCTCAAACGGCATTTATGATGATGAAGACGTCACTTCGACAATCGATACATTCAATCAGTCGACTTCAACGTGAAATAGCAGCACTCAAAATGATAACAGAGTTTGGTAAATCAAAAGATATTCCGTCGAAAAGGATTGTTCCGTTGTTGTTTGAGAGTCGAGTGTTGGGAATTCCGTATTTCGGTATCTTTTTGAAGTTATTTAAATCATAAACGAATCATTTCAGTTATGCCACTGATGGATGTCAATTTGGAGAAAATGCGACAAGAAATTGGTGGCAAATTCAGTGCATCATCTTCATATTTCATTGCTCAAGAAGTATTAGTCGGAATTAAGGTATCGCATTCTACTTTAGTACATTCCATGTTGAATTGTTTCAGGATGCTCATGGTAAACATATTGTACATCGTGATATCAAACCAACAAATATTGTTGCACATCCAACTAATAAAACACAATGGTTCCTGATAGATTTTGGAGATGCGATCGGAGAAGGAAGAACATTCCAATTGTCACCACCTGATGTATTCACACTTCCGTATATGTCACTTATTGGTCACAAGGCAGCTATGGAATTGGTTCCATCTACATTGAAAATGGATATTGAAAGCTGGTTTTATGTCTTGTTAGATTTGTAAGTATTTTATTCATGTGACAAATAACAAATATGTATATTAGGCTGAATGTATTGCCATGGAAAGATGTTGTGGAAGAGGAAAGCACGATCAACATGAAGACTGAATTTTGGACAAGTTTGTGTTGAAAAAGAGATGAAGAAAGGCATTAATTTATTGCAGGTTATGGAAATGCACAATACAACTTACCAACATACGCCATTCAACTTGCCGATTGTTTAGTGAAAGGAACGGAATATCCATACAAGGAAATATCGGCAATTTTGAAGGATGGTTTTGAGAAAACGAAGACACCTGACTGGAAAGCGTGTTGGATGGTGAAAAGGCAGACGAATGTGGTGAATGATAAATCGAAACATTTGAAAACGTCACGGGATTTGAATCAATCGACGAGATTGAAACAACAATAATTGGATATTTTAATTTGAATAAATGATATTCAATTTTTGTGTCTTTTATTGTATCATGATTTCACAATCATATAAATATCTGAAGTTTGAAAGCTTATCCACAGTTTTAAAAACTGTTTTAGATCACAATGACGGAGAACATCAGTCTACGGGATCAATTGATGGATGCGACGGTTGATATGGAGGCGCTTGTTAAAATGGTAAGGATTGTCATCATTTTATCTCTTATTAATTCTATTTATAGATTGTTGAATCTGTAATGAAACAGAAAAGCTCGAAAGAACGAGGAAATGCGCAATTGGTTCGATTGACTGATATGTTTGATGATAAACGGACTACGATTGTTCAGTTATTGAGAAGAGGTTCGAAATTGTAATAATTGGACACTAAACATCATATTTGCAGTATCTGACTTCCAAGCACGAGAGGAATTGATCAAAGAATTGAAGAGTTGTGTATTACAACGTGACGAGATTATTCAACAGGTTGAGAGGAATTTGAAGGCGTGTGAAGGTGCACTTACAAATGCTTCTTTCATTGTAAGTTGTTATTTTTGATTTAGAATCTGTATATTTTTTTCAGGCAAATCAACGAATGAAAACACTCCAAGAAGCTGAGTTGCGACCGGTGAACAGTGAAGTTCTTGTCAAACTCGCTCATCAAATTAGTAAACATTTCTCGGTTTCCGCGCCTTTGACTTGGCAACAAGGTATGTAATACTTCTTAGTCAGTCAATATAGACGTTTATTTCTAGGTGATCCATCAAGACCGTTCCCACAAGAACATGAATTCCGTGCCGGACAGCTGCTAACCCCGCAGACACAAAGCAAAATTCCGAATGGTGGACAGGTGAGATCGCTGAACCAGCAGCCAGTAAGTCGATGAAAATGACTGTTGCATGCTGTGTTTTGTGTTTTTTTCTTACATCCGATTTCTCACACCATTTAATATACATTCAGTTCAATTCGCCATTCACCAATCGGGCGACCAGTTCACCAATGGTCAATTCAAAGCCGTTACCACGTGAATGGAGTCCTCGTACTGGCTATGGTCCACCAACAACTTCACCACTTCAACTGGCTGTCAATCGTGGTGCGACACCAAACGCGAAGCAATGGGCACAACAAGGATCATCGACGAATCTATCGCCATTCCAAGCAACTTCACAAGTATGTTATTTCTACTTTTTTCCACATTTTTATATCCTATTCGAACCTTGCGCACATTTCCCCGCCTTTGACTAGTATATGCCACACACGCCGTTGACCGATGATGTACGGCTGGCTAAGTGGGTTGTGTGTTTCGTTTGCGGGCGATAGGCAACAGGTTCGAACCCCACGCACACTGAAAGTCGAGAAAGTTGACTTGCGGACTTTTTCGTTGATAATGTGTGCCATAATAACGCCATAGGTATCATTCTTCAGTTTCTTAGCTGCGGAACATCTAAATATGGCTACATATATATTTATTATTGCTTTTACAACTAATTTTACAGAGTCCAAGTTCATCACCGAATGTAAAACTGAAGATTACTGGTTTGCCAACTGTAGCAGCCACAGCTGCCCCATTAGAAGAAGTCAGAAATGTTGAACAAATGTCATCGGATAGTTCAGATTCATCAGCAAGTTCAGATGAGGATGAGAAGAAATAACTTTAATTCAGTCTTTCATTATTTATGTATTTATACCGGGTGATATGTTTTACAAAAATCTCAATTTTGAATAAAGTTCCATTTTCTTATGAAAATATCACGAATTTCAAAAGTCGTTTAAAACGATTGATATCGTGTGGTCCAGGAAACAACGTGACAACACTCTTGTTTCTTTTTTCTCTCGTGGATGAGAGAAAAAAAGAAGATTCGTCTTATTTACTATGTTGACTTGTTTACCCATTTTTTAGTTAGCATTGCTTTTTTATTATAAGTTCTTTTAGTAGAAAAATGCCTTGCACATAATATTCTGAAAATGAGGCTTTTCAAAAGTATTCTAAGACATTGTGGACTAGAGTGCTCCCCAAAAAATAGTGGTCCGAAACATATGACAGATGTTACGTCACTCTCTGAATACGTGCAAAATCGCGTAATATTTTTTTGTTGCTTGAGGTCCGGATGAGCACCTAAATGTGTAAACTTCATTTGTTTTCTAAAATATGTCGTTTTGTCACATAATTTACATTTGACAAGGAATACTTGTTGGCATTTGTCTGTCGTTTTTCGACTATTGTTTCATTTTGTAAAGTTAATTCAAAAAGACAACGTTTGTCTCTTCTCAAAGTATCAAATATTGCACCTTTTATTGCCGCTGATAACAAAAAAACGCGTAAAAAATGAAGTAATATATACCCATTTTTATAGTATTTCCCCACTTTTCAAGTTTAAATATCAAATATTGGATTATGAATTGACCACACATCATGAAAAGATCTTTTGGAGATGTTAGTATTGTGTCTTATCTATATATTCTGTCTCATTCCTTTCCTTCTTCCCCTCTCATTCACATGATTCTATCTCTCATTGTCTTTTTGGTCATTCTTTGTCCATTTTCATTATCCGTCACTAAACAAAGTATTTACAGAAAAATGAGAACTGATTTAAGCCATGCTCTACACATAAAATCACTGGTTGATCAGCAGTTATCAGTGCATGATGGATTTGAGTCACATATGTTTAGAGTAAGTGATATTTAATCAATAACTAATGATAATAACATGTTATTCAGATAGGGTCATACAACAAATCAGTCGGTGATGGTGTATTCTCACTGCCATATGATGATTCAACAATGGCTTTGCTTATTCTGAGCACACCGGATATGTTTGATGTTGCATTTCGAAAATGGGTTGTTGAGAAAACAATGGAATATGGATCATTTGATGAATTGTCCGAGATGGTGTCGTCACCAATTCAAAGCTTTTTGGAAGATCGACTGGAGGTGTTGACTGATGTAAGTTCTATTATTGTTATAAAAGTTATGATAGTATTCTTCTAAAACCTTTAAAAACCTTTAAAAAATAATCACCGCATCAAATAAGTAAAAAAGTTAGGCGCCCTAAGTGTTTAGCTTTCTTATAAAAAGTATTATTGCAATATTTTGTGAAATTCAGAAACTAAAAGATGCTGAAGAATCCTTCGAAATTCTACACGATTACTCGTTAACTCCACAACGTCGTCCAAAAATTCTAATGCAAACATGTGGTCATGTAGCCGGAGCAGCATTCTATTATCAACCGAGACACTTTCAAGAAGATGAACATGCGTGGCCGGCTGAGGGTAAAATGGGACCTAATTTGGTAATTGATTGATTATTTCACTTTCTTCTAATCGATTCATTTCCAGAAATTCATCGGATTGAGTCTTCATCCAGTATATGGTGGTCATTTCGCATTCCGATCTGTCATCATTTTCCCAAATATTCAAATCGCCTCGTATGTGGAAAATACACCAAAACCGATATTGACTGTGAAGGATGAAGTTAGAGAAGCATTGGAGAAATTCAATTATAATTGGAGGGATTCGGGATTCAGAGATTTTGGTAATCCATCAATTCGTTATTCAACAACTCAAATGGAATTCTTTGGTCGACCAGTTGCTGATCGATGGGAAGTATTACGACCATGGATTGAAGGAGCGAAAGAAATTGAAAAAGAATAATTATTAGTTATTTTAGTATATTTAGTTTAGTATTCATAATTCTACAAAAAACGGGAAATACTTTGTAAATATACTTTGTTTTGTTGCTCAATATTTTGTATCCCGATGGTTGTGTGTCTTTGTATTCTAGTTTCAATCGGATAAAACTATTATGCATAACAATTATTTATTATTTGCCTTTTGGTAATATTGTTGCTCCCGG
This sequence comes from Caenorhabditis uteleia, assembly GCA_963573275.1. Taxonomy (NCBI): domain Eukaryota; kingdom Metazoa; phylum Nematoda; class Chromadorea; order Rhabditida; family Rhabditidae; genus Caenorhabditis; species Caenorhabditis uteleia. The sequence continues at coordinate 6,433,741 of OY752134.1, forward strand.
CCACACTGATGTTGATAATGGACCATTTGGGAAATTAGTTGGTGGGTTAGGCTTGGGAAACTGAAAATGATTGATATTCAACATAAATGTGACAGAATACTTACACTATTCAAGTATTGACTTGGTGGAACACGATATGGTTGAAGTATCTCAACTTTTTTCGCTTGTTTTTCCGGCGGTGTCTCGATTTTTCGAGGAACTTCAGGCGTTTTCTGTCTCTGCTGTTGTGACTCGGACAAATCAGGTTCCCGTTTCTTCACTACAGGTGTTTGCTGAAAGACCCAATATGCTCAATAATAAGTAACTGAGTATCAAACGCATCAATGCCGTTTGATACTCAGCCATCAATCAATAAACTAACAACTTGACTATCCGACGAACTATCATCTTTCGAGTTAATCGACGACTCATCCGACAACTCCGATCCCATTTGCAAATGCCTTTTCTTCGGTGCCGGCTTGACTTTCAGTTTCTCTGTTATTTTGTTATCCTAAACCTATTCCTTATCACTTATCACATCTCCATTGATTACCTTATCGTTTCTCGTACTTTTAACCACATTCCGATTCCCTCTGTGTCTATTGTAAAAATAATAAATAACAATCACTCCGCCAACAAGTGCAAGCATTTTGAATGTTTATCAGAAATGACTTTTGTTTGGATGACTTTTGCAATGAAAAGTTCACGGAAAACAGAACAACATGCACAGCATAAGGAAAAGAAAAGAAGGAATGTGAATAAATATGAGATGAAATATTACAGATGAATAATAGAATACAGAACTAGTCGAATATAGGGGTACCATTGATATTATCAACATGATCAACATCTTCTTCATCGTGTTCATCACCGATTACAACATCTTCTACAACACCGCCATGATGTTCGAGATCTTCTTCGTTTAGATCATCATTACTTATCAATATCATATCCTGTAATTTAAATAGTGATTACTTTTTTCTTTGATAATAAATTCACCATATTATCCTCCCAAACACCGCCCATCTGCATTTGCATATGATCGTATTCCTCCTGTGTCATTGATATCACTTCACGATGATCTTGATCATGATCCTCATGGTGTAGAATATGTTGATCTTCATCATGTACATTCATCACATGTTGATTACCTATCATATCATCTGGATTACCACGAATCAATCGAACCTGAACATCAATATATATTCGAATAATGAGATATGACATACCTTATTTGATCCAGTCTTGTATTCATCAAACATCACAAACATCTCTCCAGTCACTTCAACACCAGGAGGAAGCAATACTTGAATAGATCCATCCTCATTCGGCATGTATTCTCCTTCGAATTGTTCTTCATCTCCAGCCACCATATCAGACGATGTTCCTTCCTCCGGATCCACAATATCTTGTGCTGTTGGAATGTGCATTCTACGATGCTCCATGAATTCCGCTCGATTTGAAAATTTGAAGTTACAACAGTTCCAGATGATTTCGTTGTCTCCGACGTCAAGTTTGAATGTTGGCATTCCACCGGACTCGACAAAACAACTGAATGTTGCTTTGGAATGAACACGGAACATATGTTTGATGATCAGGAGAGGACGATTAAGTTTGAGACCACATTCAGGACATGTCACTCTGAAAATTAACAAATATTGTACTCTTCGTTAGGTTTTCCCTGTAGTTCGGTTTTTGCGGACGAAAACAGTGCAATCCTCACCTGCATGGAATATCCCCATCCGAAATAGATCCCATCTCCGGTTGTGGATATACTTGATCCATTTCATACGCTGTCCGTTTCCTCACTCGTTTCGTATCATTATCATATCGATAAAATGGTGCTCGAGACCGTATTTTGTTTGGTAACATTCGCCATTCTTCAGCTTGCAAGTTTGGTGTCGTTTTCTGAAAAAAAACATCAGTTTTAAAAAAAACCTTATGAAAATCTTACCATGATAGTTCTGACGGGAAGAGCCAAATTATGTACATCGCTTTTATGAAGATTCAATTCACTGATACTGTTCGAAATATCACCACAATATTTGCAAATGTACCTGGATCATACGATAATAAACAATAACAGTAGACAATAACTTACTTTTTCCGTCGAACATGATGAGTTTCCATATGAGATTGTAGTTTTTGATCATCGGTAAACACAAGGGAACACGATTCACAAGTTAGACTTTGAACTCGCTGTAAGAATAATGTACTTCTTTTAAATATTCCAATGAAAAACATACAGTTGGCCCATAGTGATCAATCATTTGTAACCTCAACTCATCATTCTTCTTGTGTGCTCTTTGATGTGATTCCATTGCAACTGGATGTACTGTATTGATAAGTACATGACAAATCGGACAAGATTCATATCGATTCCCTTCCATATCTTCTGTTGTTGTTGTTCCGTTCATAACCGCTCTAACCATTTCTTGTGCCTTTACTTCGTGTCGAAGCCGATCCATTGTATGCCGTTCTTTTGATCGAGATTGTTCAAACTACAATTATTTCGTCATATATATTTAATAATGCAAATATCTTACTTCTCTCTTTTTCCACTCCGCACTAATACTCGCAATATCTTCCATTATTTCATTGATTTCTTCCAAATGATGTTCTCTTCCATGTTTCTCCAATCCACCACTTGTCAGACAAATCTTATCACAGAAACGACATGGATATGATTCTATTTCATTTGCAACACCGGGTAATCGTTTTGGTTTGAATGTAACATGCGACTGGAATTAAACAGTACATTTACAACTAAATTAGCAATCGAAATCATACCGGATTCATTGTCAACACACCAGAATGCACTTCAAACCCTTCGTTTCGTAGTTTTTCAGTTTCATCGTCTCGATTGTTCATTCCTGTAAAATAAAATAATCTTAAAATATAACAACGAATATCGATACCTTTTGGTGGTTTTTTGATTATTATATTGGCTTTTCGTGCCATTATTCGAGGCGGTTTTCGTAGTCCAACACTACTCATTACTCGATTACTGAAAATAACTGTATGAATTGGTACAAAACGAATAAATCAATACTATTTAGAATCCAGTAAATACTACGGGGACTAGGAAAATGGGTCAGTCGGGGTTTCGGCCTCATGTAGGAATGTTAGGCCACTCTAAGGAAAGACAAGCATCTGGGAAGGAAATCAGAATAAAATTGAATTACTCTAGGAATCAGAACAAAAGTCTAACGAAATAATAACCAGATGTTATCCAGCTTCTACCTAATACACTCTAAGACGCCAGCTGACCTTCATAGCTCGTTAAACAACGAAACTAGTAGTGGGTTTTAGCTGAATAATCCCTCATTTGTTGAATACAGTACATGAAGACAAAATAAGAATCCAGCTATTTAAAACGGAAGATCAAAAACTATTGTTTCATGGATTTATTAATTTATAAATAATCGAAAAAGGACAGAATTATAGAGCAGGCTAAATCTAACCGTATAACATTCATTTCCAAATAATAATAATTAGAGAATATAAAATATATTACATAAAAATGAATGAGCAGAGGCCATTGTAAAGAGGGAGAGGAGCATAGGAGAAAGACGTATCAATGCCTAATTGATCTAGTTTTTAGGTCATTCCATAAATGATTTCCTTTACCTTTTGATATATCACAGGATTACAATGTTTATGTGAAGAAGGAAAAAAACGAATAAGAAGAATAATTGATAAAATGCGAGATTATTCTCTATTTCTCTTTTTTTTGATTGATTTGAAAGTCTTGTTTTAAAGTTTTGATGTAAATTAAAGTACACACACAGAGCCCTAGAATGAAGGGGATGTCAGAAGAAGGACTGGGGAATGAAATAGAATAAATAGGATAAGGCAAGGAAAAAAGTATGTTTTATAAGATACATTAGACACGAAGCTCCTGAATCTGTTTGATCAGATACGCTTTCTCGTCGTTAAACTGCTCATCATTGGTACGGTCATTGTGGAACGCCGTCAGGAAATCCACCTTCAAAATACTCTTTGATTTCAATGCATTTTTGAAAGCTTACCAATTTTTCGCGGTTTCGATTCAAAATGTCCGTGATTGGGCGAGGCTTGTTTGGATTTGCGACAAAAATCTACAAAAATAACTTTAATGGGTTCAATAAACCACTTTAACATACCTTGAAAACATGAAAAGCTTCATATTGAATATTTCGTCGTTTGTCACGTAACAACTCCATGATTGTCTTCAAATTCTCTGGACTCGTGATATACTTGTTCATTGTACTGTAATTATTAAGAGATTAATGATTATCATAATAAATCATTCTCACCTGAAGTTATGTCGATCGAGTAAAAGTTCACCAAGAAGTTTCAGTGACTGCCTTCTTGTTACGTAGTTTTCCGAGTTGGTCAATGCCTGATATTGGCCTGTAATATAGATATGAGCTTTTTTAATAGAAAGAGGAAACTTACCAAAGAATCGATCATAATTCTGTTCCAAATACTCTGCACACATATTTTTATGTTTCGTCATCAAATCTTTGAATGTCGAGAATGCATCAGTTGCAATATCGAAAACATCGCTTTGAACGAACACGAAAAAGCGTTGAAAGTATTCGGATTGAAGTACAATCTTGGCTAAATGCTCATGTCTGATCGCCTCTCTCAACATTGAACCACAAGTAAGTGCAATATCAGGTTGCTCATATCCGAGCAAAAGTGTGATGAGTATTTCCGGTCGAGCAGCCAAATATTCGACTGTCGGCGAACGATTGCCGATTTGACGACGGAGAAGGTTGTTGAAAACCTATAATTATATAGGATAGAAAAAGAAACACTGAAGCGACTTACTGAAGCGACATCTTTCTTGCATTCAAACTCAAACTTGTGCAAATGTTTGATAAGCATAGGAAGAACACCAGCAGTATAGACTTCTTGTGCCAATTGAGTAACTTGCTCATTATTCGGCTCATTCGCATCCGATCCATATATAAATGTTTTTGCGAGACCGAGCATTTTACCAACTTCATCTATCGCTTTCTCGCATTTCTTCTCATTCTTATCAGTTGTATTATACTGAAATTCATATTGAAATCTAGTTTGATATAGTTAAACATACTCTATCCACAACTGCTAATGCATCACGAAGATTCTTGACAACATCAGCTGGCGTTTTGTCACTCTTTCCAAACAACGGCTTCAACATCTGAATGAATAGAAAAATAGATTAGGACAAAAAAGATGGGTTCAGATATCAATTGTAAGAATACTACAATATGAATGGAAAAAGAACAGAAAAACAAGAGAAGGTTTTGAATATTTTATGAGAAAAAACAACATAACAATTATTAGTCAACAAAATAACAATATCTTCTACACTTTTTCCTCTTTCTCCTTCAATTTCCTTTGGTATTCCCGTTGTTTCTCATCCACCAAATGTTTTGTGTGGAAAAACCAATACAATAAATCATCGTATTCGCCATTATAATCCTTTTTCAATCCTAATTCTTGATATTCTCTCAATGTATAATAAATGGCTTCGATTGTTGCGAGTCCAGTGTCCGGAACATTGTGTTGAGGTCTCCAGAATGCAGTACGATATTGTTGGAGGGAAACATGTTGTAAACCTGAAAAAGTTATTTTCAACAATTATTTAGAAAAATGTGTGACGCAAACCTTCAATTTGTGGTGTTTTCTGCATAACTCCAACTTGAAACCACGTACAATCGAGCACTACAATCCGTCGAATTCCTCCATTTCTCTTGACAAATTCTTCAACAGATATCGCCGACTTACTTGGGAACACGATCGCCTAAACCTTAAATCAGTCAGTTCCCGACAAAACCTCAATAGCTTACATACCGTCATTCGTCGTTCTTCATCCGAATCTTCTCGATAATCGTGTACATCAGGATAGTCAAACACCTGAAAATATAGAGATGAGGGGAATAATAATGATAAAATAACTGACTCTTGTCTGATCCGGAGCATTGATTTTGCAGTGTAATGCGCTGCTTTTGCTATTCTTTTCCATCGGGTGTTTGATTATATCGACAGAACACGGAAGCTGGAAGAATTAATTGCATTCTTGTTGTGGGAATGTCTGATTTCATATCATTATTATTGCTTTTTTTCAGAGAAACAAGACAAAGTCCACTGAAAAGTGTCAAAGTCTCATTTCCCGCAAAAGAAACGTCATTTTTACACGGACCACGCATATTGCAAAGTTGTGACGTAACAGTTTCCATATGACTACAATAATACGAAACACTTCCAAAACTTTTGTAGAAAACCAGATTTCCTTCAAAATACTATGAAATAATCCTCGGTTACCTTGACATTCGGAGTGAAAACACCAGGCATTGGCATACGGCAATCATAACAAAAGTACATTCGACTCTGCTTACAGCCTACAAAATTGATAACAATGTGGGTAATAAAAAGCCGCTATTACATACCAGGACATTGTGATTTGACACACCCGCCGATCGGCTCGTAACTCGACAATTTCACGAGATGCTCGTTTATAACGGACATCCTGAACCAAATAAGGCATTCAATGAATATATTTTAGTTAAAACAGTAGACATTTTTCAAGGTTTCAAACCTAATAACCAAAGAAATAACAAAACAGATTATTATAACATTTAAATTTCATGCGATAAATAAATAAATAATGTTTTTTAAAAAGATATTGTGATACATGTATACAAAAACCAAAAAGTGCCCCGTTTTATGAGTATTTTGTTGAAGAATCACTAATTTTTGATATCACATATAACATAAAAACAATAAAAGTTGAGGTGTTAAACGTATTATTCCATTGGTAGAGTGTTTTTCGTGATTATATTCGTTTCAATCGCATCTCCAACAATTTCATCAAGTTCTGAAAATCGATTGATTCTAGTTTTATTGTTTCAAACTACTAACCTTCTAAAACTACATGGAATCCGAAATGAAGATAGATGATTAACAACAAATGAGCAGCAACCGCAGCTCCGATCAGTATCAATCGATTGGTTGGTATCCTCGAGTGAGTGCATGTGATGAGTGACTGGAAATAAACATATGATTTGCATAATCAAAAACTCTCAATACCATTCTCAACGCGGCAGGAACACAGAAAATGACGAGGAGAACGAAGAAGAGAAGATGATCATGTGATGAATGAAGTAGAGATGTCAGAAGGAGAACTAGACAATGAGATGTTAGGGAATAACCCTGAAATGTATTCATAATTGGGTGAATAGTATATTATATACTTACAAAAGTGGATAAAATTGTAAGGAATGGAACTTCAGCGGCGAGTAAGAAACATAACAACCAAATCAATCCGGAAATGATAATCCAACTTCCGAAACAAGTAAACATTGCGGTGCCCATCAAATTTCCATTTTGAATAATTATTCTGAAAATGACAATGATGTTTGTTTTTTTCCCGAAGCATGACACATACCCGCTACTTTTCATGTTGAATAACAAAAGTGCAACCATTGTCAGAATAATCATTGTTGGTCCGTATAAATCGGGTGATGCCACCATTTGTGATGGTTTTCGAGGGATGAATGATCGAATTAGTCGTGTTCGTACTTCAGCTGGTTCTACATCAAAATACGGACGGAATAGATCGATTCTTCCGTATGATTTCAAGGTGTCTTGCACTTGTTTAGACCCAGCATCCCACATCTGAAGTGATTTTCAGTTTCAGTATATTTAAAAGATAACAAATCTTACCATTTTTCCAAACTGTGCTTGCATTCCATATTGGTTTGGTGGCTCATCTTGACTTGGTGCCGAACTACTGCCAGACCTCTGCCTCGTGTTCGGTTCTTCATTCCCGTAAAATGTTGGGTCCATTGCCTACAACGAATATATTGATTTTTCAAGTTTTAATTTCAGATTTTTATTATTTTAAGTGTAAAACGGGTAGAAAAGCAGATAAAATCTAATGGTATGTTGAAATTCGTGGAAAATTGGAAGAAAAAAACGGATCGAAGTGTCGTCAGGTCTGGTGCAAACTGCCACGACGCAAACAGACACACGTGCAAATGCATACGATAAGAAAGCGAGGGAGTTTGAGTTCAGTTTTATTTGGAAAATATTTTTTGTTTATTTGAGTTTTAAAGCTCTTTTAAAGTGAAAACAGTGAAATTGTCAAAATTTATTCCGCAAAATAAAGTATCTAAAATTGACGTGAAAATAACAAGAAAATTAAAGCATCCGAATTTAAAAATCATAAAACCTTCAATTCTATACAATAAAACACCGGAAATCAATGGAATGAGAAAATGCGTATTGACTATAATTGTCTATTTATATTAATTATACACGTTGAACAACTCCCTGCTCCCTTTCATCATTGTTATTATCTTGTTCCACTTCTTTTTCAAGTTCATCGAAGTTGACACCCTATAATATATAAGATAAGTTACAAATAAACTGAAATATGCGTTACATGTGCCTCAATAACCGGCCCGTTCTTCTCCGCTTCTTCAACATCCGCATTCAGATGATCAGCACAAATATAATGGACAAAACCACAACCGAGTGCATCTCCAATGACATTAACCGATGTACGAAGTCTATCCAAAAACCAATCAACAGCGATGATAAGGGAAATATCAGATGCTGGTAGACCGAGAGCAGTTAGGACAATCAACATAGTGACAAGACCAGCAGAGGGTATTGAGGCAGCACCAATGGATGCAAGTGTAGCTGTGATACTGACTGTGACTATCTGACCAATTGATAAGTCTAATCCATTCATTTGAGCAATGAAGATTGATGCAGTTGCTTCGTATAAGGCAGTTCCATCCTATAACAAGAAGATGTATAAGTGTATATATTTACAATAATCATACCATATTAACCATTGCACCAACTGGTAATACAAACTTGGTAACTCTTGGATCAATACCGAGTTTATTCAAACATCTAAAAGTAACTGGAAGTGAGGCAGCGGATGATGATGTTCCAAGTGCTGTTAATACCGCCTGACCGAGTCCCGATAAGAATTTATATGGATTTTTACGAGTTCCGATGAAGAAAATGAGTGGTAGAGTGATGAAACATTGAATGGCGAGGCCTAATATGACAGTGAACATGAATAGACCTAACATTTGTGCAGTTGCCCATAGATCTGATACTTCTAACATCTTCTGTGCAATAAGTGATGGTATTCCAATCGGTCCAATCCACATTATTATCATAACCATTCTTGTTATCACCAAATCCAATGCATGGAATAGATTAGCCAGTGGTTTCGCCTCCTCTCCAATTCTCGATACAACCAATCCCATTACAATACAAAACATAATGATACCCAATACATTCATTCCTTCTACATATGATGTCTTCGGATACTGTTCCACTACTCCTTTTCCATTTGTTCTATTCACATATGATGTCTGTACTTGTGCGAATGTTGCGTGCATTATATTCTCGGGGAATGCATTTCGGAATAAGTCGAGGAACTTCTGAGCAGCTGAGACATCTGCCTTTTCACCGTCTTCTATTCCCATTCCTTGTTTGATTGAGGGATTTCCAGGGTGGATGATGGATACAACTATGATACCGAGCTGAAAATTATATAATGCGCCTTTAAGAAATAATACTGTATCTATCTAATTCGAATCGAGTCTTTGCTAAATTTCTGATATTATTTGTTGCCATGGGAATCAAGCCTCGTGGCCTCGAAAGCCGCTATATTCCCCCGAAGCGGAGAGCTGTTTTGAGATATGTGCCTTTAAAAACTACAGTAATTCTATTCATGTTTTAGGATACGGTTTGAAGGCTGACAAAGGGCCAATGGCTTGTAAATCTACTACAAAGTCTCGAACCGATAAAACCTTGTTTCTCTGTATGCGCCTTTAATATTCTGTTTTAAGGCGCACGTCTCAAAAAATATTTACTATTAGATTTGATAGACTCTTGCTAACTTGGACTAGATACTATAGAAAATAATAGCTTAAGAATCAAATAGAATACATACCAAAACAGCATGCGAAGTAGTCAATACATAATACATAACCGCTCTTGATCCAAGTCTTCCAGATGTTTTCGAGTCTAATTGTGCCAATCCTGATACAATACTTGCCGCAATCAATGGTAATACCATTGCCTTCAACATATTCATAAATAATTCTCCCGGGAATCCGACATATCGAATGACATCAGGTGATGGATTGGCGGATCGGAGTACTCCACCAATGAGGACGCCAATGAGGATACCCAACATTGTCATCAATAATAACATATTCTTCGTCAACCAACTACGCCATTTCCTTAGTGATTTCTCTGTTTTGACACCCATTCTGACACTGGAAAAGAACTGATAACAAATGAACACGATATATCCATATTTGCACAAAAACAGACAACAAATGATTGGAACGGGGGGAATGAACAAAACGAGTGGAGGATATGATGGAGAGGAAGGAACAACGAGGAAGTGACTGGAGATGGAACGAAAAGGGGGCGGAGTCAGGGATGGAGGAGGAGGAAACAATCCTATGTAAACATATTCAAGTGGTGAGCACCATCTTACATCCTTTTTCGGATATCAGTTGATCAATCTTTTCGTGGTAGGATATTTGAGGGAGGGGTGGCTCTGCGCCTTTAAAATATCTCAAAGCGAAACCTACGAATAAGAACAGTGTACCCATGGGTCTTGAAAACTTTTTTGTATTCGGAAAATGATGCACTATGCACGTAAATACAGTACCCGAACTGCAAGACCGTATCGAGACCCAGGACGCATTTGTTTCATACCTATCCGTTGTTTTGGCATGTAAAATATCCCACTGATATACCCAATCAGCTCTCTCCTCGAAAACAACCGCCCATATTAATCAGTGATCTGTACCCATATCAATCGACGTCACTTTTTGTTAACTATTTTCTTCTTGTAAATAATCAACGAAATCTGGGTGATTATCAATTGATATGGTCTTCGACGTCATCTGACAATCTTCAATAATCAGATGATTCTAGGGAGGGAAGCATATCAAAGTATCATATGATTATTACCGGAAGTTGAACGATTTTTTGGAGGGGAGGTCAGTGTACTTTGTGATCTTGGAGGAAGGAACTAAACCTAAATAATAGTACGGTACTAATATAAGAGGAAGAAAGAAAGGAAAGGAAGTGAAAAAGTGGAATGATATTGATAATCTTTGAAGAATAAAAGAGATTGGATAGTTTCGAAAAAAAGGGAAACGATTTTGAAGGGGGATGGTGGTAAACCTTGAACCAGTCGATTTGATATATAGAGATCAACAAACAAGAGAAGGAATAGAAGAAGGAATTGGAGATGGAATGAGTATGGCAGATGGATGTGGGTTCAAACTCAACTGGTTGGATTACTCGATGAATTACACTGTAACCCTCCTCATGTTATTAATATTCCGGTCGGTTGATATATTTGCATAACATGACAATATTATGAGATTATGTTTGTATTATTGAAACAGTAAAAAATGGAATGAAAAAGGGGAAGGAAATGGACTGATAATGGGTTGTTTTGAATGTTGGACGGGTACTTATTGTACCATATCATATGATCAATTGATACTTTTTTACCACCTACAAGTATTGTTTTTATGTGGGGTACAGCACAAAGTCCGCAATATTCCGTCAAAGTGTACGGTATACTGAAGGCATACTGTAGTAAACGAGAAATATCAAGAAATGTATATAGTTTAAACACGAAACACTTTAAACTAAAAACCAACAATTGATTCATACTGTATTTAAAGGCGCATGACTGATGAGGCACATATTGAATAGAAAATGAATATAAAAGAATGAAAAGAAACATGGAACGAGGAGGAATTGAAATGAATATAGACAATATATGTATGAGTGATTTGTATATCAACACCAAAAAGGTCAAAAATGAAGCGCGTCATGATATGTGATCAAACTGGATTTACCTTTTGTCATAATTTGCATATTCTCACTCTATTATGCAACATATCAAATGCGAAAATGTTCAGAGAATTAAGAAATCAAATACTAATGAGGAAGTCCGTAGAATGGCGGAGAGGGTATTTACGGACATCCCTATTCTACAGTACTCTCGAGGGGAAGACGGGAAACAACAATATCTTGATTCTGAAAACAAGATGACAAACTCGAAATCTTTGGTTTTATGCCGTTTCCCAATTGCAGACATTTGCAAAACGGCGAACAAGTGAATGCCAATAATATTTTGGTCCATTTTTGATTGGTTCACACCCTTTTTATATACCATATTATTATGTTTCGAAAACAAGTTTCATTCCATAAAACCAACAATAAATAATTTAACAAATAACTAAAAACATGACGATAGGTGCTGTTCGATACCGATAAGCTAAAACTGATTGACAACAAACACATCGGTCGCCCCCTTTAAACTGGTTCTCTGCGTCTCTTCATCCTCTATTATCACTCGTATTCTTGATTATGCCTTAATGAAAACTGTAATACAATAAGTTTATTGATGTGTAAAAAACTGATATTTGTGTTTGATTGTCGAGAATGACACCAGTTCACTACTATCTCTCTTTTTTGCAATGGGTGGCCGACAATGTGGTTGCACACGAAATGTGTTGTTTTCAACTGCCTCGATAGCTCAGTTGGGAGAGCGTTAGACTGAAGATCTAAAGGTCACCAGTTCGATCCTGGTTCGGGGCAATTGCTTTTTGCACCGTCGAACGGATTTGCAAAACTTATCAAATTACGAAATTGAACGATTATAATTTCCAAACCTTGAACCTTGGTCAAAACGTCACGATAACATGGAAGAAGACGTCTGTCAATATAAATTAGCATTACACAAATTACAACTATTTCGGGTTACATGTAGGTTTAACCTTATCAATGAAATATTCTCGAACTGTTATCAGTTGTCGCAACATTTATGAATTGAAAAGGAATCGAATAGATCGAAATGTTCGGTGATTTGAATAAAATAGTGATTGAAAACTTTTCCGCCACAATTTTCCGTCACTCCAAGTTCAAAAACTCTCAAAGTTCTGAAGAAAATTACAAGTTTTGATATTAAAACTGAAAATTTAACTACTGGCTGAGTATCAAATGATATTTTGCCTAAAAACTGTGAGACCATTATTCGACTTCTTTCTGAGTATTACAGGATTTGTTATCGGAATGCTCAACACCAATCAATCCTAGAATCCGTCATCAAACATAATTTTTAGAGAAAACTGAAAAATTCCGAGCAGAATAGAAGTGTACGGAGCTCACGTGTGGAAATTTAGCTGCTGAATGAGTATCGAATGTGTTTTTGGCCAATTTCTAAATTTTGAAACAAAAAAATGCTCCGGGACAAATAATGACATCAAAATTTTAAAGCGAATATTTACACATATACGACTGAATGTTGAAATCATTTAAAATATCATTTTAATTCGGAAACTGTATTTTTTTCATCTGAAAACATCGAAATTCACTGCATACTACATTTAATACTCAGTCAATCTTTATCTCAATTTTCAGGCCATCCCAAGGCGACTTAACAACCCAATAATTGATATTTAATATTATCGTTCCCATACGAATCCAGCCTTATGGCAGATAAAATCGCAAATATTCCCAAACAAAGAGCTGTATTGAGATATGCACCTTTAGTTCGTACTGTAGTTTTAGTGTTGTTTTGGACTACGGTTCAAAGGTACACAAAAGGCTGTGGCTTCCCAAATACTACGGAAGGCTCGGTTCGTATGACATAATAGATAATACACTAATATTCTATCCGTTTAACCATTTAGTCATTCCCATATTTCATGTGTCAATAGTCAGAAAATATGTATATTAGTTGTGTTGATAACAAGCACAACCCTCAGTTTTTTGATTGAGAGATTTTTGAGCAACAATAAACACGATAATCAGAGATAAATCAAAATTTATTTGATAAACAACATAATTTATCGAGTTGGATGTGACAGACAGTTCGTGTGTCTATTGTGGCACTGCCAATTCTTCATAATTTCCATCATCTGCCGCATCTGGTGGCTTCATTTTGCTTCCGGCTGCGCCCGATGGTGCAGCGGCCGATGGTGCGGCTGCGGATGGTGCGTCTTTGGCACCTGGTGCACCTGGTCCTGCATCCTTTTTCGATGCGGCTGATGCCGTCGCTGGTGTTGGTCCCGGCGCTTTCTTCTTTCCTCCGCACTTTACCAACAACGAGGGGATGGCGATTGCCAGAAGGAGTACGAAATAGGTCTGAAAATATCGAATTTTTGATGGAAAAGGATGGTGTGGAAAACGCAGAAAAATAGAAAATAATGAGCATTCCAAAACTTTTTATAATTTGGGAAAACCTTCATTTTGAAGCAAGTTATGAGCTTGCAAAGGTGCTGATCAAAAAGCAGGCCGGTTTTTTTCTCTGCGTCTCTTCCCTCTCCACCCACAACTTACATGCAAAACTGCAAGCATATTTTCGATTGATTCCGTTTGTTTCGAAGCACACTCAAGAGTTCTTGACAAATCAATAGTGACACTATATTGGAAACTGGTATAGGAGAGTGAATCGGGGCTAGTTCACGTCTAGATTGATATGTAGATAAAGGGTTTTGTAAGTTTTTTTAAACGTGAATTTCTTTTGATAAAACTCAAGAATTTGATTGAATTAATAATTGGAACTTTTTGGTGTGATACTTGGTCACTTTGTTCAGCTTCTCCCAGCTTTGTAGTTTGGTGAATATCTCAAGAACCTGATTATGTAGGAAGCTGAAAAGACTTTTCGGTAGGTTCCTGCACAGGCTGAACAAGATTTACATAGTCACTTTGCACGAATTTGCACCGTTTTCGCTTACACCACTCGACCACTCTGCTAGTTGAAATCAAGGAGCTTTGATTGCGTACACATAAGCGGCGTTTCTATTGAGTGATTTCTATTGAAATTCTTTAAAATTCGTGTGTTAAATTTTAGACGGTTCCAGCTCGACGTGGGTGATTTGTTAGCAGATAAGGAAAATTGGTTCTGGGAGCAAAAATCATGTTCTACAATATGTGTATAGTCTCATTGTGATTTCACAGCTTTTCCAGAATGGTTCGCCTTGTAAGATGCACCCCTATTTTATAGCTAGATACTGTTCACTGCGGGTCTATCAGAACTAACAACTCCAAGTTTCGGTGTTTTTGATGGAAGGATCTGTAGATACAGTATGCATACTGTATTTAAAGGTACATACAATGAATATCACTTTGTAAATCAGCACCAATGTGATGCCTTTCATTTAAAAAAGAGTTGCTTGATTTATTATGGACTATTAAAAACTGAAAAGTTATATATACATAATATGTGGTTATTATCAAATGAACAAATGAAACTTCAATACAGTATGCTTGTTGGTTTCTAGGAGATTACTGTCTTTAAAGGTGCATACCAATAGTATAACCAAGTAAATCACAATTATCAAGAGCACAAATCTTATATACATAATATGCGGTTATTATCAAATGAACATGAAACTCAATATCGTTTGATTATCCTCGATATTTGACAATTCTTAGTGTTGTTCGTATCGGCCTTATTGATACTATTTTTGGTCGTTTTCCCTTTCTATAAATATATCATTCTCATTCAATTATTATCCTATTTCTATCATATACTTTATATATTTAAATAATGGTGGTTTTGGTATAATTGGCAGTTTCTTATGTGTTACTCGTCGGAATTTTGATTGATTTGATCGATTATCTGATAAAGTTTAGTTGATTTCGTTGTGAGATATTTTAAAGGCACATGATACCTTTTAATCGATTTCCACCACTTTCAAATATTACATTATATTCTCGTTGACATGCATCTGGTACTGTAATAAGGGATACTGTAGATTACGGTAGATTTGATTGATATATTCATATGATACTCAGTCAACAGTCAATATTACATTTGACACATTTCGGTTTGTCCATATCCATTTTCCTTCCACATGCCATTCCAGTCACCAATGGATCACCACATTTACAATGATATTTGATAGCTTGATATGGTGATAAGAAGTGGTAAGAATGTTTATTATTAAGTGTTGGATCACCTGATAATATTGATATCAATGATAATATGATAACTACTCACATATATAACTATTCAATTCAATCCATTTATATACATTTATTGATATTATAATTGTGAATATATTGAATAAAATAATAAGGGAATACATGTGAATGATACTCAAATAATACAACCAACAACACTTAAACTCACATACACACACCTTTTTGAAATACTTTCGATTCATATTATTCATTTGTTAGTGAAAGTATACCATAAGAGTTTGTTGGTTATACTCACTTTCTAAAGGATTTATCTTTGATAATATGATAAGTATGATGTGATGTTATCAGTTGTCTTCCGACTTTAACATTGATACACCGCAGAGTTGGGCGTTCTTTGAAAATAATGAAATAACCGGGATAATTTGTTCAAAACCGTCTGAGTTTAGCAGAACTAATTGTTTTGAAATCACGGAATTCGGAAGTCCGGAGGTCATTTCATTTCTACATAAGTCGAAAGTCGGAGTTGTGGTTTATAAACTCCGTCCACTCATTTACCACTGATATCAATCGAATATCTGTTCATTCCTTCATTTGTTGATAATCCTAATTACTCCGCGTTCCAACTTGTCCCACTATCTAATATTTTGATTCTGAGCTAGTGTTTAAATAATTCTCATAAACCTGACATTCGAATATTAGAAATTATATTGCGACTAACATGACACCTGAAAACTCTGGAAACCGAATTGATCTATGAATACAATTGAATCATAACTTTATTTATAAAAACACTTGAAATTTACTTATAGTTCTAAATTGAATAGTGTTTCCTTTTCGAGTACTCTTCCTCCACCCTCATCATTTTTCTTCTCTGATTCCCCGTGAATCTCCAGTTTCCTAGTCTATATATTCAACTTTTGAATCAAAAAGATGTATTGGTTGTTTCAGAACTACCTCTATCGTATCCAATCAAAATCTTGACCATCATCTTATAATCTCAAATGTCTATATATCACTGTGATGTTTCACGCGGCTAGATAAGTGTATACAATTTGATAAATTCTTGTCGAATTTCACACAATTTCGCTATTCCAGAACAATATAATTAAAACTACATGATTCAATTGAACACTTGCTAAAATCGAAACCCTTTGCCATTATTTCAATATTTATCGATGTTTGATTTGCCATTCATAAATGGTATTACAACAGGAAATACGATATTTATTATTAGAATATCAACATCATATTGTTATTGTATTTTCAATAAGTGAAAGTGAACTTTTCAAAATGATTATTGTTATTTGAAGAATCATTAAAGAGGGGGCGAGTTGTTCAACTTTGGTCAGGTTTTTTGATCATTCGATGTCTAGTCGTATTCTTGGGTGATTCAAGATTCCATGTCAAATACACTTTCTTGTCGATTGACGATACGATAAACTGGAAAAATCTAGGCTCATAACCAAAATTGGCTTTTTTTCTAGCTCCTCAACCTTCAAATATACTTGAAATACACCTAACAGAAATAGTTGATACTTCCCCAATCATATTATCATTTTTATCAAATCATAAGATCTTTAACCTATCAACATTCCTTCTACCAATTTCAGAGGTCATCCAACACTTTTCTCTGCAAAACCATATCAAATATCATTGCGTTCCAATCAAAAACAATTCGACCTCTTATCATATCATATCAGTCATCTGCTTCTTCGTGATATCTATATGATTACGTGTGTTGAGGTCAAACTATGAATATATCAAACACCCCTTCTTCTTCCTCTTCTTCATATATTTCTTCAAAGATAATCTCACGTGTCCATCAAAAATAGTTGTTATCATATCAGTTTATCACTATCACACACTATCTCATCAATCTTCTCAATTATTATAAATACCCGAGTGGGAGTGAAAGAAATGGAGAAGAACTTTTGATTCCGTCCTTTTTTTGATATAAACTTGATTCTTTTTCAGTTTTTTTGTTTTCAGAAATGTTGCAGTCGTCGACAACAATGATAACTATTCTATTCTTCATGATCATACTCATTAAAGGTTAGTATATGGGTTACTGTAGTTTCGTTTTGGGACCTTAACCTATCAGTGATAGTTCTTTGATATTCTCCTGATAGTCTTATCACCCCTCTGATATCCCATCCATCCACCATTTCCAGCCTCTTCCTCCTTCTCCCTTCTCGATCGTGTTCATGGCAAAGATGTCCGTACAATTATCCCCGATTTCCGTACTTCCGATGCCGATGTCGGTATGAGATCGGTACTGTTTTTGTTGTAGAATAACAAGTTTATTGTTGTCACTTTCCAGGCCCATTTCATCGGATCATTCAGGGGAAAACCGATCAAAACAAGACAAGGACACGCATTTATTGATGATAATGGGTTAGTTTCTATTAATAGTTATCAATGGCCTGTCACGTATCTTATCATTATCATTCCAGAGTGCCTATTCCTCTCCTTCCATATTCTGACTTCTCCGGTGAAAACAATCATCACTCAAGTCGACTTTTCAAGAAAACATCCGCCAAAAAACTACAGAAACTAATTGATAGTCTTCGTGATAGATCGTAACTTATTGTGTTATCAGTGTATCTTTTATCGGGTTTTATTTCGGGTTTATCAATACTTGTTGATTGGATAAAATATTTCTTTGAAAATGTCTTATCTTTTTTTTTGATATCGCAGGTCTTTGATGAGAGATTGAGTCGTTTGAACTGTTGAATTGTGGCCCTCTGATTGCGCGTGTTTTGTTAAGTTTTCAATCAACACTGCACACACCACAACAATTAGATCTACATTAACATTCAATAAGGAAAAAAATATTATATATATGTATATGTATATTGAAGAGTGGAAAAGTTATATTACGCGAAAGGAATTGATTATGAGAGATGTAGAATCCACTGTTTCTTCAGTTTGGATTAGTAATGCGGTGCTAATAAATGGACAGAAACCCGACCAATTAAAAGCACACAGTACAACAAAACAATTAAAGAAGACTACAGAGTTAATCGTTCGGAAAGAAACAAAATGGAATCTTAGAAAAAGAATAACAGTGTTTGGGGTGGGAACAAGTGTAATACTTGTTTGCAACGAAACATCTCAAAAATTAGTGTTTAATCTCTTTAGATATTTAAGACGAAATTGTTGAGATCGCACTCATAACA
Source organism: Caenorhabditis uteleia (assembly GCA_963573275.1). Classification (NCBI taxonomy): domain Eukaryota; kingdom Metazoa; phylum Nematoda; class Chromadorea; order Rhabditida; family Rhabditidae; genus Caenorhabditis; species Caenorhabditis uteleia. Next base: position 6,452,877 of record OY752134.1, read on the forward strand.
GGGATTTTAGAAGGGGAAAACATGGCAGCGATTTTCAAAATAAATACTCATTTTCAGTGAACCATTGCCAAATTTTATAGAAAAGAAATGGTAGAGGCATGAAGGATGCGAGGGTGGGGGTGCTATGAAAAGGAATGTGGTAGGAAGCAAAAGGGAAAGGAAGAAAGCATAGGGTGAACACGACAGGAGTTGTTGAACAAAAAGAACGAAAGACCTTGTGAGTAGAATCATTCCCGTTGAACAACAAGTACACGATGGTATCGCGGATTATTATGAAATTTTGAGAAGACGAAATAAACAACGAAAAAATAGGTAACAACAAAATCAACAACAACAAAGGTCAGGAGACCTTACAATGGGTTAAAGCTGGGTACGAAAAGAGAAAGGAGAATTGAATACATTGTTTCATTTATTTATCCTAAATTATTAGTTTGATCCGAGATCGTCGTTTGCGTGTGTTTGTGTGTTTTTGGCTGAGTTTCGATCTTTCTTCTTTGGAATTTGCAGCCCGATCAGTTTTTCCTAGTCTGAATACTTTTAAAACATTGTATAAGTTGAGCTAATCGTTAATTATGACTTACATCAGGTCTTCCACCTGTTCCTCCCCTCATCGATCCTCTTCCACCTCCACCTCTTGGTTTGTGCTGATATCCACCACCACCCATTCCTCCTCTTCCACCACCACGAGAATATCCTCCTCCTCGATTTGGTCCACCAACACGATCCGAGTTGCGTCTCTGATGCATGCCAGAATTTTGAGAAGAGTTTTGGTCATAATGAATAGGTGGAGACGGATGTTGTGGCAGTTCCTCTTCACGTTGACGAGATGATTCCCGTGATGCTTGAGACTCAGCATGTCTTGCTTCAGCTTCCAAACGATCCAACTCTGCAATTTTGAAGTAGAAAGTGTATATTTTCTCAGAATAATACCTTTCTTCTTTGGACAACACAATGATGGATGAGCAGCAGCACCGGTGACACCACAATGATCGCAGGTTGATGCAATCAGTTCAGGACACCAAACTTCGCCGTTCGGTCGCTTGATGCTGAAATTCAAAAAATATATCAAAAAGATTGGCGGAAAGAATACCAGTGAGATTTAACTTCATGATCTGGTCTGCCGTTGCTCTTGCATCGATAGCAAAAAAGTCCATCTGGTTGCTCTTCTTCCGTACTTTCCACCATTTCTGGTTGATTATTAGTGCCAGAAACAACTACAGTTTCGATTTGTTGAAGAACAATTGAGCTATCACCGATCACAACTTCTTCGGCTTTTGCTTCTGTAAACTCAAAAGTTAAACCCCTATTCCAATATATCCAATAAGTAATTCATGAAACCTATTATACCATGTGCAATACTCTTTGTCTTCGTTTACTATTCAACAATTATATTCTATTAATCTTATTCTTTTTCTTATAAACCCTGCACCCTCCTATTATTCTCACTATTTTCTATCGTAAGTCGCCCTATTCTTCTCCACTCAACACCCAGACACAAGTCTAGCCGCGCACCGACACCAAATGGTAAATTATCCTACCGATTAGCTGCAACATCTGCTTGCTGGGTGACCCAGTGCGCGAAACATTAGCCAACTCGAGGCTCTCAATTCGATTGCTGATTATGTTGACATCATCTTCGCCACCAGTGATTGGATTACCGTCATGTGTTGGCATTGAATGTTGCATAGATGGATCATAATGATTTCCACGATAGTTTCCATGATTTCCACTATTGAAGCTCTGTTGACGCCCTTCATAACTTTGACCAGAATTTTGACGAGACTGGAAACATTGAAAATAATTTTTTTAATTAATAAAAAACTCACATGATAATGATCTCCATTTCCACGGAAACCACCTCTGCCTCTACCACGTCCACGAGGATTCGGATGATTCTGTTGAAAGTACATTTGATTGGTTTGCATTCCAACGTTCGGTCCATATGTATGATGTCCTCCTCTTCCTTGATTCATAGGTCGTGTCCCCATAAGTGGTTCTGGATGTCTCGCATATTGATTAGGAATGAAATGTTGTCCGTATGCCATTCCTTGTCCAACAATACCAATCGGAAATTGACCTTGTTGTGGCGGTGGCATATGTGGTTGATAGTTCATCTGCATTTGCACTTGAGCCATTTGATCAGGATGATGTGCCACGAAGTTCGGCTGATTTCCATAATTCAAATGCATCTTTTGGTTCGGATATGGTTGATTGTATCCACCATTGAATTGTGTTGAGTTGAATTCGTGTGCTTGTGGATTTATCTGATTTTGCTCATACTGTTGTTGTTGATGTGGTGGCCCTTGGACATGTTGAGCAGGAGCATCATTGTTTGGATCTGACCCTTGTGGTTTTTCTCCAGAGTTTTGCGAGCTACCAGAGTTTCTTTTGCTTTTCGGATTACCACCTGTCTTTTCCCGTTCTTTTTCATTTGGTTTCATTATAACGGCGACCGGAAGTTCAACATATAAAGGTGGCTGTGCTTGTCCATATTGAATTGGTCCTTGTTGACCCATCATCTGTTGAGGATAATATGATTGTGGATGTGCTGGAACACCTTGCTGTGGTCCTTGCATCATTTGCATTCCTTGTTGTCCAGCTTGTGGCGCATTTCGGTAGTTACCCTGGAACTGCAGATAAAATTCAAATCTGTTTTTCAGAATGTTTATTTCATACTGGATTTTGTTGCATATTTCCACCTTGATGAATCGGAGGCCCAGCATACATTTGTCCGTTGAATCCACTGTGATGTTGTGGCCCACCTTGAAACTGCCGGAACTGCCCTGGATTGTGTTGCTGTTCCATTCCAGCATGAGACCCTTCATAACCTGGTGCTGCCATTGCAACACCTTGATTTTGTGGTTGTGGATGATCTAAAATTGTCAGATAATGCTAGAAAGTCAATTCAGACACTTACTGTATTGCTGGTTTGGTGGTCTATCATAAGCATCATGCACACCATGAATCACAAAACTTCCTTTAGCAGATGGGTCTTCATAATTTGGATTAACATCCATTTGTTGTTGAGCATACTGAAAGTACTACTCGAGAATAATATGAAACGTAACTTCATTCAATAAACGTACATGTGGCGCGTTGTACTGTTGGTTGTATCCACCATACTGTCCATTATCATATTGTCCTTGCATTCCTTCTGGTGGTCCACCATACATATTTCCCTGATGCTGATGTTGTTGCATATTGCCCTGTTGTGGCGGTTGTTGTCCTTGTTGCGGGAAATACATAGGAGCTGGCGGCTGTCCGCCGGCTGCAGCATTTTGGTGTTGGAAACCTGGTGGCACATTACCACGACCTCCTCCTTGTCTCATCGTGTTTTGTGAAAACGGTGCTGGCTTGTTCTAAAACCAAAAACATCTGTCAAGTTTTTCAAAAAGACAACTAACGATTCCTGATGGTCCTCGATTACGATCTTGCTTGTTCTGGTCGTCGGTTCCTAGCCCCGAATCGGGTGTTGTTCGATTCGTGTTTGGTTGGGATTGACGAGTATTGGAACTCTCTTGATAATCAGACTTTGGATGATTATTGTTGTTCTTGTTGTTATTATACGTTTGACGTTGCTTCTGGAACGGCTGTCCAGACATCACCAAGTAAAATTTAACTGAAAATGGGAAAAAATGAAACGAAAACAAAGGGAGCGTGATAGAAAGCGAGAGAAATAAGAAAAACGAGAGGCAGTGGCGAAAGAAACAATAACAACAAGACGGTCGAACGTTGTACCAACAGGTCATAAGATTTGTTGGCGAATCGATAATATAGTTGCACAATAATTCAAGAATTAAATTATATTGAATATAATGTGCGGGTATTTAGCATTCTCAAGAAGAATGGAAAATCTCGGATCACGGTTAAAAATAGCATTAGGATAAACCAATGGTCAAAATTTATTTTGAAACATTTGAAAAAATGATTTCAGATAATTAAAAAAAAAGGTTTTATTTTTTCAGTTAAAAAAAATTTAATTTTTTTGAATTCAGTTTACCTCATACAAAAACCAAAGTTATTCGAGCGCTCAAGGTTTAAGTCTTCGAACTTTCTCTGACAATATATTCTTATCAGTACATAAAATTTATAAATTTCGTGAAAAATGATTAATAAACATTGTTATCGTCCGGAAACAGCTCAAAAAAACGAAGGAACGCCCCGAAGTGGCGTTCGATGCAAGACTAAAGGCGCACGCAATTTGAAGTAGGAGTGGTCTCACAACGCTTGCATATAGTAGCAGTCATTCAGCTGTGTGCTTGTGTAGATTTACGGGGCGTGTTTTACTGAAATAAAAAAAACTAAATTTCCTAATTTTTGTTTATTTTATATAATTTCAATAATTTTTCATTCAAAAGTGCATTTTAGTAGTAATTGGCAACACGATTTTTCATTATTTTCTGCGCTCCTTCTTCAATTTCTCTTTGTAACATGACCACAAGTATGATATTTTCAACTTTATATTTCAGACTTGCAATGTCTCAACCAATAAAAGAAATAGCAGTGAAAAGGAGTGTGGAAGCAGTATATAGAGGAGGTTTAGTCAGATGGAGTGCAAATGGCCGGAAATTATTCTCAACTTGTGCAAATATCGTGAAAGTTATCGACTTGGATAATGATAATCTGAGGTATTCATCTATCAGTTGAATAGGTAATCACATATTTCCTTATTTCAGCTATACTATCGGTGATCCTGATGATGAGCTTCGTATTACATGTATCGTTGTAGACAAGAACAGAAATCGCCTTCTTTTATCATACAATAATCAAATTGTGAGTTCTATCTTTTTCTTTCGAGTGATTTATTTGTATTTGTAGATCAAAGAGTACACGATTCCATTGGAAGAAGGTGAAAAACCAGAACTTGCAAGAACATGGAAAACAATGCACACAGCACCAATTATGGTGATGGAATTCAACGAAGAGGGCCACTTACTTGCTACTGGATCAGCTGATAATGTCGTCAAAGTAAGTACAAAACATTTATTTATTTATTATAAAATATGAATGGTTAAGGTCTGGAATTTACCTGAACAACAATGTACACATACATTGAAAGGATCTTCTGTTGTCTCTGCTATTGTTTTTGGAAGAAATGACAAATTAGTCGTCGGATTTGCATCTGGAGACCTTAATTTATATGATATCATGAGAGGAGCGCAGAAAAAGTTGGTGAATGAATGGAAATGTCATAGCAGGTATTTGAAATTAGTTATATGAGCTAAGTGAATGACGATTTTCAGTCAAATTACTGCTCTTGTCCAAGTCCCAGAGTCTAGAATGGTTGCTGCACTGTCTAGAGATCAAACTGTGTCATTACACGAGACGGAAACTCATGAAACACTCAAAACTCTTCCACTTTTCGAAAGAATTGAAGATGCAGTTATTGGACACAATGGAAATCTATTCACAATCGGAGATGAAGGTTTTATCAAGGAATTTGTTGTGGAAACAGCAAGATTAGTCAGAAAGTCTAAGATTTCTGTGTGAGTAATTATTCTTGAAGCGGAAATAAAAAATTATGTTTTGCAGCTCTGGACTGAGTCAACTTACATACGATCCAGTTACGAATAGATTTTTGGTTGTATCAGAAGATGAAAATTTGATTGTTGTTGATTTTGAAACATTCGATATCACACGTCAAATCGTCGGATTCCATGATGAAGTAAGTTTTTCCAATGTATACTCAGACTAAGAAACTTTTTGCAGATTTATTCATGTTGTATTTTCGGAAAGAACGAATCCCATATTGCTGTTGCCTCAAACACTAGCGAACTTCGAATCTATGATGCAAAGACGCTCGATTGTCAATTGATTCGTGGTCATACTGAAAGTGTGCTCGGAGTGGTGTCTCCATCATGGGATACCAGTATTCTGACATCTTGCTCCAAAGATAACACCATCATTTTCTGGAGATTAACGGAATCAGGCGACGAAAGAGCGAAGCTATACCCGATCGCTGCAGCAACAGGACACGCTAATTCAGTATCAGCTATTGCAATGTCGAACACTGCTAGAGCACCATTCTTGGCTTCCGTATCCAGTGATTGTACATTGAAACTTTGGTCACTGAATGAAATCGCCAAAATGAAAGATGTCAAGGTTGATAAAGACGCCGAAAGTTTTGTTGATTCATTGTAAGTTGTTGATTTGCAAAGTTATTTATCAAAAAACGTATTTCAGACCAAAATTGGCGTGTAGCTCAACAATCGTCGCCCACGGAAAAGATGTGAACTGTGTCGATGTTTCTGAATCGGATAATGTGATTGCAACTGGTGGAATGGACAAATTGGTGAAATTATGGCAAATTGATAGTAGCAAAATGCAGTTGGGAATTGGCGGAACACTTTCCGGGCATAGAAGAGGAGTTGGAGATGTCAAATTCGCCAAGAGCTCTCATGTAAGTTATTTAGCATTGAATTAAGATCAATTTACAAATTTACAGAAATTGGCATCATGCAGTGGCGATATGACAATCAAAATCTGGAATGTTGGCGAGAAAACATGTCTCCAAACGATCAGCGGTCATACATGCGCAGTTTTCCGTGTCCTTTTCGTTCGTAACGATTCTCAATTGATATCAGCTGATAGTGCAGGAGTTATGAAGATTTGGACAATCAAGAACAGTGAATGTGAATCGACAATTGAAGGGCATAATGATAAGGTAAATAAAATCAGTCTCACAAATGAAACATATGACATTCTCTAGGTTTGGTCGTTATCAATGAACAAAGATGAGTCGGAGTTTGTGTCAGCTGGAGGCGATGGACGAATTGTTGTATGGAAAGATGTATCAGAAGAGAAAATACGGATTGAAGATGAGAAACGAAGGGAATTGATCGAACAAGAACAGACATTGACTAACCTGCTCCAACAAAAACGATATGGTGAAGCATTGGAGTTCGCATTGAATTTGGCGAAACCATATTGCGCTTTCAAGGTATTTATCATCGTTTTTCACTTTTCCACTTATAAGTTATAGGTAATCAACTGTTTGATCGATGAAGATTTGGTAGGAGAAGCTCTCAAAAAGTTGGACATGCGCCAGATTGAAATTCTACTCCAATTTTCGGTGAAATGGAACACAAATACGCGAACATCGACTGCTGCTCAACGAGTATTCTACGAACTTGTGAATATTGTCCCACCATCACAATTCCTCGCGATGCCGAATATTTATGGATATATTGAAGCATTTTTACCGTATACAAATCGGCATATGGATAGATTAGATAGAGCTAAACAAGATGTTAGTTTGTTTGAATTTGTCTGGAAACAAATGAGAAAAGGTGTCTAGATTATTGTTATTACTGTTATATCAAGTTTTTAAAGATCTCCATAGATAACCATTTTATATTATTGTTGATTTTATTGTTTTTGTTATTCATTACTTGAATTTTTGTTGTTCTCTACATAAAGATATTTGTTTTTTTAAATCTTTCGATTTCGAAATATTACCAAATCATCCGTTTCAAACGTATGAATATCTCACCTTTTTTTCGTTATTAATCTTATCAATTCTGTTTCAGTCAGAGGAATAATGGCGAGCAGCAGCAACTTCGAAGATGATCTTCCGATGGAAGAAGGTAATTCATCTCCGATTATAGAATTATTAACAATTTGTTTTATTTTCAGGAATGCCAGAATTGATTGACGACGATGACTGTCCAACAACACTTCCACCACTTTTGGATCAAATTATGGCAGAGAAAAAGGATGAATTCACTGTTGTAAGTATTTTTCAATCTGTGAAATTAGCGCAGCCTAGAACATGTATACAGAATCGCCAAATTTGTACATCAGGTAAAAAGTTAGAAGCAAAGTCTGAAAAACCATTTCTTTGAATCCCGCACCTCAGTTTCACAATAATATAATAGTCATAAAAGTATCAGAAACGTCAAGGTCAATATAATTGTTTCTCGATACTTTATATCCTAAACAAACCATCGTTTTGCTTCCCTTGTGTCCCTTTTCAATTCGAATGATGAACGCATTGTAAAAGCCAGCCGGTGTCTCTCAAAAAACGACTATAAAAGTGTATTTGTGTTCGTATATACGTATAAATACACATATATGTACTTTTTCGGTTGATTGGCACGACATTCCACGAGAATGGTTAATGTTCGTATATTTTTAGTGTTTGGGTGGTATAAGGGGATAGGAACCGTTTTTTTCTATCTTAAATTGCATTGCATTGTTTGGCTTGCCTCTCGCGCCTCGCTGATTCAGAATTTGATGTGGTTGAAGAGATGCGTCAGTCGAATTGTTATGGTTATTTGTATATGATATATACTGTAGATAGGTGATGCAAAATGACCGGAAAAAATGTAACAGCTTTTTGGAAAATGCCATTTAGTTTTTATTGGATGATAATGTTGGGAGAAAACATGTTGGAATGTCAAGAAACATATTATAGCTGTAACTTTGGGAAAATAGGGTAAATAGCAACTTGTGACTGATCCGTTTTTCGATTTCCCGGAAATTTTCAAAACGCATTTCACAACAAGTCCCTCCGATTTGCAATTCGTTCATTTTCAAGTCAGTTGGCTTGATAGGTCATAGAAAAAAGGGACGCAACACCATAAAACACAAAGCGATCGCTTTAGCTAGCCGTTTTTTCGCTCGTTGTGTGGGCCTTTCAAAATTTATGCGCTACTGTGCCATTGTGTTTCTCTAATCCTCTGTCCATTCATCACATTCGTCACCGTTCAGTAAGTCCGACCAGCCACTTTTTGCAACCCTCCGCCGTGCCCTTTGAACGTTGCCGACATGATGGAAATCGAACAAAGTTTGAACGGCATGAAATTGAGAGAAATATGAATGGAGAAGAAAAATGAATATGAACTGGTTTCAAACATTGAATATCAATGAAAAATAGATGTCATTATGTTATCAAATTCTAGATTACTTCCAGACTGTTTGACGCCAAGTATTGAAAAATCAAAATAATGTTTTGATTATCTATCAAATTTGTTGCGTTCTCGTTTTCTAATTAGTTTTCACTTTACATCGCCCAAAAAACCACAAAATTCCCGAAACAATACATATTGGTCGAGATTTATTTATGTGTTGTACTTTTCAATTCCCGCGAGACTACATGTCGCTTTTTTAGTTTCACGCGATTTATAGGAGGCTTACGATGATGGGCGAATAGAGTTGCAAAGCTGATATATAAATCGATTTGTTGTAGGTCAAACGCAAGAGAAAGGGAGGAAACAATGTTGAGATGGAGGATGTTTCGGTACCAGAAGAAGGAGAAGCATCATCGGATGGACCGAAATCATCGAAACGCACAAAAGGACAAAAAGGAGAAATGCGCATTGTTCCAGTGCCAAAGCATCGCTATACTCCTCTGAAAGAGGCATGGGTCGACATTTTCACACCAATTGTGAAAAATCTTGGACTTCAAGTTAGGTTCAATTTACAAAAAAGACAAGTGGAGATTAGAAATCCGGAAGATAAAGAAGATACAACTGAGTTACAGAAGGTAATTATCAGTTTTTGTAGTTTTTAATCTATATTCTTCTTTTCAGGCCGCTGATTTTGTGAAAGCATTCATTTTGGGATTTGAAGTCAAAGACGCAATTGCATTGATTCGTTTGGATCATTTGTTCTTGGAAACATTCGAGGTATGATATTGCACTTGTATCTTTTGCAACAAAATTGAACGATTGAATGTAGTTAAACAATTTTAACGATCATTCGAACTGTCATTCAAAAGTATTATGCAACTTTTGACATTTATTTGTTTTTTATGTGAATACATTTCCGATACTGATTGACAGCTCGTGAAGTTTGACTTTAGAATTTTAGAAATCGTTATCACAAAAAAGTATTATCAAAGGAAAACGTTACAGTATTCAAATATTTGGTTTCGAAATTTGAAAAAAAAGCTATACAGTTTTGAATCATAGATGTTTTCGAATTCCTAGAAATTGAAGTGAAAACGAGCTATACGAATTCACTAAAAGGTTTTCCAACTCTGACAACTTCTAATTAAAAATTCCATAGGGTCTCAGAAATATCAGTTTTGAAAATATCAAAAATCATTCCATTCTCCATTTTGTAATGAAAAAACTTGGGTATTTATTTGTATTCCTCATACAATCCAACGAAATGTTGCAACGTTTTGTTTCGAAACATATCATTCTACACGTTCCATCATTTCGGCGTCACAGCTCCAACCGCGACTCCCAAGACTCCGCCCACTGTCGCGAACCGCGATTTTCGCCCCGTTTTCTCTTTCTCCTCCCTTCAACGAACATCGGCAGGTATACGGTAACGAGCGAATTGCGACGCGACGCGACTGACGATGATGATGCTTTGCTTTTTTTCTGCTGCTGGTGTTCTCTGTCATTGACTCTCTCTCATCGTCAAAATCAAATGTTGCTTCTCTTTGAGGCGCTGTTTCGTCGTCGATTGAGAAGAAGAAGAAGAATGAAGACGAGTGTACTCCAGTTGGGTTCAAAATTGAAATAGCGTGTCGGCAAAAGAGATAACAACTGATGAGAAAACGGGGTAATAACGCAACTTTATAAAAACGTTCGAGGCTGTCACCTGAAAAATGCCTGGGTTTGGAGAATAGTGTGTAATATTGGAGAACAACTGCCGATCAGTTTCTCATTTTTGACAAATCGGTTGTGGCGGACGGATTTGGAGAAAATGATAGTGTAGAGAAAACGCAACAAATTATGGGGAAAGGTGTAATGAAATATGTGGAGAAAAGTTGAAAATATTAAAATTTTGAATGAAGTATTCCGAGATTAGCCGAATATAAAGTGATTTGCAGGTCGCTGATGTCAAACATTCATTGAAAGGAGATCATGTCAGCAGAGCAATCGGACGTATTGCTGGAAAAGATGGACGCACCAAGCTTGTTATTGAAAATACTACCAAGACCAGAATCGGTAAATAGTCGACTATTACATAAAGTTTTCATAATATTGTCATTTCAGTTGTTGCCAACACAAAAATCCATCTTCTTGGTGCTTATCAAAATCTTCGACTTGCGAGAAATGCCATTTGTAGTTTGATTCTAGGTGAGTCACATTTATCTATCCGTCCAAGTTGTTTTTTGTTGTAAAACAATCGGGAAATTCTATCAGAAAATTTCACGCAAAAGTGGGCACACATGGATATCTCTAAAGAGTGCTCTTTAGTTGTTTTATTTGTGTAAATGATACGTTTCACTGCAAATTTCCGCGTTTTTGCCCTTTCGGATTCACCATCAATTGCGGCAATCTTTCTTCTTTCTCTCTCTTTTTCCTATCGAACACACAGATGTTTTTTTCTGGTTGCTTTGTTGGGTGAGTGTGTATGTGTGCGTTTGAATGGCTTCTGCGTCTCCGGAATAGTTGAGTTATTGCATATTCCTGATGGGTGGTTCGGGGTGTCCCAATGCAACAGCGTGTCACATTTAATGGCAAACGAAAAAAACGAACGATGGAAAGCGTTGCGAAAATGGCTGAAAAGTGAAACCCGAGGGCGACAATGAAGGTTTCGATGACAAGTTGATTGTGGATATTCACATACACAGCCGGTTTTTTTCGAATCGGGAAGAACTAGGCCTTTTTTTGGCAGTCGAGTACTGTAGAGCATAATTGGCACTCGTTTTGTACACTATTTTTTCCATGGGTGGCCAAATTTGATGAATTGGCTCCGATCGGGAAGGAAACAATTGAGCATGTTACAATTCGAAATGTGCACTTTGATAAAGGCACGTATTGTACTCAAACTTCACTCGAATGACATTTTCCTTTGTTCCCAATCTAGTGAACATTCTAAAATAAGAACAGTATTCTATCATTGGCAGTATGAAACTGCCGATGTTGAAATCAAATTACAAAAGAATACTGAACTGTAATGTAATTGGCATTCGACAATTTCGTGTTCTTTATGGTATTTGACACGGTTAGTTTAAACTCAAAACGAGAGAGTAAAGATCGGCAATACTAATAACACATGTTATTCCGGATATCACTCGAAAGAATTTGACCGCATCATGTGGTTCGATTGAGATATGTTGAAGAGGAGCTGATAAATCCGGCGAATATCACTCAATCGTTGATCACTTATGTGCCGGTCGGAGGAGTGGTTGCTTAGTTGTCGCGTTCTTTCCATCTCGTCGCTTCATTCGTTCTTATCAGCTGTGTTTCAACTTGTCTCTCGTTTGTTGGCTCTTATACTGCAACACTCAAAAAGCAGTCATTCCTATCTCTACATGCTCGATTGATAAGAAACGCCGAACGAAAAGTGAACAAAACGCAACCAAAAATATTATTAAAATGTTGCGTTTTTGAGACGATCGTTTCTGTTATCTGTCGATGGTGCCCGGCAGTATCAGTTCGAAGCCATGATGGAGTGTCGTCTGTCAAGAGGCGAAGACTGATGTTTCTGATAATGCCTTGTCGTTCTCTTTCTCTCAATTATTGATGATACGGATTTTTTTCGATTTGGGCGCAACAATTCTTCATTTTCGGCAGTATTTCAATGATGATAACGAAAATGGCAACATTCTGCTGGAATAAATTTGAATGGAAGTTACTACTGATAACAGAAATTATCATTATGAGAACCTTCTGGAAATGTTGCGTTGATTCTGTTCAAATTGTTAATCAGGGCGATGGGATGATAACATAATCTAAGGAAAGCGCCCCTGATTGAAGATATCAGATTAAAACACACACATTCAATTATGGTTTGGTTATCTCTCTAATATCCATTTATCTTTTAATTGTGCTGTCGCATAATTGATCGTTTTATCCATTGTAAAAGCAAACGGATAAAACTAACATGATCTCTTTTCCCCTATTTATCCTTTGTTGGTTTTGATTTCCAATTCTCATTCGTTCTCCCTCCGGTGTCGCCATAAAACAAATGGAACACCCAGGCGCCGCACTCTTTTCTCTTTCTCTCTACGCAAGCGCAACACAAAAGACCTCGCGGCAGCAGTCGTCAGAGTTTTTTTTTGCACCGAATAACGACCACACACGAGGCTTTAACCCAGGGGCGAATTCGGAGAAATAGTAGTGTAGAATAGAGATTTTGAAACATACATAAAATGTGTTGGATGAGGGCTTTGAGAGTATATGTGGTATGGATGTATGTGTGCGAAGGGCAATTGCAAGATGTGTTCCAATATATAGATTTGAGAATATGTATATATTGTAGAATATTGGCATGAGAAACTTGAAACATGGGAAAATGAACTTTATCAGTATCTAATAACAAGAATATAAAGATTTGATATTATACGAATCGTAGTCCTTCGAAGTATTCGACATATGAAATCACACGAATTGTGTAGAAATCTGTCAAATTTCAGCTTTATTCGAATACATTATTAAATTATCTCAATATCAATATTTTCAGGATCGAATCCATCAAAAGTCTACGGAAATCTTCGCAACATGGCATCTCGTGGAGCCGAACGTCTCTAATTTCTTCATTCGTTATTTTTCCGTTATTTTCTTTTCTAAACTTTCTTGTTGTGTTATCTTAATTCAAAAACTCTATTCCAAAAAAAATCACTACTCGTTGTTATTTGTTTACTGTCAGTTTTCTAAAAAAATAAAAGTGTTGATTTTTTTGTGTTTGTAAGAAAATAATTTTATTATTAGAGTCTCGATGCGATACAACTCCTCTCCAAAATATAATTGACTACATTGACAAAAGAAACGAAGATCAAGGATAACAAACTCAGGCAATTTAAGGACCACCGGGTCAAATAACAAAACAAACCGGCTCGAGGGAAATAGAAACTACAGTAATCATGACATTGGATTGGATCCAATAAGTTGGGGGAAAATATGAGATGACGTGGCACAAGGGGAGGGGAAACATCTTGTAGATGTAAAGAATACGGTAAGTGAGAGAGAGGAGAGACGCAGAGAAATAGAGATGAGCTCGGCTCAACGAAATTAGGACATGATTAGAAGAAAAAAAGGAAATAGTAAAGAGGAAAAGGAGGAAAAATATATTTGGATGAAAATGAGAAAATTGGTAGAAAAAGGAGGCAAGACTTGGTCTTTGTATCAAATATTCTATGACAAATTTGGAGAGAACAATATGGATAAAAAACGGAATATTATAACTGATTGATAAGTGTATATATGCTCTATGGAACAGTACAATAGAGCATATTTACACCTTATTTAGAATGCATATTAACAATTTCACTTGGTGAGAAGAAATGGATGAAGAAATTAACAGGAAGCGATTGGAATTGAAGTGTTTTGGAGCAATTGAATAACGAAATTGACTTGTTGCTCACTGAGTGTTGGTGTGTATAATGGTGTGAATGGTGATAAGAATGGTGGCAAGTTGAATGGTGTGAATGGTGGTGGTTGGTGGAAAAGAGTGGGATGTTGATGGAACATGTGGAATAGAGGATTGACTGGAATCGGATGGATGATTGATGTTGGTTTGTATTGTTGTGGTGGCGGAGTGGATAATGGTGTGTCATTGGTGGATGTTGTCGAACAGGTGGATGAAACGGATGGAGATGTTGAACCTGGAATATGACAACAATTGGAGAGGCACATAGAGGGAGCGCTTGTGTCCAACTGAATGGAACTATCTTAGAATTCTAGGAAAACTATGCTACAGCTCTTATTTGCAGCATATCTCGAAATATAGTCAGTTCAATTTCCGTATTTCCTCGAATAGAGCGGCACTGCAAACGCTGCCGTATAATGATCATATCTCGAAATCTAGGAGAGCTATCAAAAAGTGGTCAACTGCAAATTTGTAGTTCAAAACTTCAGCTACAAGTTAGCCGTTGACAACTTTTTGATAACTGGTCTAGATTCTGAGATATGATCATTCTCCGACAGAGTTTGCAGTGCCGCTCTGTTCGAGGAAAAACGGTAACTCTCATAAACCCGAAGCAGTCAGGTAAGTTACCGCAAACTAGTACTATTTTGAAAAGTTCAAATGTTATAGCTCGAAAGTTTTCTAAATTCCTTTCAAAAGTATACTTTTCAGACCCTGATGAAAAACTATACTTCAAATATATACAAACTACAAACTTTCAGAACTTCAGAATTTCAAAGTCTGGAACTACAATTTGCGTAGTTCTAATATTATCAAGGAATGTTTAATTGATATTGTCACATTCCTATTTTCCAAAGTTGCAGGATTTTCAAAAATTGTGCTCCTATTCTTTTGGTATTTTCCCATATTTGGCTGATCATCAAATGACTCCTATCTCCATATGATACTCAGTCAATACCCCTCCCATCTTCCTCCTCACCTCCTCTTTTCTTCCTATTATCCTTATCTTTTCTCGGCTTACATGTCCTTGTCTTTGTTATTATTCCATTCCGATTCTTCTGTTGATTACGTCTCAATTTGATCTGAGCCGCCATCAATGACCGTCGATTCTCGACCAACGAACACTGTAATCACTACCATATTCACACCATCTCAAACCCCGCCCCCTTCTACAGTAACCCTTTCTCCCCCCATGTAAATTATATGGGTGGCCATTCGAAACCCATAATTTGATGTCTAACGTCTCCTAGATACATCATACTGTTTCGATCGAAACAACGACCTTTATATGAATATATATATGTATTCATATATAAAAAATGGTATTTCGGCAGTTCGCCAAGGTTGCCAAATGGCGCCACTCACCAATTTACAATCACAATTCTTGAATTGGCACATTGATCTTTTATGCCCTCTGAGTGGTATCTTGACTCCGTGAGCACCACAACGAGCACACTGTGGATCACGGATACGTTTGCCGGTTCGATTCTCAGTTGGATCACGCATCTATACATAGGGTATATATATATTGGGTTGATCAGCCATCTACAGTATACCTTCTTATTGTTCTTGCTCAATTCGCTGTTCAACTGACGACGACGTTCAACCATGAAACACTCGGCACATTTACAATAAGTGTATCTGAAATTATAGACTGAGTATCAAATGTAGATGAAGCCACAAAAAGGGTAGACAGTCAAGTGTTTTTTCGCTTCGGGTGGTAACCTTGGAACGGAAAAAGATCGTAATTTGAGATGAAAAGAAATTATGAATAGGGATTGAAATTATGGGGTTTAAACACCCGAGAATTTCTATAATAGCCTACTCAAAACTTGAGGGAGAAAAGGTCAGATGAGGAATCTTTGACTTATTATTCGTTTACTTAAGAAAAATGGCAACTTTTGCTCGGCGAGCAAATATTGAGCAAAAGATACTAACTATATGATAAAGGAGGGAGAACTCACTGGCAAGCTGGCTTATGACCCTTTCTCGGATTCTTCAATCCATGATTCAAACATCTTTGACAATAGTAATTCTTCTCTTGATCCTCATTCATTTGAATATCATCTGTTCCAATAATATCAATGATTTCTAAACTTATCCCTTTCGGTTTATTGATCAACTGCTTGTTTGATATACCTTCGAGCACATTCGGAGCCATTGTGACAACGTGTTGATTTGATAATGATAACAATAATCAGAATAAAGTGTGGAACATTCACAAAAGAGTATGATGATCAAAACCGACCTTCTCCTCTTCCAAAAGTGCGGCCCTTTTGGCTGTCCTGCCTCTTCTTCTTCTTCGTTTTTCTCCCCTTCCTCCTAAGCTCCGCCCACATTTTTGCTGCGAACGACTCGGTTTCGATCTGGGAAGTGGGAGGAGGGCACATATCAAGAGGAAAGTTTGAAAAGTATTCGATCGCCATGGGCGAATGAAGGAATCGCCAAAATGGGCGGGCAGTGAAAGCGTTGATTGGGTCGGCGAGACCACCCAGGGAACAAACGAGAGAAATACTCTCTCATCTATATGCGGTGTCTGGCATGTCTGCGTCTCGCATGTCGCAATGATCTTTATTTGTTTTGCACTTTTTACTGACTGGGTGGTATTACCAAATAGTGTTCGTCTAATTATCAACTTGATTAACATCCATTATTATCATTGTATCACTTTTATTCCATTCGTTTCTTCATTATTTTTCACTCAGTTTTTATCCGATTATTTTTGGTTGGTGGAGACATCTAGAAGATAGAGTATACTCACTAGAACCAATATTCCATACTTTTTTGAGTTTTGTCATATATAGCCCCGAAAAGATGTTGCCTTGTCTGGAAATCTATTGAGTTGCCAATATCATATGACATTCATATGTTAGATAAGTTTTGATTTCCCTCTGATATACCCTTTTTAAGTATCACTTTTGTTCGAAAACTTCCAAACTTATACAAAGTGGTATTACCAACTCATCTAACACATATTTCGTTGAACTTATCTGATACTACCAAGTGATCAGACTGTATATCACAGCTCTTATGGTATATCATGATATACCATGTAATATACTTGATATACTCCTTTCCAACTGTTCCGGAACTCAGTTACCCTATTCTCTGCCCACAACTGGAACTAGATCCTTCTTCCCTTGATATTCCATTAATATTTCATACCAATATCCATCTCAATTTCCCAATCTATGCAACATTTCCCTCTTATCATATCACTCTAATCGATAATTACAATCAACTTTCGCCTTTTATCAACCCCAAACTTTCCCTTGATAAACCAATCAATCGATTATCATTTGCCTCTGTTTCTCAATCAACGAGCTACCGTACTCCTTGTTTGACTAGACTATTGTTTGAGCATCTCAGACATATATCCACCTACAGTAGGCCACCATGTCAACAAAACGACCTATTATCATATCAGAGGCCGAGTTTGTGCCAACTAACTATCAATTTACATGTCAAGCTATACACTTTTGTCGCCGGATACGGGCACACAACTGTAATTGGTAGGTTGGAAAACGGAGAAGAAGCTGTCGTTGTAGTCGAGAAAAATGGAAGATGGGGAGAACAAAGAAAGGGGAAAACAATGAGAAGAGGGACCAGAAGGGGTACTGTAGTTTACTGTGATAACGGTGATACTGATATGATAGTAGACCGATAGTATTTGGGTTTTTGTGATGACTGTTATCAGAGTACTGTAGTAGTCAAGAATGCTACTACAGTACTCTGATAGAGGTCAAGACCATATTCTGATAATAGCTGTGTTAATAGCTTATCAAGAGTTGATATCCATCGGTACTCAATACCATCATATGAATCTTTAAATACTTCCACAATAATCACTTATCACCTTATCATTTCCTTCTATAATCAATCAATTGGCAACTATTATCATCCGATTTCCCTATCAATCCGTATCGAAATACTCGATCGTCGTTTCACACTTTCACCCGTTTCTGTCTGTATGTTTTTTTGTCTTCCTTATCACAGTGATAACATGATATCGTCCTACTGTAGCTGCATGGATATTAGGTCAATTATTGCAGCATATGTGCACTTTAGTGCATTCCATTCATAATATATATTTATTTAAAATTGATGGATGACAGAGCCATTCATTCATCGTGTGTGGCCTGTCTGGCAATATGTGTTGGTATACTGTAGGTAGATCAAAAATCAGTAGTCTATCAATGAAGCTACATTTACAAAGAAAGATGGTGTCAATTTGAAATAGAGTGATGTTAACCGGCTGAGTAAATTGGGTCGATACGGGTGGTCTGTGTGTGTCTCCATCGACAATTCTAGAGGTCATAAAAAACAGCTTTGTTTCTCTAACACCTCTCATTCCACCACACTATTTTGCCACAATTCGGATGAAAAAAAACGACTGAAGATGAAGGCGATGGGTGTTGCAAAAGAGAGACGAAAAGTGCGTTCGGAAAATGAATGGCTTTTGGCAACAATGAAAACGAGGGAAAGAGTTCAGATGAGGAGAAGGAAGGAATAGGAAGGAATAGGAAGGAGGAGATGGACAAAAAGTAGCTGGAGATGTAAATGCGATTGGAGAAAAGGGTGCCGAAATGTTTCGAATGTTTAGAGGAAAAAGAGGAAGAAGAACACCACGTTTTTTAGTAAGGGAGGCGAACGAATTGGAATGGGAGATAAAAGGGGTTGAGAAGGAATGTGTGAAGTTATGGGGAGGATAGGATTGCTGATTTGGAAGGATATACAGATTTGAAAAATGTCACTGCTAGATAAGTATGACAACTTTTGATAATTATGGCTCCTGTGTTATCAGTATATACATATGAATAACAACAGCGTAAGAGCTCTAAATTTTGTATCAGATAAGTTATAACAGGCATCACGAATATTCTTCGATATCGATAGTATTATCAGTCTTCATCCGTATGATCCATCATTATTTGATCTTATGGCTGATAAGATTACCGTTTCTCAAAGGAAACACACATTTAAACTTGTCATCAGATAAGGTTTGATAAACTTTCTTCAAGCTCGAAAGTTTTATCAGTAATTATCAGTATTATATCAACTGACAATGTTAGAATCAACTGTCCAGGAATCCCTAATTTTCTTATGGAATGATATCAGGAAGATTACTGTTAAGAATACGCCATATAAATTATGACAACCATTGATACTTCTGTCTTTATCTCGACAGTGTTACCAGTACGATCTCTCCATTTTTTGAATCCTTTCTTTCTTGCTCCTTTTATAACACCTTGTTCGAAGATATTTCCTGATTTGGTTCCTATATCATATCACTGATAACAAGTGATCCATATCCATCCATCCAATATCCATCCCCATTCCTGCTCCATCATTTCTCGATCATCCAATTCTCGTCTCCCCCCAAAACTTCTCCTCCTTTTTCTCCTTCCTCTATTTATTCACTCCCTCATTTCTCTCTCATTTTTTGTCATAATCCCCATCTCGGCCAGACAGTTTTCGCAACATTCGTCAATTATCCGAACGAAAACCGAGACACACTATTGAATTGAGAGACGAGACCACCCAGTGCGAAAAAAAACGAACACTCGTTTTATTTTTTTCTCGGTCTGTCTATTTGCTATTTGGTACTGTAGAGGTGCGCGCTCTCATCGAATGTTTGACGGGGTGAGAGAGTATGCGAAATGAAGAGAGCGCAGACATTTGAAGAGCATTTGAAAAAAGAGAAGTTGCGATTCGTCGGGCAATTGTTTGGTTTTTTGATGGAAATAGTGTAGGAAATGGAGAGAGTGGTTAGAGAAATTGTTGATATTACAAACTATTTCCAATTTATGTACGTTCCTCCTCACTTTTTTCTTACCCGAGACCTACCTCGAAGAAAAATGGTAGATCAAACACGACGAAAAAGTCAAAGATTCGTTTAGCTGCGTCTCTCATTCCCCCATACTATTTCCCTCTCATTTTCGTTGTGAGACCCTTTTCCATAATATTTCCAATTAATCTAAAAATACCAAATACGCCCGAATATTCCCACACAGCTTTTTTATCCTAGCGTCGTCTACTTTACACTCACACCAAGTGTGTTCATTCTCTATTTTTCCAGAGAAACTTGATCTTGTTTGAAGTATGTGTCTGGGGGGTTGAAGAAGGAATAGAAGATGGAGAAGGAGAAGGAGTAGACACCAATTGGTGTAATTATCTGACACCATTTATTATTGATTAAACATTCACATTTTAATAAACATTGTGCTCTGTTTTTTTTGGATGATGATGATGTGGATATTGGCACGCAATTGGGTGGATAAAGGGGGATATTGAACAATTTTGGGTTGGGGATTTGGTAAAGCAGATTGCAAAATGTTATCAATTGTATATCAGGGATAACCAGGCTGACAAGAAACCATATGTTTAGGTACAGTTATCAGCAAACTCCTTGGGCAGCAGTATCCTCCAAACTTGATATTATGGTTAGCCAACCACCTGGTTTCAAAGTATTCTCTGATATCTGATAATGAGTTGTTAACAGTGATAAACACATTCATATGGAAAAACTATTCGGAAAACTTCCTCGAATCCTGACAAAAAATTCAAAATTTTTTATTGCATTTGATACTCAGTCAACCATCAAACTCAAAAATTTCCCTAATATCTGATAATGAGCTGTGGTCAGTGATAAAAGGACTCACAAAGAATCAGATTTTGGTGGAAAATTATAAGCAACTTTTCTGGAGAAACTTCCTTCAATCCAATTTTCCAACCTTTGCTTACATTTGATACTCAGTCAACCACCCAATATCATACTGTTCGTGTTTTTGCTACTAAACCCCATAATCACATCATAAATCAGTTGCACTCTTTAGTTGCTCCGAAGCGGAAGGAAATAATATCTAATTCTTTGCGTTGTAAGCCCATCTCATTCCTCTTGCTCCTCGCCATAAAAAACGCGAGCGACCGGGTGATGCATATGTTGCCAATTCAGAAGGCGGCGAAAAAACGAGAGAGAGCACACGCACTATACTTTTTCTTGGTGCTCCGACGACACAAATGGTGTCGCAAGAGTGTCTAGGTTGGTTGATATACACATGGAGAATGTTGCAAGGGACGAGGAACGGGATGAGGAGGGAGAAGGAGAAGAACCCTTGAATTGGTAATATGTAACAGATTGACACACTTATCTAACATGACGTCAATCAACCTAATATCACATCAAAACTCACTTATATTTTCACATGAATTTCAAAAAATGTTGGGTATAATCAGAGAACAAATTATATGGGAAATAGAGAAAAGGTTGATCGTACAGTTGAAATCCCACGTTTCAGGTAATTATCAATTATCAATGAGATCGGAGCACAGAACAATGAGATTGATCTCGATCAAAATACGGAAACGTAGATGAAATTCGGGAGAGTATAATAGATGATATTGAGTTTGAATTTTCGAGTTCAACTTGGATGAAAATGCATCACTTCAGCAAGGAATCAACCCTGTTATAGGCTGTTCTCAAACTACAGTACCCAAAAATATTGTTTTTATAGGTTCTGAAATCTGAAATGTATCTTAAACTCTCAGAATGGCTCTCAAACTACATATTTTATTTCCTAAATCAGTTACTCTGAGCATTTTGGATTACTGTAGTTTGGGTTCAGCCTACTGTAGGTCAAGCGGTGGCAGAATGATAAGTGATTTCTAGGTTGTAGACTATACTCTATCTAGAACCTAGCTTTACAAATCCCAAACTATGTGGAAACGGCGGTCGTGTAAACCTAATCTTCATTTTTTCAACTCTTGGACATGTCTCAATTTCACAACGTGGTTCCGAGAAGTTTTGAAAAGTTTGTGTGGTTTTTTTTGGAACACTATGACTTTCACTTTTCTATAACTCTACGGACAAGGCCAAAAAGAAAGCTAAAGATGGTAAAAATGGCCCTGAGAATCCAAAATATAAATATTTTTGTGCGGTACTATAGTTGATATATCAAACAAAAATTGCAGATTCATTCAAATAATGCATATTTATTGTAACATAATCAAGTTTCCTTCTGACTTTGACTCTCCTTCGCACTCTCCTTCGTACTTTCTTTAACACTTTCCTTCTGACTCTCCTTCACCGATCCTTCTACTTCCGATTTCTCCTTCTCCGATTTCTCCGACTTCGACTTCTTCGACTTCTCCGATTTCTCAGTTTTTGACTTCTCCGTTTTCTCAGCTGATGTTGCAGTTGGCGATTTGACTGATTGTTTCTCTACTTCATTATCAGCTGATCCATCCCTATAACATCAATCCTTATCACTATAATCACCCCCTTATCATACCCTTCCTTCTCCGTTGTTAAATCCTGTCCAACTTTCTGTAGATCAGCGTTCCTCGATTCTTCCAAATACTTGTAAACCATCGAAATACCAAAGCAACAAACAATCAGATTGATCCAGAACAATGACGGCTCATAGATATACTTCAATGGTTTGGTGGACGAGGCGACAATTGTGCCAACACGAAGGGCAATATTACAGAATGCAGCTACAGTAACCCGGATATCAGTTGGTATCAGTTCGGCAACTGATAAGTAGAGTGTCTCAGTTGATAAGGCTTGGAATGAATATGCACATAGATAGACAATTGTATACCATGTTGTTTCCTAAACATAGTGTTGATTGATGATACTGTATTTGATCTACCTTATTATGTGTATAAAGAGCAACTAGAATGAGCACATATGCAACAATTGCAACACCCTGTGAGAACAAAAACACCATTCGACGACCAAGCCATGGTAGACGAGGTTCTGCCAAACCGAACAACTGGAATATTGGATAAGTTGAGTGTATCATATGGATATACTCACAATTTTAGAGACAGTCAATAGTAATCCAGATAGAAACTGTCCGACATACAAATTCTTCGACATATCTCCACCATTCAAATCAGTGATATACGTTGCCATTCCAACATAAAACCACCTGAAATATACACATTTGGGTCTCGCAACTATATATGAATACATACATGAATATCAATATCAAGAAGTTTGTCTTGAGTCGTGGTATTTTGAATATATCCATAAACTTGATCTTCTTCAATGGTTTCTTGCCCTCTTTTCTCTCCGATTCCACATATTCTTGATCACATATTTGAGCCAAACGCATTTTCGATTCCCTCGCTTTATCATATTTCTGTTTTTGGGTTAGGAATACTGGAGATTCAGGGAGATAATATAGGAGGGGAAAGATGGTAGATGCGATTAGAACGGCACACACATATGTTGCCCAATGCCATTCTTGTGTACAGAATGCGACCAAGGCGATCAGAATACGAGCATTTGCCTGGAATTGATATACTCATTGATTGATTGATTGATTGATAACCAATATACCCAATTAGAGAATGTTCTCAACTGGAATCGTCTCTTCGCTGATATCAGTTCTGATCCATACGACCAACCAACAATCTGTGATCCGGCGACACCAACACCCGTTGTGAATCGGAAGATGTAATACCATTTGACACCAGGAAGAGCAGCAGACAAAACGAGTGATACGACACCAATGGTGATGGATATGAAGAAGATCGGACGACGACCGAGATGATCAGCAAGGATACCAGTGACTAGATTGGCGAGGAGGACACCTGTATACATGGTGGTAGTGGCACTGAAGCTGGAATAGAAGGAATGATGAGGATAGGGTAGATATGGGAGGATACTGACTATGCCAGGTCGGTACAATCTTGTTGATATTGCCATTGAGCCGACTCGAAATACACATAATTGGATTCTTCAACACAACTTTCCTGTAATACCGTATTACTTATCAGTCCATATTCTTTTATCACTTACAAATCGAGCCGTATCATTTCTACAAATGTTATCAGCATTCTTATCATAATGTGATTTACATTTATCATCGAGTTTATAGCAAAACTTATCTAAAAGAGCGATATAACTGTTTCAATATCAACTGATACATACTTTCATCGCACATTGTTCTCGGCATATACTCGAGAAAATTGACAAAAATGAGTTGAGCGGAGAAGAAAAGAGCCATTTGATACAAGGCCATGACGACTACATCGACACGCCATTGGCCTGATATAGGATTAGGATTAGGAAGGAATGGAAGGAATACCTGGCGGCAGTGTAATTGCCATTGTTTCTGTTTTTCTTTTAGAAGTTGTGTTGTTTTATACAATTGATTATGATTATGAAGACACAAATAATATGAGAATAGAAGTGGAACACGCCAATTGGTACACGTTTCACGTATGAATATTTGGACAAGAATTATGTTTTTGAGGAATATTTTGATGACATTAGAAACAAATGAACACATTAGTCAAGCAATTTGTTGGGAAACTTTGATAAACGTCTTACTCTTAAATACTCGAAAGACACTTTTCATCATCGTTATCAACTGTCCTCTAGATACCGGATCCGACAGACAAAAAGGTGAAGCTATATGGATAAAATAAACCTATGCTGCATACTATATTTCCTTGAATAGAAAGGCACTGCATTGCAGCAATATTGAATAACAATAATACTTTCTAAATATCTGCAATTTTGTATTTTTAATTGGAAATATCTGTGTTTAACGCCGTAGGATTTCAATAATTTTGTGTATTTTTCCATTCTCGGAGTAGTATAATATTATTCAAATATTCGTCATAAACTTGCATTGGGTCAATCACAAGTTGGCTCTCAAACTTGGGTAATGAAACCGACTGTTCGTGTGGGCGCGTCGCCTTATGTGTGGGTGGACATGCAGACACCGTTTAGGGCCCGCGATGGTTGCTATGCTACAACATACAGATTGCTTCATCGCGAACACCAACAACTTTCTAATCAAATAATTTCTCGGGGTTGTAGTTCAGTGGTTAGAACATCTGTCTATTACGCGATAAACGAGTCAAGGATGTGGGTTCGAGTCCTACATACGTCATGTTTAGGGTTCATGACACGGTAATTTAATTGTGCCGGACGTCCCCTGTTTATTGTGTTACGGATAAGAGATGCAGGATCAATACCTGCCGACTCCAAATGAATTGGATATTAACATGATTTGATGCTTTTTTGTGTCTATTTATCACTTTTATATTAACACTATAAAAGAGACAAAAAGAGATGACGATAAACTGACTAGTTAGAAGTCAGTATCAACAACTAACACATACTATTAACAGATCAGCTGAAATGGACTGCAAATCGTCACTATTTGAGTACAGTTATCTCTCTTAAAATGAGATGAATTCGTCTGAAAATCGAATAGTAGCTGCTTTATGTGGACTCCAATATGTAACATATTGAGAAGTCTTCTATTGATTGAAATGAATAAGTTTGCAGAAGTACCTATATCAATGTTACGATGCTGGATAATTCTCGAATTTATTATTCTCTCGTAAGATATCATGTGATATTATGCAGCACGTACAATACGGCGAGCCGATGAATTGATCACCTTGATATGATAAGTGTGCTTATCATCATACTGGGCGTTGAAGACGATCTTCGCGTTTTGGATAACCTTTTTTGTCATGTTGGCATTGATAATCCAATTGATAAAAGGATTTCACGTTTAACTGCTTCTTTCAAATCTTATATTGGGCAACGGAAGTAATAAATGGTTTCAATTAACATGATAATTTGACATCAAATTCTTTGTATAGAATGCGCCCTCATTGTTATACCTATTGTACCGTTTCTTTCGTTATTCATATAGTTTTATGCTTATTCTTGGACGTCAATACTAGGCTGGATTGAACATGAAAATTAATAACAAATATTTATCATTAAACGTTTAAACAATAGAGTAGATAGAGAAGAAATCGATTCGATCAGTAAAAAGAACACATTTTGAGTGCATCAAACTTTGATGAATTACAGTTTTCACATGTAAACAAATGCATTATTATTATGCCGATATTTACAACATGGTAGCATTCCATCAATTGTTTGATCAGGATAATGTATCCAACTGAGTACCATTTGCTCACTCATTCTTTTATAATTGTTTGGGTCATCTTCACCATCTACTGTTCGTCTCACTTCATTGTCATACCATTCTCTGTTGAATTCGTAACAATATTTGTCATCTGGTATCTGGAACAATTGAATCAATTTTTTAAAGATAGTTTGTATGAGAAGTAACTTACCTTGATCAGAATTCCAGTAATGCATAGACTGGATAACATTAACTTCATATAGTATAAGGGATTATTCGTCTTGATATTATTCAGTTTGACATATGCGTCCCCCATCATGTCTATTCTCTTGATTTTGAATCGATATTGTTTTATATCCTCCCAATCCAACCAATCCGTTCTTGTAAGCTCAGACAACAATCGAATGATAAACTCGTGCAAATTCCCTGGTACTGTAATAAATCTATTGAACTGAAACACATCTGGAATATCACTTACTCAAATCGTTCACTATTGTTCGTTTCTGGGTTGACAAAGTGAATATTTTATATTTTGGACCGTAGAGGACAGCGGGACTTAATGAATTAAAGGATGACACATATTCAGGTACCTTTTCTGTTCCAGCAAATAGAGAAGAATAAAAGTCACATCGTAGTTGGTTATAATATTCCAATCGATGTCTTTTCCTCCGTCGAGCCCACTTATTCCATATCTGTTTCAAGCCACTAATTGACTTGAGTCTGAATGATTTTCCTCTTCTAATCCATTTTACTAGATCAGGACGAGGATCATTATTCAAATAATGTATTAATAAAGCACGAGGAGAATAATATAATGGTTGTTTCATTCTTGTATCGATTACACAACAAGTGAGGAACACTATTGGAATGTGTATACATACAAGGTATACACTATCGATTGAATGACTGACGTTTTCGTTGCGCCATCCAAATTATGCGTCGGTTCTAGTGACACCTGTTGCACTCTTTGACTAGGCAGTTTTCATGACAATACTTTTCACATCGAAAATATTGATCATAAGGGCAGGTCTTTCAGGAGTGTTTGAAACAAAACTTGAAATAATATCTTCTTCCATGATCGAAGTGGAACCGACAGATCAAATCGACAACTCAAATAGGATCATCAAATCAAATCGATGATGAAATGGAAGATTTTATGGAAAACATGGAATGACACATACGAGGAAGAAAGTGAATAGGAATGAAGAATTCTGACAGACAGTGAATGGTTTATGCGGAAAAATTTTTTGTTCCAATTCTGACTGCTTTATTTGACACTATGACTCAAACATCCGTTTTACGAACACGTTCAGTTTTACAGTTCAGTTAACTATTCTAGTTGTCATTGGCATGATCTACAAAATGATGGAACTAGAACTACGAGCCAATAAATGACATTTGGAGGAATGCTCGAGAAATGCGTACAACTTTTGTGTACCCATGTTTCTTGATATATGAAAACAACAAAAAAATACATGAAAAATTTTATCATTTTGTGTAACCTCAAGGTGTACATAAGAGGGAAGAGGTGGTGGGTTGGTGTGATATGCGAGTATATCCTCATGGATTGTACTCGATTGGCAAGTTCTTTCTGCGGACCATTCCATCTCCTTGGAACCATTCACGACGGAATTGTTTGGCAGCACCATCTGGTGTGTTGGTCCACTCGATGGTGATACGGTCGTTGTTGGTGTCCTATAAATGATAACTGATTAGTGATAACTGATAACTGATAACATACCTCTTGTCCGAACGCGAATGCATCGCAGGAAACGGCAAGAAGGACGGCCTCCTCTGGATCGAGTACTCCACATGGTGGTTCGACTCCAAGTCTCTTCATATTGGTCGTCTTGATACCAAATCCAATAATGATGTTGCTTGGTGACAACCTCAAGAATCTGAAGACATCACAGCCAAAGAACCGATTCAGTCGAGGAACATGGAGTAGATTGGGTATACAATGTCTATATGGAGTCAAATATATCCATGATTGTGGATTCATCCATCGAGATATCAAACCTCAAAACTTTGTGATGGGCCATAAGAAGGACGAGACACGGTGTCGGATGGTACATGTATTGGACTTTGGACTGGCACGACCATTTGCTCATTATGTATGTTGATCACTTATCAATATCATTGATGATAGACGGTTTTAGAACGAGAAAACCAAGAAATGGACAGCACGAAAGGCTCGAGGAACAGCCGAATTCCGTGGAACACTCCGATACACGTCACCAAATGTGCATCGGAAGATCGAACAAGGACGAGTGGATGATGTGTGGTCACTGATATTCGTATTGATTGAACTCAATGGCGGACTACCATGGCAAACGGAGACGGTACGGGAGAATGTGGAGGCGATGAAGATGCACATGGAGCCGAAGGTTGTTATGCAGAATATGCCGCCTTGTATGGGTGAAGTGATTCCACATTTGGCGACATTGGACTATTATCAGAAACCTGATTATCTGTAATATCATACTCCTCTTATCACTCATATCATATCATTGTATCATTTCAGAATGATATTCAAATCACTTTGGCAAGTGATGGTTAATGAGAAGGTCAATCCACGAACACCTTATGATTTCGAGGCAACTGAAGCACAAATTGAAATGGCTGTGAGTTATTATATCCTTTAGTATCAGTATAAAGATACATTTTGAGAAAAACGAGAAACCAGCGGATTGGGAGAAACCGGATGGTGCATTCTTCAAGGTATATACACTGATAAGACAACTGATTGATAAGAATACTGTATTCAGACGGATCCGACTGGAATTGATACACCTGCAAAGCCGAATGAAGGTGGAAAATCGGAGTGTACTGATGCGTTGAAAAGTATTGGCAAATGAGAAGGAAGGGATCAGTGATATCAAATATAAGTAGCATTCTTCGAATAAATATTTCCCTTTTGGAATTGAGTTTTTTAAACCAATAAACTAGTTTTTGTGGACTATATAGTCGAACATAATCCTATCCTGCTTCATCCATTATGTTTCTACTTAAGTCTAAGGTCAATTGTTGACTATGTATCGAATCCTAGGATGCATCAGCGATGGTGACTAGCAGTCATTGCAGTTGATTTTATCAATTGCAAGTCATAATACTCTTCACAAGTCATATTTCCCTTCCTATCTCTGTACCTTCCTGGCTTTCTTTAAAACACCCACTCACTTATAATTTATGTATTAAAAAAGAATAAAATAAATATAACAATTACTTGTTCTGTGTGTTTTCTGTTATCAAAAATGACCAAGAGAAATCAGGATTATTCCTATAAAAGTGGAAATGGAATAGAGAAGTTGTAGTATCAGTTGGATTGTTGCCTATATTTTGCCGAATTTTCATCCGATTTCCACCAACAAAACTCTGCCTTGCTCATTTGCCTGCATTAGTTGGATATAGACGTTTACAGGTATGATAAATCTGGATAAATGCAATAATTCATGTTTAAATATAGTATATAAATACTCCGTGCAACTCCATACTAAAATGTATATCAGACCTGCAAATATATGTTTGATCTACTCGTTTGTTTTGTCATTCTCATGTGTCATTTTGGCGCGAACACTTGCAACAAATTCATTTGAATCGTTGTCGCTCATTTTTTCGAATTGCCACTGTTTTTCTTTGTTTTCTCTCTCCTGCCATGATATATTCTAGTTTTATGTACAATTTTTCCTCTTTTTCGCACTTTTCTAGGTGGGTTTCGCCAATTAACTCACAATTTTTCAATTACAACCGTTTTACCGAGGGTTTTCCGTGGAATTTTCCAACTCAATTCAAAATATTCTTTCGTTTATCGTTTTCCTCCGTATTTCCGTATTCTTAATGATAATAATGTTCATTTTATAGGAACCTACTCAAATTGCAATCAAACAAGAACAATCAACAAGCAACGCGGATTAAAAACGGACAAAACAACGGGAATATGAGACAATCGACAAGAATAAGGACAACAAAAACAACAGGGATTAACAATAAGGGTAATGTTTAACGTTTTTTACATAGAAAAGAATAGAAATAGATCGATATGTGAAGGGTAAAAAGAGCGGAGTGATCTGTAGTTGTTGTTGATTGGATATTGCATATTCAATCAGCATTTGTTTCGGACTTTTTTATTTTGGACGTATTATGTGTAGATAATATCTTATGAGATATATGTTGGACTATTTTATGTTGGACTTTATATGTTATATTCGACAATCGACGGGCAACTACAACGACGACTTCATCAAAATACAACTCAGTGATCTAGCACTAATATTCATCACATATCGATCGTTTCAATTCATTAGAAACACACTTATATATGAGAACTTTTCTGTCCTTTTCTATTTTCAGAGTTGGCTTCAATCGATGAATCAACTGCAAAAAATCGAATGGTTTTGGGTACAACAACAACAACATACGGACACTGACGGAAACAACAAAAACAATTGGGAAGATGTTACGAGAGGAGCTGGATTCGTGTTGAATGGCAGGAACAGCTCATCAAATCAACAACACAACAATACGAGAAGAGATTAGGAAGCATGATGAACAGCAATTACAAAGGACAAAGGACAACAAATAATAAATAAACAAAAATTCCAGTAATTTTAATATTAATTTCTTGTTATTTCAGAGAATTGGTTCGAAATTTGGAAACACAATCGATCAGAGACATCGTTATCAGAAAGAGAACATGCGTTGAGATTGAGAAAGGCGCACATGACCGGTTAAATGTTGAAAATGCTCAAATTGCGATATCAACAAACTTTGCAAGTTTTCGAGAAATGGAATCGTTCAAGGTTTGCGAAATTTTTGTGTGAACTTGGACATAAAAGCTTCAAGTTTGCACACTGTGTTCCGTTGTTTTTACAAAGAGATATCGCAACTCTCAAAATCACTGTTATTCACGAAACTTGTTGATAAGCAATCAAAATTTTCAAGAAGCATCGGTTTCGTTTCGAAATTATATCATCTTCGAAAAGTAACAATGATCAGGCAACTCGTTTGAGAAGCGTTTCAAAAAAGTGCTTGAAGCTGCATTTTTATAAAATTTTATAGCTTTTCGGGAAATTATAAGGCTTTATTAGAAATTACCTCCATCATTTGTATCGAAATGTTTTCTATAAGCCGATAAGTTCGAATCTAATGCTACTGATTTGTTTTT
Source organism: Caenorhabditis uteleia (assembly GCA_963573275.1). Taxonomy (NCBI): domain Eukaryota; kingdom Metazoa; phylum Nematoda; class Chromadorea; order Rhabditida; family Rhabditidae; genus Caenorhabditis; species Caenorhabditis uteleia. Next base: position 6,484,227 of record OY752134.1, read on the forward strand.
TTTAGAAAACTCAAGTCATGAAATGATGATGAGTGCAAAACTTTCGAATGCGAAATGCTTTAACTAAGACGTCCAAAACAGAAAGTTTACAGTTTCGCCGTTTTTCAGCATTACGGAAACAAATGTAAAAATGACGAAAAGTAGTTGATGGCGCTAGGAAAATAGGCAAAGTTAGCTTTTTGGATGAATACAACAACATGTGTGTTTGTATTCACGAATCGATGAATATTCATCGAAAAAGCTCACCATTATCAAGTTAAAACAAATTAAGTGCGGACGATACAAATACTATGAAATGATATTATTACTTTTGAAACAAATACTTTTTTTCAAAACTTTCGTTACTCATCGATATGATGTAGTTCAAATCACCAAATTGATAAAATTCTTGGAAAGGCGTAGTTTTATTTGTTTTCAAAAGTAATAATATGAGCTGTTATTCGACAATAAAACAGTACACAAAACGGAAACACAGAGAAAACACAAAACTGAGTAGCAGATTGAGGGAAATAAAGAGGAAATTAACGAAAAAATGTGGAGAAACCTATTCGGTTGTTAGGATTCAAATTTTTCCTTTTATTTTTTGCTATATAATTAATTTTTCGGTGATTAATTGGCGAAACCTACTATGAAAAAGCGAAAACTTGTAATTCGATGAAAAATTTCAGCCGCATGCCATTCACTGGAACGGCGTACTTGCGGAGTGTCGTTTGCCTCTGATCAACTTTTGGAAATTTCTTTCCGAACTCTATGAGAAAAACACATTTGTGGAATATGAATTTGAGGGAAACTTCTGATATATTTTCTACAGGAGCTCCTCTATATTCTGATGAAACGGTGCAAAAAATAATCTTATCGCTAACATTCTGTGACCCGAAACATGCTTCTCCTCAGTTTGGTGTGTATTTGGCTTCCAAATTCTGACAAATTGAGAAGTATTCTGTTGATTGAAGTGAATAAAATGAAACGGTAGAAATGATATTAACGCAGAAGGACCCATAATGACTCAAAATTAGTCCTGTCTCGTTTCCTCCAGATATCATGCGATAGTTGTTGCTCGTGATAATGACATGAAACTTCCAAGATTATTTGACAGAATTATAAACTCAACACGACACATTGAACTTCTGAAAAGTTTCATTGGAAATAATAAGGAAATAGAGGGAGTATGAAGGAGAAGAGAAGAATAATGTGAAGGATATGAAATTATTTGGGTAGATGGGTGAAGAAAATAAGGGAAAAGGATAATGTATTGATTAAGTGGATATGATTGCAGATGTTGAGATTCGAAACTAGTGGATGCTAAAAACTACTAAAAACCCTGAACCAAAATAGAAAGAAGCAAAAATCATTGATGTTTTATTTGTCTACAATAAAATGTAAGTGATAATTCAGTCGGTGACATCATGGAATCTCCATACCGATTTGCCATCGGAGCTTTCGTCATCATAGATTGATTGCTGGAATGTCATGATAATTGATAATTGTTATCATTTGTATACTCACATCACTATCCAAATCTTTGATGAATATGTATACATTCAATCTATTCAATTCATCCACTTCCATTTTCTTCTTGATTTCCAATAGTGTCATATTGACCATTCTATAAATATTCCCATTATATTCTATCAATATCCGACAACATACGCTGGTTTCAACATTGTTCGAAAACAATTTTCAGTCGCTGCTATCTTCATATGTGACAATTTCGATCGATTCCATTGTACTTCGTATGTTGAACTGTAGACGTAAAACGAGAAGCGATTCTTACTGAAATACACAATTATTCAACCATATTGAATACAAACACATACATTTTCCTGCCGATCAGTTTAATCGCATACTGTAATATCGATCTGAGATTGCCGTCACATGGCAATTCAGCGTGTCCAAGTTTCTTTTGCATGAAATAAACATGGACTGGAACGGCAAAACGGAGAAATGAGCTGTCGATTTCCGAGTGATCACTGATGGTTGTTATTTGATGGAATGATGGTGCCTCAGCAAGTGTATTCTCAGTTGATCCATCCGATTTCAATACGATTCCCTCTCCAGATGACTCATCATTCTCTTCCTTCTTCTTTTGTTTCTTCTTATTCTTCTTCTTACTCTTCATACTTGTATCCGTACTACTCTTTCTTGTTTCTCCACTTTCCCCATCCGATTCCTTCTTCTTCTTCTTCATCTCCTCAACTTTTTCCATAATTGGCGGCGGTGGCAATTCCCTCATTTGTTCCTTTTCGATCAGCGACCATTCATTTGTGGGTACCGGTGTGAATACTGTTGGTGCTCCTCTGTAATCAACCATTATCACCTTATCCTTATCATATCACCTACCTTTCCTTCTTGTATTCCTTCTTGTCAACAGTTACTGTTACTTTTGGTGTTCCATTATCACTGAAATATCATACTGATAACAGGCTCATTTGAAGACAAAACATACGAGTCAGATGTGCAATTGATTGAAATCTGTTTCACTTTCATGAACAAGTCGGTCAATTCTGGAATATCGTTATCAGTTGTTATCAGTTGATATACATACCGTTTACACTGATCTTGTTCATGTTCGTGTTATTCGAATCAGTCGAATTATCGAAATATCTAATAAATGAAACAATTAAATGGGTCGATGTCAAGTTGGAATACTACGTGGATTGATCTTATCAATTAAATCACGGTGACAACGTGAATTATATTTTTGAGTACAAGAATGGAAAATTCAATTGAAGTACACTGAAAATGCCCTATGTTCAAGACCAATTAACTCTCTTAATTTGAGATGAATTTGTCTTAAAATCGACTTGTAGTTTGTTCTTTAGTCAATAAACCATAATTACTTTTGATATTGTGATTGAACCCCTTTAACAATATCAACAACCTTCATGAACAATGGAAAATTCATTGGATATACACTGAAAAGAACTGTAGTTATTTATAATTTTTAGAGTGCGAAATGTATGATGGAACAACTGGAGGGTGTCAGAATAATAGAACGTGTGTGAATCGACAAGGATGATTCCAGTTAGTGATATACACTGATAACTGATAAAAGCGGATACCATTCAGATGTGATTGCCAAGTAGGATTCCATGTGTCAATATCAGTTGTCATCATGCTCTCGTATTGTGTGGACCACATGGACATTGTATTGATATTGACTCAACAACATCAAAAATCAAATACAAATGTCTATATGATTGGGAATTCAAAGTATCGAAAAATATTTTTATAGAATACAAAGAGGATCCGAGAAATATAGCGGCACGTATTGGGGTTGAGAATAGGGCGGTATGCCGGTGTAATCGAGGAAATACAATTATATTTAGACAACTTTTTCGCAATCCAGATGATTTGTTTCAGCTCTTGACTCGTACACAAACCTGAGAATGCTCGAAATCACCGAGGAAATATAAATATTTTAAAAATAATCGTGTATTTTATAATAGTTCTAGTATCTCTCTCCATGTTCTTATGCTACTCCCCTTTTTGATAAATCAGTCTACTATATACTTGAACTTGTTCTGAATATATACGTGACTCCTCATATACCATTCAAATAACATCAATCATTTTGAATATTCAAATCTACTTGCTTGAATTCTTACTCGATATACAATGGTAACCCTCTATCACTTATCATTCCATATCACTTCCATTCCCCATCATTCCAGTTTCCATACAATTGGTTCTCGACACTAATCTCCTCAACAGTCCTTCCAATACATATCATCGGTTTCATATATGCAATTGTTGCATTCAATTTCCGACCATCTCGATCAAAACAACCTGGTGAATGGACATTGAAAGAATGGTATCGTGATAATTGTATTGTACATATTGGATTATCAATTGGAATGTTACCTGAGATATTGATTAGTATTTATAATGGATGGAATTACTCGGTTTGTCAGGCGGATACACTTTATACTGGTATATATCTTATCACTTATCAGCAAACCTATCTAATTATTATATAGGAACTCTCTCCGGCTTGATCACTTTCATTTGGACAATCAACAAATTGGTTGATTTATTCGAGACTGCCCTAATCCTATTCGACTCTCGTCGTCCAATGCCAATCCATATCATCCATCATTCCATCGCCCTCTCATATGCTTTTACATTCTATTCTGCCGGTTTTGCCATTCACAGGTACCTATATCAGTCAATATCAACCCCATATATACCCACATTCAGATGGATAGTATTCAGTAATCTATTCTCACACATGATACTATATTCATATCTATCAAATTACAAGTTATTCGGCCTTTGGCAACCGTGTTGGGTGGCTGTATTTGCGACACAAATGGCACAACTTATCATTCCATTTGTTGTTATTATTGGAGCTATGTTGGTGAGTGCACACTTTCCTTCTCTACCGTAATCCACCGTATTCCTTCAGAATATCGTAATCGGCCGTCAATGTGATGCAGATGGATTCGGTTTGATCGTGATTGAGATGGGCCTATTCTTCATGATTCTCATGTTTGCTGACTTCTATTGGGGTCGACTACAACAATTCAAACGAAACAATTTTGAGAGGAAAAAACGAATGGATAGGGAGGAAAAGAAGGAGGAAACACCACCAAAACAAATGAGAAGACAATTGAAAACGGATGAGAGTGTCATGTTTGAGAAGGATTTCCCTGAACTCCGATCTATTATTTTTTCGCCTTAATAAACTATTATGCGACAGACTTTATTCAAACCATTCATAGATCGTTCTTTTTAAATCGTAGATATTTACCATAGTAGTTCCGAACATAACATAATTACAGAATAAAATCTCCATCAATATACGATATGAGAATGGCTGTATCTAGGCTGCAAATGGGAAATCAAAAAATGTGTTTTATACAAAAGTTGGATACACATCTCATCTTCCGATTCCTTTTTAGATACATGAAAAATATTGATTTTTGACAGAGTAGATACAATATCCGTATAGACTACAAATACTACAATCTATCAAATACTCCATCAACACACGATATGAGAATGGCTGTATCTAGGCTGCAAATGGGAAATCAAAAAATGTGTTTTATACAAAAGTTGGATACACATCTCATCTTCCGATTCCTTTTTAGATACATGAAGAATGTTGATTTTTGACAGAGTAGATACAATATCCGTATGGACTACAAATACTACAATCTATCAAATACTCCATCAACACACGATATGAGAATGGCTGTATCTAGGCTGCAAATGGGAAATCAAAAAATGTGTCTAGTCAAATGTTGGATACACATCTCATCTTCCGATTCCTTTTTAGATACATGAAAAATGTTGATTTTTGACAGAGTAGATACAATATCCGTATAGACTACAAATACTACAATATTCAAATACTCCATCAATATACGATATGAGAATGGCTGTATCTAGGCTGCAAATGGGAAATCGAAAAATGTATCTAGTCAAAAGTTGGATACACATCTCATCTTCCGATTCCTTTTTAGATACATGAAAAATGTTGATTTTTGACAGAGTAGATACAATATCCGTATAGACTACAAATACTACAATATTCAAATACTCCATCAATATACGATATGAGAATGGCTGTATCTAGGCTGCAAATGGGAAATCGAAAAATGTGTTTTATACAAAAGTTGGATACACATCTCATCTTCCGATTCCTTTTTAGATACATGAAAAATGTTGATTTTTGACAGAGTAGATACAATATCCGTATAGACTACAAATACTACAATATTCAAATACTCCATCAATATACGATATGAGAATGGCTGTATCTAGGCTGCAAATGGGAAATCGAAAAATGTATCTAGTCAAAAGTTGGATACACATCTCATCTTCCGATTCCTTTTTAGATACATGAAAAATGTTGATTTTTGACAGAGTAGATACAATATCCGTATAGACTACAAATACTACAATATTCAAATACTCCATCAACACACGATATAAGAATGGCTGTATCTAGGCTGCAAATGGGAAATCGAAAAATGTATCTAGTCAAAAGTTGGATACACATCTCATCTTCCGATTCCTTTTTAGATACATGAAAAATGTTGATTTTTGACAGAGTAGATACAATATCCGTATAGACTACAAATACTACAATATTCAAATACTCCATCAATATACGATATGAGAATGGCTGTATCTAGGCTGCAAATGGGAAATCGAAAAATGTATCTAGTCAAAAGTTGGATACACATCTCATCTTCCGATTCCTTTTTAGATACATGAAAAATGTTGATTTTTGACAGAGTAGATACAATATCCGTATAGACTACAAATACTACAATATTCAAATACTCCATCAATATACGATATGAGAATGGCTGTATCTAGGCTGCAAATGGGAAATCGAAAAATGTGTTTTTATCAAAAGTTGGATACACATCTCATCTTCCGATTCCGTTTTAGATACATGAAAAATGTTGATTTTTGACAGAGTAGATACAATATCCGTATAGACTACAAATACTACAATATTCAAATACTCCATCAACACACGATATGAGAATGGCTGTATCTAGGCTGAAAATGGGAAATCAGAAAATGTGTTTTTATCAAAAGTTGGATACACATCTCATCTTCCGATTCCGTTTTAGATACATGAAAAATGTTGATTTTTGACAGAGTAGATACAATATCCGTATAGACTACAAATACTACAATATTCAAATACTCCATCAACACACGATATGAGAATGGCTGTATCTAGGCTGAAAATGGGAAATCAGAAAATGTGTTTTTATCAAAAGTTGGATACACATCTCATCTCTCGATTCCTGCCTAGATACATGAAAAATGTTGATTTTTGACAGAGTAGATACAATATCCGTATAGACTACAAATACTACAATCTATCAAATACTCCATCAATATACGATATGAGAATGGCTGTATCTAGGCTGCAAATGGGAAATCGAAAAATGTATCTAGTCAAAAGTTGGATACACATCTCATCTCTCGATTCCTGCCTAGATACATGAAAAATGTTGATTTTTGACAGAGTAGATACAATATCCGTATAGACTACAAATACTACAATATTCAAATACTCCATCAACACACGATATGAGAATGGCTGTATCTAGGCTGCAAATGGGAAATCAAAAAATGTGTCTAGTCAAATGTTGGATACACATCTCATCTTCCGATTCCGTTTTAGATACATGAAAAATGTTGATTTTTGACAGAGTAGATACAATATCCGTATAGACTACAAATACTACAATATTCAAATACTCCATCAACACACGATATGAGAATGGCTGTATCTAGGCTGCAAATGGGAAATCGAAAAATGTATCTAGTCAAAAGTTGGATACACATCTCATCTTCCGATTCCTTTTTAGATACATGAAAAAAGTTGATTTTTGACAGAGTAGATACAATATCCGTATAGACTACAAATACTACAATATTCAAATACTCCATCAACACACGATATGAGAATGGCTGTATCTAGGCTGCAAATGGGAAATCGAAAAATGTATCTAGTCAAAAGTTGGATACACATCTCATCTCTCGATTCCTGCCTAGATACATGAAAAATGTTGATTTTTGACAGAGTAGATACAATATCCGTATAGACTACAAATACTACAATATTCAAATACTCCATCAATATACGATATGAGAATGGCTGTATCTAGCCTGCAAATGGGAAATCGAAAAATGTGTTTTATACAAAAGTTGGATACACATCTCATCTTCCGATTCCTTTTTAGATACATGAAAAATGTTGGTTTTTGACAGAGTAGATACAATATCCGTATAGACTACAAATACTACAATATTCAAATACTCCATCAATATACGATATGAGAATGGCTGTATCTAGGCTGAAAATGGGAAATCAGAAAATGTGTTTTTATCAAAAGTTGGATACACATCTCATCTCTCGATTCCTGCCTAGATACATGAAAAATGTTGATTTTTGACAGAGTAGATACAATATCCGTATAGACTACAAATACTACAATCTATCAAATACTCCATCAATATACGATATGAGAATGGCTGTATCTAGGCTGCAAATGGGAAATCGAAAAATGTATCTAGTCAAAAGTTGGATACACATCTCATCTCTCGATTCCTGCCTAGATACATGAAAAATGTTGATTTTTGACAGAGTAGATACAATATCCGTATAGACTACAAATACTACAATATTCAAATACTCCATCAACACACGATATGAGAATGGCTGTATCTAGGCTGCAAATGGGAAATCGAAAAATGTATCTAGTCAAAAGTTGGATACACATCTCATCTTCCGATTCCTTTTTAGATACATGAAAAATGTTGATTTTTGACAGAGTAGATACAATATCCGTATAGACTACAAATACTACAATATTCAAATACTCCATCAACACACGATATGAGAATGGCTGTATCTAGGCTGCAAATGGGAAATCGAAAAATGTATCTAGTCAAAAGTTGGATACACATCTCATCTCTCGATTCCTGCCTAGATACATGAAAAATGTTGATTTTTGACAGAGTAGATACAATATCCGTATAGACTACAAATACTACAATATTCAAATACTCCATCAATATACGATATGAGAATGGCTGTATCTAGCCTGCAAATGGGAAATCGAAAAATGTGTTTTATACAAAAGTTGGATACACATCTCATCTTCCGATTCCTTTTTAGATACATGAAAAATGTTGGTATTTGACAGAGTAGATACAATATCCGTATAGACTACAAATACTACAATATTCAAATACTCCATCAATATACGATATGAGAATGGCTGTATCTAGGCTGGAAATGGGAAATCGAAAAATGTGTTTTATACAAAAGGTGGATACACATCTCATCTTCCGATTCCTTTTTAGATACATGAAAAATGTTGGTATTTGACAGAGTAGATACAATATCCGTATAGACTACAAATACTACAATATTCAAATACTCCATCAACACACGATATGAGAATGGCTGTATCTAGGCTGCAAATGAGAAATCGAAAAATGTATCTAGTCAAAAGTTGGATACACATCTCATCTTCCGATTCCTTTTTAGATACATGAAAAATGTTGATTTTTGACAGAGTAGATACAATATCCGTATAGACTACAAATACTACAATATTCAAATACTCCATCAATATACGATATGAGAATGGCTGTATCTAGGCTGCAAATGAGAAATCGAAAAATGTATCTAGTCAAAAGTTGGATACACATCTCATCTTCCGATTCCTTTTTAGATACATGAAAAATGTTGATTTTTGACAGAGTAGATACAATATCCGTATAGACTACAAATACTACAATATTCAAATACTCCATCAATATACGATATGAGAATGGCTGTATCTAGGCTGCAAATGGGAAATCGAAAAATGTATCTAGTCAAAAGTTGGATACACATCTCATCTCTCGATTCCTGCCTAGATACATGAAAAATGTTGATTTTTGACAGAGTAGATACAATATCCGTATAGACTACAAATACTACAATATTCAAATACTCCATCAATATACGATATGAGAATGGCTGTATCTAGGCTGGAAATGGGAAATCGAAAAATGTGTTTTATACAAAAGTTGGATACACATCTCATCTTCCGATTCCTTTTTAGATACATGAAAAATGTTGGTTTTTGACAGAGTAGATACAATATCCGTATAGACTACAAATACTACAATATTCAAATACTCCATCAATATACGATATGAGAATGGCTGTATCTAGGCTGCAAATGGGAAATCGAAAAATGTATCTAGTCAAAAGTTGGATACACATCTCATCTTCCGATTCCTTTTTAGATACATGAAAAATGTTGATTTTTGACAGAGTAGATACAATATCCGTATAGACTACAAATACTACAATATTCAAATACTCCATCAACACACGATATGAGAATGGCTGTATCTAGGCTGCAAATGGGAAATCGAAAAATGTATCTAGTCAAAAGTTGGATACACATCTCATCTTCCGATTCCTTTTTAGATACATGAAAAAAGTTGATTTTTGACAGAGTAGATACAATATCCGTATAGACTACAAATACTACAATATTCAAATACTCCATCAATATACGATATGAGAATGGCTGTATCTAGGCTGAAAATGGGAAATCAGAAAATGTGTTTTTATCAAAAGTTGGATACACATCTCATCTCTCGATTCCTGCCTAGATACATGAAAAATGTTGATTTTTGACAGAGTAGATACAATATCCGTATAGACTACAAATACTACAATCTATCAAATACTCCATCAATATACGATATGAGAATGGCTGTATCTAGGCTGCAAATGGGAAATCGAAAAATGTATCTAGTCAAAAGTTGGATACACATCTCATCTCTCGATTCCTGCCTAGATACATGAAAAATGTTGATTTTTGACAGAGTAGATACAATATCCGTATAGACTACAAATACTACAATATTCAAATACTCCATCAACACACGATATGAGAATGGCTGTATCTAGGCTGCAAATGGGAAATCGAAAAATGTATCTAGTCAAAAGTTGGATACACATCTCATCTTCCGATTCCTTTTTAGATACATGAAAAATGTTGATTTTTGACAGAGTAGATACAATATCCGTATAGACTACAAATACTACAATATTCAAATACTCCATCAACACACGATATGAGAATGGCTGTATCTAGGCTGCAAATGGGAAATCGAAAAATGTATCTAGTCAAAAGTTGGATACACATCTCATCTCTCGATTCCTGCCTAGATACATGAAAAATGTTGATTTTTGACAGAGTAGATACAATATCCGTATAGACTACAAATACTACAATATTCAAATACTCCATCAATATACGATATGAGAATGGCTGTATCTAGGCTGCAAATGGGAAATCGAAAAATGTATCTAGTCAAAAGTTGGATACACATCTCATCTCTCGATTCCTGCCTAGATACATGAAAAATGTTGATTTTTGACAGAGTAGATACAATATCCGTATAGACTACAAATACTACAATATTCAAATACTCCATCAATATACGATATGAGAATGGCTGTATCTAGGCTGCAAATGGGAAATCGAAAAATGTATCTAGTCAAAAGTTGGATACACATCTCATCTCTCGATTCCTGCCTAGATACATGAAAAATGTTGATTTTTGACAGAGTAGATACAATATCCGTATAGACTACAAATACTACAATATTCAAATACTCCATCAACACACGATATGAGAATGGCTGTATCTAGGCTGCAAATGGGAAATCGAAAAATGTATCTAGTCAAAAGTTGGATACACATCTCATCTCTCGATTCCTGCCTAGATACATGAAAAATGTTGGTTTTTGACAGAGTAGATACAATATCCGTATAGACTACAAATACTACAATATTCAAATACTCCATCAACACACGATATGAGAATGGCTGTATCTAGGCTGCAAATGGGAAATCGAAAAATGTATCTAGTCAAAAGTTGGATACACATCTCATCTTCCGATTCCTTTTTAGATACATGAAAAATGTTGATTTTTGACAGAGTAGATACAATATCCGTATAGACTACAAATACTACAATATTCAAATACTCCATCAATATACGATATGAGAATGGCTGTATCTAGCCTGCAAATGGGAAATCGAAAAATGTGTTTTATACAAAAGTTGGATACACATCTCATCTTCCGATTCCTTTTTAGATACATGAAAAATGTTGGTTTTTGACAGAGTAGATACAATATCCGTATAGACTACAAATACTACAATATTCAAATACTCCATCAATATACGATATGAGAATGGCTGTATCTAGGCTGCAAATGGGAAATCGAAAAATGTGTTTTATACAAAAGTTGGATACACATCTCATCTTCCGATTCCTTTTTAGATACATGAAAAATGTTGATTTTTGACAGAGTAGATACAATATCCGTATAGACTACAAATACTACAATATTCAAATACTCCATCAACACACGATATGAGAATGGCTGTATCTAGGCTGCAAATGGGAAATCGAAAAATGTATCTAGTCAAAAGTTGGATACACATCTCATCTTCCGATTCCTTTTTAGATACATGAAAAATGTTGATTTTTGACAGAGTAGATACAATATCCGTATAGACTACAAATACTACAATATTCAAATACTCCATCAATATACGATATGAGAATGGCTGTATCTAGCCTGCAAATGGGAAATCGAAAAATGTGTTTTATACAAAAGTTGGATACACATCTCATCTTCCGATTCCTTTTTAGATACATGAAAAATGTTGATTTTTGACAGAGTAGATACAATATCCGTATAGACTACAAATACTAGAATATTCAAATACTCCATCAATATACGATATGAGAATGGCTGTATCTAGCCTGCAAATGGGAAATCGAAAAATGTGTTTTATACAAAAGTTGGATACACATCTCATCTTCCGATTCCTTTTTAGATACATGAAAAATGTTGGTTTTTGACAGAGTAGATACAATATCCGTATAGACTACAAATACTACAATATTCAAATACTCCATCAATATACGATATGAGAATGGCTGTATCTAGGCTGGAAATGGGAAATCGAAAAATGTGTTTTATACAAAAGTTGGATACACATCTCATCTTCCGATTCCTTTTTAGATACATGAAAAATGTTGGTTTTTGACAGAGTAGATACAATATCCGTATAGACTACAAATACTACAATATTCAAATACTCCATCAATATACGATATGAGAATGGCTGTATCTAGGCTGCAAATGGGAAATCGAAAAATGTATCTAGTCAAAAGTTGGATACACATCTCATCTTCCGATTCCTTTTTAGATACATGAAAAATGTTGATTTTTGACAGAGTAGATACAATATCCGTATAGACTACAAATACTACAATATTCAAATACTCCATCAACACACGATATGAGAATGGCTGTATCTAGGCTGCAAATGGGAAATCAAAAAATGTATCTAGTCAAAAGTTGGATACACATCTCATCTTCCGATTCCTTTTTAGATACATGAAAAATGTTGATTTTTGACAGAGTAGATACAATATCCGTATAGACTACAAATACTACAATATTCAAATACTCCATCAATATACGATATGAGAATGGCTGTATCTAGGCTGCAAATGGGAAATCGAAAAATGTATCTAGTCAAAAGTTGGATACACATCTCATCTTCCGATTCCTTTTTAGATACATGAAAAATGTTGATTTTTGACAGAGTAGATACAATATCCGTATAGACTACAAATACTACAATATTCAAATACTCCATCAACACACGATATGAGAATGGCTGTATCTAGGCTGCAAATGAGAAATCGAAAAATGTATCTAGTCAAAAGTTGGATACACATCTCATCTTCCGATTCCTTTTTAGATACATGAAAAATGTTGATTTTTGACAGAGTAGATACAATATCCGTATAGACTACAAATACTACAATATTCAAATACTCCATCAACACACGATATGAGAATGGCTGTATCTAGGCTGCAAATGAGAAATCGAAAAATGTATCTAGTCAAAAGTTGGATACACATCTCATCTTCCGATTCCTTTTTAGATACATGAAAAATGTTGATTTTTGACAGAGTAGATACAATATCCGTATAGACTACAAATACTACAATATTCAAATACTCCATCAACACACGATATGAGAATGGCTGTATCTAGGCTGCAAATGAGAAATCGAAAAATGTATCTAGTCAAAAGTTGGATACACATCTCATCTTCCGATTCCTTTTTAGATACATGAAAAATGTTGATTTTTGACAGAGTAGATACAATATCCGTATAGACTACAAATACTACAATATTCAAATACTCCATCAACACACGATATGAGAATGGCTGTATCTAGGCTGCAAATGAGAAATCGAAAAATGTATCTAGTCAAAAGTTGGATACACATCTCATCTTCCGATTCCTTTTTAGATACATGAAAAATGTTGATTTTTGACAGAGTAGATACAATATCCGTATAGACTACAAATACTACAATATTCAAATACTCCATCAATATACGATATGAGAATGGCTGTATCTAGGCTGAAAATGGGAAATCAGAAAATGTGTTTTTATCAAAAGTTGGATACACATCTCATCTCTCGATTCCTGCCTAGATACATGAAAAATGTTGATTTTTGACAGAGTAGATACAATATCCGTATAGACTACAAATACTACAATATTCAAATACTCCATCAACACACGATATGAGAATGGCTGTATCTAGGCTGCAAATGAGAAATCGAAAAATGTATCTAGTCAAAAGTTGGATACACATCTCATCTTCCGATTCCTTTTTAGATACATGAAAAATGTTGATTTTTGACAGAGTAGATACAATATCCGTATAGACTACAAATACTACAATATTCAAATACTCCATCAATATACGATATGAGAATGGCTGTATCTAGGCTGAAAATGGGAAATCAGAAAATGTGTTTTTATCAAAAGTTGGATACACATCTCATCTCTCGATTCCTGCCTAGATACATGAAAAATGTTGATTTTTGACAGAGTAGATACAATATCCGTATAGACTACAAATACTACAATATTCAAATACTCCATCAATATACGATATGAGAATGGCTGTATCTAGGCTGCAAATGGGAAATCGAAAAATGTGTTTTATACAAAAGTTGGATACACATCTCATCTCTCGATTCCTGCCTAGATACATGAAAAATGTTGATTTTTGACAGAGTAGATACAATATCCGTATAGACTACAAATACTACAATATTCAAATACTCCATCAACACACGATATGAGAATGGCTGTATCTAGGCTGCAAATGAGAAATCGAAAAATGTATCTAGTCAAAAGTTGGATACACATCTCATCTTCCGATTCCTTTTTAGATACATGAAAAATGTTGATTTTTGACAGAGTAGATACAATATCCGTATAGACTACAAATACTACAATATTCAAATACTCCATCAACACACGATATGAGAATGGCTGTATCTAGGCTGCAAATGAGAAATCGAAAAATGTATCTAGTCAAAAGTTGGATACACATCTCATCTTCCGATTCCTTTTTAGATACATGAAAAATGTTGATTTTTGACAGAGTAGATACAATATCCGTATAGACTACAAATACTACAATATTCAAATACTCCATCAACACACGATATGAGAATGGCTGTATCTAGGCTGCAAATGAGAAATCGAAAAATGTATCTAGTCAAAAGTTGGATACACATCTCATCTTCCGATTCCTTTTTAGATACATGAAAAATGTTGATTTTTGACAGAGTAGATACAATATCCGTATAGACTACAAATACTACAATATTCAAATACTCCATCAATATACGATATGAGAATGGCTGTATCTAGGCTGAAAATGGGAAATCAGAAAATGTGTTTTTATCAAAAGTTGGATACACATCTCATCTCTCGATTCCTGCCTAGATACATGAAAAATGTTGATTTTTGACAGAGTAGATACAATATCCGTATAGACTACAAATACTACAATATTCAAATACTCCATCAATATACGATATGAGAATGGCTGTATCTAGGCTGCAAATGGGAAATCGAAAAATGTGTTTTATACAAAAGTTGGATACACATCTCATCTCTCGATTCCTGCCTAGATACATGAAAAATGTTGATTTTTGACAGAGTAGATACAATATCCGTATAGACTACAAATACTACAATATTCAAATACTCCATCAACACACGATATGAGAATGGCTGTATCTAGGCTGCAAATGAGAAATCGAAAAATGTATCTAGTCAAAAGTTGGATACACATCTCATCTTCCGATTCCTTTTTAGATACATGAAAAATGTTGATTTTTGACAGAGTAGATACAATATCCGTATAGACTACAAATACTACAATATTCAAATACTCCATCAACACACGATATGAGAATGGCTGTATCTAGGCTGCAAATGAGAAATCGAAAAATGTATCTAGTCAAAAGTTGGATACACATCTCATCTTCCGATTCCTTTTTAGATACATGAAAAATGTTGGTTTTTGACAGAGTAGATACAATATCCGTATAGACTACAAATACTACAATATTCAAATACTCCATCAATATACGATATGAGAATGGCTGTATCTAGGCTGCAAATGGGAAATCGAAAAATGTATCTAGTCAAAAGTTGGATACACATCTCATCTCTCGATTCCTGCCTAGATACATGAAAAATGTTGATTTTTGACAGAGTAGATACAATATCCGTATAGACTACAAATACTACAATATTCAAATACTCCATCAATATACGATATGAGAATGGCTGTATCTAGGCTGGAAATGGGAAATCGAAAAATGTGTTTTATACAAAAGTTGGATACACATCTCATCTTCCGATTCCTTTTTAGATACATGAAAAATGTTGGTTTTTGACAGAGTAGATACAATATCCGTATAGACTACAAATACTACAATATTCAAATACTCCATCAATATACGATATGAGAATGGCTGTATCTAGGCTGGAAATGGGAAATCGAAAAATGTGTTTTATACAAAAGTTGGATACACATCTCATCTTCCGATTCCTTTTTAGATACATGAAAAATGTTGGTTTTTGACAGAGTAGATACAATATCCGTATAGACTACAAATACTACAATATTCAAATACTCCATCAACACACGATATGAGAATGGCTGTATCTAGGCTGCAAATGGGAAATCGAAAAATGTATCTAGTCAAAAGTTGGATACACATCTCATTTCTCGATTCCTGCCTAGATACATGAAAAATGTTGATTTTTGACAGAGTAGATACAATATCCGTATAGACTACAAATACTACAATATTCAAATACTCCATCAATATACGATATGAGAATGGCTGTATCTAGGCTGCAAATGGGAAATCGAAAAATGTATCTAGTCAAAAGTTGGATACACATCTCATCTTCCGATTCCTTTTTAGATACATGAAAAATGTTGATTTTTGACAGAGTAGATACAATATCCGTATAGACTACAAATACTACAATATTCAAATACTCCATCAATATACGATATGAGAATGGCTGTATCTAGGCTGCAAATGGGAAATCGAAAAATGTATCTAGTCAAAAGTTGGATACACATCTCATCTTCCGATTCCTTTTTAGATACATGAAAAATGTTGATTTTTGACAGAGTAGATACAATATCCGTATAGACTACAAATACTACAATATTCAAATACTCCATCAATATACGATATGAGAATGGCTGTATCTAGGCTGGAAATGGGAAATCGAAAAATGTGTTTTATACAAAAGTTGGATACACATCTCATCTTCCGATTCCTTTTTAGATACATGAAAAATATTGATTTTTGACAGAGTAGATACAATATCCGTATAGACTACAAATACTACAATATTCAAATACTCCATCAACACACGATATAAGAATGGCTGTATCTAGGCTGCAAATGGGAAATCGAAAAATGTATCTAGTCAAAAGTTGGATACACATCTCATCTTCCGATTCCTTTTTAGATACATGAAAAATGTTGATTTTTGACAGAGTAGATACAATATCCGTATAGACTACAAATACTACAATATTCAAATACTCCATCAATATACGATATGAGAATGGCTGTATCTAGGCTGAAAATGGGAAATCAGAAAATGTGTTTTTATCAAAAGTTGGATACACATCTCATCTCTCGATTCCTGCCTAGATACATGAAAAATGTTGATTTTTGACAGAGTAGATACAATATCCGTATAGACTACAAATACTACAATATTCAAATACTCCATCAATATACGATATGAGAATGGCTGTATCTAGGCTGCAAATGGGAAATCGAAAAATGTGTTTTATACAAAAGTTGGATACACATCTCATCTCTCGATTCCTGCCTAGATACATGAAAAATGTTGATTTTTGACAGAGTAGATACAATATCCGTATAGACTACAAATACTACAATATTCAAATACTCCATCAATATACGATATGAGAATGGCTGTATCTAGGCTGCAAATGGGAAATCAAAAAATGTGTCTAGTCAAATGTTGGATACACATCTCATCTTCCGATTCCTTTTTAGATACATGAAAAATGTTGATTTTTGACAGAGTAGATACAATATCCGTATAGACTACAAATACTACAATATTCAAATACTCCATCAACACACGATATAAGAATGGCTGTATCTAGGCTGCAAATGGGAAATCGAAAAATGTTTCTAGTCAAAAGTTGGATACACATCTCATCTCTCGATTCCTGCCTAGATACATGAAAAATGTTGATTTTTGACAGAGTAGATACAATATCCGTATAGACTACAAATACTACAATATTCAAATACTCCATCAATATACGATATGAGAATGGCTGTATCTAGGCTGCAAATGAGAAATCGAAAAATGTATCTAGTCAAAAGTTGGATACACATCTCATCTTCCGATTCCTTTTTAGATACATGAAAAATGTTGATTTTTAACAGAGTAGATACAATATCCGTATAGACTACAAATACTACAATATTCAAATACTCCATCAATATACGATATGAGAATGGCTGTATCTAGGCTGCAAATGGGAAATCGAAAAATGTATCTAGTCAAAAGTTGGATACACATCTCATCTTCCGATTCCTTTTTAGATACATGAAAAATGTTGATTTTTGACAGAGTAGATACAATATCCGTATAGACTACAAATACTACAATATTCAAATACTCCATCAACACACGATATGAGAATGGCTGTATCTAGGCTGCAAATGAGAAATCGAAAAATGTATCTAGTCAAAAGTTGGATACACATCTCATCTTCCGATTCCTTTTTAGATACATGAAAAATGTTGATTTTTGACAGAGTAGATACAATATCCGTATAGACTACAAATACTACAATATTCAAATACTCCATCAACACACGATATGAGAATGGCTGTATCTAGGCTGCAAATGGGAAATCGAAAAATGTATCTAGTCAAAAGTTGGATACACATCTCATCTCTCGATTCCTGCCTAGATACATGAAAAATGTTGATTTTTGACAGAGTAGATACAATATCCGTATAGACTACAAATACTACAATATTCAAATACTCCATCAACACACGATATGAGAATGGCTGTATCTAGGCTGCAAATGGGAAATCGAAAAATGTATCTAGTCAAAAGTTGGATACACATCTCATCTTCCGATTCCTTTTTAGATACATGAAAAATGTTGATTTTTGACAGAGTAGATACAATATCCGTATAGACTACAAATACTACAATATTCAAATACTCCATCAACACACGATATGAGAATGGCTGTATCTAGGCTGCAAATGGGAAATCAAAAAATGTATCTAGTCAAAAGTTGGATACACATCTCATCTCTCGATTCCTGCCTAGATACATGAAAAATGTTGATTTTTGACAGAGTAGATACAATATCCGTATAGACTACAAATACTACAATATTCAAATACTCCATCAACACACGATATGAGAATGGCTGTATCTAGGCTGCAAATGGGAAATCGAAAAATGTATCTAGTCAAAAGTTGGATACACATCTCATCTTCCGATTCCTTTTTAGATACATGAAAAATGTTGATTTTTGACAGAGTAGATACAATATCCGTATAGACTACAAATACTACAATATTCAAATACTCCATCAACACACGATATGAGAATGGCTGTATCTAGGCTGCAAATGGGAAATCGAAAAATGTATCTAGTCAAAAGTTGGATACACATCTCATCTTCCGATTCCTTTTTAGATACATGAAAAATGTTGATTTTTGACAGAGTAGATACAATATCCGTATAGACTACAAATACTACAATATTCAAATACTCCATCAACACACGATATGAGAATGGCTGTATCTAGGCTGCAAATGGGAAATCGAAAAATGTATCTGGTCAAAAGTTGGATACACATCTCATCTTCCGATTCCTTTTTAGATACATGAAAAATGTTGATTTTTGACAGAGTAGATACAATATCCGTATAGACTACAAATACTACAATATTCAAATACTCCATCAACACACGATATGAGAATGGCTGTATCTAGGCTGCAAATGGGAAATCGAAAAATGTATCTGGTCAAAAGTTGGATACACATCTCATCTTCCGATTCCTTTTTAGATACATGAAAAATGTTGATTTTTGACAGAGTAGATACAATATCCGTATAGACTACAAATACTACAATATTCAAATACTCCATCAATATACGATATGAGAATGGCTGTATCTAGGCTGCAAATGGGAAATCGAAAAATGTATCTAGTCAAAAGTTGGATACACATCTCATCTCTCGATTCCTGCCTAGATACATGAAAAATGTTGATTTTTGACAGAGTAGATACAATATCCGTATAGACTACAAATACTACAATATTCAAATACTCCATCAACACACGATATGAGAATGGCTGTATCTAGGCTGCAAATGGGAAATCGAAAAATGTATCTAGTCAAAAGTTGGATACACATCTCATCTCTCGATTCCTGCCTAGATACATGAAAAATGTTGATTTTTGACAGAGTAGATACAATATCCGTATAGACTACAAATACTACAATATTCAAATACTCCATCAACACACGATATGAGAATGGCTGTATCTAGGCTGCAAATGGGAAATCGAAAAATGTATCTAGTCAAAAGTTGGATACACATCTCATCTCTCGATTCCTGCCTAGATACATGAAAAATGTTGATTTTTGACAGAGTAGATACAATATCCGTATAGACTACAAATACTACAATATTCAAATACTCCATCAACACACGATATGAGAATGGCTGTATCTAGGCTGCAAATGGGAAATCGAAAAATGTGTTTTATACAAAAGTTGGATACACATCTCATCTTCCGATTCCTTTTTAGATACATGAAAAATGTTGATTTTTGACAGAGTAGATACAATATCCGTATAGACTACAAATACTACAATATTCAAATACTCCATCAATATACGATATGAGAATGGCTGTATCTAGGCTGCAAATGGGAAATCGAAAAATGTATCTAGTCAAAAGTTGGATACACATCTCATCTCTCGATTCCTTTTTAGATACATGAAAAATGTTGATTTTTGACAGAGTAGATACAATATCCGTATAGACTACAAATACTACAATATTCAAATACTCCATCAACACACGATATGAGAATGGCTGTATCTAGGCTGCAAATGGGAAATCGAAAAATGTGTTTTATACAAAAGTTGGATACACATCTCATCTTCCGATTCCTTTTTAGATACATGAAAAATGTTGATTTTTGACAGAGTAGATACAATATCCGTATAGACTACAAATACTACAATATTCAAATACTCCATCAACACACGATATGAGAATGGCTGTATCTAGGCTGGAAATGGGAAATCGAAAAATGTATCTAGTCAAAAGTTGGATACACATCTCATCTCTCGATTCCTGCCTAGATACATGAAAAATGTTGATTTTTGACAGAGTAGATACAATATCCGTATAGACTACAAATACTACAATATTCAAATACACCATCAACACACGATATGAGAATGGCTGTATCTAGGCTGCAAATGGGAAATCGAAAAATGTGTTTTATACAAAAGTTGGATACACATCTCATCTTCCGATTCCTTTTTAGATACATGAAAAATGTTGATTTTTGACAGAGTAGATACAATATCCGTATAGACTACAAATACTACAATATTCAAATACTCCATCAACACACGATATGAGAATGGCTGTATCTAGGCTGGAAATGGGAAATCGAAAAATGTGTTTTATACAAAAGTTGGATACACATCTCATCTTCCGATTCCTTTTTAGATACATGAAAAATGTTGATTTTTGACAGAGTAGATACAATATCCGTATAGACTACAAATACTACAATATTCAAATACTCCATCAACACACGATATGAGAATGGCTGTATCTAGGCTGCAAATGGGAAATCGAAAAATGTGTTTTATACAAAAGTTGGATACACATCTCATCTTCCGATTCCTTTTTAGATACATGAAAAATGTTGATTTTTGACAGAGTAGATACAATATCCGTATAGACTACAAATACTACAATATTCAAATACTCCATCAACACACGATATGAGAATGGCTGTATCTAGGCTGCAAATGGGAAATCGAAAAATGTATCTAGTCAAAAGTTGGATACACATCTCATCTCTCGATTCCTTTTTAGATACATGAAAAATGTTGATTTTTGACAGAGTAGATACAATATCCGTATAGACTACAAATACTACAATATTCAAATACTCCATCAACACACGATATGAGAATGGCTGTATCTAGGCTGCAAATGGGAAATCGAAAAATGTGTTTTATACAAAAGTTGGATACACATCTCATCTTCCGATTCCTTTTTAGATACATGAAAAATGTTGATTTTTGACAGAGTAGATACAATATCCGTATAGACTACAAATACTACAATATTCAAATACTCCATCAACACACGATATGAGAATGGCTGTATCTAGGCTGGAAATGGGAAATCGAAAAATGTATCTAGTCAAAAGTTGGATACACATCTCATCTCTCGATTCCTGCCTAGATACATGAAAAATGTTGATTTTTGACAGAGTAGATACAATATCCGTATAGACTACAAATACTACAATATTCAAATACACCATCAACACACGATATGAGAATGGCTGTATCTAGGCTGCAAATGGGAAATCGAAAAATGTGTTTTATACAAAAGTTGGATACACATCTCATCTTCCGATTCCTTTTTAGATACATGAAAAATGTTGATTTTTGACAGAGTAGATACAATATCCGTATAGACTACAAATACTACAATATTCAAATACTCCATCAACACACGATATGAGAATGGCTGTATCTAGGCTGGAAATGGGAAATCGAAAAATGTGTTTTATACAAAAGTTGGATACACATCTCATCTTCCGATTCCTTTTTAGATACATGAAAAATGTTGATTTTTGACAGAGTAGATACAATATCCGTATAGACTACAAATACTACAATATTCAAATACTCCATCAATATACGATATGAGAATGGCTGTATCTAGGCTGGAAATGGGAAATCGAAAAATGTGTTTTATACAAAAGTTGGATACACATCTCATCTTCCGATTCCTTTTTAGATACATGAAAAATGTTGGTTTTTGACAGAGTAGATACAATATCCGTATAGACTACAAATACTACAATATTCAAATACTCCATCAATATACGATATGAGAATGGCTGTATCTAGGCTGGAAATGGGAAATCGAAAAATGTGTTTTATACAAAAGTTGGATACACATCTCATCTTCCGATTCCTTTTTAGATACATGAAAAATGTTGGTTTTTGACAGAGTAGATACAATATCCGTATAGACTACAAATACTACAATATTCAAATACTCCATCAACACACGATATGAGAATGGCTGTATCTAGGCTGCAAATGGGAAATCAAAAAATGTGTTTTATACAAAAGTTGGATACACATCTCATCTTCCGATTCCTTTTTAGATACATGAAAAATGTTGGTTTTTGACAGAGTAGATACAATATCCGTATAGACTACAAATACTACAATATTCAAATACTCCATCAACACACGATATGAGAATGGCTGTATCTAGGCTGCAAATGGGAAATCAAAAAATGTGTTTTATACAAAAGTTGGATACACATCTCATCTTCCGATTCCTTTTTAGATACATGAAAAATGTTGGTTTTTGACAGAGTAGATACAATATCCGTATAGACTACAAATACTACAATATTCAAATACTCCATCAATATACGATATGAGAATGGCTGTATCTAGGCTGGAAATGGGAAATCGAAAAATGTGTTTTATACAAAAGTTGGATACACATCTCATCTTCCGATTCCTTTTTAGATACATGAAAAATGTTGGTTTTTGACAGAGTAGATACAATATCCGTATAGACTACAAATACTACAATATTCAAATACTCCATCAATATACGATATGAGAATGGCTGTATCTAGGCTGGAAATGGGAAATCGAAAAATGTGTTTTATACAAAAGTTGGATACACATCTCATCTTCCGATTCCTTTTTAGATACATGAAAAATGTTGGTTTTTGACAGAGTAGATACAATATCCGTATAGACTACAAATACTACAATATTCAAATACTCCATCAATATACGATATGAGAATGGCTGTATCTAGGCTGGAAATGGGAAATCGAAAAATGTGTTTTATACAAAAGTTGGATACACATCTCATCTTCCGATTCCTTTTTAGATACATGAAAAATGTTGATTTTTGACAGAGTAGATACAATATCCGTATAGACTACAAATACTACAATATTCAAATACTCCATCAATATACGATATGAGAATGGCTGTATCTAGGCTGGAAATGGGAAATCGAAAAATGTGTTTTATACAAAAGTTGGATACACATCTCATCTTCCGATTCCTGCCTAGATACATGAAAAATGTTGATTTTTGACAGAGTAGATACAATATCCGTATAGACTACAAATACTACAATATTCAAATACTCCATCAATATACGATATGAGAATGGCTGTATCTAGGCTGGAAATGGGAAATCGAAAAATGTGTTTTATACAAAAGTTGGATACACATCTCATCTTCCGATTCCTGCCTAGATACATGAAAAATGTTGATTTTTGACAGAGTAGATACAATATCCGTATAGACTACAAATACTACAATATTCAAATACTCCATCAATATACGATATGAGAATGGCTGTATCTAGGCTGCAAATGGGAAATCAAAAAATGTGTTTTATACAAAAGTTGGATACACATCTCATCTTCCGATTCCTTTTTAGATACATGAAAAATGTTGATTTTTGACAGAGTAGATACAATATCCGTATAGACTACAAATACTACAATATTCAAATACTCCATCAATATACGATATGAGAATGGCTGTATCTAGGCTGGAAATGGGAAATCGAAAAATGTGTTTTATACGAAAGTTGGATACACATCTCATCTTCCGATTCCTGCCTAGATACATGAAAAATGTTGATTTTTGACAGAGTAGATACAATATCCGTATAGACTACAAATACTACAATATTCAAATACTCCATCAATATACGATATGAGAATGGCTGTATCTAGGCTGGAAATGGGAAATCGAAAAATGTGTTTTATACAAAAGTTGGATACACATCTCATCTTCCGATTCCTGCCTAGATACATGAAAAATGTTGATTTTTGACAGAGTAGATACAATATCCGTATAGACTACAAATACTACAATATTCAAATACTCCATCAACACACGATATGAGAATGGCTGTATCTAGCCTGCAAATGGGAAATCGAAAAATGTGTTTTATACAAAAGTTGGATACACATCTCATCTTCCGATTCCTTTTTAGATACATGAAAAATGTTGATTTTTGACAGAGTAGATACAATATCCGTATAGACTACAAATACTACAATATTCAAATACTCCATCAATATACGATATGAGAATGGCTTTATCTAGGCTGCAAATGGGAAATCAAAAAATGTATCTAGTCAAAAGTTGGATACACATCTCATCTTCCGATTCCTTTTTAGATACATGAAAAATGTTGATTTTTGACAGAGTAGATACAATATCCGTATAGACTACAAATACTACAATATTCAAATACTCCATCAATATACGATATGAGAATGGCTGTATCTAGGCTGCAAATGGGAAATCAAAAAATGTGTCTAGTCAAATGTTGGATACACATCTCATCTTCCGATTCCTTTTTAGATACATGAAAAATGTTGATTTTTGACAGAGTAGATACAATATCCGTATAGACTACAAATACTACAATATTCAAATACTCCATCAATATACGATATGAGAATGGCTGTATCTAGGCTGGAAATGGGAAATCGAAAAATGTGTTTTATACAAAAGTTGGATACACATCTCATCTTCCGATTCCTGCCTAGATACATGAAAAATGTTGATTTTTGACAGAGTAGATACAATATCCGTATAGACTACAAATACTACAATATTCAAATACTCCATCAATATACGATATGAGAATGGCTGTATCTAGGCTGGAAATGGGAAATCGAAAAATGTGTTTTATACAAAAGTTGGATACACATCTCATCTTCCGATTCCTGCCTAGATACATGAAAAATGTTGATTTTTGACAGAGTAGATACAATATCCGTATAGACTACAAATACTACAATATTCAAATACTCCATCAACACACGATATGAGAATGGCTGTATCTAGCCTGCAAATGGGAAATCGAAAAATGTGTTTTATACAAAAGTTGGATACACATCTCATCTTCCGATTCCTGCCTAGATACATGAAAAATGTTGATTTTTGACAGAGTAGATACAATATCCGTATAGACTACAAATACTACAATATTCAAATACTCCATCAATATACGATATGAGAATGGCTTTATCTAGGCTGCAAATGGGAAATCAAAAAATGTATCTAGTCAAAAGTTGGATACACATCTCATCTTCCGATTCCTTTTTAGATACATGAAAAATGTTGATTTTTGACAGAGTAGATACAATATCCGTATAGACTACAAATACTACAATATTCAAATACTCCATCAATATACGATATGAGAATGGCTTTATCTAGGCTGCAAATGGGAAATCAAAAAATGTGTCTAGTCAAATGTTGGATACACATCTCATCTTCCGATTCCTTTTTAGATACATGAAAAATGTTGATTTTTGACAGAGTAGATACAATATCCGTATAGACTACAAATACTACAATATTCAAATACTCCATCAACACACGATATGAGAATGGCTTTATCTAGGCTGCAAATGGGAAATCAAAAAATGTGTCTAGTCAAATGTTGGATACACATCTCATCTTCCGATTCCTTTTTAGATACATGAAAAATGTTGATTTTTGACAGAGTAGATACAATATCCGTATAGACTACAAATACTACAATATTCAAATACTCCATCAATATACGATATGAGAATGGCTTTATCTAGGCTGCAAATGGGAAATCAAAAAATGTGTCTAGTCAAATGTTGGATACACATCTCATCTTCCGATTCCTTTTTAGATACATGAAAAATGTTGATTTTTGACAGAGTAGATACAATATCCGTATAGACTACAAATACTACAATATTCAAATACTCCATCAACACACGATATGAGAATGGCTTTATCTAGGCTGCAAATGGGAAATCAAAAAATGTGTCTAGTCAAATGTTGGATACACATCTCATCTTCCGATTCCTTTTTAGATACATGAAAAATGTTGATTTTTGACAGAGTAGATACAATATCCGTATAGACTACAAATACTACAATATTCAAATACTCCATCAATATACGATATGAGAATGGCTTTATCTAGGCTGCAAATGGGAAATCAAAAAATGTGTCTAGTCAAATGTTGGATACACATCTCATCTTCCGATTCCTTTTTAGATACATGAAAAATGTTGATTTTTGACAGAGTAGATACAATATCCGTATAGACTACAAATACTACAATATTCAAATACTCCATCAACACACGATATGAGAATGGCTTTATCTAGGCTGCAAATGGGAAATCAAAAAATGTGTCTAGTCAAATGTTGGATACACATCTCATCTTCCGATTCCTTTTTAGATACATGAAAAATGTTGATTTTTGACAGAGTAGATACAATATCCGTATAGACTACAAATACTACAATATTCAAATACTCCATCAATATACGATATGAGAATGGCTTTATCTAGGCTGCAAATGGGAAATCAAAAAATGTGTCTAGTCAAATGTTGGATACACATCTCATCTTCCGATTCCTTTTTAGATACATGAAAAATGTTGATTTTTGACAGAGTAGATACAATATCCGTATAGACTACAAATACTACAATATTCAAATACTCCATCAATATACGATATGAGAATGGCTGTATCTAGGCTGCAAATGGGAAATCAAAAAATGTGTCTAGTCAAATGTTGGATACACATCTCATCTTCCGATTCCTTTTTAGATACATGAAAAATGTTGATTTTTGACAGAGTAGATACAATATCCGTATAGACTACAAATACTACAATATTCAAATACTCCATCAATATACGATTTGAGAATGGCTGTATCTAGGCTGCAAATGGGAAATCAAAAATTGTGTCTAGTCAAATGTTGGATACACATCTCATCTTCCGATTCCTTTTTAGATACATGAAAAATGTTGATTTTTGACAGAGTAGATACAATATCCGTATAGACTACAAATACTACAATATTCAAATACTCCATCAACACACGATATGAGAATGGCTTTATCTAGGCTGCAAATGGGAAATCAAAAAATGTGTCTAGTCAAATGTTGGATACACATCTCATCTTCCGATTCCTTTTTAGATACATGAAAAATGTTGATTTTTGACAGAGTAGATACAATATCCGTATAGACTACAAATACTACAATATTCAAATACTCCATCAATATACGATATGAGAATGGCTTTATCTAGGCTGCAAATGGGAAATCAAAAAATGTGTCTAGTCAAATGTTGGATACACATCTCATCTTCCGATTCCTTTTTAGATACATGAAAAATGTTGATTTTTGACAGAGTAGATACAATATCCGTATAGACTACAAATACTACAATATTCAAATACTCCATCAACACACGATATGAGAATGGCTTTATCTAGGCTGCAAATGGGAAATCAAAAAATGTGTCTAGTCAAATGTTGGATACACATCTCATCTTCCGATTCCTTTTTAGATACATGAAAAATGTTGATTTTTGACAGAGTAGATACAATATCCGTATAGACTACAAATACTACAATATTCAAATACTCCATCAATATACGATATGAGAATGGCTTTATCTAGGCTGCAAATGGGAAATCAAAAAATGTGTCTAGTCAAATGTTGGATACACATCTCATCTTCCGATTCCTTTTTAGATACATGAAAAATGTTGATTTTTGACAGAGTAGATACAATATCCGTATAGACTACAAATACTACAATATTCAAATACTCCATCAACACACGATATGAGAATGGCTTTATCTAGGCTGCAAATGGGAAATCAAAAAATGTGTCTAGTCAAATGTTGGATACACATCTCATCTTCCGATTCCTTTTTAGATACATGAAAAATGTTGATTTTTGACAGAGTAGATACAATATCCGTATAGACTACAAATACTACAATATTCAAATACTCCATCAATATACGATATGAGAATGGCTTTATCTAGGCTGCAAATGGGAAATCAAAAAATGTGTCTAGTCAAATGTTGGATACACATCTCATCTTCCGATTCCTTTTTAGATACATGAAAAATGTTGATTTTTGACAGAGTAGATACAATATCCGTATAGACTACAAATACTACAATATTCAAATACTCCATCAACACACGATATGAGAATGGCTTTATCTAGGCTGCAAATGGGAAATCAAAAAATGTGTCTAGTCAAATGTTGGATACACATCTCATCTTCCGATTCCTTTTTAGATACATGAAAAATGTTGATTTTTGACAGAGTAGATACAATATCCGTATAGACTACAAATACTACAATATTCAAATACTCCATCAATATACGATATGAGAATGGCTTTATCTAGGCTGCAAATGGGAAATCAAAAAATGTGTCTAGTCAAATGTTGGATACACATCTCATCTTCCGATTCCTTTTTAGATACATGAAAAATGTTGATTTTTGACAGAGTAGATACAATATCCGTATAGACTACAAATACTACAATATTCAAATACTCCATCAACACACGATATGAGAATGGCTTTATCTAGGCTGCAAATGGGAAATCAAAAAATGTGTCTAGTCAAATGTTGGATACACATCTCATCTTCCGATTCCTTTTTAGATACATGAAAAATGTTGATTTTTGACAGAGTAGATACAATATCCGTATAGACTACAAATACTACAATATTCAAATACTCCATCAACACACGATATGAGAATGGCTGTATCTAGGCTGCAAATGGGAAATCGAAAAATGTATCTAGTCAAAAGTTGGATACACATCTCATCTTCCGATTCCTTTTTAGATACATGAAAAATGTTGATTTTTGACAGAGTAGATACAATATCCGTATAGACTACAAATACTACAATATTCAAATACTCCATCAATATACGATATGAGAATGGCTTTATCTAGGCTGCAAATGGGAAATCAAAAAATGTGTCTAGTCAAATGTTGGATACACATCTCATCTTCCGATTCCTTTTTAGATACATGAAAAATGTTGATTTTTGACAGAGTAGATACAATATCCGTATAGACTACAAATACTACAATATTCAAATACTCCATCAATATACGATATGAGAATGGCTTTATCTAGGCTGCAAATGGGAAATCAAAAAATGTGTCTAGTCAAATGTTGGATACACATCTCATCTTCCGATTCCTTTTTAGATACATGAAAAATGTTGATTTTTGACAGAGTAGATACAATATCCGTATAGACTACAAATACTACAATATTCAAATACTCCATCAATATACGATATGAGAATGGCTTTATCTAGGCTGCAAATGGGAAATCAAAAAATGTGTCTAGTCAAATGTTGGATACACATCTCATCTTCCGATTCCTTTTTAGATACATGAAAAATGTTGATTTTTGACAGAGTAGATACAATATCCGTATAGACTACAAATACTACAATATTCAAATACTCCATCAATATACGATATGAGAATGGCTTTATCTAGGCTGCAAATGGGAAATCAAAAAATGTGTCTAGTCAAATGTTGGATACACATCTCATCTTCCGATTCCTTTTTAGATACATGAAAAATGTTGATTTTTGACAGAGTAGATACAATATCCGTATAGACTACAAATACTACAATATTCAAATACTCCATCAATATACGATATGAGAATGGCTTTATCTAGGCTGCAAATGGGAAATCAAAAAATGTGTCTAGTCAAATGTTGGATACACATCTCATCTTCCGATTCCTTTTTAGATACATGAAAAATGTTGATTTTTGACAGAGTAGATACAATATCCGTATAGACTACAAATACTACAATATTCAAATACTCCATCAATATACGATATGAGAATGGCTGTATCTAGGCTGCAAATGGGAAATCAAAAAATGTGTCTAGTCAAATGTTGGATACACATCTCATCTTCCGATTCCTTTTTAGATACATGAAAAATGTTGATTTTTGACAGAGTAGATACAATATCCGTATAGACTACAAATACTACAATATTCAAATACTCCATCAATATACGATTTGAGAATGGCTGTATCTAGGCTGCAAATGGGAAATCAAAAATTGTGTCTAGTCAAATGTTGGATACACATCTCATCTTCCGATTCCTTTTTAGATACATGAAAAATGTTGATTTTTGACAGAGTAGATACAATATCCGTATAGACTACAAATACTACAATATTCAAATACTCCATCAACACACGATATGAGAATGGCTGTATCTAGGCTGCAAATGGGAAATCAAAAAATGTATCTAGTCAAAAGTTGGATACACATCTCATCTTCCGATTCCTTTTTAGATACATGAAAAATGTTGATTTTTGACAGAGTAGATACAATATCCGTATAGACTACAAATACTACAATATTCAAATACTCCATCAATATACGACATGAGAATGGCTGTATCTAGCCTGCAAATGGGAAATCAAAAAATGTGTTTTATACAAAAGTTGGATACACATCTCATCTTCCGATTCCTTTTTAGATACATGAAACATGTTGATTTTTGACAGAGTAGATACAATATCCGTATAGACTACAAATACTACAATATTCAAATACTCCATCAATATACGATATAGGAATGGCTGTATCTAGGCTGCAAATGGGAAATCAAAAAATGTGTTTTATACAAAAGTTGGATACACATCTCATTTTCCGATTCCTTTTTAGATACATGAAAAATGTTGATTTTTGACAGAGTAGATACAATATCCGTATAGACTACAAATACTACAATATTCAAATACTCCATCAACACACGATATGAGAATGGCTGTATCTAGGCTGGAAATGGGAAATCAAAAAATGTGTTTTATACAAAAGTTGGATACACATCTCATCTTCCGATTCCTTTTTAGATACATGAAAAATGTTGATTTTTGACAGAGTAGATACAATATCCGTATAGACTACAAATACTACAATATTCAAATACTCCATCAATATACGATATGAGAATGGCTTTATCTAGGCTGCAAATGGGAAATCAAAAAATGTGTCTAGTCAAATGTTGGATACACATCTCATCTTCCGATTCCTTTTTAGATACATGAAAAATGTTGATTTTTGACAGAGTAGATACAATATCCGTATAGACTACAAATACTACAATATTCAAATACTCCATCAATATACGATATGAGAATGGCTGTATCTAGGCTGCAAATGGGAAATCAAAAAATGTGTCTAGTCAAATGTTGGATACACATCTCATCTTCCGATTCCTTTTTAGATACATGCAAAAAGTTGATTTTTGACAGAGTAGATACAATATCCGTATAGACTACAAATACTACAATATTCAAATACTCCATCAATATACGATATGAGAATGGCTGTATCTAGGCTGCAAATGGGAAATCAAAAAATGTGTCTAGTCAAATGTTGGATACACATCTCATCTTCCGATTCCTTTTTAGATACATGAAAAATGTTGATTTTTGACAGAGTAGATACAATATCCGTATAGACTACAAATACTACAATATTCAAATACTCCATCAATATACGATTTGAGAATGGCTGTATCTAGGCTGCAAATGGGAAATCAAAAATTGTGTCTAGTCAAATGTTGGATACACATCTCATCTTCCGATTCCTTTTTAGATACATGAAAAATGTTGATTTTTGACAGAGTAGATACAATATCCGTATAGACTACAAATACTACAATATTCAAATACTCCATCAACACACGATATGAGAATGGCTGTATCTAGGCTGCAAATGGGAAATCAAAAAATGTATCTAGTCAAAAGTTGGATACACATCTCATCTTCCGATTCCTTTTTAGATACATGAAAAATGTTGATTTTTGACAGAGTAGATACAATATCCGTATAGACTACAAATACTACAATATTCAAATACTCCATCAATATACGACATGAGAATGGCTGTATCTAGCCTGCAAATGGGAAATCAAAAAATGTGTTTTATACAAAAGTTGGATACACATCTCATCTTCCGATTCCTTTTTAGATACATGAAAAATGTTGATTTTTGACAGAGTAGATACAATATCCGTATAGACTACAAATACTACAATATTCAAATACTCCATCAATATACGACATGAGAATGGCTGTATCTAGCCTGCAAATGGGAAATCAAAAAATGTGTTTTATACAAAAGTTGGATACACATCTCATCTTCCGATTCCTTTTTAGATACATGAAAAATGTTGATTTTTGACAGAGTAGATACAATATCCGTATAGACTACAAATACTACAATATTCAAATACTCCATCAATATACGACATGAGAATGGCTGTATCTAGCCTGCAAATGGGAAATCAAAAAATGTGTTTTATACAAAAGTTGGATACACATCTCATCTTCCGATTCCTTTTTAGATACATGAAACATGTTGATTTTTGACAGAGTAGATACAATATCCGTATAGACTACAAATACTACAATATTCAAATACTCTATCAATATACGATATAGGAATGGCTGTATCTAGGCTGCAAATGGGAAATCAAAAAATGTGTTTTATACAAAAGTTGGATACACATCTCATTTTCCGATTCCTTTTTAGATACATGAAAAATGTTGATTTTTGACAGAGTAGATACAATATCCGTATAGACTACAAATACTACAATATTCAAATACTCCATCAACACACGATATGAGAATGGCTGTATCTAGGCTGGAAATGGGAAATCAAAAAATGTGTTTTATACAAAAGTTGGATACACATCTCATCTTCCGATTCCTTTTTAGATACATGAAAAATGTTGATTTTTGACAGAGTAGATACAATATCCGTATAGACTACAAATACTACAATATTCAAATACTCCATCAATATACGATATGAGAATGGCTGTATCTAGGCTGGAAATGGGAAATCAAAAAATGTGTTTTATACAAAAGTTGGATACACATCTCATCTTCCGATTCCTTTTTAGATACATGAAAAATGTTGATTTTTGACAGAGTAGATACAATATCCGTATAGACTACAAATACTACAATATTCAAATACTCCATCAATATACGATATGAGAATGGCTGTATCTAGGCTGGAAATGGGAAATCAAAAAATGTGTTTTATACAAAAGTTGGATACACATCTCATCTTCCGATTCCTTTTTAGATACATGAAAAATGTTGATTTTTGACAGAGTAGATACAATATCCGTATAGACTACAAATACTACAATATTCAAATACTCCATCAACACACGATATGAGAATGGCTGTATCTAGGCTGCAAATGAGAAATCGAAAAATGTATCTAGTCAAAAGTTGGATACACATCTCATCTCTCGATTCCTGCCTAGATACATGAAAAATGTTGATTTTTGACAGAGTAGATACAATATCCGTATAGACTACAAATACTACAATATTCAAATACTCCATCAATATACGATATGAGAATGGCTGTATCTAGGCTGCAAATGGGAAATCGAAAAATGTATCTAGTCAAAAGTTGGATACACATCTCATCTTCCGATTCCTTTTTAGATACATGAAAAATGTTGATTTTTGACAGAGTAGATACAATATCCGTATAGACTACAAATACTACAATATTCAAATACTCCATCAATATACGACATGAGAATGGCTGTATCTAGCCTGCAAATGGGAAATCAAAAAATGTGTTTTATACAAAAGTTGGATACACATCTCATCTTCCGATTCCTTTTTAGATACATGAAAAATGTTGATTTTTGACAGAGTAGATACAATATCCGTATAGACTACAAATACTACAATATTCAAATACTCCATCAATATACGACATGAGAATGGCTGTATCTAGCCTGCAAATGGGAAATCAAAAAATGTGTTTTATACAAAAGTTGGATACACATCTCATCTTCCGATTCCTTTTTAGATACATGAAAAATGTTGATTTTTGACAGAGTAGATACAATATCCGTATAGACTACAAATACTACAATATTCAAATACTCCATCAATATACGACATGAGAATGGCTGTATCTAGCCTGCAAATGGGAAATCAAAAAATGTGTTTTATACAAAAGTTGGATACACATCTCATCTTCCGATTCCTTTTTAGATACATGAAACATGTTGATTTTTGACAGAGTAGATACAATATCCGTATAGACTACAAATACTACAATATTCAAATACTCTATCAATATACGATATAGGAATGGCTGTATCTAGGCTGCAAATGGGAAATCAAAAAATGTGTTTTATACAAAAGTTGGATACACATCTCATTTTCCGATTCCTTTTTAGATACATGAAAAATGTTGATTTTTGACAGAGTAGATACAATATCCGTATAGACTACAAATACTACAATATTCAAATACTCCATCAACACACGATATGAGAATGGCTGTATCTAGGCTGGAAATGGGAAATCAAAAAATGTGTTTTATACAAAAGTTGGATACACATCTCATCTTCCGATTCCTTTTTAGATACATGAAAAATGTTGATTTTTGACAGAGTAGATACAATATCCGTATAGACTACAAATACTACAATATTCAAATACTCCATCAATATACGATATGAGAATGGCTGTATCTAGGCTGGAAATGGGAAATCAAAAAATGTGTTTTATACAAAAGTTGGATACACATCTCATCTTCCGATTCCTTTTTAGATACATGAAAAATGTTGATTTTTGACAGAGTAGATACAATATCCGTATAGACTACAAATACTACAATATTCAAATACTCCATCAATATACGATATGAGAATGGCTGTATCTAGGCTGGAAATGGGAAATCAAAAAATGTGTTTTATACAAAAGTTGGATACACATCTCATCTTCCGATTCCTTTTTAGATACATGAAAAATGTTGATTTTTGACAGAGTAGATACAATATCCGTATAGACTACAAATACTACAATATTCAAATACTCCATCAACACACGATATGAGAATGGCTGTATCTAGGCTGCAAATGAGAAATCGAAAAATGTATCTAGTCAAAAGTTGGATACACATCTCATCTCTCGATTCCTGCCTAGATACATGAAAAATGTTGATTTTTGACAGAGTAGATACAATATCCGTATAGACTACAAATACTACAATATTCAAATACTCCATCAATATACGATATGAGAATGGCTGTATCTAGGCTGCAAATGGGAAATCGAAAAATGTATCTAGTCAAAAGTTGGATACACATCTCATCTTCCGATTCCTTTTTAGATACATGAAAAATGTTGATTTTTGACAGAGTAGATACAATATCCGTATAGACTACAAATACTACAATATTCAAATACTCCATCAATATACGATATGAGAATGGCTGTATCTAGGCTGCAAATGGGAAATCGAAAAATGTATCTAGTCAAAAGTTGGATACACATCTCATCTTCCGATTCCTTTTTAGATACATGAAAAATGTTGATTTTTGACAGAGTAGATACAATATCCGTATAGACTACAAATACTACAATATTCAAATACTCCATCAATATACGATATGAGAATGGCTGTATCTAGGCTGCAAATGGGAAATCAAAAAATGTATCTAGTCAAAAGTTGGATACACATCTCATCTTCCGATTCCTTTTTAGATACATGAAAAATGTTGATTTTTGACAGAGTAGATACAATATCCGTATAGACTACAAATACTACAATATTCAAATACTCCATCAATATACGATATGAGAATGGCTGTATCTAGGCTGCAAATGGGAAATCAAAAAATGTATCTAGTCAAAAGTTGGATACACATCTCATCTTCCGATTCCTTTTTAGATACATGAAAAATGTTGATTTTTGACAGAGTAGATACAATATCCGTATAGACTACAAATACTACAATATTCAAATACTCCATCAATATACGATATGAGAATGGCTGTATCTAGGCTGCAAATGGGAAATCAAAAAATGTATCTAGTCAAAAGTTGGATACACATCTCATCTTCCGATTCCTTTTTAGATACATGAAAAATGTTGATTTTTGACAGAGTAGATACAATATCCGTATAGACTACAAATACTACAATATTCAAATACTCCATCAACACACGAAATGAGAATGGCTGTATCTAGGCTGCAAATGGGAAATCAAAAAATGTATCTAGTCAAAAGTTGGATACACATCTCATCTTCCGATTCCTTTTTAGATACATGAAAAATGTTGATTTTTGACAGAGTAGATACAATATCCGTATAGACTACAAATACTACAATATTCAAATACTCTATAAACACACGATATGAGAATGGCTGTATCTAGGCTGGAAATGGGAAATCAAAAAATGTGTTATATACAAAAGTTGGATACACATCTCATCTTCCGATTCCTTTTTAGATACATGAAAAATGTTGATTTTTGACAGAGTAGATACAATATCCGTATAGACTACAAATACTACAATATTCAAATACTCCATCAATATACGATATGAGAATGGCTGTATCTAGGCTGCAAATGGGAAATCAAAAAATGTATCTAGTCAAAAGTTGGATACACATCTCATCTTCCGATTCCTTTTTAGATACATGAAAAATGTTGATTTTTGACAGAGTAGATACAATATCCGTATAGACTACAAATACTACAATATTCAAATACTCCATCAATATACGATATGAGAATGGCTGTATCTAGGCTGCAAATGGGAAATCAAAAAATGTATCTAGTCAAAAGTTGGATACACATCTCATCTTCCGATTCCTTTTTAGATACATGAAAAATGTTGATTTTCGACAGAGTAGATACAATATCCGTATAGACTACAAATACAAATCAGGAAAAGTGTCTAACAGAAAGATGGAGAAGGTGTTCGAGATTCAATTTCAGTCAAAATATCTGAAAAATGTTGATTATTGAGGGAGGAGTAGCATTATCCGTATAGACTACAAATACTACAATCTATCAATGCATGGAATATGGGCATATTAGAGTGGATATAAAACGGCTGAAAATGGGAAATCAGGAAAAGTGTCTAACAGAAAGATGGAGAAGGTGTTCGAGATTCAATTTCAGTCAAAATATCTGAAAAATGTTGATTATTGAGGGAGGAGTAGCATTATCCGTATAGACTACAAATACTACAATCTATCAATGCATGGAATATGGGCATATTAGAGTGGATATAAAACGGCTGAAAATGGGAAATCAGGAAAAGTGTCTAACAGAAAGATGGGGAAGGTGTTCGAGATTCAATTTCAGTCAAAATATCTGAAAAATGTTGATTATTGAGGAAGGAGTAGCATTATCCGTATAGACTACAAATACTACAATCTATCAATGCATGGAATATGGGCATATTAGAGTGGATATAAAATGGCTGAAAATGGGAAATCAGGAAAAGTGTCTAACAGAAAGATGGAGAAGGTGTTCGAGATTCAATTTCAGTCAAAATATCTGAAAAATGTTGATTATTGAGGGAGGAGTAGCAATATCCGTATAGACTACAAATACTTCAATCTATCAATGCATGGAATATGGGCATATTAGAGTGGATATAAAACGGCTGATAACTGGCGGTTTACAAATACTACAATCTCCGACTGCTCCATAAACACAGTAAAGAATGAAATAACGACTTTATCAACTGACGTATTCGATTATTTATTAGGGTGTTTCTCGGTGTGTTTCTTCTTTTTCTCCGTCATAAATATTCGCATCGATTACATTTGTTGTTGTTTGGGTATCATCGGTTCCTAAAAACTAAAATATCCGATTCTTGTGCTTTTTCATTATTTTTCCATTCATCTTTGTTAGAATGAGCTAATATCAACCCTTAATCTTGCACCCGAAAAGAGTTATTTGGTGGCGAAAAACATGTTGAATGAAAATTCGGATTGATAGTAAACCAAATTACAGAACCAGCAACTAGGATCTCGATAGGTTTATGTGGTGCGGTTGCTCGAAGGAAATAAAGCAGTTCGAGCTTTTTTTGAAAAAAATTGGTTCCTACAGTGGCCCAAAGAGCTCTAATAATACAAAACTAACCGTTTCAGAAGATGATTGAGTGCCATCCGTCATAATATTTTCATATGTAATCGTCTCCATTTCTGATGATAATTGTGTCGAGTCAACTTCGATTCCTCCGTTTTCCCTCACACCATCTACATCCCCGGAAACTTGCTCATTCTGATAATATCCCCTATAGAAATGACAAAAGTGACAACTCACAGCAACATCAACACCATATTGCACCTCCTGTCTTCTAATTGGTTCCTGTCTTTCCCGCCATTCTCTCTCCTCATTCCTTGCACGAAAATCTGAAGGATTACGGTAGAATAGATAGGCCACGCCCCTTTTGAATACCTTCTTCCACAAATGTGTATAATGTAGTGGTCGAAACACACGAAATACAACCGAAAATGATGAAGAATAGAACGGCTGCAATTGCAGCTAATGGTGGCCAAATCGATCTATATTCGTTTCTGATAATAACTATGATAAGAAAAGATAACAAGTGATAAGACATACGATGCTTCAATAGAACTCAAATAATAGTATCGTTGGATGGATTCATCATCAATTTGAAATACCGTATCCTCAATAATTGATGTCAAACGTTCTGAATATGAGTGATCGATTGATAAGAGATACTGATATGATACCATAGAGATAAGGACTAGTACTGTAATGCTTCAATGTACCATTTGGTCGATATTGTTTATATTTATTTTGCCATCCTCCTGCATCACAACGCGAACAGATTAGCAATGGAATGAATTGAATATTTGTGGTGTCTGATATATGATAAATGATAATGATAAGGATAGTTGAACATACTAGATTGGGTCAATTTGAATATTTCTTGTTGAATACTTTCCACTGAACAATGTAGATATACGTAATATGTGATTATCACTTTGTATTGATAATTTGATCCTGAAAATATGCACCATTTTATCAATGGTGTCAATAATAACTTACCGATTGGAATATTCTGAACATTGAGGTCACTAACTGTACATTGTACATCTATTTTTGTCGTATTCTCTATATTCTCAATCATCAATCTCGCAAAACTCAATCCACTTGGTGTACCATAACACTTGAAGAATGAATACATATATGGATAGGCAGGGGTTGGTGAATTGTAGACCTCCACTCTAGCCTGTTCCTGTGATACCGACTCAGTTTTCTGATTCGCATCAACCACCAAAATCACTTGATTTGTCAGGTTTTTTGGCGATTTTCCGATTCCATCACATGGATATTGATGAACCTGGAATAGTGATAAGATTGGTGATAAAGTGATAAGAAACAAACCATGCACAATCCAAATGAAAGTGTTATTATTATGATAATTGATTGTCTCGTTGACATGATTAATTTCATACGAATGACAAAAATACCGAAATGATGTGATAAGGATGATAAAAGTGTTGGGGACACGTGTCACGCTTTATTCGAATATTGTAGTTTTTGTAATCTACGCGGTATCTTGTCTGTATGAATATCATCCATCGAACATAAAATATAATTCACGTAATCACCGTGATTTAATTGATATGATCAATCCACGTAGTATTCCAACTTGATATCGACCTATTTAATTGTTTCATTTATTAGATAATTCGATAATTCGACTGATTCGAATATGACGAACACGAACAAGATCAGTGTAAACGGTATGTATATCAACTGATAACAACTGATAACAATACTTCAGAATTGACCGACTTGTTCATGAAAGTGAAACAGATTTCAATCAATTGCACATCTGACTCGTATGTTTTGTCTTCAAATGAACCTGTTACCAGTGTAATATTTCAGTGATAATGGAACACCAAAAATAACAGTAACTGTTGACAAGAAGGAATACAAGAAGGAAAGGTAGGTGATATGATAAGGATAAGGTGATAATGATTGATAACAGATGAGCACCAACAGTATTCACACCGGTACCCACAAATGAATGGTCGCTGATCGAAAAGGAACAAATGAGGGAATTGCCACCGCCGCCAATCATGGAAAAAGTTGAGGAGATGAAGAAGAAGAAGAAGGAAGCGGATGGGGAGAATGGAGAGGAAAAAACAAGAAAGAGTAGTAGGGATACAAGTATGAAGAGTAAGAAGAAAAATAAGAAGAAACAAAAGAAGAAGGAAGAGAATGATGTGTCATCTGAAAAGGGAATCGTATTGAAATCGGATGGATCAACTGAGAATACACTTGCTGAGGCACCATCATTCCATCAAATAACAACCATCAGTGATCACTCGGAAATCGACAGCTCATTTCTTCGTTTTGCCGTGCCAGTTCATGTCTATTTCATGCAAAAGAAACTTGGACACGCTGAATTGCCATGTGACGGCAATCTCAGATCGGTATTACAGTATGCGATCAAACTGATCGGCAGGAAAATGTATGTGTTTGTATTCAATATAGTTGAATAATTGTGTATTTCAGTAAGAATCGTTTCTCGTTTTACGTCTACAGTTCAACATACGAAGTACAATGGAATCGATCGAAATTGTCACATATGAAGATAGCAGCGACTGAGAATTGTTTCAGAACAATGTTGAAACCAGCGTATGTTGTTGAATATTGATAGGAAATAATGGGAATATTTATAGAATGGTCAATATGACACTATTGGAAATCAAGAAGAAAATGGAAGTGGATGAATTGAATAGATTGAATGTATACATATTCATCAAAGATTTGGATAGTGATGTGAGTATACAAGTGATAACAGTTATCACTTTATCACTTTATTCCAGCAATCAATCTATGATGACGAAAGCTCCGATGGCAAATCGGTATGGAGATTCCATGATGTCACCGACTGAACTATCAATTACATTTTATTGTAGAGAAATGAATCATCAATGATTTGTGCTTTTTCTTTTTTGGTTCAGGGTTTTTTAGTAGAAGATTATCAGAAAATTCATTTATATTGCGAAAATGTTGTTCAAATGAAGTTAGAACGGTTAATAATGCTTGCAAAAAAATACACCAGCCGGAACGCCGGAAGAATGACTCCATGTAATACCAAAACACCAAAACTGATGCTGATCCAGGTCCGCGGCCAGTCCCTCTGCGTCAATCACTGCTTCAACATTACGCATCATTAACAATGTTGCCAGTCAGTTATGTAGCCACTTCAACCAACAAACCAGCGCGGGGACGTCCCGTAAGCCATGACTAGTGCCATGATTCAAACACGGCACGGCCAACACCCGAACTCGTATATTTAACTATGCATCGCTGGTTTGATAACCACTTGGCCACCACCACCACTGGTTGATCACATGAGAGTTGTTGAGGCTCGGATTGCGACTGCGTTTTCTCCTGATAAAAATTCAAGAAAAATTTCCACAGAGAAACGAATAATATGAAGTCCACAAAAACTAGTTTATGCATTTCAAAAGGGAAATATTTATTTCAAAAATGCTACTTATATTTGATATCACTGATCCCTTCCTTCTCATTTGCCAATACTTTTCAACGCATCAGTACATTCCGATTTTCCACCTTCATTCGGCTTTGCAGGTGTATCAATTCCAGTCGGATCCGTCTGAATACAGTATTCTTATCAATCAGTTGTCTTATCAGTATATATACCTTGAAGAATGCACCATCCGGTTTCTCCCAATCCGCTGGTTTCTCGTTTTTCTCAAAATATATCTTTATAATGATAAGAAAAGTGATATGAAAACTCACAGCCATTTCAATTTGTGCTTCAGTTGCCTCGAAATCATAAGGTGTTCGTGGATTGACCTTCTCATTAACCATCACTTGCCAAAGTGATTTGAATATCATTCTGAAATGATACAATGATATGATATGAGTGATAAGAGGAGTGTGATATTACAGATAATCAGGTTTCTGATAATAGTCCAATGTCGCCAAATGTGGAATCACTTCACCCATACAAGGCGGCATATTCTGCATAACAACCTTCGGCTCCATGTGCATCTTCATCGCCTCCACATTCTCCCGTACCGTCTCCGTTTGCCATGGTAGTCCGCCATTGAGTTCAATCAATACGAATATCAGTGACCACACATCATCCACTCGTCCTTGTTCGATCTTCCGATGCACATTTGGTGACGTGTATCGGAGTGTTCCACGGAATTCGGCTGTTCCTCGAGCCTTTCGTGCTGTCCATTTCTTGGTTTTCTCGTTCTAAAACCGTCTATCATCAATGATATTGATAAGTGATCAACATACATAATGAGCAAATGGTCGTGCCAGTCCAAAGTCCAATACATGTACCATCCGACACCGTGTCTCGTCCTTCTTATGGCCCATCACAAAGTTTTGAGGTTTAATATCTCGATGGATGAATCCACAATCATGGATATATTTGACTCCATATAGACATTGTATACCCAATCTACTCCATGTTCCTCGACTGAATCGGTTCTTTGGCTGTGATGTCTTCAGATTCTTGAGGTTGTCACCAAGCAACATCATTACCATGTAACCTATATACATATCAATCAATCATCTACTATATACAATATATCAACTCACAGAACTTGTGTCGTTTTGCTGCATGATACACGACTGGAATATGTGGTTGTGGTCCATTCTTATTGAGTTGTTTTAGTATCAATGTCTCTAATTTGATAGCAGATCCTCCTTCTATTCCATTTGATTCCGCTTTCAATGCTGCTTGCTCTTTCTTGAAGTTTTCTACCAAATAAACTTGTCCAAACCCTCCTTCATCCAAGCTTTTTACGATTTGCCATGCACCAAATCTGTAATTATCATTACTGATATCATTGATATCCCTCTGATATTACCTTTTGCCATCAGC
The DNA here is from genome assembly GCA_963573275.1 of Caenorhabditis uteleia. Lineage (NCBI taxonomy): Eukaryota > Metazoa > Nematoda > Chromadorea > Rhabditida > Rhabditidae > Caenorhabditis > Caenorhabditis uteleia. Next base: position 6,528,166 of record OY752134.1, read on the forward strand.
AAACTTCACTTGTGCCATTTGCTCATCTTCAGCCATTTTCAGTTCTTGGGTGGTCGAATAAATGGAGTTTAGAGCAAGCTATGAAGACTTATTCAACGGATAAGTTATGTAAATACTGAATACGTATCAACCAATCTACACATATAGATCACGTTGATATTATGACGTTTTGGTATCTTTTATCTTTTTCTATCAGTCAGTTCAATAGCAATAGAAAACATGACACGTGTGAAACGTGAACCCTTATCATTTGGGTTATCAATGCCAACATGACAAAAATGGGTATAAAAGGGCGGATCAGATGAGTTGAAGGTATCGAATCAAATCGAATCAATCGACATGGCTCAATCCGTCCCACCAGGAGATATCCAAACCCAACCAAACGCGAAGATCGTCTTCAACGCCCCATATGATGATAAGCACACTTATCATATCAAGGTGATCAATTCATCGGCTCGCCGTATTGGATTTGGTATCAAGACGACCAATATGAAGAGACTTGGAGTCGAACCACCATGTGGAGTACTCGATCCAAAGGAGGCCGTCCTTCTTGCCGTTTCCTGCGATGCATTCGCGTTCGGACAAGAGGTATGTTATCAGTTATCAGTTATCACTAATCAGTTATCATTTATAGGACACCAACAACGACCGTATCACCATCGAGTGGACCAACACACCAGATGGTGCTGCCAAACAATTCCGTCGTGAATGGTTCCAAGGAGATGGAATGGTCCGCAGAAAGAACTTGCCAATCGAGTACAATCCATAGGGATACGCTCGCATATCACACCACCACCTTTTCCGTTCTTTGTGCACATTTGTGTTGTTCAAATAAAAGTTCTTCAAAAAGTTGAATTGTTTTTTCCATCTCACTACATATTACTTTTTTACATGCGCCAGTAATCCACTCAACTTTCTTTATTGAAAGTAGCTCAGAATTATACGAATGGTCCTGAAAAACGTAGAGAAATGTTTAGTTGAGCTATTTGGAGACGATTACTTTCTGTGCTAGTTTCATTATCCGTTCTCAATTCATAGTTCTCATAGTTGCTCATATCAATTGAATGTGTTCATCCCTTCATTTTTCTGATAGTCCTACTCGGTGATCTTATCACTCTGTGTCCCTTACAAAGTCTTGTTCATCTTGTGTCAATATATGATTTCCTGACATCCTGCGATAAGCTGTCAATATTATCAAGAACAATCACCTTATCACAATCGAATTATGTCTTCCAGATTGATCAAAGTATATACCATCAATCAAAGTATTCATTAAAACTACCATCTACTTCAATGCATTTTCAGACCACAAGTATTGTATGTTCTTGTATGTTCATCAATCTCCAACTATTTCCACTTCGCCAATTCATTGTTCTTTTCCCTTATAATATTCTTCATTCATCTACCCAATTAGCTTTATGTCCTTTACATTGTTCTTCCATTTTCCCTTCATTTTTCCATTCATATTCCCTCTACTTTTCTTTTATTCCCAAAACTTTTCAGAAATTCAGTGTTGGGTTGATAAGTCGATCATTATCACGGGCAACAACTATGATATCACATGATATCTTTCGAGAGAATAGTAATTTTGAGATTTATCCAGCATCATTACATCGATGAAAATCCTTCTGCATTAATATCATTTTTACCGTTTTATGTTATTTACTTCAATCAACAGAATACTTCTCAATTCGTCAGAATTTAGAAGCCAAATACACACAAAACTGAAGATAAACATGTTTCAGGTCACAGAATGGCAGCGATAAGAGTCTTTATTGCACCGTTTCCTCAGAATATAGAGGAGATCCTACAGGAGATAGGTCAGAAGTTTCCCTCAAATTCATATTCCACAAATGTGTTTTTCTCATAGGAAAAAGTTGGCCTGAGGCGAACGACACTCCGCGATTACGCCGTTTCAGTAAATGGCATGCGGCTGAAATTTTTCATCGAATTACAAGTTTTCGCTTTTTCTTAGTAGGTTTCGCCAATTAATTACTGAAAAATTAATTATATAGCAAAAAATAAAAGAGAAAATTTGAATCCTAACGACCGAATAGGTGTCTTTACCTTTTTCATTAATTTCCTCTATATTTCCATCAATTTGTTAATCAGTTTTGCGTTTCCTCTGTGTTTCCGTTTTTTTGTCCTGTTTTATTGTCAGATATCAGCTAACGTTATAACTACTTTCAAGAATAAATAGAATGATGCTTTTCCAAGAATTTTCTCAATTTAGTGATTTGAATTACGGTGGTAAACGAAAGTCTTTAAAAGAAAATATAATGTCTATTTGTTTCAAAAGTAATCATATCATTTCAAAGTATTTATACCGCCTACACTAATTTAGTATTAACTTGATAATCTTATGCTTTTTTGATGAATCCGAACACACGTTTTGCTTTATTTGCCTTAAAAAAGCACACTTTGCCTATTTTCCTAGCGCCATCAACTACTTTTCGTCAATTTCCAGTTTTATTGCATAATTCTGAAAAATGGCAAACTTTTTGAACGTTTTAGCCAACTAAGTGTTTTCAATACAAAATTTTTGCAATCATCACCATTTCACGGCTTCAAATTTTTAACACAATCCGACACTAAGTTAGAAAACAGATTTAGTTATTTTCAATCCTATCTACGTATTGAAAACATTTCGAATTTCCCGAAAAGCTATTAAACTCTTCGAAAATGCAGCTTTAATCACCTTTTTTGAAACGATTCTCTAATAAATAACCGATCGAGGACGTATACTTTGCACTTTCGAAGAGAAGAATTTTTAATTAAGGAATAGTCTAGTAATCGGGTTTTAAAAGCTTTTCGCGTTTGCTCTCGTTCATTTTTACATTTCGAAGATTATGTCATACCAAAACAAAACTTTGATTCTTCTTGAAAACTTTGAAGATCAACACGTTTCGTGAATAATAGTTTTTTCTTCATTGAATTGCGATATTTCTTTGTAAAAATAACCGAACACAGTGTGCAAACTTGAAGCTTTTATGTCCAAGTTTACACAGAAATTTCGCAAACCTTGAACGATTCCATTTCTCGAAAACTTGCAAAGTATATTGATATCGCAATTTGAGCATTTTCAACATTTAACCGATCATGTGCGACTTTCTCAATATCAACGCATGTTCATTTTCTGATAACGATTCGTCTGATCGATTGTGTTTCCAAATTTCGAGCCGAATTTCTGAAATAATAAGAAATTAATATTAAAATTACTGGAATTTTTGTTTATTTATTATTTGCCGTCCTTTGTCCTTTGTAATCCTTGTGCTCCTTGTCTCCTTATTTCTTATCGTATTGTTTTGTTGTGGATTCGATTGGTTTTTGCTGTCCTTCAACACGAATCCACCCATTTTCTTCACATCTTTTCAATTGTTTTTGTTGTTTCCCGTCAGTGTAGTGCCCGTGTGTTGTTGTTGTTGTTGAACCCAAAGCCATTCGATTTTTCGCAGTTGATTCATCGTTTGAAGCCAACTCTGAAAATAGAAAAGGACAGAAAAGTTCTCATATATAAATGTGTTTCTAATGAATTGAATCGATCGATATGTGATGAATATTAGTGCTAGATCACTGAGTTGTATTTTGATGAAGTCGTCGTTGTAGTTGCCCGTCGATTGTCGAATATAACATATAAAGTCCAACATAGAATAGTCCAACATATATCTCATAAAATATTATCTACACATAATACGTCCAAAATAAAAAAAGTCCGATAAAATATGCTGATTGAATATGCAATATCCAATCAACAACAACTACAGATCACTCCGCTCTTTTTACTCTTCACATATCGATCTATTTCTATTCTTTTCTATGTAAAAAAAACGTTAAACATTACCTTTATTGTTAATCCCTGTTGTTTTTGTTGTCCCGAATCTTGTCGATTGTCTCATATTCCCGTTGTTTTGTCCGTTTTTAATCCGTGTTGCTTGTTGATTGTTTTTGTTTGATTGCTATTTGAGTAGGTTCCTATAAAATGAACATTATTGTCATTAAGAATACGGAAATACGGAGGAAAACGATAAGAGGAATAATATTTGGAATTAAGCGGGCAAATTCAATGTAAAAACCTCGAAAAAACTGTTGAATTTGGAGTTTTGGGGAATTAACTGGCGAAACCCACCGAGAAAAAAGCGAAAAAGAGGAAAAATGTACATAAAACTAGAATATATTATGGCAGGAGAGAGAAAACAAAGAAAAACAGTAACAATTCGAAAAAAATGAGCGACAACGATTCAAATGAATTTGTTGCAAGTGTTCGCGCCATGAATGATGCATGAGAATGAAAAAACAAACGAGTAGATCAAACATATATTTGCAGGTCTGATATACATTTTAGTATGAAGTTACACGATTGGAGTATTTATATGCATATTTGAAGATGAATTATTGCATTTATCCAGGTTTCGTACCTGTAAACGTCTAAATCCAAGGAATGCAGGCAAATGAGTAAGGCAGACTTTTGTTGGTGGAAATCGGATGAAAATTCGGCAAAATATAGGCGACAATCCAGCTGATACTACAACTTCTCTATTCCATTTCCAATTTTATAGGAACAATCCTGATTTCTCTTCATAATTGGTCATTTTTGATAACAGAAAACACACAGAACAAGTAATTGTTATATTTATTTTATTCTTTTTAATACATAAATTATAAGTGAGTGGGTGTTTTAAAGAAAGCCAGGAAGGTACAGAGATAGGAAGGGAAATATGACTTGTAAAGAGTAATATGACTTGCAATTGATAAAATCAACTGCAATGACTGCTAGTCACCATCGCTGATGCATCCTAGGATTCGATACATAGTCAACAATTGCCCTTGGACTTAAGTAGAAATATAATGGATGAAGCAGGATAGGATTATGTTCGACTATAAATAGTCTCCTTGGTTGTGCAATGTCTACATCAAACAGTGTTCTACTAATTACATCCGACATCCGATTCAACTAAATATGCGCCTCTCACTTATCATTCTACTCTTTCTTTGTTTCTTTTTTACTTCAGAGTTTATTTTTTAAATAGGACGGACAGTTTAGGACGGACAAAACACGACGGACAATGGACAAGACAATATGAGACAGCTTACCTTTCATTTTGGATGAATAATCTCAATTTAACTATTCTATATTCGAATCGGATGTCACTATTATCTTATCACTAATCAGTCAGTTTTCAGTTTCAGGTCCTTCTTCATTTGTTGTCCGTCGTCGATTTGTTGAAAAAGAAAAGAAAAACACAATACATTAATAATTTATTGGCAAAAAAAAGTGAAAATCGGAGATGAATTGACAACTTTCATTCGTAGTTGTAGGTCAGAAAGTTGTCGATTGAGCAAGTCAGAGAGGAAACAACTAGGATTGGATGTCGAGTACTAATTACTAGAGATTATGTGAATTGAATGGCGCAGACTAATTAACTTATTGCTCGTCATCCACTATCAGTTATCACTATCAACTCGGGATGTAATTTTATAGATATCTGCCCGATATGTGTAGAAACCAAGTGGGTCCTCCTATCCAAACCTCACCATTATATTATCTACTCTTATCCTCAGTCAATGCTCACTATAATCAAGTCCTCAACATCTCCGGGCCGCAGTATACTCACCGGTTTCCCGTCAAGCCCTCGGAATCTTAAGGATTCCGGATTTCCCGAGAGACATAAGAAAGAAAGGAGATACAAGTTCAAGGAAAACAAGACGGAAACACCCACTCACTGTATAATCCCTTTTTTCTTCTTTTCTTTTTTTTTGTTGTTTTTTGTCTTTTTTGTTGCTGCTTGTCCTTTTTTTGATTGATTGTCGTGCTTGCAGCTATCACTTGTATCTGAAATCAAACGGGCTTTGATTATTGCTTCGAAACACTACTTTTCGACTTTTTCTGTCTTTTTTTTCAGTACATTTCACTTTTTTGAGAATCAAGCTTGCTTTTTGTGTATATAAATCACCCTGATATCCCGAATTCCTCTCAATTTCAGACGGATACGCATTTCAGAACTTTTTTATTTCCAAAAACAGCCGCCGCGAAAACTAGTCCGCCCTTGTATTTCTAGGCCATCTCAGAATTCTTAGTTTCGAAACGCATGTCGAAACGTTGTTTGTGTTGTTTTTTCAACATTTTCAGCTTTTTTCCCGTTTCTTTCTTAATTTTTTTGCATCGTTATAATTGTTGGGACAAAAAATTGCATTTCTCTCCAAAATCCGGGCGTTATACGCAAAATTACAGTAATTTTAGGCATAGATCAAAAAAAAATTCGTGATCTCTCTCGTTCGCGCCCGATTTTGAATTTTTTCAACGCAATTTTTTAGACCTGTATTTTTTTCATAATTTCACAAGCAAGTCTGAATATTCAGGGATCGAAAAAATGCGCATTGGCGCAAGAGGATCGGAGGAGCGAATTAAAGAGCAAGGCCAGCTCTGTTATCACGTCCCATTGGTAAGTTTTACGTAAATGGGCAGAAAGGATAAGTGATTTCCGGATCACATAAGTAAGGTCCCCGATTTTTAATATTTCGGGGCCAGGTAGGCCTACTTTTTTTTAATTTCTAATATAATTAACAGGCATGTATTCGATTTTGGCGCACCGGATGGCCGGTGTCTTTGTAAACTCCCCTAACTTTTTAGTATAGAATTGAGATAGGTTCAGAATACCCCTCATATATTTGCGTCCTGTTCTCAGTTGTCTATTTTTCTTACAATTTCTATCAAAAGAACACGCACAAATCACAGAAACCAGTAATAAGAACTGGTGGAAATGGGAAGGATGAATATAGCATTAGGGAATGTTAAATTAACTGATAATTCTGTTGATTTGTGCGGTTGAAAATGAAGATTTGTCGAAAATAAAAATAGACGAGCACACTAAAATGGTCTAATTTTTGATTTATTTTGTATTCAGAGAAGAATACTTCTATGTGCTCCCCTACCCCGATTCTTGCTAGCTTAAGGTTAAGTGTAACAATAAAAATTACCTTCTAACATGCATTTTGAGCCAACTAAGGGCGTATATTGCATTGTAGAGTTCTGATGGTGGTGCTTAGAGCAGTAAATTCCATTAGAACTCGCCATCTTGTTGTGTTGAATTGCATGTAGAGGAAGACTCTCGTGAATCAGTTTTCTGAATAAATTCGAGTTGAAATGATAAAATAATATAAACTAACCGTATGTTAGTGGATTGGAGGGTGAGGATGAATCAATAGAATTTGCAGTATTCTATTGAAACCCCTCCTGCATTTGATGCTTATTCATCCATCCATATCGAAATACTTTTGACCTGCTTGAAGCTAAACACTTTCTAGCTGTGTTTGCCGCAGTTGTGCTGAAATACGAGAAATGTATTGATGCTATGCTTTGTTACTAATAAACTACCTTTGCACCGAAACAAGAGAGTGTCAAAGTTGTTGCAATTGTATTGCTACGATTGTTTTTGGGACATCGAATGTTCCTCAAATCCTTGTCAGATTGTTACTTGTTCCGGGCATTTTGTCAGTTGCTGTCTCTGAAGTATCTCATATTTGGTTTCCCTCTTCATTCAACAAACCTTGATTATTTGCCGATATGATCATAAAATGAAAACAATGCTATATAATAGCTTATGTGCCCATTTGTCCATTCGATATGATGCATAATGATTCTCGTTGATTGAATTGACTACGGCAGAATCTGTAATATATAAATTATCCCTCTTTTCCAATATTTTATCACGAACCCAGGCTTCTGTTATTGTTTGATTCTTGATAGTACATCAGCATCATTTGAAAAGTGCTTGATTAGGATGATGATATGCATAAATACATCATTATATTTTACATCCATTGCCATTTTCGATATGTTTTTGACACTATCCCATCTTCGATATGAATCTATAATCACGATTTTATCAACATATACCGATTTTAATAAATTTGGAGCTTGATTCAGCCAGAAATGTCATGTAACGTACCTTTTGTGTTTCATATTCCATCTAATTGATGTGAATCGTCCATATTGTATCGGCTATTTGTACTGCTCAGTGGAAGCAGATGACAATCCAACTTGAAAAGCATCATGTCAGAATAAGATTGATATGATTCTGCGACTCGACATACAACGAAAAGGTGCATATATTCCTCATGAAACAATCCATAATTCGACTCTTCACATTCGCATGACCAATTGAATTGATGATGAAAGGATGTTGTCGAAATTGTTGTGGGATCATCCAACACTCTTTATATTCCACTCATCGAATTGAACGATATCATTTCATTAATATTCAATAAATTCTATAAAGGATACTGATTAGAATTGAGTGAATATACTTCAAAACTAACACAATATCAAGCTTCCTTGGTGCCGTTTGCTGTTTTCTTGATATGATACAACCCTTCTTATATTCCTATCACACTATTGATTCTTCTATGCATTATGAATGAACGTGTGAATCTGGAAATGTTCACTGTAATTGCAGAAACTTTCAAGAAACGAAGTATACCTCATAAAAATTTTACTCCATTTGATGAATATGTGACTTGTTGCATAGTCTAATCACTATTCCTGATGATGAATTAGTGTCCCTACATTTACTTTTGCTGGTTTGTGTGTTGAGACTGTTGATATGCCATCAGAACATTGTGAAGACACTATTGATACAGATTAATGTTGATGATACGTAGTAGTTTGACTGTAATCAATGTTGAACTATGAGCATATAAAATATCGAAACTAACTCAAAAACATTTCATCTGTTCGGCGACGATTATCTCAAATGAGCCAATACGCGATCAAAAAAGTCTGGCATAACAATAATATTCTCCAAGAATATATTGAATCATTTGAGCAATTCGTATAATATGTGAAACTGGGAAAACACTACAAGCGTTTCCCCTTGTTCCACTGCAATTCTCCGTTGATGAAGTTGTCCAGGCATCACGGAAAGACTCGCTGAAATACGAATATATTCAGAGTTACTGTATGTTAGTCAAGACTCACGTTTTATCCGAACCTAGTAGGACTTCTCGAGGCATGTTGATGAATAGGCACTCGCGTGTACCATCCTTATCATCTCGGCCTTTTGTGGTAGTTCCCAGTGAACAATATCAGTTCCACTTGCAATTCTAAATGATCAATGTTGTCCAAAATCATGTAAATAGTTAAAATTACCATTGGTAAATCGCTTCACATTATCCTATGTTCCTTATGTTGAAGAAAGGCCCAGTAGGTTTTGGCAATTGTATAATATTGGTGACATTTTGATCCGTCTGATAATCATAAATGATTATCCCAATTCAACTGCCTGATAATCCATGTAGAATCATCGAAAAGTGTTGTAGCTGCCAATACATCGATTGAAATCCGATCAGCTTGATAACTGGACATTTCTGGAACATCAATATTGGAGAATAGTTGATAATTGATAAGAACTTACATCATATCACACTTGTATCATTCCTCGACTTCTGATAATCAATTGATAAACATATCAGAGTATTTCTAGAATGTTGTTGGATACATACAGAATGTAATACTTGACAACCTAAAAATCGATAAGATATTGATAAGGAAAGGTGATAAGTGATAACTTACATCCATAATAATGCATTCTTTCTTGATATCAACAATGTCAATATGATATCCTGGATTGACTGAGAATGTATATTGATTGTGTCAATTCCAAACTGGATATTCATTGTAATTATTTGAGTAAGAAAATCAAAAAACTCACAACGTATGCATCATGATTATCCGATGGCTACCAATCGTTGAACTTGTGATAGCATATTTGATATAAATAGACACCGCTTCTTTCGAAGTGACAATCCCGAGATCGCCAAGTGCCAGGTTCAATTACCCTTTTGCGCTTCGTTTTTGATTGTTGTTGGTTTTACATCAACTTTATTATGATAATACCCATTATCAGTTGAATTCTTCCGACTAAACTTCTCCAAATTGTTGCCCTTTTTCATAATACTTCCGTATTATTCTTCTTATTTGTAATATTGATATATTACTCGTCATCAATTGAATAACATAAATGTTATCGTGGTGGTATCTCGCCAATACTTCATCATTTCGTGTAGTTGATATCGTGTTTGACGAATTGAAATCTGCAAGAATGATAAGTTATTGTTGAATATAGTGAAGAATACACTTACATTGAGCGAGTTTGTAGTGGCTGCTCGTCATAGTTTCGGATGGACCAGCCAGACATCCGAATGTTGATGTGATTACTCATTGGCGTGAGCCAATGAGTGCTGCGCCTGATGATCGACGCCGGGTGTTTCGTGCACCCCTTCTTGTGACATTTGGTGCCTCATCGTCCGCTGGTGCATCATCTCGGCGACGTTTCATTCCAGTGTCGTCGTCCTCCATTTTGCTTCGACGCTTCTGGCCTCGTTTTCCAGGATCCAGTCGCTGTTTCTTTGTGTCCTGTTGACCGTCCCTTATTTCTATCTCTTCCTCTCCCGATCTTCTCCTTCTTTTTGTCCCTCTTCTAACTTCCTCTCCATTCATTCCGTCTTCTTCTATCCTTTCTAATCTATTTTGTGCTCGTAATTCACGTGATGATAATTGTGGACTCGGCAATATTGTCCTTGTAACTTGATCAATTGCAGTAATATCCTCATCACTATCCGGACACAATCGTTGCCTTTTTGATGGCGCTCCTCTCGATTCATTTGATTCTGCTAGTCGTCTTTTCCTAGCCACTGTAATTGTAGACGAATCCAACTCATTCTGCGGTGATCCAGAAGTTGTTGTTGGAGAATATACCAGATTTGCTGATAAATCAGCTGTTGAAATGAGTAGATTTGGTGGGGATCCACTCGATGTTGGTGACTGTGATTGAGCTGGCAATGGTGGTGATCCGACTGATAATGTATCAGTTCCCATTGTCGGTGATCCAGGTGTTGTGAGTCCAGCAGCGGATGTTGTATTCGCAGTTGTATTTGTTGCTGCAACTGATACTCTCTTCCTTCTCTTCACCGCCTTGCATCGTCCCTTGTTCAATTCAGCCACACAATCTCGAATGCGTTGAACTTGTGCTGTCAAGTTTCGAGGAGATCTCCGGATCTGACGTATATGCGAGTACTGTATTGGGTGTTGATCGTACTGCTGTACCGGGTCATTATAATGATATTTTGAATCTGAAAATAAGATATTTTATATTCTAATAATAATAATTCAATGTCATACCTATATAATTCTCCATGCATCTCATTAGACCCAACAAGTTCCTTCTTTCTTGCATCAAATTGATGTTACGATCCTCTTCTCGCCCGACCAACTTTCTTCGTCCAAGCATGAATCGTTGAGCATGTAACAATACATATATTCCACAATCCACACCATTCTGTAATAATAATTGTTATATTTACACTCATTGATAATATTAAAAACTAACCGATTGATGGAAGGAGTAGTCTCTTCTTGCGAACTTCACGGACAATGTGATATTGTCATCATCAACAATCTCATCGAATAGACATTGGACCCATTCGATTGTGAGCTCCTTCCTTGTCTTGTTGTAGCCGTGGTAGAGCGAATCGTGGATGATGACGCGTGAAGTGGCTGGGTGATAACACGCCAATATCCAATGCTTTTGGATCAGGATTGGAAGCAAGATCCACGACGCTCCCGGCTTTCTCACGATGTTCGCACGAAGTGCCTCAACGGTGTAATCCAATGTGATATCAACCGGATACGACACGGCATATTCGTTGGAACCGGTGTCAATCAACTGAAAATCAGGTATGAAATTTCAAGTTTTTCAAGTCAAAACAACTAACCGTTTTCAGGAGACCGGCGTAGATTGCATCTTGTCCTAGGAAATGGTCTTCGGTAGTTCTTGATGTCGGCACCGGCTTCTGACTTTGGTGACACAATTGCTCCGTTTCGTACCACCAATTCCGATTGCTCATGAGTGGCAATTGCTCGAAAATGGCGAACTGGAGAGTCAATTGCTGGAACATCACCGGGTCGAACATCTCGCGGTCGAATATCCGCTCCATCTCCTCTTGCTCGTACAATGCGAGTGTATCATCGCCATCGGATTCATCCGAATTGAATGAGCGCGAATCAACGGACACTGCAATAAAATGTATGTTAATACTTGATATTTTCAGAGAAATTAAGTGATACTTACCTGACTCATAAGTCGCATCGTTGGATGGAAGAGTCCAGTTGGCGGTCGCATTGTTGGCTCGATCGACATTCGCCTGTGCTTCATCCGTTGTTGGCTCCTTGGTGACTCCAGACGATGTTGCAGCCTTGGTGATCCGGACGACGTCTTCACCGATTGCATGTGTCATCACGCGAGGATGAGTGTTCTCGTTGCCTCCATCCAATCCGAATAGCCGTACGTTGACGGTTTTGGCAAATCTCATTCTTCTTGCAGATCTTGGCTCCTTCTGCTCCGTCGCTCCATCGCCTCCTCCAACATGAATGTCCTTTGCCATTCTTCTCACTTCTTCTCGCTTCGAATTTTGAGCAACTACCACCGTTGGTTGTGATGGTAGTTGAGACCCCGGGGTTTTGATGTCCTTAACCGGCAGGACACGGCTTTCCACGACGACGCAGGCTCCCTTGGCGGTTGGTGATGGGAGTGGTGGGAAGTCTTCATTCCAATCGCTTCGGGTACCTTTGTGCATCGGTACTTGCCTCTCCAATGTCTTTTGGCCAGTAGTACCAATCTTTCTCATCTTACGTGTGGTGGTGGCGTAAGTGATCCAGATGGACTCTGACCGTCCATGTCTGGGCAGTTTTTGCGTCGGCTTGGCTGCTCTGCCGTTTGTCGCCTTCGCCGGGACGGTGCGGGCCGCTGATGCGTTGCCGTTGTTGGTGGCAGCCGATCCCATTGAGACGACGGTTGTGCGCATTTGAGTGTGCATGATGTTCACAAAGCTGTAAATAAGACATTGATTTTCGGAAAACAGGCGAAAAAGCGGGTAAAATACGGAGAGTTTGGCCAGGAAACGTAAGTAACGATCAGCAAGAATATCAATGATCTAATTTCAAGCATACTTAATCGATAATGATAACAAAACGAAGTAATAAGCAAGTTTTAGTGGATGGACGAATATATCCAAGATTCGGTATACTTTTCAAAGAAATTCATGATTTTTAGGAGCAAATCGTGCCAATTCAGTCGATAAAGGCGAATGAAATGGAACGAATGAATAGAAATGGATCATTTGGACAATATTTGAGGTGATATTTAATATATTTGTTTCAGAATCTCAGAACACTTGGCTTCGGGATTATGAGAATGTATGAAGAAGAGAGTGTTCGATAGTACAATTTGAGAAGACTATGAAGACGAAAAGTGATTGATGTACCGTTATATATACTGGGAAGATGAGAAATAGGAAGATGGAAGCAGAAGATGAGCGGCAATAATCTCGGAAAATGTGGTAACTGATGATAGGATGATATAACAGATTGATTAGGATGGAATGGGGAAAGCTGAGGAAATAAGGATGAAAAGAAACCGATATACTCGAAATTATCATCATAAAATCACAGTTTGGAGAGAAACGTGAGTAGCGATAATCAAGAATGTCAATGATCTAATTTCAGGCAGAATTAATCGATTTTGGTAGCAAAACGGATGAATAAGCGAGTTGCAGTGGATTAATAGATGAAAGAATGAATATATTCCTGATTTAGTATACTTTTAAAAGAAAATTTCGATTTTAGAAGCAAATCGTGTCAATTCAGTCGATAAAAGCGGATGAAATGGAAGGAATGAGTAGAAATGGATCATTTGGACAATATTTGAGGTAATCGTTAATATATTTGTTTCAGAATCTCAGAATACTTGGCTTGGGAATTATTTGATTGTATGAAGATTGGAGTCATCGATAGTACAGTTTGAGAAGATTGTGATAAAGAAAAATGATCGATGTACTGATATATATTGTGAAGATGAGAAATAGTACGATAAAAGCAGAGGAGGAACGGAAAATATCTTGAAGAAGGTGATAACTAATCATAGAATAATTTAACAGAGTGGTTATGATGGAATGGATAAATCTGAAGTAATCAGGATGGGAAACAACTGATATACTCGTAATTATTAACATGAAATTTACAGTTTAGAGAGAAACGTAAGTAACGATCATCAAAAATATCAATGATCTAATTTCAGGCAGAATTAATCGATTATTATAGCAAAACGGATGAATAAGCGAGTTTTAGTGGATTAATGGATGAATGAATGAATATATTCATAATTCGGTATAATTTTTAAAGAGAAAATAGTGATTTTTAGGAGCAAATCGTGTCAATTTAGTCGATAAAAGCGGATGAAATGGAAGGAATGAGTAGAAATGGATCATTTGGACAATATTTGAGGTGATATTTAATATATTTGTTTTAGAATCTCGGAATACTTGGCTCGAGATATGCGTGATTGTATGAAGATTAAAGTATTCGGTAGTATAGTTTGAGGATTTCAAAGAAGAAAATTGAGTGATATTATGGCAGATATATGGTGAGGACGAGAAATAGTGAGATGAAAACGGAAGACGATCCGCAAATATTTTGGAGAAGGTGGTAACTAATCATAGAATAATTTAGCAGAGTGGTTATGATGATGGAATAAGATGCAAAGTGACAATTTTTGAGAAGAAGACGATGTGATAACTGTGTTTTGGCTCATTCAGACATTGATAATCAGAGTTTTCGGCACTAATTGATTCAAAAACGGCGATTCTGACAGTTTTCAATTCAAATTGAGTTTAATTTTTGATTAGATGAGAATTATTGATTAGAAAAAGAATCATGGAAGTTGAATATAGTAGGAAATCAAAGGGAAATAAGAGTTTGGGTTGATTGATAAATGGGAATATGAATTGAACGATGGAGGGAGTTTGAAGGAAAAAAAATACAATATAAGCAACATACAAAACAATAACAAAGAGACAGAATTGACAGATATCCGTGAATTCGAAGACTTTTGTGATACAAATACTGATGTTTCAGATGTTATTATTCGATATGAAACGATACGGACGGAGCAAATTGGTGATATTCATAGAATATCAACAAAGGAAGAGTTCGGATGATGAATGGATGGAATTGATTGAAAAGTACTGATTAGAAGGAAGGAAATAATGATAGATGTTGTATGAGTTGATAGAAAGATAAGAATGCGAAAAGAGAGATGATAATGAAGGCTAATTGGAGAATAAAATAATGATTTTTGATTAGAATATAAGAAAATAATTATCAATTTATCAGTGATCAATCTATTCTACAGGTTTCTAAAGTTAGAGGATTACGAGAGTCGGATTTATTGAATATATGCTCGAAAAACAGAGAATTGAACACATTTATTGATGGAAAATCACAAATAAAATACAATTATTGCAATTATACAATACATAACTTATTTAGATGATTATTTTATGATGAAAAGATAATAAATTTAGGTAAAATGGCAGTTTCGAGCATTTCGGTGGTGTTTGGCAACAATATCTCATCGTATCGACTGGATATTTCATCGAATTATGCCATTTTCTGCAATTTCCTACCGAAATTATCACCACTTTCGGGTTTTATGTTCAAAAATCGATTGAATATATCTCTAATCAACAATATATTGCTTTTTGTGTCATTTCAAGGCTTACAGTCTACTTTTACAGGCTCATTTTACATTATAAATTCAAAAAAACGTCCAAAAAATTCAAATTCACGCGTTATTGTGAGTCTGCTGCAAAATGAGTGAAATATTTGAAAATAGATCAAATATTGTTCATCGTGAAATTGCAAATTGCAGGTCTGAAATCAGAATTATCATTTTACTTGAGAAGAGTACTGTAGTCACAATAGTTGGCAGGTCTGATATTCCGATATTTACACCAATAATTTCTGGAAGAAGATGATTCGTGTTAGTGATGGTTTCCAGTTTATGCGAGTTTAAGAATCGATTTTATCATCCAATAATCACAAACAACTAGCCAGAATAGATATTGAGACATTTGAATATTTCTTTTGCATATTTATCTTTATTATGATCACATCTTTCTGATATTTTTTTGATATTGAATTCCTGCCTTCTTTCACTTTTGCTTATCAATTGTTATCAGCTCTTGATAATATCACCAATCCTCTCAGATATTACGCTGTCATACCTTTGGCAATATCTTTAATAGACCACATATACTACTGATATCATAGTGATATGTGGGCGGAGTCTGTATATGTACACCATTCTCTTGCCAACACAAAATTGATACCCTTATCCTATTCCTGTCTTCTTCTCAAAAAATCCTTGTATCAACATGGTATACTTTCACTAACAAATGAATAATATGAATCGAAAGTATTTCAAAAAGGTGTGTATATGTGAGTTTAAGTGTTGTTGGTTGTATTATTTGAGTATCATTCACATGTATTCCCTTATTATTTTATTCAATATATTCACAATTATAATATCAATAAATGTATATAAATGGATTGAATTGAATAGTTATATATGTGAGTAGTTATCATATTATCATTGATATCAATATTATCAGGTGATCCAACACTTAATAATAAACATTCTTATCACTTCTTATCACCTTATCAAGCTATCAAATATCATTGTAAATGTGGTGATCCATTGGTGACTGGAATGGCATGTGGAAGGAAAATGGATATGGACAAACCGAAATGTGTCAAATGTAATATTGACTGTTGACTGAGTATCATATGAATATATCAATCAATTCTACCGTAATCTACAGTATCCCTTATTACAGTACCAGATGCATGCCAACGAGAATATAATGTAATATTTGAAAGTGGTGGTAATCGATTAAAAGGTATCATGTGCCTTTAAAATATCTCACAACGAATTCAGATAATCGATCAAATCAATCACATTTCCGACGAGTAACACATAAGAAACTGCCAATTATACCAAAACCACCATTATTTAAAAATATAAAGTATATGATAGAAATAGGATAATAATTGAATGAGAATGATATATTTATAGAAAGGGAAAACGACCAAAAATAGTATCAATAAGGCCGATACGAACAACACTACGAATTGTCAAATATCGAGGATAATCAAACGATATTGAGTTTCATGATGACCACATATTATGTATATAAGACTTGTGCTCTTGATAATTGTGATTTGCTTGGTTCGTATGCACCTTTAAATACAGTAATCTCCTAGTAACCAACAAGCATACTGTATTAAAGTTTTATATCAAAAAATACTATTTTAT
Source organism: Caenorhabditis uteleia (assembly GCA_963573275.1). Lineage (NCBI taxonomy): Eukaryota > Metazoa > Nematoda > Chromadorea > Rhabditida > Rhabditidae > Caenorhabditis > Caenorhabditis uteleia. The sequence continues at coordinate 6,545,373 of OY752134.1, forward strand.
TCAAAGAACGTCATAAACCGAGTAAAAATGATAGAAATTTACAATATTGGTAGATATTCCATATCCGATTCTTCAATGCTGCTTGATCGTTTTCCAGGTACTTTAATGACTTCATTTGGTTTGAGTAGATGGACTGCATCGAGGAACCAATAGTCAAATATATCATCCTATAACTCCCTTCCTATATCAAACACTCCTTCCGTAAATACTTACATAGCTGAATTCGAACACAACATCTCGATGTTTCAATTCCTTTCCATCTTCCATCCGTATCAATCCAACTCTAAATGTCATGTACTTGTCATTTATGTATAATTCAGTCGATGATTTATAAATTGCCTTTGTAACTTGTCTTGCTTCAATATCATTATCATGAATACCTTCTGGTAATGCTTAACAATTATCATTTTATCATCAATCACTAGTTGATATACTCACATGATTTAAGCTGTTCATCGATCAAAAACTTGACTCCATTGTCATCATCTCGAGCATATTTTCGAACCGTATCATACACATCATACCACTTCTCTGATCCATCCAACACTTCTTTCAATCTGAAATATCATCGTATCAATTGATAAGTGATAAAGAACATACTTGTCTCTGACTTCATTGAATATCACATTTGTCGGAAGATCCGAAGGAGAAGGATTGGAAGACGTCGGAGGTAGAAGAACAATGATCGGTTAACACAGTTTGGGATATTATAATTCAATTTGGGAATATTTACATTTTTCTGTATTGCCTTTTTTCTTCCATGGGAAACAGGCCAGTATATAAACCCCTGCCAATACGGCATTATTATACTTTTCGTATTCGACTATCTTCTATCAATCATTGCTTTTGGATTATCAATAAAGGGATTGGATTATACACAAGGCCTATTTCTTTACATGGTGACCCAGGACCTGTGAAGCATCTGCAATCGACTGAAGTATTCTAGTATTCAAGTATTCCTGTCTTCTATTATTCACTTGATCAACAATATCCTTCCGTGCAAGCAGTTCTTATTCGGAGTGAAACATGAGCGGCACTATCCGAACCCTAATCGGGATGGCGAAGAACAAGATGCAGAAGAGGATGAGAGATCGGATCCCAACATCACAGGAGATTGCCAAGTTTGATCAAGAAACATTAGAGGAAACACTTGCGGACGCGCTAGACGACTCAGATTACATCGCCCAGCAATGCGAGAAAGTCCACGAGCTGGACGAGCAATGGAATGAGCTAATATCCAAGGATCCAGCAGAATTGACAATCCAACGTGACTACAAGGCAAGATATGGAGATTATCACCAAACATATTGCGTTGGTTTGGCTCGACTCGATCAGTTGAGAAAAGTGTATGAAATCTGTTTGAGCAGACTGACGGAGATGGCTCCAGATCAGGGTATCATGTGGCCGGCAAAGGACGAGGTCAAAGGATCTAAGGAGATCACTGAAAAGACCAATGGGCAAAGTCCACGAGCAAAGCCAGCAACAATTGCAACAGCAACCACAGCAAGTGTCACAGTCGAACCAATGAAACCGATTGCTGCACCAACAACTGTTGCACCAACAGCTACATCACAACCACAACAACCGCAACAACTTCTGGCTATACCACAACAGCAGCTGCAAGAAGTTCATGATACAAGAATGCCAAGACTACGGAGAAACATCGTGCTACCACCAGTGAAACTGCCAACATTCTCAGGCAAAGTCTTGGAATACTTGACATTCCGATCCAATTTCGATTCGATGATGGACACTATGGATCTGGGAGATGCTGACAGGATGTACTACTTGAAATCCACCGTCACTGGAAAACCGCTCGATCTCATTTCATCATTGGACAATACGGCAGCAGACTATTCAGTGGCAATTGCTGCACTTGATGAGAAATATGGCGGAAAGTTGCGGATCAAGCAATGTTTGTTGGAATCATTGCGTGAACTTCCGGATCTAACCTTCAATGAGGATGCGGAGACATTGAGCGACTTCGTGATTGAAGCACAGAAGATCCTGACCAAGTTAACCAAAATGGGCTGTGAAGTGGATAATATGGTCACAGGAGAAAACATTGCAAACAAACTACCCAGCCGAGTGATGAGAGAAATCTATCGAGTGCCGACAGATGATCCATTGAATGCCGGAGAACTGCTTCGTCGTGTTGCAGCTTTTTCCGTGTCGGAGTGCTTCGTGGAAGAAAGATACAAAAGGAAAATGCCAGCTCAAGGATCCAAACATGTTACAACCATGGCTGTCATTCAAACTCCACACAAGCAAGGACATCACTCAAAGAATCACAATGGGCGTGGTTCGAAAGATCATGGTTCCGGTCAAAGTCAACAACTTCATCGTGGTGAACATCCATGTGCCTTCTGTGTTGAGCAAAGGATGCGTCATTACCCACAAGACTGCCGAACTTATGACAACATTGATGATCGGAAGAAGAGAGCTGCCGAATTGAAACTCTGCTTCAAATGCTTGAAGCCTGGACATATGGCTCGAAGATGCAAAGCACAATGTTGGAGCTGTCGAGGAAATCATCATGAAGCTATCTGCATGGCCAAGGAGTCCAACAATGGCAACCAGAACAAAGACAAGAAAGCCGTTGGCGGAGGAGCGTCTGGAAATGGTTCTAGTGGAGCAGGCAGTGGGTCGGCTCAACAATCATCTTCCTACAAACCACGGAAGGACTACCAGCCCAAGAAGCAGTATGGACATCAAACACATATGGTTGCTGCCGAGGAGGAACAATACTCCGAGGATGAAGGTGTTACAATGATGATACAGCATGACGACAAGGATGTGCCAGAAGAGATTCCAGTTGTGCCAACAATACCAACTCCGTTGGAGCCGTTGCCAGTCAAACAACCAGTGATCATGATGACCGCAACGATGAAGATATTGGATGTGAATGGCAGTGAAACCACAGGAACCGTGTTCTTCGACAATGGAAGTACTCAGAGCTTCATTTCGAAGAAGTTCACTCAAAAACTGAAGCTGAAGTCTGATCGATGGAAGAGATTATCGCTTGGAACATTTGGAACCAAGGATCCCAAATCCGTCTTGTGTCGAATCTTCTCAGTTGAGCTGATGAGTCAAGGAGATATCGGACCAATGGAGCTATGTGAGACTGATCATATTGCCAGCAACATGGTCACAGCAACTGTTCAACCGGAGATGGTCGAAGATCTACTCAAAGGGCAAGGTGGTCCAATTATTCGAGAAACAAAGGAAGCTGATATCCTCATTGGTTTGGACTACTACTACCAACTTCTTGGACAGATCAAGACTCTACGGCTGCCAGATGGATTGCATATCCACATCACACAATGCGGAACACTGGTCTCTGGACAAGAAATCCCGGAGAAGAACACCGATTCATTGATCATGAGTGCATTGGCTGCATCAGAAGATGAGAAGCTGCATCAACAACTACAATTGTTCCACAGCTTGGAATCCATTGGAATTCGAGATATCAATCCAACCTCCAAAGCCGAAGAAGAAGCCAATGAGTTCTTCAAATCAACAACGACAAGAAATGCGGATGGTCGATACGTGGTTCGCCTTCCATATGAAGACAAGTCGAACATCAACAGCAATCGACAAATGGCTTCCTATCGTCTACAGTCAACGTTGAAGCGATTAGGAAAAGATGAAGAACTCATGAACAAATATGCTCGGAATATCCAGGAACAAGTGGAGTTGGGCTTCATTGAGAGGGTAGAAGACGAGCAGAAGGCTGATGGAGAAGTCATTCACTACTTATCGCACCATCCCGTTATCAAGGAGCAATCGAAGTCTACAAAGTTGAGGATCGTGTTTGATGGATCAGCAAAGATGAAACGGATGGACAAATCGTTGAATGATCATCTACATACGGGAGAATCGTTAAAATTGGTGGAGTTCTCATGAGAAGTCGACAACACAAGATTCTGATATCAGCCGATATTCAGAAGGCTTTCCCGCAGATGGAGCTGCATTTGGAAGATCGAGATGCTACAAGATTCTTGTGGAAAGAACCAGGATCCGACAAGATCATCTGCTATCGCTACAAGCGTGTCCCATTTGGATTGAAAAGTTCACCATTCTTGCTGAATGCTACCATTCGAATGCATTTGGAACAAGAAACTCATCCAATGGCTCAGATGATGGCAAAATCATTGTATGTGGACAATGTATATGTTGGAGTTGATTCGCTGGAGGAAGCCAAGGAATTCTACCATGTGTCAAAGCAGATCTTCGCCAAAGCTCAGATGAATCTATGCCAATATGTCAGTAATTGCCAAGAAGTGAACGACTACTTTCAACAACAAGAGCAAGTCGAACCAGAAGCCGCCGATCAGAAGCTTCTCGGAGTCAAGTGGCACACGACAACTGATGAGCTTTCATTCGAATTGGCTAAAGTGCAACCAGAAATGATGACGAAGAGGAAGGCACTGAAAGCAATTGCAAGCACATATGACCCAATGGGATTCATGGCACCAGCGGTGTTAGCCGGGAAATTGTTCTTCCAAGAATTGACCAAGTGCAAGATGAGCTGGGATACGCCACTCAACAAAGAACAACATGATGCTTGGCAAAAGGTTCTCAAAAGTTGGATCGGAGAAAAATGGACCATTCCAAGACTACTGTTCGATCCATCCAAGAAGCATTTGATATTGAAGCTCGAACTGCACATCTTCACTGATGCAAGCAAATTGGCTTATGGAGCGGTGGCATATTTGAGATGTGTTTTGAAAGACCAAGCAAGCAGCAGGTTATTGAAGGCAAGATCAAGAGTGGCCCCAATCAAACCGGAGCATTCGATTCCGCAACTGGAGATGCTGGGAATATGGTGTGGAGCACAGTTGGCAAATTACGTCATGAAGGAGAGTGACCAGAAGATTTCTCAAGTGTATTTGTGGACCGACTCGATGTGCTCAATTGATTCATTGATCAACAATGGAAGCAATGGAACCAAATTCGTGAGGAATCGGATCAAGAAAATTCATGAAATATCGGATGGCTTCATGTTCTCTCACATCCTAGGAAAATCGAATCCAGCTGATCATGTAACAAGAGGATTGACATTCGAAGAGCTGAGAAACAATGTCGCCTGGAGAGAAGGACCCAAGTTCTTGCAATCATTGGATCCGTTGCCATTACGTCAAGAATCGATGCAACCTCCTGTTGAATTGAAAGTGATGAACGTCGCTGTCGCTGAAGAAGAGCCAACAGAACCAATCATCGATGCGGAAAGATTCAGCTCCTTTCACAGAATGCTGAGAACAATGATGATGGTATTGTGTTTCATCGGAGGAAAATTGTGGACCAACAAAGAGAAGTCAGTGAAAGCAAGAAGAGCATTGTACCAACAAGCACAACGACAAAATCCGCCATCAACAGAAGTGATCAACTCATTGAATCTGGTATTTCAAGATGGATTGTGGATGTTCATGGGAAGGGTGACTCAAAGACCGGTGATCTATATGCCAAAAGGAAGGATTACTCGACTGCTAGTTCAAGATATCCATCAGAAGTACAATCATTCAAGCCCGTTGTTCACATTGGCCAAACTTCGTGAGACTGTTTGGATACCGCATGGAAGATCATTTGTGAAGAAGGCTCTGAAGCAATGTGTTGGATGCGAACGGATCAACATCAGACCATACAGTCAACCACCGTTTGCCAACTTCCCAGAAAACCGAGTGAAGGCTTCCAAGCCGTTTGAACATTGTGGAGTGGATTACGCTGGACCAATGAAAGTCACTGTCGGAGATCAAGTGAAAGACGTCTGGATTATCTTGTACACCTGCTTGTACAGTCGATTCGTGGTGACGGAAGTGGTTCAAGATATGACAACTGGAACATTCTTGCATTCGTTGAGAAGACTCAGTGCTATGTTCGGAATACCATCAACAATCATTTCGGACAATGCGGCACAATTCAAGATGATGGAAAAGGTATTGAGTGAAGTTCGAGAACTGAAGAAGGAATCGATGATCAACTCAACGTCATTGCCGGAGTTTCGATTCATACCAGCACATTCTCCATGGGCCGGAGGAGTATATGAAAGGATGATTGGGCTCATAAAGCGATCATTGGTACGAGCCGGAACTACAAGATCATTGATGGAACTGGAAGATTTCAAAACCATTCTTGTGGAATGTACGGCAATTGTGAATTCGAGACCACTATCGTATGTGGCATCAGAAGATGACATCAGTCCGTTAAGACCGGTTGATTTTGTGTTTCCTGGAAATCACTGGGATACAACAATGACATTGGATTCACCCATTGATGGAGATGAGCTACCCGGAAGACGTGCAACTCTACTGGAAAATTGGAACAGATCATCTTCATTCATAATGGCATTCCGGAAAAGATGGGATAAGGAGTACCCTCAAGTCTTGCAAGAGCGACACCAATTCTTCCACAATCAGAAGAAGTCGGAGGATATTCGTCCATCAATTGGTGATATTGTTCTGATAGAACAACCACACACCAACTCGACTAAATGGCCGTTGGGAAGAATCATGGAAGTACAAGAAAGATCAGCATTGGCCAAGAGTGGGTCTACCAAACGAACATTGGAATATCCGTGGAAGGCTTTATATCCAATAGAAGCAAAGTTGGCCAATGAAGAAGATTGTAAAACAGCACGGAAGACAACATCATCAGATCCGAGACCAAATCTGACCGGTAACAAGAAGACTACTCAAGTGATTAGAAGTAAGAAGTCACCAAAGACAAGATTGACTACCACCATGTTGACAATGGCGGTTATGATGATGTTCGTTGGGAATGTTGGTGCACTACCAATCAACAACACTGACACCAACACCACTACAACAATGAAACAAACGACGTCTCACAAAGGAGGATTGAATGGGTCAATCTTCACAGAAGAGTTGTCTGGATGGAATTGGACTGATTGGATGTTCAGAGGAATAGCAGTACTTGGAGTATTGTATCTACTGCATTTGGTTATATTGGCGCTTCAATGCTTGAGATGCATCGTGGAAATGATGTGGAAACTTCTCCGAGGAGCCGCAAAAGGACTAGTTGGAATTATGTCGGCATGCTGGAGTTGTTGCTGTTCAAAGAAGAAAAGACGAGAAGGAATGTACATGATGATGATTCTAACAATGCTCGGCTTGGTAGAGTGTTGTTCAGAAATCGCATCAATCCAAGCCAACGAAACAGTGTGCAAACAAGCAAAGGACAAGGAATGGTGTTATCTCAACACATTAGCAATCTTGAATGTTCGACCAAATGGATCAGTTGCATGTTTTCAAGTGAAAACGGATCAAGGGAAGATGGAATCTTTTGTTGAGGTTCAAGTGGAAGCAATCACATCAACGTGCTCCCAACGAACACTCACTTCTCAAGACATTTTGATATTGGACACAGTTGGAGTCATCGTTGTGCAGGAGCAGGAAGTTGCAAAGGGAACAAATGTCACAAGCTTGGACCACAAGACAGTATCCCGGAGTTCTCGGATGTCTCGAAGAGCTCTCCATGATTTTCAAGTTGCCATGGAGGATGTGCATGCATCACGTGCTATTGGTGTATTCGATGTGATCCTTCATGTTTGTTTTCGAGAATTTTCGCGAAACCAACATCGTCGAAGATATATGAAATCTTCACTTGCCCCGCCTGGACTACAGCAGTGGACGTGGTGGTAAATCACAACGGGAAGAAGATCAGGCAACGAATTCAACATGGAATTCCTCAAACCATCAAAGGAGCAAACATCACAATGGTAATAACTGGATTTTCAACGCCACCAGCACCGGTTCATGGCGCCACATTCATCAAACAATGGAAAACAGCTGGAACGAAGGAGAGCTTTGGATTCGCCTATACATCCGTTGCTCAGCCGGGAGCGCCGACCAAAGGATTGATCGGAGAGTTCCAGTGCAGCAGCTACCAAAAGGCACAGGATTTCAAGTGTTTGTTTGACGAAAACTTATGTCGTTGCGTGCCGCAAGGGACGACCATCAGTTGTACTTGCGTCTTCATCAAAATGGAAACGCTCATAAAAACAAATGCAATACCGATGAAGGAAGCTGGGATCAGAGTAGAAGTCGAGAAAGGTGAAGTGGTCACAAAAACAACAACAAGTGGATTAGTTGCTGTCATGTTGAATTTCAACAATGCCACTATTCACCGGGAAGTCAAAGAAGATGAGTGCATTGGATCAAGTCCAACAGTTCAAGGATGTCATTCATGTGGAGCTGGTGCAACATTGAGACTATCTTGTCAATCAGAAACAACTCAGGCCATCCAAGCAACGCTTATATGTGGAAAACTTGTGGAATTTCTACATTGCACCAAAGAGGGAAGTAGTAATGAGATATCTTTTGATGCATCAGATCGGGAGTATGCTAGCAACTGCTCTATTCAATGTGGATCACGAACAACATATTTGATGGTTACTGGGGAATTGGAGTTTCGGGACACATTTGGGATTGGGGACGGAGACAACAAGTTTGCTGCATTTTCGGAATTGGTGCCAGATGCAATATGGAATCCGCTAATGGGAATCGCGAAGACAATCAGTGGTTGGTGGAACACAGTTGCACAGATATTGGGATCATGGGTCATGTACATTGGGATCATGGTGGTTATTTTGGTGGTCATTCGTTTCTACTTCTACGCTCAATTCGGTGGGGAGTGTCGGAAGATCCGAAGGAGAAGGATTGGAAGACGTCGGAGGTAGAAGAACAATGATCGGTTAACACAGTTTGGGATATTATAATTCAATTTGGGAATATTTACATTTTTCTGTATTGCCTTTTTTCTTCCATGGGAAACAGGCCAGTATATAAACCCCTGCCAATACGGCATTATTATACTTTTCGTATTCGACTATCTTCTATCAATCATTGCTTTTGGATTATCAATAAAGGGATTGGATTATACACAAGGCCTATTTCTTTACAACATTTGCATAAATGGTCTTGATATCCCTTGTGTCATGTCTAGCAATTGGGCATTTCAATGTTGCTTTGTGTGCCTTCCATTCTCCACCTCCGTGCTGATTCTGATAACAAATGCAATTGACAAGCTGATAATGATATCACTAACATATTGACTTTCAATAACCAAATCATAATCCTCAACCTGTCCATATGGTAATTTCACCGGCAAACGATATCGAAACACATAATAGTCTGGTTTACTGGCCACTTCTTGATACATTTTCATTGATAATGGCTGATCATTAGTTGCTGACCATCTTGCCAGGAAATATTCCATATAAGTTACAAAAGGTTCTGATAATATCCATTGATTATGGGTTTAGTGTCATTTCAACATACTTGCTGTATATCTTTTATACTCATTATGACATTGTCGACCATCAAAATATTCGTTCCGGTCTGTCGATACTTCCCAATCAAACAACTTGCCAGATGGAATCCTGTAATCATATCATTATCAGCCTACTGATATGTTATCACTTACGCTCCAGCAATCATATGATTAAACTCAACACCTGATTGAATCCTCATATCCGGCTACATTGACTTTTTTGAAATGGATAAAGTTCTTATCAATCTCTCCGTTATCAACACATCCACCACCTTGATTCCATACAGTAATCTTTAATGTATTATCAGATGGATCCTCTTTTGTTTTGATATGAATTCTCATTTCACTATCCACACTATATGCCCTATGTGTTTGATTGAATACAACAAAGAACTCAATATTCTCCGCCTTTTCATCCATTTCAATCATCGGTTGTTGATTTGGTCTCATCTTTCGATAATTTTCTCGATGTCTATTCATCTCTTCTTGATATTCCACTATAATTATATTGATAATTGATAAGTGATAACTGATATCCCTTACAAGGAGTGAATGTTCGTCCGAGATGACATATTGAAATATGAATATCAGTTGAAAACATGGCTAACAAGGAAGTTGCTGATATTTTCCAATCTGGATTCTCATCTGATGCTTGTACTGCAATCCTGAAACGTTATCACTGATAAACTGATAATCATCCCTTATCATACAATTTGGCAATATCCTCCGCTGCTCTCTGTCTTCCTTCCTTACTATTCCTTGCCGCTTTCTCTCTTTCTCTATTCATTTGTTGTCGTTGTCTGTTTATTTGATGGTTCAAACGGTCCAAACCTCGGTTGTTGAATCGTTTGGTACGGATACCAATTGACATTGCGAATGATACCAAACATATTCCGACCAAGATCAGAATAGTCCAATTCATTTTTGCAATGAGGATGGTATTGACCAACAACCCTTGATATGGCTCACGTTATTCCATATCAGCCATTATATAAGTCACGTTGTATAAATTGGCATATCAACTATAATAGTAGTCATTTCGATAGAAATGATAAACCAACCAATTCTCTTGTTGATATTCCATTTTGTTATTCAACAAATCAATGGATACAATATTCATTCGAGACCAAAAAGAGTTGGTATCACACCTCCGAATGATGCTCATTTGAGATATCAAACAAATCGAAACTTCACTGAATATGATCTACAAGTGAAAGTTGAACGAGGAAGGGAAATGTCTCGACATATTGCTGAATTGTGAGTTATTGATTGATTGATATGATATCAGGTTGATAATAGATTTGTAACACAATCATCAAGTGAAAATCCGGGATGGGAATCAGCGGCGACTGAATTGTATGCGATGATGAAGCCGGATATCAGAATAGGATACTGTGGAGTGGCACAATATAAGAGTATCAATTTGAGTGAGATATAACATATCAGATTGATATACAAGTATACTTCAGTGCAATTCATGGCAGAGCAGACCAAACGGCGTGAGCAGTACAGTAAGACAAAGGTAGATCAAACACCGAAACTGGATTACTCGAGTAATACTGTGGCAACAACATTCTTCTTGGATTACAATCAAACAAATAAAAACTATAAACAAACATCGAATACAAGATTCTATGTATCTACGATTGAGAAGGATGGTAGATATGTGATACAGTCATTGGTGTACAGTGCACCATGTCTAGAACACGGTGAAACATATGATCCACTTGTATACTACGAAAGAATCAATCCAGCTGGATTAGGCATGTTCGAACGGACTGATTATTTTGGAGAGTTTGTTAATAAACAGTATGTGATATGATAAGGAATGGAATATCAAGGGAAGGTGTTGCAGAACAGCTGAATATCTAGTACATAATTGGGGAGCTGTAATGGGACATGATGAGTATTTTAGTGGATCAATATGTAATAAGACTGATAAGTATACAAAAGGTGATATCAATTGATAAGGTGATAATATGATAGGTGTGTTACAGAAGAGTTTATCAACTATATGAGGTTGTTCTATCGTAGATGGATAAACACAAGAAATATGAGTGATACTCAATTGTTTATTGATGGATATCGGTTGATGTACGAGACACCTGATTATTTGAAGTTTCGGATTCGACGGGTTATGCAGATGAATCATGATTATTGGATTGATAATGAGGATTTGAGGGAAGAATGGAACATCAAGTTTGAAGCGAAACATGTAAGATATACTGATAAGACAACTGATAAGGAATTATAGAATCAACATGGTGATGGGAAATGGTGGATAACAACTGCTGAATTGGCATGTCCATTATTCCGAGCAACGTCACATTCATTGAGAGAAGACTATGCAAATGCATTAGTTGATGATGTATTTGAATTGATGAAGAGGGAATTCAATGATAGTGGAGTATGGTATATTGCATATGATTTGATAAGAGATTATACAAAACAAGATGATAAGGATATCAGTTCAAAGATATGTCATACAAATGATCCGATTAGTAGGTAGAGAGTAATGGATGGAAATAGAGGAGTATTGCAGATTACCCAACTCCAATGTGGATATTCAAAATGTCAATGACTACCAATCGAATTGTATGTTTATCACACTGATAATGATGATGATAAGAGTGATTACAGACTGTATCAAGAGAAGCAATTCGAACACTTTTGAATGACACAATACTACAGTTTACAATTCGAACATCTGTGAAAGAGGATGGATTTGGATATAAGAGTGTTGATTGGATGTTTACATATGAGTTTGTAAGTGATAACAAGTGATAGAGTGATAAGATGATAATGATAACAGGATAACAAGTGGGATACATGGTATATGAAACATATCGAGATTACATGTCCATTTATTGCAAGACAGAATGTTTCGATATTGAATGATTTCATAGCTGAACAGTATGTTATTGTGATAAGGGAATTGATAAGGATAAATGGGATATTACAGTGCAAATGAGATTGGAACAACTGTATGGTCGAGTATGTTAGATAAGAATGAGTTTGGAGGAAGAGTATGTCAGGATTTAAATAGGGATTATAACAGTGGTAGGTACAGTAGTCGTTGATCAGGACTGTATATAGTATATTTAGTTGAATTCACAAAATATATGAGACTGTTCTTCCAAAGATGGAAATATACAAACGAGACAACTCGAGGTACTATCAAAGTGACAATGGATCAACCGGAACAGTATATATTCAAGTATACAATGAAGTTGAAATTGGATGATAGAACAGATGGAGATATGTGGAGTCTGGGTATATCAGCCAAATATGTGAGGATATCAGATATGATGTCAATTGATAACAAGTGTTTAGAATATGCATGGTGATAACAAATGGTATATCAATAATATGCATTTGGAATGTCCAAAAGGTATCAATCTTCGTGATAGATATGGACATGTTCAAGTGAATAAATTGATTGATGGAATGAAAACGGAAATATTATTGAATGGAGATTGGATATATGCATATGAATTTGTGAGGAATTTGGAGAAAGGAGCGAAGGATAGGATTGTGGTGACGGATTGTAACAATTTGGAGATGCATAGTCATGGATTGAAATGGTGGAGTAAGGATATGATAACAAATAAGAATCTAACTGTAAGTGATAACAAGTGATAAACTGATAAGCGGATAAGCGATTATAGGCAACATTCAAAGATGCAACTGATTATAAAATAGATGGAGACTTGTTGAAGTTTAGTGTTCGATCGGATATTCATGAAAAGGGAAAAACGGATCAAACGAAGGATTTGGCGATCGAAATGAGTTATGTAAGTAACCAATGAAGTGATATGATATCAATGATAAACTGATAGGATGTAAAGTATGATAGATGGTGGATAACTGCATTGAAAGTTGGGTGTACATCAAAGAGATCAATGAAGGAAGAAGAGGAAGGATATAACAAGTATGAAGTGGAGGATAGAGAAGAAGGAGGACATCCAGATGATATTGAGATACATAATATTGGTTATTAGTTTATGAAATAGATTACTTGTGAATAAATATAGGATACTTGATGTAGTAGTAGACTAAACTTGAGACAGAAGCTAGTCTAAAGGGTCCTGCAGGATTTCAGCAATATATATCTGTGTACGTACTTTTGAAACTTTTCTCTCGTGCTGATAATACCATGTTTATCAAGGCATATTAGTATTAAATATATACATTATACACAATCGTCTTCTGTTATCACTCAATCAGTATCGCACCAGCATCTCTCGATGAATATCCAGAATCTTGAACAATGTCCTGATTTGTATCCCTTTTACATGTTGGTCCGTGACAACAACATCCTGAATGATAATAATGATAATGATAAGAGTTATTGATAGCCTTCGTATATTTTGACATCTCTCTTGTCGCGAATGACACTATCAGCTGTAGTTGTATATATTGATTGCAGTTTCAATAGGAGCATAGATTCCAGATACTATTCATGTAAAATGTGACGAGTTAGAAATAGATCAGTCATGGACACTGCGAATATATCACAAATCAGTTTGCCAAATTTCAGATCATTACTCTTTTTTCGTAGATTAATTTCTGCCACTTTTGTGCATACACTTGCAACTTTTTTCAAGAACTTCAAGAATTTTCCACTTCAAATGGTGCCAAAGCAGGTTTTTTATATAGTTAGACTGGTATTTTTACACCTTCCTCACGACAATTCGAAAAAGACTTTCACGTTTTATAGCACTCCATTAATACTTTTATAGAATTATTCTGACGTGGCAACCTAGAAACAAAAAGATGAGAACGAATCCAACGGGATACGTGTGACACGTGTCAACCGTCCATATCTGAGGAGCAACAATCGAATCAAATCAGTTCGAGTATTCGGTAGTAACGATATTCACTTAAAGCTCTAAGTTTTATTGTGAAATCGGTGACAATGACTTCTCCATCTAATTTGTAAGTTATTTTTTATATATTTATACTAGGCTGATAGCATTCGTTATCAGTATATGATAAGATTTGGAATATCAGTAAATGTGTGATCAATTGATAACAAATGATTATATTTCAGACAATCTGGAATCGAGCGGCCAGTCGAGAGGGAGACATACTATCATGGTCTGTTGCCAAGAGAAGACGTGAGAAATATGTTGAGAAACAATGGCGATTTCCTCATCCGGATGTCCGAACCAAAACCCGGTGAGGCACGTGTCAACATTCTTTCGGTGATGCACAACAACCAATTGGACGAGCAAACTGCTGTTAGTTGACAACTTAATTGACTAGTATTCATTTGATAATTTTCAGACAAAGCATTTTGTCATCAACATGGGCGGTGGAAAGTGCTACATCGAAAAAATGTCATTCGACACAATTCAAGCAATGATTAGTTATTATACGCAAGGAAGGATCCCGATCAGAGAGGACATTATCATCATACATCCAATCCATCGTCAAAAATGGGAATTGGATCACCAATCGATTGCCATAAAGAAGAAGCTCGGCGAAGGAGCATTTGGAGAAGTATGCATGGGCGAATACAGGATGAAGAACGGCAAAACTGTTCAAGTTGCGGTCAAACAAGCCAAATTGGAGAAGGCGACAAAGGAGCAAATCAAGGAGTTTATGAGTGAAGCTCGTGTTATGCGAGAATTCCTCCATCCGAATGTCGTCCGCTTCTATGGTGTTGCTGCTGGTCAAGAGCCACTCTATATGGTGTTGGAACTGGCCACAAACGGCTCCCTCGACGGCTATTTGAAGAAGAACCCGGATTTGCCGGTTGCAAAACTTGATGAGATGATACTCCAAGCGGCATGGGGATTGGAATATGTCCATCAACAAGGCGTACTCCATCGTGACATTGCTGCACGTAATTGTTTGTATGGTGGAGGAAATGTGAAGATTGCCGACTTCGGATTGAGTCGCAAATGCACCTCATACCAAATGGATCCGACAAAGAGAGTGCCAATCCGTTGGTTGGCGATCGAGACACTTCGCACACAAATGTATACGCAAAAGACGGATGTATGGAGTTATGGCATCATGGCATGGGAGATTTACAACTATGGAATCGAGCCATATCCGGGTATGACGGTCGCCGAAGTAAATCAGAAGGTTCGCGAGGGATACCGTATGGATATTCCACCAAGTGTCAGTCCAGCTATTGCATCGTTGCTTACGGTATGTGATTTGTAGTCTTTATACATTAAAACTGTCCATTTTCAGAACAAGTGTTGGGCCGAAAACCCGAATGATCGTTTGCTGATGAATGAAATAGCTGCGAGTCTTCAACGCATCACCAACATTCAAAAACCAAACTTTGCTACGTTTGCTGCTGAACAAGCAACTGAGACTGCCGGACCATCAAAAACAACAACAAAGAAGGGAAAGAAGAAGGGAGGAAAGGCGCCAAAAGGAATGAGAAAAGGAGACGAATAAGTAAAATTTGTTAAGCAAAAGTATTATGGATTTTTTTCGAAATATGAATAAATGTGTATTTTTCACCCCTTTTTTATTGTTTGTTCACAAAAGTGGAGCAGAATAGCATGAGATAAACCTAGAAGATCCTTCAGAATTGGAGCAATATTTTCGTCTTTCCCTTGTCTTTTGAAACTATCCTTTTTGTGTCTAAAATTGTTCAAAAACGATACAAAATATTTCACATTTCTCCGTATGGAGTACACACTTGTTGGTGTTCTAGGCCATGGCCGTATTCTCCAAAAACTACTTTTTTTGATCTTTTGTTGAATTTCGCGCGCGCTTTTTTATATGGCTGTTTTCGAAAACATTTGTCATCAGTTTAGAATTTTAACCGCTGCGTTTCACCATTTTCATTCTTTATAGTCATAATTTTCCATAGTTTCTCGAATCTTTCGCATTCATTCCAATCATTTTTGTTATTTCGTCTTCCCGAATGAGATATTGGTTTTTCTTCACTTTTTTCCTTGATTCCCCCTCATCATTTCAATCGTTTCACTGTTATTTTCTTTTTCAAAAACTGTTTTTTCAGAACACTCGAAACTCAACTGGGTTCAACAAAATATCAGCCATTCACAACAACAAACAACACAAAAAACATGTAAATATTTTGAAATTATCCCCCTTGATGACTGAATCTATATTGTCTTCCTTTCTCTCGCATCATTCTTCAATATGTGCTTTTCACTGATGGTTGAATGACTCCTCTTACTTCTTCCCATTCGTGGGACATTCTTTCTCCTTCAAATCAATCTAATTTTGAATATCTTCTATTCAATGACTCGAGGATCACTCGTCTCTTCTCCATTTTAGATGGTCTAGGTAGCCCACGTTTCATTGAATATACTCATTTATCCTCTTACTTCTGCCTTTTACGGATCATGGAAAACGTCTCTTCTCCATTTTAGATGGTCTAGGTTGGACTGTGCTATGTATTAGGCATCTTTGAATTGTATCCTCTTTGATTAGTTAGAATATGGGGAGTTGTTTGTTGTTTGTGTGTTGGCTGATATTGGTGGATGGATTGGAATGCGAATCAAATGAACAAGGAAGCAAGATTGAAACTGCAACAACATCAACAAACACAATCAAGGAACACACCATGGAACGAGCAAAGACTACGCAATCACAACCAAACTAGACTTCACCAATTCATTTCAAAAAAGTCCGAGCATGTAAATTTCAATTCAAAAACATTCCCTTCTGAATCCTATCCAAACACCACACCAAACGCGAATAGACTATCATCAATAAAAGTGGTGCGAGCAGATAAGCCTTTGAGTCACTTTTAGTGATTCAATGCATAGCGGAGCCCGCTTGAGGATGGGATCAAAATTCTCTAATATGTGATAATATCCAACCTCAGATTGGATGGATGGCTCAATTCCGATTGCCTTCATCAAGAAGTAGAATGTAGCCTCAGTACTCTTCTTGATAACTTCACCACTTCTAAATCCATGTCCCTCATTATCAAATAACATCAATGCAGTTGTCACTCCTCTCGCCCGTATCTTCTCATACATTGTAATTGATTGTTGCATTGGCACAACTGTATCCTCTTTTCCGTGTATAAAGGCAATCGGTGTATTGATCTTGTCAATGTGATTCACCGGACTACGTTCATCATAAAGTGCCGCCTCTTCTGGATACTTTCCATACAAATTCTCATTGTAATATTGTTCCAATTTGTGTGTATCTTCATCCAATGCTGCAATAGTTTATGATTGAATATATAGTATGT
This sequence comes from Caenorhabditis uteleia, assembly GCA_963573275.1. Taxonomy (NCBI): domain Eukaryota; kingdom Metazoa; phylum Nematoda; class Chromadorea; order Rhabditida; family Rhabditidae; genus Caenorhabditis; species Caenorhabditis uteleia. The sequence goes on from OY752134.1 coordinate 6,562,864, forward strand.
TGTCAATTATTTACCTAATAGATCTGCAACACCATATAATGAAACGGCTGCTTTGATGATATTATTCTTTGAAATGAGACAATTGAGAAGCAAACATCTGAAATAGATTTGACTAGATAGAATTGAGATACGTGTTGATACCCTCCAGCAGATGATCCTCTGATTACCACCTTATCCTTATCAACTCGTCCTTGTTCAATCAATGCTTGTGCTCCATTCAACATATCATCTCGATCGACCACTCCACATTGTTTATACAGCCTACAATCATAGCATTAGTCGATTTCAGACTCAAATCAACTCACATTCTTCTGAAATCCGTTCCAAATCCAGTCGATCCTCTATAATTGACATCAAATACAGCAACACCCCGAGATGTGAAGAATTGTTTCCTGAAGTCCAAACTCGATTGAGCTGGTGCTGTTGGTCCACTATGACCAAGAAGAAGAACAGGTGGAAGAGTGCCAGGTGGAGGGGAATATGAAGAATTGAGGGGCGGATAGAAGAAGCCGGAGACATCGATACCATCTGATTTGAATGTGATCTCCTCTGGAACTGAGATTTCAAGTTGATCTATTTCTGATGAATCACGTGATTCACGGATTACTGTAGGTGGTTTAGTCTGAAAAACAAACATTGAAAGAAAATCAAAAGATGTGTAAACTAACTGGATTATTCAGTTCGATACCAATCACAGATGACGCCTTTTTCGGTCCAGATGCAATCATATATAGTACATCGGATCCTTGTTCAATCGACAAATATGAAAGTACTGTATATCCCGGTATATCAATGACAGTTGTACTTTCTCCGTGACAATAATGGATTTTACCATCAACAGCCATTGCCTATAATATATTATTCCATCAATATTCGATAGCATCAGAATATACCAAACATTGATCATTTGCAGCATAATTTCTGAATCCAAGTTGCCATAATGGATACCCGCATTCCTTCATTATCGGATTCATATTTGTCTCTTTGAATGGTGCAACTACATCAACTTGATATACATTCCACCAGTTTGTTGAATCATTGATCATATAAAGTTTCTCATTTGATAACCATGATGGCTCACAATAATTTATCTGAATATGGCTATATTTCAACTATATCATGGCTATAATACTCACATTCTTTCCAGTTCCATCCTTTATCACAACTTCTCCACTTGATCTACCATCCTTATCAATATCAGCCATTCTGATCGATGTTTCATCCCATGGCATATTGATATGATTCCATTCCATAAATATCAGTTTATCACCATTGGGTGATATTCTCGGATAAGCGTAGAAATCAGCTCCACTCGCAATCACTTCCTGTTTCTTTGTCTTTCGATCAATTGATATTAGTCGATTCTCAGGGTGTTTCGAGTTGCCTTGATGATTCTCATTGACACAAAATATATGAGTGTCATTTGTGGAACAGTCGGCAAATCTATATTAACACAATGAGAAGCAGTATGACATTTTGGATAAACCTAAGTTTTCGATCAGCACCATTCGCAATCTGATCGACCGGTGAGTCGGATGATTTTTGGTAGAAAAGGCCGTTGACGGTTGCAAATATAACTGATCCATCTTTCAATACATGATGTGCACCACCACCATATTCATGGACTATAGTTTATGTATATTTGTGAATATAACAACTCTTATTCTAACCATTAGTTTGTACCGAATATCCATCAGCCCATCGTTCTCTTTTTCCATCTTTCTCCGAATATAACTCTCGTTTTCCACTCATTGCATTTTGTTCGACCCAATAAACAACTCCTATAAATATCACATAAATATCATAATATCTATTATCTATTCTATACCATTCACAACAGATAATTCACATATTTGTTTGCAGTTGCATTTCTCAAATAATTCGGTTGTTATCGGACTATCCCATGTGCCGTATTCAGCAATTTTTGTCATTTTTCTCACACTGAAAATACAATATAAAATTATCATCAAAATAATAAAACAAACCTAAAAGAAGATGAAACACAAAAAATGCGAACCAATATCTAATTGAATATAGACTGAAGTTGTGAAATTTCATTGCTCACTTCTTATCAATTATCATTTTCAGCTTATCAGTTATGTAAATGTGTGTCACATCATACGAAAAAACGGAAACAGTTGGAGAAAAATGATGTTTTATTTCAACGAAAACGATATGATATGTTGAATATAAATGAGGAATATAGGGACATAAATCACTATGTTGCAATCTGAGTACATAAGAATGAACACTGAATTGAAAGGATAGAATCAGACAGGGAACTAAGCGAAGATCATATATTTGTATCGATTATTCAAATTAATGTGATCCTTTGTGTCACGACCTCTCCAGCCTGACATTGTCTATACAAATTGGAAGGATGACGAACGAATGTAGCACAAATGCGCTGTATTGCTAAATGTTATAGTGGTCTGAATTCAAAAATTGCTCAGAATACTCTTTTTTCAGAAATCGGAATATAGATAGATCGATGTCGCGGAAATATGACTTGAATTTTCATAGACCTTTTGAAATAAACACTTTGAATAAAAATATTTTATTGCACTTGTCATTCGAATACTTCACAATTCCCTGATTACTTCTTTCCCTTCGACTTCTTATCCTCTTTCACTGTTTTCTTCTTATCATCCTTTGATGCAAAATATGCCGGTATACGAGACATAAAGTCATTGCGTGGTACTCCTTCCTATAAATATCTCAATCAATGATATATCAATATCCAACTGCTTACCGCAAGCATCATCTCCGTAACACAGAATATCAGGAACAAGTACTGATCATGTGACTGAACAGATCTTGCTCTCATTTTCCTCATCTCTCGGATTGTTTCGAGTATGTCAATGTTCGGATTTTGAGCGATACGCTGAGTACAGTAGTCTAAGCCGATGAATGTGGCAGTTCTTCCGATGCCAGCCGAGCAGTGAACAACAATCGGGTTGATATTTGTCGGCACTCTCAACATTTTCAACAACTTCACAGTCGACGTTGTTTTGTATGGTGTCTCGTGATCCGGCCAATCCAGCATTTGATAGTGATGTACAGTATGTTTATCCTTCGAGCCTTTAGTTGCCACTTCAACCACCGTATGTTGTATATCTTCCACAGGTTGATCCTTATTGATAAGTGCTACAGTATACGGTCCAAATGTTTTTTGTTTCTTCGTCGGAAGATAGTCACCACATTTGCGTGTCGGGGGTGTTCCTTCATAATATTTGCATATCATCACAATGTTTTCAGCCTTTTCAGTGACTATCATATGCCAGAAATCCTCGATTGTCTCCACACTTCCAGCCGCCTCATTCTTCTCCTTCTCCTTTTCCTTCGCTGTTGATCCTATCGGCCCTTGTGTTGAAATGTAGCGAAACCCATCGGGCATTGTCATCCAATTCGCATGTATGAAGTCCTTGTCAGGTGAACGACCCTTCAAGATCACACGAGTTGACTCAATACACGGAATATCCGAGTATCTGTAATATCAATATCAATATCTATAGTCATATCACTATCACTAACCTGCATTTGTCATAATTCTTATCCGTCACGGCACTTTCAATTTTTGTCGGTTTATTTGCGATGAACTCCTTCTTCATCTTTCGGATATCCACTTTCGTTTTGTATGTTATGGCCGCCCATTTCTTCTTGTTCTCTACTGTAAATATCCTTCATTTTCATCTGATATTCTCCCTATACTTACATGCAGCAGCAGGTGTCAATTCAGCAGTTTTTTCTTCGACCTTATCATTTCTTGATGATGCTGCTCCTCGTTTGTCCATCTGATCGAGTGTGAATACTGCTGTCGTTGCATTTGCATCTTCTCTACTAAACGGACACATAACAACTGCCTCCGATCCCAATGGTTGTGGTGCTGGTTGTTTCTCCATATTCGTATCCTTCGCATCCATTCCTACTTCTCTTCCACTCTTCTCTTGCTTCTCCTTTCCGTCTTCCATATTAGCTGATAGTTTTAGAACTATTCTTTCACAGTGAATAGTTGTTGCATCATTATTGTATGCCATCAGGTGGTCACGTTTCATTTCACGTTTCACGTTAGTCGATAACTTTTTGTTTTGAAATTTTTTCTTCAAACTCGACAGATTTTGGGTTAACTTTTTTGTATTTTCTCACCAGAAGTTTCGAATTCCGCCATTTCTCCAAACTGATAAATCCCACAACACACTATTATCGATCTCAAATATGATGAACTCTCTTTTGAAAAATGTGGTCTCAAAACGAAAATATCATCATACCTACGGTATCCACTCGTTTCTATCCTCGGCTTGAAACGAATCAAACCGTATTTTAAGATTTACGAAGTCGTTTACACTTGTGCGCCTTTAAACCATAGCCGATAAGACAACGGGTAGCAGTTTAAAGGAGCATATCAAAAAACCATTGATCCCTTCGAGGGAATCCAGCTCGTAAATGTTTTCCCAAAGTTCGGTTTGTGTGGAATCTATAGTAGTCCGAAATGAATGTAGAAACTTCAAGTATGTTGTCTTTTCCCTTCGAGACCCAACGTAGCAATTTACTTGATATGTATATGAACTGTGATTGATAGTAATCCACTACATACTCAAGATACTGGCCCATGTGAAAGTACCATGGTTCTATCCAATTCAAAACACACACCATCTGTGACAACATTCCATTGTACTCCTAATCCCATATCTCCCTACCCCATCACCAGTCACTCGATCAACCACCACTCCTTCCTTCCATTCCTTCCTTTCTCTTTTCCTGACAGCTGTATACGGACATTTGGCGGATTTGTCTGCGCAGCGCATCAGTAAAGATATGAATCTGACCTTGATAATGGCTCCTCTATAATCTTCGTCCGTTCGTCCTTCCTCCTCCATCTATCCACTGATTACATTATACTATCCTATTTGGGTCCTATTCTTTATTATTATAATCTAAATATCTTGCCACATTATGTTTATATTCTATCTACTTCTATTGATACCAATAACTGCATTTGGTGCAATTATTGGTGAGCCGCGGATTAAATGTGCAAAGACTGGAATAACAATTATGATGGATATGGATACACCATTCAAGGGTGCATTATTCATGAGGTGATTATCTTATCACTGATATACCTGATATACCTATATATTACAGAAGTTCCTCTGATCATAAGTCTTGTAAAGCTGATTTTTCATCTGAACCATCACAAAATATCACATATGAATTTGGATTTGACGATTGTCCGACTAGAAGGAAACGACAGGTATATATAAAATCAACATAATATATTATTTATATCTGAAATTTCAGATAGTAAAACCACGTGGAGTAACAATGTCATCTGTATTGGTTGTATCACACCATGGATCAATTATCACACATAAAGATGTTGCATATCAGATTGATTGTTTCTATAGAGAGGAACATAGTAAAGTGGAGACATTGTTGAATGTTACGTACGTGTTCCTTCCATTCCTTCCCTCATCCTAAACCTATCCTTCCAGTGCCCCAATCCCTCAAGTTCTCTCCGATGTTCCCCAATTGCCTACCTGTAATTACAATGTCGAAGTACCAACAGGCAGTAGCAAGAATGGAGTAGTCACATCTTCCTTATCAGGCAGTTCACCAGTTGTGACTGTTGGTGAATCAGTGATTCATGTGTGGACTTGCTCGGATGACGCTCCGAATGATGTGTATTGTATGCAAGTACACAGTTGTACGGCTGATGATGGTGATAATGATAAGTTGGAAGTCATCGATGAGAATGGGTATATCCATCTGATTTTGAAGCAGTTCAGAATAGAAATGTTACAGATGCTCTACCGATGGTGAATTGGTGTCACAAATTCGATCAACTGGGAAATCAATGAGAGCAGTTGCATCGTCACAGGCATTTAAATTCGCTGATAAACAGATTGTTTATTTCAAGTGTCAAATTCGGGTGACTGTTAAGAATCCAGCTGATAAATGTCCGGTAAGTAGTTGGAATCAGTTTTACATAAGTCGAGCATATTTGCCTATTTACCGCGCTGTTGACGCTTTGTGCGCCTTTAAACCGTAGCCCGACTCTTTACAAAAGTATGACATACTGTATTAAAGGCGCATGCCAAAAGGCATGTTCCTTTCAAAAGTTGATTCGTTTTCTAACTATAATATTTAACAATATCGAATAATCCATCAATATTTCAGGTGAGCAACTGTGCGGCTTCAACTGGTACCGTATCCCGTCAAACTCGTTCCCTCTTCCCATTGCTCATCTTCCAAAAACCTCAACAAATCTACAATATTCAAGTGGCATCACCTCAATTATTAGTCGAACCAGAACCAGCTCATAACCACATAATGTCAACCTACAAACCTCAATTCTATTCATACAAACGATATGAGGAACCGGTTGTCAACTCCATTTCCACCCAATTCACACCATTATTCGTGTTGATTGGTGTCATTCTATTGGTGTGATCATTTGGTGTATTTCAAACAACGGACAATTCCCGGGTACTTTACAGCTTTTTGTGTATGTCTTTCTCCAAATAAAATCGTTTGTGTTATCATATGATGATGTAATACTATTTCATATATCTTATCTTATTTCCCGCCGCTATTATGCAATCTTTAAATGGAGCAGATGCCTCAACTGTTGCGTAATATGGTGGCAGACCTCCACCATCAATGCTTTCCCTGACAAATGGTGTCGATACACCATACACCCACACACGACATATCAAATGGTACACTTGATTTGGCACACCGCCAATAAAATATCCATATTTTGTTGTTGTCTATACAAATAAGTAGACATGAAAGGGAATAAGACATTCCGACATATTACTAGTTACCGACCATCTTCCATATCTTATTCATTTTCTTTCATCTTCCCCGCGTACTGTGTACCCATTCCATTTCGAAGTGTAACTTTCTTTCGCCAACTGTTTTCTCCCCGCTCTTTCAATATTTGTATACCTCAAGGTTAAATTATCAATTCCATACTATTTCCCATTAATTACCCTACTTCAAAATCATTCAAATCACCAGAATATATGCATAAACCACATTGCATTGTGTAAGTGACGTCATAAACTTTGAGAGTGCAAGCGCGCTCTATCGCAATTGCGCGCGGCTAGTGGGGAAAATTCAAACGAGTCTCCCGCATTTTGAGGTGTTTTTTTGGTTGTTTGTCTATTTTTTGAACTTTTTTCTAGTTTTTTTTGACTGAAATTATTTATTTGCATCGCTTCATCGTTGTTTTTTCTTATCAGACCTCAAATTTCGTTGTTATTGTCGTACTGAAACGTTTTGATCATTCTTTGTGAGCGAATAGAACTATATTGTTATTGTTTTGATACAGTGCCAACTTTGAGTGACTTTTTGTCTAATACGAAAACATAGAAAGCTATAAGTTCATAGAAATCAATATTATGTTTTGAATTCATGGTTTTTAACGAAAAGTCAGTGTAACACATCAAATTGTAAGGTTTTTGTTCTTCTTCGCGATATTTGAATCCAATCCAATTCATTTCGACTGTATTCTGTACGTTCACCATTTTTCGAGAAAATTAATTGGAAAATGATAAGTTTTTCTTCGAAACTTAGTCAGTACGTTAGAAAAAACTGCACTTGAGTTGATATTTCTTGACGAAACAAGTTCATGAAATGAGGGCAATTGTTAGTTTTCTGCAAAAACTGCTCGTGCCTTCTCTTTATTCCAAACGGTCAAATATCGATTAGTATTCCCTCTTGTAACTCGAAAGAACCGGCTAAATAAAATATTCAAATCTCGCAATGAATACCCAGTTTTCGCCGTTCCTCTCTTCACATGACACCCATCCACCAATACAATCATTCATTCACCATCTCGATTTGACTCGTGGTGTGTGCGTACACCCATACAGTGTCTCTCTATTTTATGTATATCCTTCACTGTTTTGACCTCTTTGTTCGTTAAATTTCTCTCTTCATTTGAATATTCAAATTTTCTTGTACACCTGTCGAATCGTATTGTTGTAATCTTATTTATTTTTTTTTCAGAGCAAATAATGGCCGATGAGTCTGAAAGCTCGGGATCAGATATGCCGGAAGTGGCGCCGTCGTTGAAATTGATAACACCGCGGATTCCTGCTCTTCAAGGGTCGCCATTGTCAACGAAACGAGAGAAGATGATTCGGACTCCACAATTTCGGAGAGATTTTGCTCCCAAAGTTGCGAAAACTGCACCGGTCATCAAAAGTTTGTATTCGTGTCTTACAAATCAGCACCCGAAGATTATCGAGAGGGATGGAAGCACCAGTGAATTGTACAGTCCGATGTATAAGACAGGAATAGAGAAGACATACTTCGAACAATGCTTTGAAGTTATAGCTACATTGGGACACGGATCTTTTGGAATGGTTTGTTATTTTTATTAAGATTATCTTTCAACATGTTTCATTTAGGTCTACGCCGTACAATCGCTCGAAGATTTGAAGAAGTATGCAGTGAAAATATCGATTCAGAAGATCAAGCGTCTTTCATCTGCCAAATATCGTGAAGTTGAGAACCATATGCGTTTGCCACGTCACCCGAATCTCGTTCAATTCGTCCGGGCATGGGAAGATCGGGAACGAATATATATTCAACAGGAGTTGTGCGAACGCAGTCTACAAGCAATTTGCTTCGAGGAACGCTCGATTCCAGAAGAAGACATTTGGAATATATTCATAGATCTTCTCCGTGCCGTCCATCATCTTCATTCGAATGATATGGTTCATGATGACATCAAGCCAGACAATATCTTCATTACTGCTCATAAAATTTGCAAACTCGGTGACTTCGGACTCGTTATTAACCTGAAAAATGTACGTTTCATAGTTTTTATTTTTTTAATTTTATTCATATTTTTCAGAAGAAAGATCTCGAGAACGCGGAAGAAGGAGATAGCAAGTATTTGGCACCAGAAGTATTGAATGGACGCCCATCAAAAGCAAGTGACATCTTCAGTCTTGGCGTGACAGTTCTCGAGGCAGCTACTGATTTATATGTTCCATCAAACGGTGAAAGTTGGCATTTGATTAGAAATGGAGAAATCCCGGAGCGATTCTTTGCCGCGATGTCAACTGAATTGAGACATATGGTTGAATGGATGATTCAAAAGAATCCGAATCAACGACCTACAACATTCGAACTTTTGGCTTCACCATCAATCAAATCAAGAATTCTCAAGCGAAAAGTGTATGTGAAATCAGTTGAAGTGGTGAGTAGTTTATACGGACGGGGAAGCACACCACACTTCCCTATTCGTTCAATACCAATTTTGAATACCTGAATTTCTTTCAGGTAAACTGGTTTGTCGATAGTGGATTGTGGATTGCATCCTGGTTCCTTTTGTTTTTCGCAACGTTTTTCCATCCGATTAAAGATGCTATCGATTCTTTCCGTAGCAAATCATCTACGATCTATGATGCGAAATCTAAAAATGTATCACCATCTTATAATTCAAATTCACTAATAAGCATTTTTCAGCAGCACACTCCGGTTCAAACACCCGAAGCAACTCGCCTCTTCGTACATAACAATCTTCCAACTCCATTTGATTTCTCGGATGAAGAAAATTCGGCAACAAGACAATCGAGAAGATTGTTCGAAACTGGAATTCCAAAGTTCTCATTAGACGATGATGACGATGAAATTCCAACATCTTCATCAAATTCTTCTGCAGTTGAGCTAGTACCATCAAGCAAATCTTCGGAGAGTCCGAAAACATCGAGAGTTCCGCCGACATGGCTTCTACGCGGAAGAACACCAAATTCTGCTAGGAGAATACTTCCACAACTTCAATCCAGTCCACACCAAGGAAGTGGAGATTATCCAGAGAAGAAGGAAGAAATGTCGAATGCAGATTTACGGAATCAGAGATATTTACGGATGATGCGAACTGAAGCACAAATGGATGCAGATGAGAATTCAATGCATATCACAATGCATAATGGATCACCACGGAAGATGACAATGTAAGTTGTTTTCGAAAATTTTCTCATCATTGAATTCATATTTTCAGTCCAAGTTCATGTCCAGCACATATTAGAAACAGAAGACTAGAATCAATGAGATTCAAATCTCCACGTGCACCAAGACTCGATTTCACACTCTTGGATGGTGATAATGATGGATTTACGGAAGTTATCAAAAGACCAGCTTTGAGACCAAGTTGTAGAGGAAGAATGGTACGCTATTAACTCATTTCTATTCTAATTTAGTTAAGTTTTTGAAGGTCTCTGATCAAGGATCATCCGCAGATGAGAGTTAGATCGAATACTCTTTCAACAATGACCAATATAGACTTATTTTCCTTTTGTACATCTCGGTTTCTCTCTCTCCGTTCCCAATTGTCAATATAATAATAAGAGAAAGATTTTCTGACATTCCCTGGTATAGACATAGTATATAACACGTAATTGCCCGTTTAGAACTCCAAAAAAACTAACCACATTCTTCTATATATATTTTATATGTATCACCAGAATTTCAGGTATCTATCCTCCCCCAGATTGGTTTCCGTTATATATTCTCGATATATTCTGGGATATCACAATTTACTTGTATAATATTTTGATAATGCGGGAATCCTGTTTTTTCTTTTCTTTTTTGTAATGGCTGTTTTTTTTGTTCTTTATTCTACACACATTTGCTCACATTTACTCGAAAATGCCTCATACATGTTCTGTCTCCCTTATAGGTTTTCCTTCTTTCTTTTATTATTCTTCCCTCTGTGCCATTGTACAACATTCGCCCACTACTTGCCTATAACACCACTAAATACTCCTTGTAGGTCGGTATTTCTATTTATTTCCTTTCTTTTCTGTCTCTTTTGCTCTCAATAAATTGAGACTTCAAAAACTAAAAAACACCCCCAGATAATATTCAAATAATTTTATTGATCGCGAAAAAACACCGGAATGTATTGTATTGAGAATCACAAAAAGAGATAAATTACGTTTGGATGAAAATAAATGGGATAATTTATATGAATAAAAAAGAAACACCTGAGAAAGATTCGAATCAAATTGGTAGAAATGACGGCCTTCGACTACTGCCAGATGTAATACTAGGCGGAAGTGATACCGATTGGCGTAATGGTGTCAATCCACGGTATGATGCACCATCATGTGATGAAGCTGATGAGCATCCTTGGCTCAATACTTCCGAATTACAACTGGCTGTTAGGCCTTCACACCGTCACGCGATTTCGTCGTCATTGTCATCTTTTCCGCTTGATTTCATTGATGCAAGACGATTTTCTTGACGGTAGAAGTGCTTGAAATTGGCAACCTGAAACAATATAAATGAAACAATATCATGAAGTTTTGATATCTGCGTCTCTCATTTCACACAATATTTCGCATCACTTACAATAATTGGAACAGGTAGTGCCAATGTGAGTACACCAATCATGGCGCACATTCCACCAACAACTTTGCCAAATGGACTCAATGGCACCAAATCACCATAACTGAAAAAAGAATAAACAATTGAAATATGCCTCGAAACGAAAATATATTAGAGACAAATGACAAATTCACTCGAAAACAACATCTATAAACTCACCCAACAGTTGTCATTGTTACCTAAAAACATGTTTAATTAGATACATATTGTGGATATAGATGGGATTAAGACTAACCAATACAAACCAGAAACTGGCTGGAATCGATGTGAACTTCGAGTTGGGCTCTCCTTGTTCGGCGAAATACATTCCAGATGCAAATAGGACAAGGGCAATGGCCATGAAGAAAATAAGGAGACAGAACTCTTGAACTGATGATCGGAACGTCTTTCCGAGGATTTGTAGACCGACGGAATGACGACTGAGTTTGAATACACGGAAAACACGAACAAGACGGAGGACACGAAGGACGGCGAACGACATGGAGGAGTTGGATTTGTTGGTATCGGCACTGGAATGATAAGAGATGATAAGGTGATAAGGAATGATTAGGATTACAGGAAGAAGTTGACGAAGAATGGGGCGATGGCAACGAAATCAATGATATTGAGGATTGATGTACAGAAGTCGACTTTACATGGACAACTGACGGCTCGAAGAGCAAGTTCGAGGGTGAACCAGAATATACACATCAACTCAATCCAGAAGAATAATGTGTATTGTTTCTCTTCATTATATTCCATTTGTTCGGATAATGTGATATTTGATAATTTGTTATCACTATCAGATGGTACTGTTTCCCAGCAGAATGATATTATTGATCTGAATCAGAGAGGTATATCAGGTATATCAGGGATGAACATACAATGCAATAACAGCAATTGATATGAATGCAATTATCCTTGCTGATAACGAACTATCCGGATATTCCATCAATTCCCATATTTTCCTTTGTGTTGGATTCGTTGGCATCAACACTTCCTTTGGTTTTTCATATCCTTCCGCGATCCAAAACTCTTCTAATAATTCATCACCCATCTGTTATCATCTTATCATTATCATATTATCAATATATCAATTGATACCTGATAAAACCTCATTTCCCTTAAAAATACATCAATTGGTACTGCTTCTGGTCGTTTCACTCTTCCATTACTTTGATAAATATACAGAATTGATTCGAATCTGGAAATATGATAAGGTTGATAATTGATAACAACTGTATATTGGTATATTTGAGCTCATAAAACAGCAAAATACTTGAAACACTTGGTTGACATATTATCAGTGTAATTCGAGGGAAATGACAAAACCGAAAAAGGTTTCTTGAAAAGCAGGCAAATTATTGAAATAAGCATATCATAATGCAAATACGCTCTATTGAAACGAGTAGTTCAATGGAGCAATGTTGCATTATGATAAGAAAATGATAAAAAAGGCATGGATGAATTTGATAGGGATTCTTACAACTGATTCCGAATTTCGAAGTTTGCTGAATTGTTTCTATAACAAAAGAAGGACTACTATAGTTTAGGTTTAGATTGAGATGGAATGAAGGACACACAAAGAGAAGGAACTCACGTTGTTCGATGTCGATCAAAGAAATATTCATTCGTTTCGGATACATAATAATGTCGTCGTTTACTCGGATCACCGAGTAATGATGTTGGATATCTAGAATATGGGTCTTGATTGAAAATGGGATACTGTAGATACCTTGATAATGTTGATTCAAATGTCTGAAACCGTAACCCGGATACATTGATAGTTACGATGGATTCTGGGTCGATTTGGCTGAATAAATGTTTGATTATGTTCAAATATTCTATCTATGACATACGTGCTAGCTGTATCAGGTGTACCTCGTTGTGGACTCGGAAACTTTGGTATATCATCGCCATTCCTGAGTAGCATTCCTTTCACTTCATCTCCGCCGGCTGCCATCTCAGCTGCTCGTCTGTAATCCAAACAACATATTATTGTCCCTAACAATCGCAACAAATGCGAATAACTGGATGGTGCTAGTATTCGTATCTAGGGAGTATCAAGAAACTTCTCCCAATAAACTCGTCGCCATCTGGTACATAAAACCGCCCGACGTGTCGCTGTTGTTAGGTGCCGTGCCGTCGTCGGCCGCCCTTCTCATTTCTACTTTTTTTCCGTCGCGACACAACAAACTCACGACAGATGCAGATTTTTATGTGATGATTTTTGACTGGGGAATGGATTGGGAATGACTAATGTGATGAGATCGGAGACGAGGTGTGGAGATGATCGGAGGGGCACATGGTGACCGGAGGAGGAATTATTCACACATTTTGAGATCAAATAGGGCTCATTTGGGGCTCATATTCAAAGTTAGGATCTGGCTCCAATCCGCTAACTTTTCCACAAAAACAATTAATGGTTCTTGCCCCCTATCATGATATTTAGTAGGATAGGTTTAGGATAGTTAATGGAGCTTCTCAAATAATGATAACTATGTGGAAATCTTGAACCAAAAAAGTTTTTTTGAATATTCATTTTTTTTGGGCTCAAAAGGGTTCATTTGGGGCTCAGGTGGGCATTGCCCAAAGTTGGTCGAACCTAAATATCTCTAAATTTCTCATATAAACAGCTGATGAAATCGAACGGCTCTTACTAGAAATGAATAGGTTTAGGTTAGGTTTAGGATGGACATATGGTGAAGTTACTGATAATGATACTTATTTTGAAATAAAGTATCAAAAAGATTCTATATTACAAAGTGGACATAATCCTAAATCGGAGTAAATGGAAATGTGAATGTTCCACACAATATTCAATCAAAATGTGTTCCATTCATTGTGCAACACATAGATAGATGAATGAGGGATGAGAAGGTGGAAAAGTGTATGAAAAGGTGTGTATGAATTGCTCCATCTCCATCTCTTCCTCCTTCTTTTGCTCCTTCTTCTTCTATATCTCTTCTCCAACACTCATTTCGTCATTCGTTCGTTTCGTTTCGAGACAGGTGACTCGAGACGAAATAAATATGTATGTATGCAATATAGGAAGGAGGAGGAGAAGGAACACATGAAACAAGTAGATGGAACTGGAACAAGGAATGGAGATAATCCTACTAAAGGAAAGAAGGGAAGGAGAAGACGTTGATTAATGGTGTAGAGACATGAAAACAATAGAAGGAATGGAAGGAATGGACGATACTGTGGTAATTCGAGAATGTAAAACGGATATTGAGAGGAACAAAAGGATAAAGAATACTTTGTGGAATTTGGAGATGATTTTGAGAAAGGAATGGAGAGAACAAAGGGTTCAATATGTTCTTTAAAGGAACTATTTCAACTGAAAAGAGGAAAACCCTGGGATCTTTGAAATAATCAAACTGACATTTGAAGAATTTTTGGAAAAAAGGGATTGAAAGCGTGAGGGATCATCTACTTCTGTCTCACAAATACTAACAAAAGGTGTTTTTCTGTTGTGTTTTGTCTATCTGTGTATTCATTGAGCTCTGATTGCAAAAACAGTCGTGTAATTTTCTGCAATTATCTACACTTTTTGGCAAATCCTGGTATATTTTCCCGTTTATTCGTGAAAAAAGGTCTATAAGAGCATCAGAAATTTCAGGAATATTGGCAGCTTTTCTATAACTTTTTTCATAGCTAATATTTTTAGAGCACAAAAACTTCTGCGGGAAAGCTGGAAATGATAGGGATGAAAAACAGACTGAAAATGACATGAAGGGCTTTACTACTCGACTGAGTATCAAATGTGTTCAAGAACACAAGTTCCATATTATATTATCAGACAATACTATGAAGTAGCGATACAAACTTCGGTACAATTTGAAAATACAATATTTTGGGAACGATTATTCATATAAAACGGTTGGGATAATCAAAGATTGATGTTTGAGCCAATAAAAAAGTCAACACAATACCTCCGTATTCGATTGAATTTCCACATCACATCATCCGTATATTATTATTATTCTTCGATTTTTTGCTGAAATATCCAATGAACCAAGAAAATGAAGGCAACACATATGGAAGAAAACGAAGGAAAAAGATATACTAAATAGATATGAGAAGGAAAAGAAAAGTGGAAAAGTACATGTAAGTAGGCACAAGGGAACAAGGAAAAAGAAGGAATTTAGGATGGAGAAGGAGAAGGAGAAGGTGACAAATAGTTGGAAGGAATAGGATTATGGAAGAAATATGGATGGATGGAGAGAACATGTGATACAATGAATACAAATATAGGCAACTACTGAAAACAACGAAAAATTAGGAAAAAGGAGAAGGAATGAGAAGGAGAAGGAGAAGGAGGTCTTGGTGTGTTTTAATTGGCTCCTTCTTCTCTTCCTTCTCTCTCCGTTTTTCTAACTCAATATTCGTTTGGGGGCAACTGACTAAATTATTCGAACGAAAGAAGAAAAATGAAGACAATATTTATATATGAGAATATTTGATGAAGTGAGAATGGAATGACTTGTTTATCTCAAATTGTATCAAGGAATGAGTCACACTCAGGAGAAAGTGTTGAATTACAGGTGGTAATTAGTAGGAGTGAATGTAAATATTGTGGATAAGAAGGGTCGTATCAACTATTCTGAATTACTAAGAAAAACTGATACCCTGATTACGTTTGTTACTCAGTCGACAGACCTGTCTACTGTTCAAAAAAAGCATGATATGATATTATCGACCCCATACGAGTATAGCCGTATGTAAAATTAATGAAGTTTCGTAAATGGGATGATCGTTTTTTGATATGCATCTTTAAGACAGTATGCGAATTCCAGTTATAATAAAGGTTACTGTATTAAAGGCGCATACAAGTTGGGCTTTCTAAACCAAAAACTTGATTTGAATGATAATGTAAAATTTTTTAAACTGATAATGTCCAACAAATTGCGTTTGTCACTCAGAAAGAATAAATAGCTGCTGTTCAAATCATGAAACTGATAATATATCAAGTGATAGTAGTTTATCACACGAGATGGAACTTCAGGGAATTGACATGAACTACAATGTAAACACGAATAAATTATAGTCGGGTCAGGCATATTTCATACAACTGTCATGACATCAAAACATGATATTCCAAGAAATTCTTGTTCTATTTTGGATGATCACATTCCAATTTATGTCCCTAATATTTCAGAAATCAAACAAAAAAGAAGTGAGTAGGTTGTTGAGCAGACACAAAACACATTGAAATAGGTATGAAATATATGTATGGCAGTAGTCGATTCGACAATTTGTCATTTATGAATGACAGAATGAACCAATTGTGTCTTACTCATTCAAAAATGGATAGACAATGTGGAATAGAGAGACGCAGACAACCTAATTTCAAATATCGCCCTTTATATGGAAGTTGGATATTATACATAATTGCATATGTTACTTGGTCCCTTGTGAAATATATGAAATGAGGCGGTAAACACATCCATCAAAATACACACTATTTCCCAATAAAGTGCACTTTCTCATGTTGGAGCTAAACCTAACCTGTCAAAATATAAACCTATACTCACCCAAAATCAGCACTTCGACTTCGTATCGGACCTTGCGGATCAGGCGATGCTTGTCGACTCGGCCTCTGACTATTGCAACCATTCTGATATTTCTCCGGATGAACATTCAACACTTGTTCCAATCGCCTGCAAATACTTATCTATATATACTTATAGTTGATTCATTTGGCTGAGTATCAAATGTGTTGTTTATGTCTATTTGTAGTATCATCAAAGATTAGTCTCATCCTAGATCATCGCCTTTTTATGTCATTTGTAATCTTTGAGATTCACTTTCCATTCCCAAACAACAATCATTGTGAGTAGTAACAATACATCCACCCATTCCATCCATTCCTTCCTTCTATTCCTTCCCTCCCTTCTATCCTTTTATATCTATTTTTCCGAAAAAATGGGCGATGGATGGAAATTGGCACAAAGAGTCATGCGAGAAATTAATTAAATTGTATTGTTTCGAGTCGAAAACGAAGGAGTTTGACACTTTTTCGGCGGAGGAATGTATGATCGACTAGAATATGAAATAGGCTTGATATACTACTAGAGAGGGATATCAAGTAGATTCACTCGAAAGTTGTCAAGTATGCAACGAACATCTACAAATCACAATGATTCATAGATAGAGAGGTAGTGTGGGAAAGTGAGAGACGCAGACAGATCAATGAAACTTGAAAGATCATAATAAATTATTCATTTTTTGAGCTACTTGCTAAATTATTAATAGAAACGAGATCTGATTGGTGTTTACGTGGTGAGACCCAAAATGGAACATGCACCTTTAAAGTATATGTCTGCGTCTCTTAAATTCCAATTCTATTTCAAGGAGGTTCCGGTTTTTCGAAGTCAACAAATTAAGGAAATAAGGTGACTTTGATAGCTCTTTTCTCGAAAAAACATGTTCTAGAGAAATGAGCACGTTTGAAGGAGATCGGAACTTTTTCGTGTTGAGATTTTTTGGAGTACGAGTTTGAAGGAACTGAAGCTAAACCTATAATTGTGTTGATTACCTTATCAATGTATCAATCATGTTGTCGAGTACATTATCCACAAATATAGTATATCAGCAAGCTATAATAATAATTGTTTGTTTGTTGTTTCGAGTGGAAGATGGAATATAACACCGAGACGAAACACACGTGAATTATAATAATGAGGTGTAGTATATGCTGGATGGATAGGAAGGAGGAGGAGCAGGAGAAGAACGATGGCTATCTCTTCAAAAACCCGACGAGGGATGAAATGTGGGCGGGGCGTATGCACACGGAGTCAGAGGATGGAATCAAGAGAAACATGCAGGCACATGTGGAATTTCAATGACCATTCGAATAAATTGCAAAAAACAGCATATATAGAAGTTCATAGCAATATTTACATGGATGATGGATTCCGAGCAACGGAGCAACTTGTGCCACGTCATTCGGTATGTGTGACGTCGATTGGAGAGAACTTGACACGTTTTGAGATGGATGCACGGAGGAGAAAGAAGTTGCAAAAAAAAGATGATGATGATCTTTGGGTTGGAAACATTGTGAGCCACATATGCTAGAGGGAGGCCACTTTTTCATTATTATTTCCATCATATTGGAAACCTTCATCATCATAATAATAACTTTTTATGACACCACATAAAAATGCACTTTTCGATCAAAATTATGAGGGGCTCATTGCGTTTGAAACGGAATTGCTATGAAAACGAAGATATGATGGGAAATCAGCTTATCAGTTATGCGTTATCAGTAGATCCGATACAGAGGGTTAAGATGAGATAAAGGATGGAAATAGAGTCAATCTGGTGGTGAAGTGTGTCACCAAATACGCCATAGAGCTGCGCTTTGATAGGATGACACATAGGTCGAATAGTGCCTGGAAGCGGGGAGGGGGGGGGGGGCGGTCTCAGCAAAAACCAAGCAATTTCATGAAACATTACTATACACATCTTGTTCAGCATGTGCAGCAACCTGCCGCAAAATTTTTTCAGGTCCGTACATGACCGGGTTCCTGAGTTACAGATACACCGTAATATGAAGAGTTTCTCTTGGAAAATCGATCGTTTTGTGTAGTTAGAGCCATAACTCAGGAACCCGGTCATGTACGGACCTGAAAAAATTTTGCGGCTAGTTTCTGCACAGACCTAACAAGATGTGTATAGTGGTTTTTCATGAAATTGCTTGGTCTTTGCTGAGACCCCCTCCTAGTATTCTGCAGGACTATTCGACCTATGGGATGACAGCAAGCTACCGTAATCTACCGTAGTACTCCGATGTCATACAATTATCACTAAATGAATAAAACACAGTAATAAAAATTTGATGAAGTGCAGTAATACTGATGAAAAAAGTACAACAATCCAAATAGACGAAGTACAGTAATCCAAATGAATACAGTAACCCAGCGAAAGAGACTACAGTAATCAAAATGAATAAAGCACAGTATCCCGAATGAATAAGCTACAGCAATCCAAGATTAAAGTACAGTAGTCCTTGTGACACCCTCACATAACAAACTAGACTCGAATCAAAAATAGCTGCAAACATGCTTAATCTCTCGCTCATTAATCAAAGTTCTATCATTCTAACATCATATATATCCGTTCTCATCTTGATATATTCCATTCATCACGGACTTATCAAATGACGCAATATCTACACTTACCTATATTTTCGATCATTCGTTTCAGACAATAAATATCGCATTTTTCGAATAGAAATGAATTGTTATTGTCACTCCTTCTCCTTCTTTCATAAATAAATTTCCCTTTTCCTAACTCATTCATAATCGTTTTCATTCATTTTTTCAATCAACAAACTTGCCTTGCCAACTGTTGTGCCCATTTCCATTCTTCTTTTTCGTGGTAAGACCCGCCTTCCTCACTACTTCCAGATGTTGATGCCTTTCGGAAACGCATGATGGTAGATCAAAAAAGTATAAGAATAATAGATGGAAACAATTGTATGTGATGGAAGAAGAAGAGCATCGAGTTTCAAAAATCTTCTTCGGTTTTGTTGCTCCTTGTGCCCCTGTGTCTCTTCCACCTTGACAGCTGCTCGAAGTGAGCCCTGATTCCAATTCCATGCGGCTCTTTTTTCGTGTTGTTTCTTGGCTCACTTATCATCTGCGTCTATTAGATGGATACGACAAAACACTCATTCATTGATTCATCGCCCCCGAAACGAGGCCGTCCTTTTCAAGTCGACCCAATGGATCACACAATGGATTGAGAGAGAATGAGAGAGGAAGTGATTAGATATGTGATAAAGATGATAAAGCTACGTTTGATACTCAGCCAATCAATCAATGGATACTAACCTGTTATCATACGGTACAGCCGATCGACTGAATCGAAACATGACCAACAAATGGGGGCGAATGTCACATCAAGATGGCTTCATCAAAAACTCTATAAAAATATGTTATGTTGAATGAATTGAAATTCAAGACTTGTCATCATATTTACACACGTGGAACACGAAACGTCGAAAAAATGAGAAGAAAACGGAAGAAGATTGAACGATATTTGAGTGAATAGGTTTAGCCGAGTGAAACTGAATGTGTTCGAGAATGACAATATATAGATGATATTTGGATATAGGGAAATGAGATGGGAAACGAATATCAAATGAGTATTGCGTGTGTATCATTCGACGAAGGAATTTCATCAACAACCAAAAAACAAGAGGGTCTCACAACGAAAAACATGTTGAGATTACGGTCGATATATGCACCATGTCATATCAGATTATCTGATACACTCTTGTTTTTGAGGAAAATAGATTTATATATATACAGAATAACATATTATTATTCTGACTGAACCTAACAAAAAACTGAAAATGTTAGAAAGTCGAATGTTTTTTGAAAAACACCAAAAAAGAGCAAATAAATAATAATTGTTTGAGGAAATTGACGAAAAAATAAAGAAGAACGAAGAAAAAAAACAACAGGAAAATATCAATTTTTGGGTGGTCGACTTTATTATAGTTGGTGAGAAATAGGGGAAGAAGGAGAGATGGATGGAGGAAGGAATAGGATGGAGAAGGAGAAGGAATAGATGGAGGACACTCATTGTGTATGTTAGCTCACATTTGCATAACATTAATCCAATTACCGGAGGAGCAATATTTCGAGAACAAAAAAGAGTCGAGTCAAGTTCATATGATGCTCCTTTAAGTGCATACAGTAATCTATGAGCATATCATATTCCGAGGAAAAGATGGAAAAAGATGGATGGAAAATGAACAAAAGTCCAAACGACTCCATTTTTAATGCGTTTTTGTCTTGGATCACCTTGGTGAAATATTCATATTTATATATAATATTAATGGGATTTTTATTAGGTTTAGAAGGAAAAGAAGAAGATGTATACGCGTATAAAAAAGAACAATTGGCATTGGTTTCAATAAATATCATCCGATCATCTATCTAGTTTGCTTTCTTTGCCGCCTTCTTTTCAGCTTTTACAGCTTTTGATGACTTTTTCGGTGCGGTTGTTGATGCGAAATGGGAACCGGCAATCCAACCGAAAATCGGGCAGAACTGAAAATAATGATAAAGATATGATAAGTAATAAGATATATATACCCAATAGAGAAGAACAAATGATTGATTGTCGATTCCTTGGCAACCATACAAACGGGCAGTTGCGACGATTGGATTCAATCCGGGGACACCGACTACGTAGAGGGCTGAAAAAAAAGATAAGATGATAAGATATAGGGAGGTGATAAACTGATAAAACATTGGAAATATCAGGTAGTTTTTTCATCGATCATAATATCAAATATTTTTACGATCCATTCTCCCCGTTTTGATCCATAAAAACATACCAAGTGTCAAATAAAGGGAAATTGCGAATGGAATGAGTTTGGCAAGGGATGGACGGGCAGCAAGATATGCGATGACAAGGCGGACAATGAATGCTCCGGTGATTTCGAAGGCGATGACTACACCGGCTGATTGCTGCAATTATTACGGGTTTTGATAAAGACCACTCGGGTTCAAAAGAGTTGTGCGTCTTTAAACCGTGGTATACGGTTCTAAAGGCGCATTACTCAAAACTATTCTCGCCTCGATGACTTTCGAGCTCGATTCACGTGTAAATAACTAACCTTATATTGAAGAATACAATCAGTATTCAATGCGTTCTCCAAATGTGCCTGTGAATAGTTTGCAGTCCAATTCCAGATTGTATACGCACATTTTGAAGCAAAGGATGCACCGATGAGTTGGGCGGTGAGGATGGCAAGGAATTTGGATGAACTGAAATATAGGATTAGGAAGGAATGGAAGGAATGAGAGGGATTACGAGATATGATTGTAGTAGTATTGTTCGATGACAGGGGCACAATTGGTGAATGCGCCACGATTGAATGCCATACCAGCAGCCAATAACAAACCAACAACAATGAATATTCCACTCAATCCATAGTTTTTGGCAATTATTCCATTCTCATATACACATGTACACATTTGAATTGTACCGATCAACTCGATCAGGAATACTTGAGTATTTCCATTTCTTGGTGCATATTTGGCAACCAGCTATAATATTATATAATGAATACATATCAAATATAGTAATACAAACCACTCTAGCAATCTGACCAACTGTAAATACAAATGTGAAATATGCCAATGCAGAATATAATGGAAATAGATTTGTATTTGATAGAGTGTCCATTCTATAAATATGTAGATTGTTTCAAATGGAAGGAAAAAAAGGCAACTGAATGGAAGAAAATGCGATGGAATGGGGGGAGGGAAGGAAATAGTGTGAAGATTGGAGAGGGGGAAAAGAAAGAGAGAGTGGTTGTATTGGTACACGTCACTCACCGGCAAACACTACAATAATATGTTACTATCTTACGATGGAAGAAGAACAATGAGGGTTGTATTTGAAACTGAACATTAGATTGATAGATCGGTGACAACACAATTATCAGTTATGATAACACATTATTTGCAGTTTGGGATTGATAATGCGCCTTTAAAGATGGATTGTGCACGGTATTTTCAATACGCATGTTTCTTTTTGAGTCTAATAAAACATAAAAATTAGACAAAAAGTGACAAAAACGACAAAAACATTGACAACCATGCTCGTAGGAGATAAACCTATTTTAGAGTCCTAGGTCACGTTCATAGATTTAACTTGAAAAAAATCGGCCAATAATTAATGTTTTGGTGGAAAAATATAATCAGAAGATTGATAATGGGTGTGAAAATGGGAGTGGTATAGCTACAATATGTTGATTATTATAGTGTTTTCACGGTCTGTCATCACATGTTGATATCTTCCAATTATAGTTTCAAATATTGTATATATCACTAGGAAGGAAATAAAACTCGAAACTCAAATGGATTCTCCATTCGAAGCATAGAAAATCCGGAAATTGGTATTTTCCATAAACATTTTTCCACAACAAGAACCAGGAAATTGTATTCATTCAGATTCTTTGTGCTCTATAAAGAAACTAAAATGCTGAAAATAAAAAACTCTGATATTTAAAAAAAATCATCAGTTGGTACCGTTTTCATAGAGAATGGAAAATGCGTTCCATTGCAAACAGAAGCAATGGCATATCAATTCCCGATTCAGATCCAGAAGTTTTCAAATCACAATGGGATAACAATGTTAGCTGATAATGGAAATACTTCTGTGTTTGGATGAAAATATGGTCTCCATTAATTCTTTTTTCGTTCACCTGTGTTTTCATCAAACCTAAGATAAAAGGCTCCAAATTTCTTGCATATTTGAGCTGACAAGAACCATTTCCGCTAGATCAGTAATATTATCATCGTATATACTATTTTCAGATTCAGAGTATCGTAATCGTTTGATTGAATATCTGATATTCATCATTTTCCGATTCCAAGTACACCTTCTCTCCTCATTCCCCTCCCAACCCCCCGTTCATTCCCCTTCCTTCATGTCTACGCACATTGGTCTCATTTGCCGACGAGCGTTGTGGCGCAGTCGGGTAAACAAGTGACGCGCGTCTCTCGCCTCGCTGGTTCGACCCCCATGCAGTGCTGACGATGATCGAAATCCTAGAGTCTCTGAACCATTTCGTGTTTGTACAAACAATGCTCTTAGCTGAAGTCAGTTTTTGCTAAAACTTGGTTTCATCATCTGAAGAAATTGTGTGGTTTACAAAACGCAAAGAGATATAGTCTAAAAATAAAATGATAAGTGATGATTGTTGTGCTAGGCAGATGTGATGTGTGCAGAATCTGCGTGTGTTGAAGAAAGAGAAGAAGAAGAAGAAAACAAGCTTATTGAAGAAGAAGATATTCCGCATTTTTTGCCAACTAACACCAAATGTCATGTGTCGACTTCTGTACCTCTAAACAATCTGCGTCTCCTGATAAGTTCACTCTCTCCTCCAGATGCCAGGAAAAACCCGCCTTGTGTGCCATTTAGACACACAGAATCCGCCGTCGAATGCTGCTTCTTCATCGTGTTTTTCTCCAACTTTTTTGCCGCCACAAATTCGACAAAAAACACATCTTGAATTGAATATGTTTTTATGTTTCTTATCCTCGTTTTCTTTTCTCTTCTCAATTTCACATAAATAACATATGTAACTTGGAATCTGGTTACTTTCAACCTCTTTTCTTCTTCTTTTCATCTTCTTTTTCATTTCGTATTCATCAAATGGCTCTGTTAGTTTCCTCCATTTTCCCTATAATTTTTCCATTTTTTGCAGCCATTTAAGAATGACATACGAGACAATTTCGGTTCGTATGAACCGTTCTGATCGTAATATTCGATGGGGTTTCACTGTTCGACAACAAGCCGATGGACTCATTATCGATCGAGTAAGTACTTCTTTTGCACTTTGTTCGTTTGTTTTCTTCATATATTTCCACAGTATCCAATTTCTTCTTTTTTCTCTCGTTTTTTGCTACCTCAACTTCTTCTATCCACCCACGCGTTCATTAGATAACGAACAAATGAAAGAGAGCAAAAAGCAACGAAAAGATTTGATATATGTTGTTGTGTTCAGGTTGAAGTTGATTCGTTATCAGACAAGGCTGGTGTAAAACACAGTGATAAGGTTGAACAGGTGAGGAGGATAGGAAAACAAACTGAAAGGGGAAGAAGGAATTATAGATCAATGGAAGAGCAACGAGAGGATTGGATGCTGCAACTGCGAATCGATTGATTGATGACTCATTCAATGAGGTTAGACTCTCATTGCAAAGGTATTCGGGTCTCGAGTGGAAGAGGTATACTGTAGTTGTAGATTCGTAACATCACACACTTGTCTGCCATGGACATTGAACGAGAAAGACAACAAAATGGTTGTCGAGGAGATGAAGCCGGGATTCGGAGGTGGATTCGGATCGGGGACAACACACTTCAATAATGTATGTATCTATATGATATCAATTGATAATCAACTGATATGATTACAGACTGCTCATGGATTTGGTGGAAATTCAACAACAAACAATCATAGACAACAACAAAGGTGGGAAGATTCAATCGGGTTTTGATATGAATATAGGCAAATGATATAATAGGCATGACAATTGTAATATAGATAATGAACTTTTTGAATTAGTTTTGTGTTTGGTGCATGGTGTGAAAAAAAGATAGAGAAGAGGAACAAGATTGGGTGGATTGTTACAACATTCGGATATATGGGCGATGATTTATAACCGGATGTCAGTGTGTAATGTCACTTGTGGTGTAAGGAATTGGGTCTCGGACGGAAATGACACGGAAGTACAGTACTACTGTGTTTTATAATCAATGATATCATACCAATCATATCACTCTTACAGCAGCACATTCCACTCCTCATCATCCGCCCAAAACCATCATGGCTCCTCATTCGGAACACACAATATTCCGATCAACACCCAATCATCCCGTGCACCATTCACCACCAATAACAACATATCATCCACCACCAACTACATCAGTCCATCTAACAACAATTACAATTCCACACCAACAGCATTCAACAGTGGATATGGTGGCAAACAAAATGGACATATTGCACCACCAGCCACCTACAGCTACAACAATGGTGCAACTACTCAGAACTACGGTACTGGTGCGGGTGGTACACCATTGAATCAGATGACATTCATCAACACTACACCATTGTCACATGGTCCACCATCCGGTTTGTCGCCAAGTCGATTGTTGTATCATTCACCATCGGGTAGAAGTCGGAATGAGTTGTCGCCTGGTGCATCGGTACACCATTTACAATACAATTCCCCAATGAACTTGTATTCGTCGGAGGCGACTGCCGAACAATTGTATCAACAAACTGGACAAACACCACAGTAAGCTGATTAGGGTAGATACAGTAATCAAGTATACATTACAGGGGACCAGTACCACACGACAAAACACCGGCTTATCTAACATCCGAGACGAAGCGATTGATCGAGGAAGAAGCGCGGGGACGTAACTCACGTGGCAAATCGCCATCGAGTCAGTCGTCGTGTTTCAAGAGAATTTCACATGCTGTTGGAGCTGATAATTGATAACATCAATACACATATTTTATTTTTCTGATGCTTCGCTAGTCATTTTATATTTCACAGTTCAACTCTTTCTTTTTCTATCCAAATGTGCCTCGTTTTTGTGACTTTGTGTCTTTGCAAATAAATAAATGAAAATGTATAAAATGATGGGAGACAGACTGACAAAAAAGTTGAAAATATGATTGTTATATTGTTATCAGTATGCATTGGAGTAGTCAGGTAGTTTTTATTGTTGTCATATTTATCCATATTGTTATCAGTTATTATCTATGGATATGGACATATTGGAAGAGAAGAGGGATACCTGGACCAAGAGGTTTGCCGATATTCGGAAGTTGTAATCAAATGCAGGATCATTATTATCCACCATGGTTACAGATTAGAGACTGGACTAGAGTATATAGAACATGCGTGATATATAATGATAGACAAATTCAGGTTTACGGCTCAGTGTATGGAATAACAGAAGGACTACAGAAGACATTGGTTATCAGTGATACTGATTTGATCAATGAAGTATTTGTGAAACAATTTGATAATTTCTACGGAAGAAAATTGAATCCATTACATGGTGATCCGGAGACTGAAAAGGTTACCAATGTATTCGGAGCACAAGGATTCAGATGGAAGAGGCTTAGGACTATATCATCACCAACATTCTCGAGCAATAGTTTGAGAAAGATACACGCAACTGTGGAAGAATGTGCGTTGGAGCTTATCAGGCATATCGAGAATAACAATGATAAGGATATTGATATGCTGATATACTATCAAGAATATACACTAGATGTGATTGCTAGGATTGCAATGGGACAAGTGGAATCAAAACAGTTCTGTAATCCATTTTTGGATGATGTCAAAAATGTGAGTCAAATCGAGAAGCTGTTATCATGAAATGAACCGGTTACTACAGATATTTGGCTCGAACCGAAAAAAGATAATGATGCTTGGAAATATTTCACCATTTGTTGCTCGAAGTCTCAGAAAACTGATGATAAAGTACGCTGCTGTTGAGAAAACACCTGGAAATGGAATAATGAGGGAAGTGACTACGGTAGTTATGAGAAGGATGAAACAGAGGGAAGAGGATGAGAAGAAGGGAATTGAGCAAGGGGAACCGGCTGATTTCATTGATTTATTCTTGGATGCACGGGCTGATGTTGATATGTTGGAGGAGGAACACAATGAAGAATTCACAAAACAGAATATCAAGGTGATAAGATTATTTTCATATTGTTATCAATTATCAGTTATTCAGGTGAATCGACAACTGACTGTTGATGAGATTGTGGCTCAATGTTTCGTGTTTTTGATTGCTGGATTCGATACAACTGCATTATCACTATCATATACTACATATTTATTGGCAACACATCCGAATATTATGAAGAAAGTACAAGAGGAAATTGATAGAGAATGCCCTGATCCAGTATGTTATCAGTGATAATGATATCATATCAGTCAAATAATTTCAGAGTATATCATTTGATCAGTTATCCAGATTGAAATATATGAGTTGTGTTATCAAGGAGACATTGAGAATGTATCCATTAGCAGCACCAGCTGCTGCAAGGAAATGTATGAAAAATGCAAGAATCGGAACCATAAAAGTGGAAAAAGGTGTGAATGTACTGGCTGATACATGGACATTACATTATGATAAGAAGATATGGGGAGAGGATGCGGATGAATTCAAGCCGGAGAGGTAAGGGAATAATATGGATATATGTTATCATATCAGTGATATCAGATGGAATAATATAGATGATAATAGTGTAAAATCAAGTAGTTATCTGCCATTTGGATTGGGACCCCGTCAATGTATTGGAATGAGATTGGCATATATGGAGGAGAAACTACTACTATCACATATTCTAAGGAAATATACATTTGAGACAACTCATAATACACAGATACCATTGAAATTGATTGGTAGAGCTACAACTCAACCAGAGAGTGTTGTACTGAAGCTAAACCTAAGATATTGATGTGAATATGTTTCGTAACAATGTGCCCATAAAAGTTTGATCTTTTGATATACTTTCTGTTGTTTGCATACTGAATATTCACAAAGTATTTCGCAATACGTATCCACCTAACTACCTCCATTCATTTTTTCTCCAACTCAGCTGTAAATATAATTATTCACTAAAAAATTCTTTGATGATTCAATGATAACTAAAGTGATGATGAATTATTGATAACGAAAAAAAGAACAAACATCATACTGATAACAATTGATTACTATTTATTCTTTTGCATCAGTTGTCGGTCACTTCGTACTCGAGTATGGCTTTTATTCTACTACTATTTTCACTCACTGTTTTTGGAGTTATAAGGTAGATATATATCATTATCATTTATCACTATTATATTGATACAGTTACTACATTTGGTCATGGCTATATTGGAGGATACGTGGAATACCAGGACCAATGGGTTATCCATTCTATGGAAGTTTCGACGAAACATTGAGTAATGACTATCCACCATATCTGAAAATGAGGGATTGGACGGAGAAATATGGAAGAGTATATGGATATACGGAGGGAGTTGAGAAGACATTGGTGATTAGTGATCCGGATATGGTGAATGAACTGTTGGTCAAACAATATGATAACTTTTATGGACGGAAGGTAGGGGAGGACATATTATAGGTTTAAGGATACTGTTACAGCTACCAGCATTCTTTGGTAATCCGGAAAAGGAGAAGCGGATCAATCTGTTCCAAGCACAAGGACATCGATGGAAGAGGCTTAGGTCCATCTCATCCCCAACATTCTCGAATAATAGTTTGAGAAAAGTGAAGGATACTGTAGAAGATTGTGCATTGGAGTTGTTGAGACATATCGAGGATAAGATGGCTGATAGTATTGATATGCTGGAATTCTATCAGGAATATACATTTGATGTGATTGCTAGAATTGCAATGGGACAGTATGAGTCACAAATGTTCAATAATCCGAATGTTGAGATATTCAAAGCTGTAAGTGTCCAAAGGCATTCAC
The DNA here is from genome assembly GCA_963573275.1 of Caenorhabditis uteleia. Classification (NCBI taxonomy): domain Eukaryota; kingdom Metazoa; phylum Nematoda; class Chromadorea; order Rhabditida; family Rhabditidae; genus Caenorhabditis; species Caenorhabditis uteleia. The sequence goes on from OY752134.1 coordinate 6,592,304, forward strand.
TGTTAGATAAGTTATTTCAGATTCTCAATGATAAACGAAGGTTTCCATTCGTATTATGTGGCATCTCCCCATATGCCGCTCAATCACTTCGAGCAATTATGATGAAGTTCCCATCATTGATGAAATCACCATTTATTCGAGTATTGCAATTGATAACTGCGGCTGTCACGAAAAGAGTGAAACAAAGGGAAGAGGATGAGAAGAAGGGAATTGAGCAAGGGGAACCGGCTGATTTCATTGATTTATTCTTGGATGCACGGGCTGATGTTGATATACTGAAGGATACCAATTCACAGTTTAGTCAATCTGAATCAAAGGTTGATCGAAAACTAACAGTCGATGAAATAGTCGGGCAATGCATTCTGTTCCTGGTTGCTGGATTCGACACAACTGCCTTGTCCCTGTCTTACACCACATTTCTACTTGCCACCAATCCCCGGACAATGAAGAAATTACAGGAGGAAATTGATAAAGAGTGTCCTGATCCAGTATGTTATCAATGACATTGATAACATATCAGTTAACTATTTCAGAGTATATCATTCGATCAGCTATCTAAATTGAAATATATGGATTGTGTTGTGAAAGAGACACTGAGAATGTATCCACTTGGAACTATGTATACCGTATTTCAAATATTTATTTTAAAAAAATCTAATTTTTCAGTGCAAACTCTCGAAGGTGTATCAATAGCACAAAACTAGGAAACTACGAAATAGAGAAGGGTGTAGGAGTACAAGTAGATACATGGACATTACATTACGATAAGAAGATATGGGGAGAGGATGCGGATGAATTTAGACCGGAAAGGTAAGGGAATTAGATGGATATGGACTATAGTAAATGTATATCAGGTGGGAATCAGGAGGATGTGATGAACAAATGAGTAAGGGAGCATATCTACCATTTGGATTGGGACCCCGTCAATGTATTGGAATGAGATTGGCATATATGGAGGAGAAACTACTACTATCACATATTCTAAGGAAATATACATTCAATGTGACTAAATATACTTGGGTTGATTTCAAATTGACTGGAAGGGGAACGACGTCTCCAGGAAAAGTCACTGTTAGAGTCAACGCAAGATAAATAATTATTGTTTTTCTTTGTATAAAATAAACCATTTTTCTTGTTTTCTGTTCATTAAGATGTGAAACATCTAGACAATGTTAGAAACAAAATACTATGCTCAAAAAACGGCAAAGTAAAAGTGAGAGATATGATGTTAACAGTTACACAAGAATCGAATGCGCCTTTAAACCGTAGTCTAGAATATATTGGAAATCGGCATACTGTCTCAAAGGATCATAGCAAAAACCAGCTCTTCCATTCGAGGTCCTAAGGCTCGTAAACCTAGCCGACAGGTGATTTGTTTGAAACCCATAGTATAAGTTGATCCATTGATCTACCGAACATTTGACAGTCTCCAATTTCAAAGTGCAATGAACCAACTGAACAACTATGATGAAATAATAACAAATCACAAGGCATTTCTCATTTCCTATGATGCAAATCTACATCTGGTCAACAATTGGATCGACCGAAAAACACAAATCAAAAAAGGTAGAGACCACGAAAAGCAATGTGGAACATGCGGGGACGCAGGTTGCTAGAGAAATTATATTTTTGTGACTCCCAATGGTTTCTGACGGGAGAAAGAGAGATAAGAAAGAGAGTAAACATGTATGTGAGGGGTATAAAAAGGAAAGGAAACAGTAGAGTATAGCCAATTATGACTATCATTTACTACACTATTGTCACTTTTCTTGTTGGGATTATCAGGTATTCAATATATCTATTATCATATTATCATATCAATTATAGCTTACATCTGTGGGTATGGGCATACTGGAAACGAAGAGGAATGAAAGGACCAATCGGTATTCCATTCTTTGGTAGTTTACTTGAAATGACCAGCCATACTACTCCACCGTTTTTACAAGTTAGAGAATGGACAAAAGTAGGATACTGTTATATAATAAGGTGGACAAAGTGGATTTCAGGTTTATGGACCAGTATTTGGAATCACAGAAGGACTACAGACAACATTAGTTATCAGTGATACGGAGCTAATCAATGAAGTATTCATCAAACAATATGATAACTTTTATGGAAGAAAAGTAAGTGATAATATCTGATAGGATTATCAATGTTAATATTACAGTTGAATCCAATTCAAGGTAACCCGGAGACAGACAAAAGAGTCAATTTGTTCAGTTCACAAGGTCATCGATGGAAGAGACTTCGGGCCATCTCATCACCTACATTTTCGAATAATAGTTTGAGAAAGATACTAGTAACAGTTGAGGATAGTGCATTGGAATTGTTACGACATATTGAGAAAGGAACAAGTAATGGAGAATCAATTGAAATGTTGGATTATTATCAAGAGTTTACAATGGATGTGATTGGTAGAATTGCAATGGGACAGACTGACTCACAAATGTTTGCTAATCCTATGCTCCCACATGTCAAAGCGGTATAATATCATGATATACTCATTCATCAATTGATCCATCTTCAGATATTTGGCGAAGGTCGTAGAGGTCTATTCATATTTGGTGCCATTTTCCCAGTCATGTCTCAACTTCTTCGAGCATTCATTTTCAAGTTCCCATATCTTGGTGGATCACCAATTGTGCCAATATTCCAAGGAATATCAGAAGCTGTGACAAAACGGATGAAGCAGAGGGAAGAGGATGAAAAGAATGGAATTGAACAAGGGGAACCGGCTGATTTCATTGATTTATTCTTGGATGCACGGGCTGATGTTGATCTGGATGCGGAGAGAAGCGAGGATTTCAGTAAGGCTGGATCGAAAGTCAATCGACAATTGACTGTGAATGAGATCATCGGACAATGTGCTGTGTTCTTGATTGCTGGATTTGACACAACTGCATTATCACTATCATATTCGTCTTATCTTTTGGCAACTCATCCAGAAGTGATGAAGAAGTTGCAAGAGGAAATTGATAGAGAGTGTCCTGATCCAGTATGTTATCAATGATAAGAATATCAAATCATTAATACATTTTCAGAGCATCTCCTTCGACCAGCTATCGAAGTTGAAGTACCTCGATTGTATCATCAAAGAGACATTGAGAATGTATCCACTTGGAGCAATGTAAGTAATCTTCTAGAGTTCTTGAGCAATATTCTCCTTGTAGGGCTGTTTCACGAAGATGTATGCGTTCGACCAAATTGGGTGATTTGAAGATAGAAGTCGGTACAAATATTCTAGCTGATTCATGGACTGTACATTATGATAAGAAGATATGGGGAGAGGATGCGGAGGAGTTTAGACCGGAGAGGTATGATATGATAAAAGATATCACTTATCAATATTGTTATCAGATGGGAGCACGGTGAAGAGCAATTCTTCAAGAATGGTTACGTACCATTCGGTAATGGACCACGTCAATGTATTGGAATGAGATTGGCATATATGGAGGAGAAACTACTACTATCACATATTCTAAGGAAATATTCATTTGAGACAACAAAACAGACTGATATTCCATTGAAGTTGTATGGAAGAGCAACAACTCAACCGAGAAGTGTCAAATTGAACTTGAAACAAAGATATTAAATACGGGTGTTTTCTTTTCAATAAATATATTTTTTCGTGTCTTTTTTGTTTACTCAATGAACATAAACTACGAAAACCAAAGTAGAGAGAGATAAGGGAGTAGGTATAAAAGACGACGGACAGACGACACTCTATTCCGATAACAATGTTCATTTTATTGATTACTGCTATTATTATTGGTGTTATAAGGTATTTTAGTTGTTATATAGAACCAAATAAATATATTTATATAGCTATTATGTATGGTTATGGACATATTGGAAACGGCGTGGTGTACCCGGCCCACTGGGTCAATTATTTTCTGGTGTTATGGTTGATATGCTTGATGATCACAATCCACCACTTTTGAAGATTCGCGATTGGACAAAGGTACTATTTTCGATGATATTTATTTCCATACTAATATATTGTATTTCAGAAATATGGACGATATTATGGCATAACCGAGGGAACCCAACAAACTCTTGTTATCAGTGATCCGGCTCTTATCAATGAAGTGTTTATCAAACAGTATGATAACTTTTTTGGGCGGAAGGTTTTTTTTTGTTTAAAATGCTTATAAATGTAACTGTAATTCTAGTTGAATCCGGTACAAGGAGATCCGGAGACTGATGTTCGGGCTGATATGTTTTTTGCTCAAGGATTCAGATGGAAGAGATTACGAGCCATATCAGCACCAACATTCACGAGTAATAATCTGAGGAAAATGAGGGATACGGTAGAGGAATGTGCATTGGAATGTGTACGGTTGATCGAGAGGGATGGAGGGAATGAGAAGGATATTGATATCCTATTGTAAGTTAATGATACAAAGAACATTATCCAACTCTTTATTTCAGATATTTTCAAGAATACACATTCGATGTGATCGGCCGAATTGCAATGGGTCAACACGAATCACGTCAGTTCCAGAATCCATTGGTCGATGATGTCAAGGCAATATTCGGACCGAATCCGATCGGTTTATTTGTTGCTGCTGGTGTATTCCCCCTACTCGCAAAACTATTCATATTCCTCATTTGGAATTTCCCAATCTTTGGTGCCGGACCGGCGATAAACCTATTCAAAGTGATTAGAGAAGCAGTGACAGCACGGATAAAACAAAGGGAAGATGATAAGGAAAAGGGAATGGAACAAGGGGAACCGGCTGATTTCATTGATTTATTCTTGGATGCAAAGGCGGATGTGAAGCTGATACAGGAGGCAAATGATGACTTCAGTAAGACGAATTCATATGTGAGTTGATAACTAATAATATATCAGTTGATAAAATATTCAGACTAATCGACAACTGACTGTTGATGAAATAGTTGCTCAATGTTTCTTGTTCCTTGTTGCTGGATTTGATACAACTGCATTATCACTATCATACTCGTCTTATCTTTTGGCAACACATCCGAATATTATGAAGAAAGTACAAGAGGAAATTGATAGAGAATGTCCTGATCCAGTATGTTATCAGTGATTATGATATCATATCAGTAGCTATATTTCAGAGCCTAACTTATGATCAACTATCCAAATTGAAATATATGGATTGCGTTATCAAGGAGACATTGAGAATGTATCCACTTGGAGCATTGTAAGCAATTATCAATAATTTTTGTGCAAAAACATGTTTCAGTGCAAGTGCTCGAAAATGTCTGCGACCAACAAAACTGGGAAATATCGAGATTGAAGTTGGAACAAATGTACAAGCTGATCCATGGACATTACATTATGATAAGAAGATATGGGGAGAGGATGCACATGAATTTAGACCGGAAAGGTAAGGGAATAGTGATAAGGATGTTATCATATCAGTGTATATTAGATGGGAATCAGGAGGATGTGAAGAACAAATCAGTAAGGGTGGATATCTACCATTTGGATTGGGACCACGTCAATGTATTGGAATGAGATTGGCATATATGGAGGAGAAACTACTACTTTGTCAAATACTCAGGAAGTATACATTCAAAACAACACCGAAAACAAATATACCATTGAAGTTGATGGGTAGAGCAACAACTCATCCATCTGATGTGTTTTTGAAGTTATCACCTCGATATTAAACGACCTTCGATTATCAATAAACAATCACATTCTTATGAAATTTTGATGTTAGCTAATAATCACATTATTATGAAACCAAGAGAAGCCATACAGCAAAGACCAAGAAAAATGCACAACTAAGCATATTTTGTGCCTTGAATTGTGTCGAAAAAACTAGAGATAAGAGGGTGCAGATGGTTAGAGAATGTTTGTTGAACAGGTATAAATAGACGGAAAGTTAACATTTTGATCAGTGATATTGAGACAGAAAATGTCTATTATTTTACTATTTATTCCAACTCTACTGATAGGTATTATCAGTTATTATCTATGGATATGGACATATTGGAAGAGAAGAGGAATACCTGGACCAATGGGATATCCAGTTGTTGGAGTATTGAATGAAATGTTGGATCATAAGGTATCGCCGTATCTTGGATTGAGAGAATGGACGAAAGTGAGTTATGGAGGGCAGTTATGTAGAGAAAGATTGGTTTAGGTTTATGGGCCGGTATATGGAATAGTTGAAGGACTACAGAAGACACTTGTTATCAGTGATCCAGAACTTATCAATGAAGTGTTTGTGAAGCAGTTTGATAATTTCTACGGAAGGAAATTGAATGCAATCCAAGGAGATCCAGATAAAGGAAAACGAGTACATTTATTTGCATCACAAGGATATAGATGGAAACGACTTCGCACTATATCATCACCAACTTTTTCGAGTAACAGTTTGAGAAAGATACACGCAACTGTGGAAGAATGTTCGTTGGATATTCTCAGATATATTGAGAAGATTGATGGAGAATCGATTGATATGCTGACGTATGTTATCATTATCATTTATCATTTTTTACAAGTTATTGTTAGATTATATCAAGAATATACAATGGATGTGATCAGTCGAATTGCGATGGGACAGACCGAATCGAAAATGTTCAATAATCCGATGTTGCAGGCGGTTAGGGCGGTGAGTGGTATTATGAAAAATATGTATTTAGTTGTACTATATTGTAGATATTTGGTGGAACTAGAAAGAAGATATTCCTGGCTGCTGGTATTATTCCAAACTTTGGAGCAATGTTCCGTGCAATTACAATGAGATATCCATCAATTGGTGTGAGTCCGGGTGCAGTGATATTCAAAGTGATGGAGGATGCAATTGTGAAGAGGATGAAACAGAGGGAAGAGGATGAGAAGAAGGGAATTGAGATAGGGGAACCGGCTGATTTCATTGATTTATTCTTGGATGCACGGGCTGATGTTGATATGTTGGAGGAGGAACATAATGAAGAATTCACAAAACAGAATATCAAGGTGATCAGATTATTATCATATTTTTATCAATTAAGAGATGTTCAGGTTAATCGTCAACTGACTGTTGATGAGATAGTGGCACAGTGTTTCGTATTTTTGATAGCTGGATTCGATACAACTGCGTTATCATTATCATATACTACATATTTATTGGCAACACATCCGAATATTATGAAGAAGTTACAGGAGGAAATTGATAGAGAATGCCCTGATGAAGTAATACTTTCTCTTCTTGTCATATCAACCTGATTGTATTCAGAGTGTGTCATTCGATCAACTATCCAAACTGAAATATCTCGATGCAATTATCAAGGAAGCACTTCGACTATATCCACTTGCATCTGTGTAAGGATTCGGTTAATCAACAATTGAAATATGGGATATTTTCAGGGCAAACACCAGAAAATGTATGAGAAACACAACAGTGAATGGTATGGAAATCGAAGTTGGAACAAATATACAAGTAGATGCATGGACACTACATTATGATAAGAAGATATGGGGAGAGGATGCGGATGAATTTAGACCGGAGAGGTGAGGGACTCAGATGAATAATGTGAAATGATAGTTGTATTCAGATGGGAGTCTGGCGAGGAGAAGTTCTTCAAATCAGGTTATCTACCATTTGGATTGGGACCCCGTCAATGTATTGGAATGAGATTGGCATATATGGAGGAGAAACTACTACTATCACATATTCTCAGGAAATATACATTCAAGACGACACCAAAAACTGATATACCATTGAAGTTGTTAGGAAGAGCAACGACATCACCGGAAAGTGTAGTGCTACGATTGGAATCTAGATATTGAGAATAATTTATACTTGTATTGTATTTAATGAATTTATATTTATAGAAAGTAAGAAATGTCATCAAATTCTAGAATGAATAAGACAACTATATCAATACATTATATTACGAAGGAACAACTGAAATCATAAATAATGCACAAATCAAAAAATATGAGTGCAATGAGTTGGACATGAGTCACTATTTGTGATTTGTTGTCACAAAATGTGGTAAGGGTATATAAAGTAGCGAAAAAACAGGTAGAAGTGGGAAGATGCTCGTTATTTTACTAGTTATTCCAACTCTACTGATAGGTATTATCAGTTATTATCTATGGATATGGACATATTGGAAGAGAAGAGGAATACCTGGACCAATGGGATATCCTGTTGTTGGAGTATTAGATACGTTGTTGGATCATCACAATTCACCATGGCTTGCTCTCAGAGAATGGACAAAGGTTGGGTTGGTATACTTTAGCGAAAAGTAACTGATGGTTTAGGTTTATGGATCAGTGTATGGAATCACCGAAGGATATCAGAAGACACTTGTTATCAGTGATCCATCACTCATCAATGAAGTGTTTGTAAAACAGTTTGATAACTTCTACGGAAGGAAGTTGAATCCACTCCAAGGAGATCCGGATAAAGGAAAACGAGTACACTTGTTCGCATCACAGGGATTCAGGTGGAAGAGGATACGGACAATCGCTTCGCCTACATTCTCGAACAATAGTTTGAGAAAGATACATTCAACTGTGGAGGAATGTGCATTTGAAATACTTCGATATATTGAGAAACGTAATGGGGAACAGATGGAGATGTTGACGTAGGAGCTTCATTTTTGGTTCTTCATTTTTATAATTATTTTTCAGATTATATCAAGAGTATACAATGGACGTGATCAGTCGGATTGCGATGGGGCAAAATGAATCAATGATGTTTCGGAACCCATATATTGATGATATTCGATCTGTTAGTATATTCAAATCAATTTTTATCAGTTTTTTCTTCCAGATATTTGGAGGAAATGGCAAAGGATTATTCATGATTGCAGGGATCATTCCCCGTTTTGGGTTAATGTTTCGATCACTTCTGATGAAATACCCTGATATCATCAAGAGTCCAGTTGCCCTGATATTCCAAAATATGGAGGATGCGGTTAGGAAAAGGATGGAACAAAGGGAAGAGGATAAGAAGAATGGAATCGAGAAAGGAGAACCAGCTGATTTTATTGATTTATTCTTGGATGCACGGGCTGATGTTGATATGTTGGAGGAGGAACACAATGAAGAATTCACAAAACAGAATATCAAAGTGATTAGATTATTATCATATTGTTATCAGTTCGATTGTTTAGATCAACCGGCAGCTAACATTGGATGAAATTGTAGCACAATGTTTTGTTTTTGTTGCGGCTGGATTCGATACAACTGCCTTATCATTATCATATACTACATATTTATTGGCAACACATCCGAATATTATGAAAAAGTTACAGGAGGAAATCGATAGAGAGTGTCCTGATCCGGTATGTTATCAGTGATAATTATATCATATCAGTAAAATATTTCAGAGTATATCATTTGATCAACTATCCAAATTGAAATATTTGGATTGTGTAGTTAAAGAAGCACTTCGAGTGTATCCACTGGGTACGATGTATGTTTTATGACGGTTTTAAGATTGACTTATACGTTTATAGAGCAAACTCGAGAAAATGTATGAGGACAACAAAAGTGAAGGGGATAGAAATAGAAGAAGGAGTGAATGTACAGATTGATACATGGACATTACATTATGATAAGAAGATATGGGGAGAGGATGCAGATGAATTTAAACCGAAGAGGTAAGGGAATATTGATAAGGATGTTATCATATCAGTGATATCAGATGGGAGTCCGGAGAAGATAACAGTCACAAATCAGGCTACATAGCATTTGGATTGGGACCCCGTCAATGTATTGGAATGAGATTGACATATATGGAGGAGAAACTACTACTATCACATATTCTAAGGAAATATACATTTGAGACAACTCATAATACACAGATACCATTGAAATTGATTGGTAGAACAACGACATCACCTGAAAGTGTTATATTGAAACTCACAACAAGATACTAGTTTGATCTTTTATTTGCAAATAAAACACTTATTATCAACTGATTTGTTATCACTATCACAAACCAAATAATGTCAGTCCAACCCCCAAAAACAAATAGAAACAGTCGAATAATGTGTCGAACCGTCGAAAATAATCGCTTTTTGATGTCATATACACATATAAAAGGGTGGAAAATAGTGTTCGTTTATGATTTATTAACATGATTGTATTACTAGTTATTCCAACTATACTGATAGGTATTATCAGTTATTATCTATGGGTATGGACATATTGGAAGAGAAGAGGAATACCTGGACCAATAGGATATCCAGTAGTCGGATCATACTTTGATATTCTTGATCATTACTATCCACCACATAGGAAGATACAAGAATGGACACAGGTGACTAGGATTATTTGCTTTTGATATGATTTTTTTCAGAAATATGGTGGTATATATGGAATTACCGAAGGACTACAGAAGACACTGATAATCAGTGATCCAGTACTTGTACATGAAGTATTTGTGAAACAATTTGATAAGTTTTACGGAAGAAATGTACGATATTGTTCGTATTTCTCATTATAAATGTCTTTATTTCAGTTGAATCCATTACAAGGAAATCCGGAGAAAGACACAAATGTTCATATGTTTTTGGCACAGGGATTCAGATGGAAAAGACTACGAATGATATCTGCACCAACATTCTCGAATAATAATTTGAGAAAGATAAAAGATACTGTAGAAGATTGTGCATTGGAGTTGGTTGGTCATATTGATAGACAAACAGGGAAGGATGTTGATATACTCCAGTATTATCAGGAATATACATTTGATGTGATATCAAGGATTGCAATGGGACAATATGAGTCACGGATATTCAATAATCCAATGCTCCATGCTGCCAAATCTGTAAGATATCATTCCCACTTCCCTGATACAGATATATGTTCAGATATTCGACGGAAAACTTGACTCAACGTTCATGTTGTGTGGTATATTGCCATATTATGCAGATTTTATAAAATATATGGCAAAGTATAATAAGACTCCGAATCCAAGTGGAAAAATGTTGATTGAGTTGAAGAAACAGATAACAGAACGGATGAAACACAGGGAGGAGGATGAAAAGAATGGAATCGAACAGGGGGAACCGGCTGATTTCATTGATTTATTCTTGGATGCACGGGCTGATGTTGATATGTTGGAGGAGGAACACAATGAAGAATTCACAAAACAGAATATCAAGGTGATTAGATTATTATTATATTGTTATCAGTTATCAGTTATTCAGGTGAATCGACAACTAACTGTTGATGAGATTGTGGCACAATGTTTTTTGTTTTTATTAGCTGGATTTGACACAACTGCCGTATCATTGTCATTCACTTCATTTCTACTGGCAACAAATCCAGAAAAAATAAAAAAGTTACAGAAAGAAATTGATAGAGAATGTCCTGATCAAGTTGGTTTATTCGTAAGCTCCATCATCTAGTAACAATTTCAGATAATATCAACCGATCAACTATCCAAACTGAAATATCTCGATTGTGTTATCAAGGAGGCATTGAGAATGTATCCGTTGGGATATAGGTTTATCGACGAAAATATTCAATATATACATGATAAGGATTTGCAGAGCAGTATCTCGAAAATGTATGAAAACAACACATATTGGGGAATATTTGGTAGAAAGAGGAGTAGGGATACAAGTGGATACATGGACATTACATTATGATAAGAAGATATGGGGAGAGGATGCGGGTGAGTTTAGACCGGAAAGGTATGGGAATAATGTGGATATATGTAATCATATCAGTGATATCAGATGGGATAATATGGATGATAACAGTATGAAATCGAGTAGTTATCTACCATTTGGGATGGGACCACGTCAATGTATTGGAATGAGATTGGCATATATGGAGGAGAAACTACTGCTATCACATATACTAAGGAAATATACATTTGAGACGACAAAAGATACATTTGACAAGTTTATATTAGTTGGTAAAGCAACAGTTTCTCCCGAACATGTGATGTTGAAATGTGTTCCTAGATAATAAATATATTTGTTTTCTATCGTGATGCAATCATCACAAGTCAAAAAAGATATCCAAAATGTGAGAAATAGTGGTTTGTGAGGTGGGGGAAAACAGTATTTTATGATTTGTGACAAGGAAGAGAAAGAGAGAAAAAGAGATAGAGGAGTATATAAACAGGGGCAATGAAGTTGAAATAGACATCAAACATGAGTATTCTATTCATTCTCATTCCTTCCATTATTATCGGTATTACTACATATTTCATTTGGATATGGACATATTGGAGAAGGAGGGGAATACCAGGACCAATGGGTATTCCATTCTTTGGAAACACGAATGAATTGATTGATCATAATAATCCGCCACATAAACAGATACAGAAATGGACACAGGTATAACAGGTATATTATGAACAGAAAGAGAAGTTGAATGTTTAGGAGTTCGGATCAGTGTATGGAATAACAGAAGGACTACAGAAGACATTGGTTATTAGTGATACTGATTTGATCAATGAAGTATTTGTGAAACAATTTGATAATTTCTATGGAAGGAAACTGAATCCACTTCAAGGAGATCCGGATAAGGACAAGAGGATTCATTTGTTCGCATCACAGGGATATAGATGGAAGAGGCTTAGAACTATATCATCACCAACATTCTCGAATAATAGTTTGAGAAAGATACATTCAACTGTTGAAGAATGTGCATTGGAATTGATGAGACATATCGAGCAGAAGACAGCTGGAGGGAAGGAAATTGATATGCTGTTATTCTACCAGGAATTCACATTCGATGTAATTGAGCGAATCGCAATGGGTCAAACCGAGTCACAAATGTTCAATAATCCATTTATTGAAGATGTCAAGGCGGTTAGTGTATCCAGTTGATTTGTTATCATTATCAATTTGTTTAGATCTTTGGTGATAGGTTAACAAATGTTATCAAATGGTCAACAGTATTTCCATTCTATGCGACGATATTCAAAGCATTGGCTAAACAATTCTCTGGAATTGTGAAGAGTCCGGCATTTGCGATATTCACGAGGTTGGAGAAGATTATAGAGAAACGGATGAAACAAAGGGAAGAGGATGAGAAGAATGGAATCGAGATAGGGGAACCGGCTGATTTCATTGATTTATTCTTGGATGCACGGGCTGATGTTGATATGTTGGAGGAGGAGAAAAGTCAATTTACAAAGATGAATATAAAAGTGGATAGACAACTGACAGTCGATGAGATTATTGGGCAATGCTTTGTATTCTTACTTGCTGGATTTGATACAACTGCCCTTACATTATCATATACAACATTCCTACTGGCAACAAATCCAAGAACTATGAAGAAAATGCAAGAGGAAATCGATAGGGAATGCCCTGACCCAGTATGTTATCAGTGATAATTATATCATATCATATATTCCTTTTTCAGAGTGTATCATTTGATCAGTTATTCAAGTTGAAATATTTGGAATGTGCAATGAAAGAAGCATTGAGAATGTATCCAATTGCACAAATGTAAGTAACTATTTGAGTCTGAAAATACAAAGTTGTGTTTATAGAGCAAACAATAGAAAATGTATGAAAGCGACAAAGATTGGAAAATATGAGATTGAAGAAGGAGTGAATGTACAGGCAGATTCATGGACATTACATTATGATAAGAAGATATGGGGAGAGGATGCGGATGAATTCAAGCCGGAAAGGTAAGGGAATAGTGATAAGGATGTTATCATATCAGTGTATATCAGATGGGAGCATGGTGATGAGCAATTCTATAAGAATGGATGGCTACCATTTGGATTGGGACCTCGTCAATGTATTGGAATGAGATTGGCATATATGGAGGAGAAACTACTGCTATCACATATTCTAAGGAAATATTCATTTGAGACAACTCATAATACACAGATTCCATTGAAATTGATTGGTAGATCAACAACTGGTCCAGAATCAGTTGTTGTTAAGCTTGTACCTAGATATTAGGTTGTATGTATATTTGGTTTTATGTGTTAATTTGATAACGTGTATCGTCACAAACTACTATTCTTTGAACTGATAAATACTTGTGTGATAAAATAATTGTTGCGGTTATCAATTAGACTACGAACAGATAGCAACAAACTTCCAAAAGGGAGAAATTGGACATTTTTCATGATATTGTAAAAAGATGAAGACAATTGATCAAAAACATTTATTGAATAATAATGATTGATTGGTTACTTTTGTGCCATATTATCCTTCTTCTTCAAATCCGGACGCATAATCACAAATGAACATTGCATTTTGTCGTCGACATTCATCACAGCCGCCGCATTCTCGAATTGTCCACAATAATTGGGAGCAGAGAATATGGTGACAAGCGATTTGTCACCGAAGAACTCATAACCATCCATGACAACTTGGTGAGCACGGACAACCAATTCAAGACTATGAAGTTTGAGGAATGCTTTGACTGCGTCGATACCAAATATACGGGCGGCACCACGTGGTGATTCAATGTATCCGGTTACTGATGCTTCTGGATCAGCCCATGTTAGATCGGCAATCACACCTATATCAGGGATATCACATGGACGCTCGATTTTGTCTAATTGTCTGAAATCAGCGAGTTATGATTACAAGGATAATATGGTGATCACCTTAAATCAACCAAATCCTCTGATATGCCACCATGCATACAAATGATCTTATTTGATATGACAGCACAGAATGGCATACAATAGAAGGCGAATTGGAAACATTCATAGAGTGTAACCGAGTATCGTTTCTTGCATTCCATAAAGAATCCGTATTGCATATTGACTGGTCGACTCTCATGATTACCACGTAATAATGATACCTTATCAGGGTATAATACTTGAAAACAGAATAATAGTGTGATGACTTCAATTGAGAATGGTCCTCGATCAACATAATCACCGAGAAATAGATATTTCTGTTCTGGTGGCCATCCATTCAATTCGAATAATGCCAATAAATCCTCAAATTGTCCGTGAATATCTCCACATATTTTGATTGGGACTTCCAACTGTAATCATATCATCTCTTATCAATATCACTCCTTATCATATCATACCTCTAGTTTCGCATTGTCCTTCCAGAATGTTTCCCTTGCTCGATAACACAATTCAATGAGTTCCTTCTCATGGAACAGTCTCTGACAATGTCCGGGTGTCCATCTCTTGTGTCGGTTAACCATATCAATAAGCCATGCTTCAATCTGATATGATATCATTTAGATAAGTCCTATCATATCACTGTGCTCACCTTTGCCCTTCGTTTTGGCCTACTTGGGTCTTGTACATCACCCATTATTTCGTTTCTTCCGTACCAAACGAATGAATTAGCAAACAATGGACGGAGCGATTTCTATCCGACACCATATTTTAGCCACGTCTTATACGTTTCACGTTTACGTTCGCGTAACTTTCATGCTTTTTTTTTGTTTTTTTGGGCAAGCGTAAGAGAATGATCATATCTAGGAATATACAACAGTAATCGAAAAACTGTCAACAGCAATCTTGCAGAGGAAGTTTTGATCTACATATTTTCAGTTGAGTTTTTGTATAGTTCTCCTAGATACCGAGATATTATCAGTCTTTGGCAATATTTGCAGGGCCGCTATATTCAAGGAAATACAGTATATCGAAAGTTGTTTTAAAGGCGCATATCGAAAACGACATTTTCTCCTCAAGGTACTGTAAATACTGGCAAAAGCTCGATCCGTATGGGACCTATAATAATAATAATGAATATCACCTATTCATAGAGTCAAAAAAAATGGAAAAAGACAATGAAATATAGTTCACAGTCCAGAAATATAATTAGAAAAACAAGTCAAATCCATCAAAAACAGAAAACAACCATGTATTTCTTCACTTGCTACATTGTGACTTTTTGTGACAATTAGAGAGTCATACGAGTGGAGGGTGACAGAGATAGAAATAATAGGGAGAAGGCGATTTGGGAGAGGGAGAAGGGTATATAAAGAAACACAAACAACTATTTTATTGAAAAATGTCTATTATTTTACTAGTTATTCCAACTCTACTGATAGGTATTATCAGTTATTATCTATGGATATGGACATATTGGAAGAGAAGAGGAATACCTGGACCGATGGGATATCCAGTTGTTGGAGTGACTAGAGAGATGAATGATCATTGGAATTCACCACATAAGTTGATGCAAAAATGGACACAGGTGAGGAATATGTTATCAGTTTGTCACTAGGTTATCAATTATAGGAATATGGGAAGATATATGGAATAACAGAAGGAGTATACAAGACACTTGTTATCAGTGATCCATCACTTATCAATGAAGTGTTCCTCGAGCAGTTTGATAATTTCTATGGGAGGAAGATTAATCCATTACAAGGAGATCCTGATAATGATAAGATGATATTCTTATTTGCATCACAGGGATACAGATGGAAGAGGCTACGATCAATATCATCACCTTCTTTCTCTAATAATAGTTTGAGAAAAGTGATGAATACTGTGGAGGAATGTGCATTGGATCTATTGAGACATATAGAAAAGAAGGAAGGAGAGGAGATTGATATGTTGGTATATTATCAAGAATATACAATGGATGTGATATCAAAGATAGCAATGGGACAGACTGAGTCACAAATGTTTAATACTCCATTTATTGCTGATGTTGATGCAATATTCGGACCAACTTATGCCACATCATTCATGATTGCTACTGTTATTCCATGGTTTGCCAAGTTGTTTAGTGTTATTACAAGGAATATGGCAAAGTATGTAAAGACACCTGGATTTGAGATATTGATGACGATGGATACGAATGTGAGGAAAAGGATGGAACAGAGGGAGGAGGATGAGAAGAATGGAATTGAGATAGGGGAACCGGCTGATTTCATTGATTTATTCTTGGATGCACGGGCTGATGTTGATATGTTGGAGGAGGATAATGATGATTTCAACAAAACTTGCAAGGTATATTTCGAAATAGTTGATTAAGTTGATTTTAGAAGAAGAAGTTGATTTGAAGGATAGGTTTAGGTTATGAGGCAACAAATGACAGTTGATGAGATTATTGGACAATGCTTCGTATTCATACTCGCTGGATTTGACACAACTGCACTATCACTATCATATTCTTCTTATCTTTTGGCAACACATCCGAATATTATGAAGAAGTTACAGGAGGAAATTGATAGAGAGTGTCCTGATCCAGTATGTTATCAGTGATAATTATATCATATCAGTAAATAATTTCAGAGTATATCATTTGATCAACTATCCAAACTGAAATATATGGATTGTGTTGTAAAGGAGACATTGAGAATGTATCCATTGGCTTCTGTGTAAGTCACAATAAATCAACATTTTCCAACAGTTTGTTTCAGAGCAAACACACGGAAATGTATGAGGAATGCCAAGATAGGAGGGATGGAAATAGAAGAAGGAACATATATACAAGTGGATACATGGACATTACATTATGATAAGAAGATATGGGGAGAAGATGCGGAGGAGTTTAGACCGGAAAGGTAAGGGATTAATATTGACGAGGATGTTATCATATCAGTGATATCAGATGGGACAATATGGATGATAATAGTGTGAAATCGAGTAGTTATCTACCATTTGGATTGGGACCCCGTCAATGTATTGGAATGAGATTGGCATATATGGAGGAGAAACTACTACTATCACATATTCTAAGGAAATATACATTCAAGACGACACCAAAAACTGATATACCGTTGAAGTTGATTGGCAGAACGACGACATCACCGGAAAGTGTTAAAATGATCTTGAAACCTAGATATTAGCAATCGTTCATTTTTGTGATATAAACTGTTTTCTCCCATTTTTTGTGTTATTTTGTGTCGAACAAACAGAGAACAGAAATATTTGAGAGTATAAATACACACAGGCTAGTTAAGAGAACAACCATTATTTGAAATCATGTCTATTATTTTACTAGTTATTCCGACTCTACTGATAGGTGTTATCAGTTATTATCTATGGATATGGACATATTGGAAGAGAAGAGGAATACCTGGACCAATCGGATTGCCATTTATAGGAAATGCGAGGGAAATGTTGAGTATGGGATACCCACCACCAGTTAGGATTAGAGATTGGACAAGAGTATCAGGATATATTATGTATTTATCAAATGAACATATTCAGGAATATGGACCAATATACGGTTTCACAGAAGGAACTCAGAAGACACTTGTTATCAGTGCTACGGAACTTATCAACGAAGTATTTGTGAAACAATTCGATAATTTCTATGGAAGGAAACTGAATGCATTACAAGGAGATTCGGATAAGGATATGAGAGCTCACCTTGTCACTGCTCGGGGAGCCAGATGGAAAAGGCTTAGAACTATATCATCACCAACATTCTCGAATAACAGTTTGAGGAAGATACTAGTAACAGTTGAGGAATCTGCATTGGAATTGATGAGACATATTGAGAATAACAAAGATAAGGATATTGATATGCTGAAGTAAGTAAATATGTATCAGGTGGAGTTGTTCGATTGATTTCAGATATTATCAAGAATATACATTTGATGTAATTGGCCGAGTTGCAATGGGTCAGAATGGATCAAAAATGTTCAATAATCCATTTATTGGGGATGTTAAAGATGTTTAAAATATCAATATTACAATATAATCAATACTTTATCACAGTTATTTGGTGAAAAAATGAGCAGATTAATGCTGATTTGTGGTATATTCCCATTCTATGCAACATTCATCCGATTTGTCATTATGAGATTCTCCCATGTTATCAAGAGTCCAATTGCGCTGATATTCCAAAATATGGAGGATGCGGTGAGGAAGAGGATGGAACAAAGGGAGGAGGATGGAAAGAAGGGAATTGAGATAGGGGAACCGGCTGATTTCATTGATTTATTCTTGGATGCACGGGCTGATGTTGATATGTTGGAGGAGCAAAACACTGATTTCAATAAACAGCGTGTCAAAGTAATATTTTGTCAGATGTCCTATGATATGCCTGATGTTTCCAGGTTGAACGTCAATTAACGGTCGATGAAATCATCGGACAGTTCTTCGTGTTTGTTGCAGCTGGATTCGATACAAGTGCATTATCATTGTCATATACTACATATTTATTGGCAACACATCCAAATATTATGAAGAAGTTACAGGAGGAAATTGATAGAGAATGTCCTGATCCAGTATGTTATCAGTGATAATTATATCATATCAGTAAATAATTTCAGAGTATGTCATTTGATCAACTATCCAAATTGAAATATATGGATTGTGTGCTCAAAGAAGCTCTTCGACTATATCCACTTGGAACAGTGTAAAACATACTGTGTTTTCGCTTGCGAATTGAAACTGTTTCAGTGCTAATTCTCGAAAGTGTATGAAAACTACTAAGCTAGGTGGTATAGAAGTGGAGGAAGGTGTGAATATACAAGTGGATGCATGGACATTACATTATGATAAGAAGATATAGGGAGTGGATGCGGATGAATTCAAGCCGGAGAGGTAGGTCAAAAAAGAAGCTCGATACTATATGGGAATGATTACAGATGGGAGTCGGATGATCAGCATCACAAATCAAGCTATATTGCATTTGGATTGGGACCACGCCAATGTATTGGAATGAGATTGGCATATATGGAGGAGAAACTACTACTATCACATATTCTAAGAAAATATTCATTCGAGACAACTCACTAGGGAACCTTTTTTCTCAACGTACTAACTTTGGAAAACCACCTACCTAGGGTGAAAGAGGATGTTTCCAAATGTTAAAAACATGTTTCAAAAGCTGCTTACGAGAACTCTGAAATAGTGAAATTTTTGTCTGAAAATTTCGAAAAAAAAATTTTTTGGCGCAAAACTGTACAAAAAGTGTGTAAAAAGATAGAAATGGACCTATTAGAAGTTTTTCTGATTTTTTCTGACGTTTGTTTCAGCTTTTGCGTCAAAAAAGTTGTTTCTGTAATTTTCAGCCAAAAATTTCACAATTTCAGATTTCTCGTAAGCAGCTTTTGAAACATGAATTTGATAGCCCAAAATATCCTCTTTCACCCTAGATAGGTGGTTTCCCAAAGTTTGGACCTATACTTAAGACGTTCCCTAGTCAGAATACACAGATACCATTGAAATTGATTGGTAGATCAACAACTGGTCCAGAATCAGTGATTGTTCGATTGATATCTCGATTCGAATAAATATTTCGTAATAATATGCCTAACAGAAACCACGGTGAAAAGTGAACAACGCGAAGTACAGCATCAACCTATCATATCAGTCAAATACAACTGATCGATGTTGTCTGTCTCTCTCCATTCTCATCATTCAATTCTTGATCGAACGAGACATAATGTACTATAGAGAGACTGTTGTCTGCCATTATTGTGACTCCGATTTGGTTTGTGTTTCTTGTTCGAAAATAGCAAGGAGAGGTGGGAATTGGTGGAATGGTATAAATATCAAATGGAAAATAATGAACATTAGCAGTTTTGAATATACTGAAAAATGGCAATCATTGGTACTATAATACTAACTATTATTGTCGGATTCATTGGATCCTACATGTGGCATTGGACATATTGGAAGAGACGAGGAATACCGGGTCCGATGGGATATCCATTCCTTGGATCAATCAATGAAATGCTCACTGATAGCATATCACCAACACTGATTATCAATCAATGGACTAAGGTAACTGATATCAACCTGATCATAGTGATAATGGATTTATAGAAATATGGGCGAGTATTTGGAATAACAGAAGGAAGTCAACAAACACTGATTATCAGTGATCCATCCCTTTGGGATGGATCACTCATAATTTCTATGGAAGGAAACTGAATGCATTACAAGGAGATTCGGATAAGGATAAGAATGTGCATATCATTGGAGCACAGGGATTTAGATGGAAGAGACTACGAACAATCACATCACCTGCGTTTTCAGTCAATAGTTTGAAGAAGGTATTGGGTACGATGGAGGATTGCTCATTGGAGTTTTTGAGTCATATGGAGAAGAAGGCGAAGAGTGGAGGAAGTTTGAATATGCAATTGTAAGTACATGAATAAGATATTGTTTTGTATATTTTGATTTCAGATGTTATCAAGAATTCACATTGGATGTAATCGCCCGAATTGCCATGGGTCAACACGACTCACAAATGTTCAATAATCCAATTCTAGCTGATATCAAAGCTGTTAGTCCTTATCATATATCACTAATTTTGAACACATTTTGTTTCCAGTTCTTCGAATCAAACCGTTGGCAAATCTGGATGTTGGCAGGTGTCTATCCACCAGCAGTCGATTTCCTCAAATTCCTTTTCAACAAACTTCATTTATTTGGTGCTGGTCCATTTGTCAGAGTACAAAAAATGGTGAATGAGGCAGTTACGGAAAGGATAAAACAAAGAGAAAATGACAAGGAGAAGGGGATTGAGCAAGGGGAACCGGCTGATTTCATTGATTTGTTTTTGGATGCAAAGGCGGATGTGGACTTTTTCGATGAGACAAATAGTGATTTCCAGAAGAATGTGTCATATGTAATCACTCATCTCTTATAATTGATATCATATCATTTCCAGAATAATCGTCAATTAACAACCCAAGAAATAATCAGTCAATCATTTGTGTTCATGATTGCCGGATTCGACACCACTGCCTTATCACTATCATATGTCACTTATCTGTTGGCCACAAACCCTGATAAAATGAAACTGGTACAAGAGGAAATAGATAGAGAGTGTCGCGACCCGGTAATAACTATTTTAAGTCACAAATTAGGCATTCAAGCATACTACAGAGCATCACATTCGAGCAACTTGCAAAACTAAAGTACACGGATAACGTCATGAAAGAGTCTGCAAGAATGTATCCATTGGCTGGATTGTGAGTTGTTATCACTTATCACTTATTGATTAATTGATTATTGTTATCAGTGCAACATCGAGAAGATGTATGAGAACAACGAGGATTGGGGAGTATACTGTAGAAGCGGGAACTGATGTGATGGTTGATATTTGGGAATTACATTATGATAAGAAGATATGGGGACAAGATGCAGATGAATTCACTCCGGAGAGGTAATTGATATTCATGAATCAAGTTCCTTATCAGTCTGATCACACCTTTATCAGACCTTGATACTTCTTTTTGAGCTTTGAGCCATAATTTCCGGTCAGATTCTTTGATCTTTCTTTAAAGTCAGAACCAACATAACACCGAAATAACTAGAATATTGTTATGATAATAACATCTTTTCAGATGGGAGTCTGGTGAGGAGAAGTTCCAAAAATCGGGATATCTACCATTCGGACTCGGGCCCCGTCAATGTATGGGAATGCGATTGGCACAATTGGAAGAGAAACTACTATTGGCTCATTTGCTGCGAAAGTACTCATTCGAGCCGACTCGTGACACACAGATACCAATGAAATTGGTTGGTAGAAGCACAATGCGACCGGAATCATTGAACTTGAAATTGGTATCACGATATTCTAATTAATCTATTGATAATAAATGAAGATTATGACGAAATGTTGTGAAGCATAAGAAATCATTGAGGCGGGAATAATGATATTTTATTATAAATAGAGGTAGAACTAGAAGGAATGAAGAGGCAGGAGTAGTCCCTTACGTCACAAGTAATGGATCCATTCTATTTGTTTTACATTATACTATGCATTTATACTTTTTTGTTCTTCCAAACCTAAAGTAATATGATATATATAGAGAGAGAATCATCTGCCATTTTCAGATGTCTTCTCAAATCCCACTTGTTTTCCATCTTCATCTCCATCTTCTCCTTCTTCTGTTCCTTCCCCCGTTTATTATTGTTTTTGCTCCTCTTTCATTCCTTCACAACTTCCTTATATTAATTTTCTTTCGTCTTTTCATTTTTTTTCTTTTTTCTTCTATCTCAAAGAACGTAACAAATTGCGTAGTAAACTTATTTATAGAGAGAGAGGGAATAATGTATTCCACCTGATTCTTATTACTAAATACTACACATATTTGAAGGGGCAGCCAAACAAATGAAATATTACTCCCCTCCCTGAATACCCGCATATAAAGTCATTGAATTTCGTCGTTTGAATGAAATCATTCTTCTCCATCCTTCTTCTTCTTCTGCTTACTTTCTCATTCTCTCATGTTTCATTATCCATTATCCACCCACTCGATATGCACTGCATAAATATATCCATTACTTTACTTTTCCCCCTTTTTCCATTATTTCGTTGCGTAATGCTTCTTCCAACAAATCTTCCGACTCTTATTATCTGATAGTATCAGTTTCACACCAATATATTTCGAAAGCAACATGTTTCGCACACAGTTTTTTGCTACAGTATGATTTAAACATGTTTTATTCGGTTTTTTTTGAAACTTTGGGTTACTGTAGCACAACTTCAACTATGTGAATTCATTTTGGGAATAGGGATAAAGAAAGTCAGGCTCAAGGTCTCGAAACGTTTTGCAACTACCGTACCCAACTACAGTATCCAACTGCATATCAAGGCCCAAGTGCGTACTTTCCTTGTTTCTAGTCTCTTGTTTTACAAAATATACCCTTTGATCATTGAATGTTTTTTGTTTTTGTACGTAATTCCAAGGTTGCTGGTTTGTTAGTTGATCCGTTAGATTATCTGTCTCATACATATATATAGTACTTAATTTGTAACTTCATCTTCATCTAAACCATTCCCCACATATTCAAAATTGGTGAGTTTTAATCTTAAAAGACACACAACTCGTACTTGTTTACCCTAATGTAAAAGTGCAAATGAATGACATCAAAATCAACGGGGCTCCGCGTGCTAGATGTTGATGGCCGACTGAACATAATTATACTGTAGCCAGCCTATATGTAATCTTGGGTCTCGAGTGGAATTGTGTAATTTGAGATAGTACTAGTGGTCTGCTTGATCATTCAACAATTTGTATACATATTTGTTCTTTCAAATATCTAGTCTAAATACTTGATGATACTTTTCCTAAACCTGAGCTTTTTGATAAAGATTATGATATTCCATCTCAAAATGTCAATGATAACTACTCCAATCTTTGATATTTTTTAATCTTTTGAGAGCTCAACAACATCCTTCTCCTATTGGTTTCATAGAAATCCCCTATGTAGACTTATAAAGCAGTTACTCTTTGTGTTCCTTTAAACCGTAGCCTGAAACATAACTAAAATTACTGTACGGGTTAAAGGTGCAGAGCTCAAAACAGTTCCTCGCTTCGAAGAGCACTTGCGGATTTCTAGGTTCGATTCGTATGGGAACGATAATAATACATTGTCCCGATTGGGCATCTCTTTTATTTTATATCAAATAATATTAATTATTTCCGGTCCCTTTATGAGTCACCTAACAATCTCTAAATGGCTGGAATTTCGATGGGGCGAAAGGGGGCGTGGCCATAAAATAAGTGAAGAAGATAGACAACATTGTTGTATAAACTGATTATATGCCAGTTGTCCCGTCTCGTTTACCTTGTCACGTAGATATCAATAGCGTTTTATCATGCTGAACAAGTGTGATATCATATTAACTTTTTGATTGTACACGAATCGCGCTTTTTTGCAACGCTTACGTGCAAATCTTCCTCGAAAAGAAGAATCGGTTTTGATATGCGCCTTTGAGACAGAATACTGTATCAAAGGCGTAAAAAGCAGGACCCCATATATCGGCAACAAATTCTCGAATTTTATAACACCGATGAAATTCCAACTACAGTATTCTATGAAGTGTATAATGCATAATATTCCTAATCATAAAACAGTCAACTATTACCTCCACTACAACTAATTATTATTGCCATAATACACAATTCGTTGATTAGTCTAGTTTGCTCATGAACTTTGATACATCGAAATGTGTCAATCCACCGCCCCTTTTCCATTCTCCTTCTTCATTTCGTCGCCTCATCACAACTCGCTAAACCTAAACCTATGTAGGTGTTTATTGTAAATGAATCACTATGCCAATTCCTTGTGGGTATTGTCCAGACAACTATATAACTCACATTTAGTTCCCTGTTATCAGTAGTAGTTACTATCATAATTATATGTACAATATATAGTGATGTGGTATGATTATAGGCTTATCACTTAATTATCACCCCTGCCCACTCACCATTTCGCCATCAACAAATCGTTTTCCTCTTCCAAACATCACTCATTCCACGTGTCGGTTCCCTTGTTCATCTCCTTTTGTTTCTTCCTTCCAAGCATATCAATTTACATTACCAAATTCGATGTCATTTCTCAATTTGAAAACCAAAAAACAAAGCAATATTCGTATAGATTTGGTGTGGTATTCCACCTGTCTGCCTCACTTTTGCATCATCTTATATTGTGATGAATAATTTCGAAACTCTACGAAAAACACACACACCGTTCGACACTCAAAACATGTTTTGTTCCTTCAAATCATGTTCCATTTATTGTTTGTTTCCAGGTAACAAAATGATGAGTTCATCAACAGTGTCGATTGTTGTCTTTACAATTATCCTCTCAACAATCAACGCATCTCCACCAACAACATCAACAACAACAATAACGACATCGGATGATACTCAAACAAATGTTGTCGAATTGTTAAGGTGCTACAAATTGTTACAGGAATCGTAAGTCTTTTTCAATATTTTTAATTCCAATGTCATATATTTCAGAGGTAAAAGGATACATATGTCATACGTTGAGGCAGACAAATCTGTTCGTTTATTCGATTCTGATGGTATGTATCATCTCCTTATCACTCTATTATCATATATTCCCAGGTGTCGAAGTATCTTGTGACGAAACCGAACAAATGCGTCTTCGCGAGAAGTCCGATCGTCGTTGCATCTTCTCTCCAATCCATTGTCTCTTCAACAAACGAATCCATACGGCGAAACTTCTTGCCAAACTTGGAGCGAATGGTTCAAGTAGATTGTATTCATATTCAGTTAGACGGAAGTGATCATAATTAAACGAAAATGCATAATAAACAAACAGTTTTATGTTTATAAATAAATGAAAGTTTGAGTCGAAAAAAGACGTTGTCGAATAAAAAATGGAGAAACTATTAGGAGGAACAAAGAGGAATGATACACGTACCTTACAGTTAGAGATAACATAAAAACAAATGAAAACGAATAAAATGATAAGATTATTTGTTTGGATTGTATATCCTCTTCTTGACTCTTGTAATACGCCATGCATTCGCATCCGCATATTTGTCGAATAATGGATCGATTTTCTGGTTTCTTTTGACATTTGATAATTTCGTAGAATCACCAATTTTGAAGAACGATGGTGCAAATTCAACAAGCCATTTGGGATCGATTGCAGTTACCTAAATATGATTAGTTTTATTTGAAATTGTTTATAAATATCATACCTCTCTCATATATTCCTTTGTTGTCATCACCAATTCATGATAAACAACCCATTCTGGTTGATGTTGGAATACTGCAGACGACGGATGAATATATACATTCTGGCCATCAACAAGTGTCCGATATCCTTCTTGTGGATCTCGTTTAGCTGCATTTCTGAAGAATCCCGAGCAAATTGCCTTCTGAACTCGTTGAACATCTCTTCCACAACTGACTGTCTTCAATTTGTGTCTATCCATAATTCCCATCAATTGTTTCCGAATATCTTGTGCCCGTTTCATTGATCGAACTTGAATGAAATTCTCGAAACACCATGGTTGTGAGAAATGATGATGTTTCCATGAATTGTAAACAGCCAGTAGTGTTAAATGATCACCTTCCGGTTGATGGAATTTCGCCTTTTTCTGATCAGCGACCTCTTGTTTCTCTTTTGGTCGATAGAAGATATTCTGAACATTGAGCATTGCGACGATTGTCAGAACTTCATCAGCACATCCAAGATCAACGGCCATGATCAGAAGTTTTGCAAGTGATGGTTCAAGTGGGAATTCAGCCATCTGAAACAAATAGGTTATAATTAAGTTACTAATATGCAAATAAACTTACTCTTCTTCCCAACTTCGTCAATAATCCATCTCCATCCAATGCTGACAATGTGTGTAATGTATTGAGTGCAGTAATCATAGAATCCAGTGGTGGAGCATCCATGAAATCGAAATCAATCAGATTATTGATACCCATTGCCTTCAATTGAAGAAGTGTTGCAGCCAAATTTGTCCGTTGAATTTCAGGAACTGGTGTTGGTAACATTTCATCTCGGAATGCTCTTTCAGTATACAATCGATAACACTTTCCAGGTCCAGTACGTCCAGCACGACCAGCTCGTTGTTTGGCGGCAGCCTGTGAAATCGGAGTAACAACCAGTGAATCCATTCCACTTTTTGGATTGTAAATCTTCTGTTTCACGAATCCTGGATCAACGACATAGAAGATACCGTCGATTGTGAGTGATGTTTCAGCAATATTTGTTGCAATTACAACTTTCCGTTTGCCAGGTGGTGCTGGTTCGAAGATTCGTGTCTGCATTTCACTTGGCAAAGCACCATAAACCGGTAGAATTATCAATTCCGGCACATCGTTTCCAAGTGACTTCAATCGTTCGTACAAAACTTCACATGATGTGTCGATTTCTTCTTGACCAGTCAGGAAAACAAGAATATCACCGGGTGGTTCGGTCAAATGAATATTGAGTACAGTAATATGTGCAGCTTCAAGATAATCCGATTCGGGTTCTCTTGTGTACAAAATCTCGACGGGGAATGTTCGACCAGGAATTGTGAAGATTGGAGCTTCCAAGAAATATTCAGAGAATTTCACAGAATCTAGCGTAGCTCTGTAAATTTACATGTTATATCGTCTTTCTCAAATATTCAACTTACGATGTAATAATCAACTTCAACTCTGGTCTTCGTTTTGCAGCTTCCTTCAATAATCCGAATAACACATCTGTATTGATTGTCCGTTCGTGAGCTTCGTCGAGCATAATCAATGAATATCCACTCAAATCAGGATCAATGAGACATTCACGAAGAAGCATACCATCTGTCATGTATTTGATGATCGTGTCTTGACTAAAATATTATATTATCGTTTTGAAATAATTATAAAACAACATACCTTGTACAATCTTCAAAACGAATAGTATATCCGACATCCGTACCCAATTTGCATCCATATTCCTCTGACACTCTTTTGGCAACTGACATTGCTGCGACACGTCTTGGCTGTGTACATCCGATCTTTCCTCTCCTCACTAAACCCGCTTCAACTGCATATTGTGTCATTTGTGTCGTTTTTCCTGATCCAGTTTCACCGACAACAACAAGAATTTGATTTTCGAGCATTGCTTCGATCAATTTCTTTTTCAATGCGAAGATCGGCAGACTTTCTCGTTGTTCGACCATACTCAAATTCGTTCGTTTTCCGTATGTCGCTTTTCCACCAGCAGTCACATGTTTCAACCATTCCGGCATATCTCGATCTCTTTTTCTTTCTCTTGTATCATCTATCATCCATGATTGTGATGTATCAGCTGCCATTGGATCAAGTATCCGTGAATTCGAATGGAATCCTTTCTGATTTTCTTGATCCTTCTCTCTCTGTGCTTGAATCTTCGTTTCTTTTCGTTCTTTTGAGAGTGCTCCTTGCATTAACGCAGCTTGTGCCAAACTACCATCTGGATTTTTCACAACTTTCACCGGTTCAATTTCAGATCCTCCTTTTCCATATCCTCGCAAGAATTCTGGCTCATCTTCCACCAATTCAACCTCCACATCTTCTCCATCACTTTCATCGTCGAAATTCTTGAGGATTCCCATTTCATCATCGAAATCTGGCATATCAGTTACTGATAAAACACCAGCCCCTTGCATTTGTCGCAATTCCCATCGTTCAGGTGTAGAAATACGAACACGAGTTTTACCAGTACTAAAATAATCAAGTTAAATATATGTAATAAGAAACAAAGCCTTACCTTGTTGAACCCATATATGATGAATTGTCTGTTTCTGGATTCATCCATGACGACGACGACGCTTCCGGAGACCTTCTTCGAACACCAATTGCATCTGGATTCAAAGCAGATTCTCTTGGATTCAAGTCTGCACCAGTAAGTTGATCTACTTCTTTCATTGATAGTGAAATTTTCTTTTCAATTGCAACAACCTAAAAATGTTTTATATAAAAAATTTCTTCAACTACTTTTTTACTTACTTTAACTTTGACTTTTTCTCCTCTTTTTAGTACATCAGCAACTGTTTTAACCCGGTCATTCTTGATTTGTGAAATGTGAACCATTCCCTCTTGTTTTGTTCGGAAGCCTTCCAATTGAATAAATGCTCCAAAGGTTGTAATATTATTCACACGTCCATCATAGATTTTTCCAACTTCGGGAGCTTCCGGTTGTCTTGGAGCACGTCTAAACAAAATTCAATGGAAACAAGTTGTATAAAATGAACAACTTACCCTCCTCTATCGTTATCTCTATGATCCCTTCGATCTCGTCTATCATGTCTGTCTCTTGATCTTGATCGCCTTCTATCTCTACTTCTACTTCTTCTATCCCGATCTCGTCCGCCGTCACGACTTCTGCTCCGTCTCCGTTTTCTATCTCGATCCCCATGTCGATCCTTCTCTCTTTCCCTTGATCTTGATCTTGATCGTGATGCTTCTCGTTTTGATGTCTTTTTCACTTTTTTCTAAACAAAATCAGTTCAAAACCGTAGATTATTTTTTAATACTTACTTGTTCTTCCCATTTTTGCTCCATACTTTCTAACTTTGCCATCAAATCAAGTGCATCTTTATCATCTGCCACTGATGACTTTACAGTGTTTGCCATTGCAAGAGCAGGAAGTCTAGCTTTTATTTCATCTTTTGCTTCAGAAATTAATGTAATTTTATGTGTTTCTTCTGTATCGGCTGCTGCTCCTTTCTTCTTTCCTGAGCTTTTTGTCATGTGCATAACAATACGCAGTATTGTGGAAGTGAGAGAATCGTTAAACTGAAATAAAAATTATATTTATGTTTTTACTCTTGTGAATAATAATCAACAACTAGGAAACATATTAAATACTTACCTGATCACCCAATCCTTGTTCCTCTAGTGCTTTTTTGAAATTTGGAAATGTTTTATGTGTTCTAGCCAAGTCAATAACAAATTCGGCTACATCTTTATCGGCAATTGAAAAATGGTTTTCAAGTTCCACGCATACTTTCGAGACAAGTGAGAGATGTTCGAGAGCATCCATTCTCTGCAAATTAACAAGAATTTAATAAATTAATAACAGAAAACAATACGAATACCGAGAAAAGAAAACGAGTGTGTTTCGAAAACAAAATTTATTCGAAAAACGCGATGGCGCAAGCTGCGAGCGTGTTGACGCACATTGTGATTCTTGACGCGTTTGAGGTGTTTCAGCAAAATTTTTCTCTGATTTCAGCTGAAGACTTCACATTGATGTGTGATAAATTCAAAAGAGATTTAGTTAAAAATTGCAAGAAACATTTTATTTACTATTCTTAACTTATCCTCGAGTATTGTTTTGTAAAATCGCCGAATAAACTGGGAAATAATAATTGAACTGGTATTGAACATAATATTAAAAACGATGGAAAAAATACAATATAAACCTAATTAAAACACGATTTCATCCACTTTTTTTCTTCTTCTATTATCTTTCTTCATCGGACTAACTCCTCCATCTTTCAGCTCCTGTTTCTTCTGCTCTTTCATTTCTTTCTGTTGTCTTTTGTTTTCCATATCTGAAATTCTCTATTTTATTTCCAAAAACTAAATGATAAACATACTCCATCGATATTTGAGTACAGCAAAGACATCTACAACAATAATCAGAATGATAACCAATACCACTACAATAATAATCGGAACCAAATCAACATCAATCGATCCGACTTCTTCAAGACACTTCCGTCGACAAGCACTGTCCAAACTATGCTGAAAATGGATGAGTATATAGATGAATGTGATGTGAAAACGAACTCCATCACAGTTGCATTCTTGCCAATTAGGCTTTAACTGCTTTCTTGTCTTCGGCAGTGTGTACTTCTCCTTCTCCTCATCAGCTACTTTACATCCCTGAAAATATTGTTCATTTGCACTTATATGTTATCTTACTTGGCCAGTTGGTATATTATTATCAATCAATGTTTTAAAATCATCCTTAGTCGTATTCCCTTCTTTCATTTTCTTGAAATTCGAATATATGAATATAGTGTTGTTGTTTAAAATCGATCCAATCGAAAACTGAAACAAAACAATTAGCTGAATATATTGAATAAGGAACTCACCTCTGTTATATATTGTGTTGGGGAAGTAGAATAAGTTGCAATTGCAAAATAAGAAGGATGCATTCGAATATCAAGTACAGTATTTGGGGAAAGTGAATGATCAATTGATGCAATTATACTTTGTAGTGTTAATTTGGATACTTCATAGAATGAATAACTAATCTTCTTATCATTGATAACCGCATCGATTTCCTCCAAAACCGTTTGCAGATATGAATAGAATCGTCCTTTCTTCAGCTCACTTGTCACATTTTCATTCTTCATTACAATATCCCTTTTATAGTATCCCAATTTCATTCGTATCAATTCCTTTGTATACATTTGTGATTGGTACAAATTATAATTTGCATCATAATCAAACGTATTATTGTATTGTGAATGCTCATATCGTACTGAATCGGACCAGTTGCCATAATTATCAACGGTTATTAGTTCGCCAGTGAATTTCTCGAATGATTCCATGAAGGTGACATGCTATAATTGTATTATTCAACAGATAATGAGTGAATAATATACCGCTGGGTCATTGATAAAGTCCTGATATTCCTGTTGTACTTTCGCCATTCGTTCGAATCTTTCCAACTTTGCGCATTTGTATCCAACATCGAAGTCTTTTGTATTCTGCCATGTCTTGTTTGTCAAAGAAACATTCGCTGAATAATCAGTGATAAACATGATAACAAAGTGATAACATACAATTAACAGATGATAGAAGCTCATTTAGTATAACAATAGCCGTTTTATTAGTTGGATCATTACCATAGAATGCTGCCTGAACACCCTTTAACCTATAGTCATAATATTCAAATACTTACATTTTCATTTTTGAACTTTGTCAAGAATGTTGAATCCTTCTTATTCAAATATTTCCTCAATTGTCCGAATGCCTCTTTCAAATCATTCCACATTGGTTTTCCGAGGGTTTTGAATCGAATTGCATCCAGTCTGTCCTTTGCAGGTTTGTCAGTAACTTTTTTATTCTCCGGACTGTTATGATATGCATGTTCTGGAGCATGGGGAATATGATAAAACTGAAATTTTCAGATGTTGTTCTGAATACTGAGAAGGTACTAACCACTTGAATGGAAATGAGTGTATCACTTGCAACTGAGACACTCAACAAAAGAATAATAGGAAGAGTGAGGAAGTTCATCGGGTGGTGTTGAATAGGTTATTTATGGATAAGTTGGGATTATGAAGGGAAGAGGTGGATGGACACGTTTCACGTGGTTATAAAGAAACAAGAAGTTATACAGATACAATACGGAACAACTTTTTGAACCAATGTTTTGTGTGCTCAATGAGCTCTAATCAGAATTTTCAGAGCAAATAATATTCAATCACCAATGTAATATTACTCTGATCATAAAAAAATCAAAAAAAGAGCGGTTTTCCGAGCTGAAAACATCCATAAAATAGTCAACAATCATTTGATTATCGCGTGTACCCTACACATTCCAATACGTGGATAAAAATGGTGATAATCAAATGAAGTCAGAATGAGAATCATTACCTGATATTCACTAATCACTCGTCTAACTAACTTACTCGGTGAGTTCCCTGATATTCCCGGTGATCCGTTGATATGGTGTACCTTATAGAAACCAACTAACAATGGGAAACCGAATGACCCAACCAGCCCAAAAACGGGAGAAACCTGTTCATGCTGCTATGAAAGTAGCAATGAAAACAAAAGGAAAGGGTATTGACAATGCCAACAAGCTACCAACTGGTAAGGCAAACCAACATTGTATTTACCATGTTGTATGTATTTCAGTCGCCCCTCGCCGTCATTGCCTCGTCCGTCTACTCAAAATGAACCGGATTCATGACTATCTGCAACTTGAGAAAGAGTTCATCAATCGTCAGAACACTCTCCGCCCATTAGCCGTTCAAAAGCGAAATGAGCAGAAGATTGTTCAAAGTCTGAGAGGAACACCAGTGAGTTTGGCAAGGATTCACGAGTTGTTCGATGATGAGAAGCATGCTGTGGTGGTGGTCGAAGGATCGAAAAGGGAATGGTATGTACCAATCCTGTCGATCGTCGATAAGGACTTGCTCCGTCTGAATGCACTTGTCATGGTCAAAGCTGGTGGCATGTTCAAGACTGTACCAACTGCTGTTGTCGGTGTTTTGGATGATAAGGTATCACTTATCAATATCTTATCACTACTAACTGATTATATACAGATTGATAGCAATGCACTCGGACATAAGGTGGAAAAGGCACCAAAAGAGACATTTGATGATATCGGAGGATGCGAAAGTCAAATCCAAGAGATCAAAGAATCGGTTGAATTGCCATTGACACATCCAGAATACTACGAAGAGATGGGAATAACTGCGCCAAAAGGAGTGATTCTGTATGGAGAGCCGGGTACTGGAAAGACACTTCTAGCCAAGGCGGTTGCCAACTCAACGAGTGCCACATTCATCCGGGCGACTGGTGCTGATTTGGTACAAAAGAATAGTGGTGAAGGCGCCAAATTGGTGAGACAACTATTCCAAATGGCGAAGGAATCGGCACCAGCGATTGTATTCCTCGATGAGATTGATGCAGTTGGAACGAAACGATTCGATACATCATCGAGAGGAGAACAAGAAGTACAACGGACATTACTCGAGTTGTTGAATCAATTGGATGGATTCGAGAGTCGAGGAGATGTGAAAGTGATCATGGCAACAAATCGAATCGACTCGCTTGACCCCGCCTTGATCCGACCAGGAAGAATCGATAGAAAAATCGAGTTTGGAAAGCCAGATGAGAAGACGAGACAGAAGATATTCCATGTATATTGATTGATAATTGATTATGATAACTGATAATTGATTATAGATCCATACAAGTGGAATGACAATGGACAAAACAGTCACATATGATAGTGTACTGGGAAAGGAGAAGAGCATCAGTGGAGCTGAGATCAAGGCAGTATGCACTGAAGCCGGTATGTTGGCATTGAGAGGACAACGGAAGAGAGTGGATAAGAATGACTTCGAGAAGGCCATCAAGAATATTATGATGTCGAAAAAGAATGGACACCCTGAAGCATTCTATACTTGAATAAACCTTATTCCTTTTGTATCTACAGTAGTCTATTATTCGTCACAATACATCTTGTTTCGATCTACCACATTTGTGTCCTCCTAATTCCTCATTTGTCGGCCCTCGTCGTATCCAATAATAGCGCAAACAATTGCTCGATCTGAAGCACTCCCGCCTCGAATCGGTTGCATTTCACCAAACAATCACAACACAACGCTTCTTTTGTCACATTTACTGTAAATAAATGTGTGTACGGTAGGAGGATGAGAAGGAAGGAAGGAAGAAGGATCAGGTGACAAATGAATGAGCGAATAAGCAATTGATACTCTTCTCGTGTGTGATGCAAACAAGCCGACGCACATTGTTATAAATCTCAATCGAGCTTTGTTGAAACGTGTTGATCTTACAGTATAGATACAGTAGTCAAACAGTACTGTTATCCATGAGTATATATAACTACAATTTTGGCACTTTCCCAGATACTGTTCTATCATGTTACGATCCGACCAATTTTCGTATGTTAGCAAGTCAGCAAGTGTCCCTCAAAATGAAAAGCTTTTCGAAATGTGTGCCTTCAAATACCGTATGTCGATATTCCTTCAGTTTTGGGGTACTGTAAAAAAGGTGCACACATGGAATTTGAGGACTCAATAAAGGCTCGAATTGTATGGGTTCAATAAACGCGTGAATCGTCTTGTTGGGTCCCGAGTGGAAAAGCCTCGTTGAGTTCATAATGATCAAGCTTGTTTCCACTGGAAAAAGATACTGTTGTTTCAAACAACTCTTTCGTGGCGAGACCATTCGATTCGAAAAATGCGGGCAAAGAATTCCGGGAACGATTGCAGTTTTTTCTATAAAGAGCAAGGTATATAACCTTGCGGAGCCGGCAAATTCATGTGATTGGCATTTTCAAAACTTATTTTTGAAACGTTTTCTTTCTTACGAATATGTGGAATTTAAAACAACAAAATTAAGCTATAAAAACCTTGAGCAAAAACACAAGACGTATATTGATTCACATATGGAACTCAGGAACCTTGTTTCTCATTGTTTGTTATATTCAAATAAGTTGAAGTTTTTGAAGATTATAACATTTCCGGAAACATATCAAAGCAACACACGATTGAATATATACATACTTTATAATAATTATTCATATGGTTTAAATATATTAATCTTCTTTGGTTGTGGTGATTGTGAAGGTGATACATCATCCATCTCCGACCTATCCTTCGTATCATCCTTCTCGCTCGCATTCGTTTTCCTCCATTTTGCTCGTCGATTCGAAAACCATACTTGTATTCTGGCATCTGGTAGTCCTGTTCTCTTTGCCAATTCACTTCTTTGTTCATTTGTTGGATATGTATGTTGTGAGAATACATCTTCTAATGCTTTCAATTGTTCTGAAATATGTTTATGATATCAGTTCATTGATAGGCTAACAAACCATTTGTAAATGTGCTCCTTGACAATCTCCGTGCACATCCAGATGAATCATCTTCTGATAAACTTGGTGTTGAATCAATTGGTGTTGGTGCAATATTGGTGTTATTGAGTAATAAGGCCAGATTGGCATTTGGAAGAAGATGGGGCCAAACAAGTGGAAGATGGAATGGGAATGGTGGCATTGGTGGCAATAGACGGGCGGGTGGACGGATGTTGGGTGGACGAAGGTGTTGAGCTGTGAGCATCATGTGCAACTCTTCTGCTGCTCTTTCGGCTGCTCGTGTTCGTAATATTCGATTGATAGAGGATACTGATGGAGGTGTGGTGCACACTTCTGAATAATACAAATAGATATCATTCCTATTATTATATGGATCATCATATCGCAATAAAACACTCATAATATTACGCATACATTCTCTACCAATGTTAACAACTTGCGCAATATCCAGTCAACACTTACCCTCATTTATCAATTTCTCTCTTATTTCCCATGCAAATATTGTCGGATTGTCCCTCTTATATTGCTCAATCTTTGCCACAACCTGTGGTGTCGCTACCTTAGGTTTAGTTCCAGCTCCACCTGTTGGTTTTGGATTTGATACAGGTGATGTCGATGGAGAACTCTTTCGTGTCATTTTGCCCATTGTATTGTGTGCTCCTGTATCATTATCAATTGATAACTTATCAGTGATATAGAGTTAACATACCCCAGAAATGTAAAAGCTGTTCCTGTGACAATACAGTATTGTGATTGATTGAAGAAGCCGCCATAAAAGAAGCGAATGAATAGGAAATGGCTAACTGAGCAGCTATTCGCACCCGGCGGCCGAGTAGACTCCGCCCACATTTCTACAGTATGCTCAAAGGGACAGTACAAGGTACTTGATTACACAACAAACATTGTTATGCTAAATTGTGATGGATGCATTGACTGCTCCTCATCGTTTTAAGGAGAATAATGTGAAGCATTTCTTTGAAATATGCCGGTGGGTCATGGATTACTAATTAGCGGAAGGATATGGTGTTAAGCTTCAAATATAGCTACAGACGGTTCTGAATTCGGTTTCAAAGTGAGCTTTCATCTCGAATCTCAAGCATTTGTATTTTGTTACAAACCAAATTTTCTAGAGCAACCCATGTTTCAGGCTGAAAGTACCGTGATGGTAGATCAAAAGAGTACTGTATATAGACAAAAAATTGTTAGAAATAACATTTGGAAGAAAACCTTTAGTTGTCAAATGGAAAGCATTACTGTACTTTGGTATATTTTGAAGCAATCAGTATGTTGCTCATATTTCCCTCCATGCTTCATCATCTCCAATCATATTGTTGAATTACCATACAACAGATGTCTTCCTTCCTCCCTTTGTCCATCCCTCTTCACATCTAAATCCATGTGTGTCGGAAGCTGAACAATGGTGATTACAAGGGGCACCTGATGTCAAGTGGCTTTCTCTGCTGAAAAAAGGGCGCCGCTACATGCAAGATTGTAATAGGATATTGTGGTAGTCGTCTCATGTGTGAACATACTTCACACCCATATCTTCCCATTCCTCCAACTAATTGTCAGCCGACAACACTAGATCAATCACTCCGATCAATGTCAATATTGCGCAATTGAGTGTTGTTGGAATAACATATGGTGTGTGTCAATTAGGGTGTTTTGGTTGGTGAACAATTGACTGAATATCAAACGTATCAATTCATATCAAATTCTTGAATGGATCTTCTATGGGCTGATCCGGATGCGAATCAAATTGGATGGGGAAAGAACACACGCGGTGTATCGTATACATTTGGAGATGATATTGTACGAGACTTCTGTGATCGAATGGATATCGACCTAATTGCTCGAGGACATCAAGTAGTCCAGGATGGATACGAATTCTTTGCCGGTCGACGATTGGTGACCATATTCTCGGCACCCAAAATTGTGGCGAATTCGATAACAATGCCGGTGTGATGATTGTCGATGAGAACTTGGTGGTGTCGTTCGAAATACTGAAACCATTGACAAAGAATATTGCTGTACGAGCAAGAGGGACAAAGAATATGTCGACTAGAAGTGTACTCGTCAGCAGTCGTGGACCTCTTTCTGCTGCTTTTTAGGCCTCTTTTTCTATTGAAATAAACATATTTATTCAACTGTCTTTCTTCTTTACAAAAAATAATAGAATGTATTGTATGTCCCTCGAACTCCTTTCCCCTTCTCCATCTCCCTCCATCCACCCTCGTTTTCCCCACTGCGCTATAATTTCCACTTTCGTCTCGTTGTCTGTGTCTCTCCCGAGGCCCTGCGCCGGCCTCCATTTTGTCTGCATGTCATTTCCCATAAGACCCGCCGTTTCGCCGTTATTGTCGGTTTTAACCCAGTTACTCAAGGTAATTCGGAGTTCCGACCTTTCGAAAGAAAGTGTTGAACAACTAAAATTTTTGGAAAATGCTTTCTCGGGGATATCCGGGAAAGCGAAAATACTGATGGAATAGTAATAATGAAAATATATAGAACTATACTCGATTTTCGTTCGTATGTGTTTTTCTGGGGTCTTGATTTTTTCTTTCTTCTAACAAACGATGGCGGTATTGCATGGAGATTCTCAATGTATATTCCGAAAAAACGAAAAATTCTGAAAATGTGAAATTCGTGATCATTTTATTGGCCATCAGCTACTGAAGAAATAAATGCATAACTATATTTGGTACAAGGACTTCAAGACGTATTTTTCTTTAAATTTATCTAACTCAAAAACTTCTTTTTAAAATTTTCAAACATCATTTTCGACCTTATCCAGGTTATTCCAGCAAAAACTGATCAGAAAATCGGATTCTACGTCCAAAAATATATCTAGTGGTGAATGTTCATCAAAATCTCGAGTACCAGCTGGAAAAAATTCCCTGGCCAGCCTTGAAAGAGAGGAAGAATAGGGAAATTATAGCGCAGTACGGAAAAAGAGGGAGGATGGAGGAGAAGGAGAAGGGAGAGGGAAAGGAGTTCGATGGACATACAATGCATTCCTTCTTTTGCAGATGTCTACTCTGAATAACATGAATGGTCCAAATGTTGGAAAAAAAAATGAATTTTCAGTTTTTCTTTGTGATTACTACAAATAAAACTGTTAAAATATTTAATTTTTGCTTTGAAACTAGTTTTCAGCGATTTTTAGCGCTAACTTTTCTCTTGAAATTAGAAAAAAACGGCAAAATTGATATAACCATCAAAAATGTACTTTAAATTTTTATCCGGTCTGATTCACTACAAATACCGAAGAAACGATTATTTTCCTATTTATTTTTATTTTATAACTATTTATTTCTCACCGAAAAAACGCATTTTCAGCCTTTTTTTCGTTGAAAATCACCACATTTCGATGATTTGTCTTTGCCAAATTTAATACAAAGTTCTCCACGAGGAGTCCGGAGAGGCACACATTTAGGTCTGCGCCTTTAAGTAACTACAGTAACCCACGGCGCGTAAAATTTTATTTTTGCGGGAAACTTCAGTTGACACGTGTTCTCGAACCATTCCTCGCATTTTCTCTCTTTTTCGTCCTAAAATTCTTCAAAAACGACCAAATTTCCGTATTTTTCATGGTTTTTCGCTATTTTTTCATTCTAAAATTCAATTTTTATCATTCAAAAAGTCCCCTCCGTTGATATTTCGCGTGACTTTCAATTGTTTCGTCATTTTTCTATGTTTTTCATTTCAGGAAATCCACCAAATTCCTCACTTGGTGCAACAATTGCTCAGGAATCGCGGATTTTCACTCAAAAGCTAAGTTTTACTCTTTTTCTCCCTCAAAAATAAAAAGAATGTAGGAATATCCACCAACTGGAGGATAATAAGTAATATTGAAACATTTCGAACCAACAAAGCTGTCGACTATTGGTCGAATATTAGATATTCGACACAATTTCGCCAGTTTTGTTGAAGCCAACATTAGCTAAAAGGGTGCCCAACCGGAGTCCTCGATAGGTTAAGAGCATGCACTGATACGCCTTCTGTGTGCTCTGTCCTTAGATACAGCAACAAAGCGTATCCTGAACGATGTCTATTCGTTAGACTGAAGTTTTGGAGCGTGAGCCAGACGCGGCCGCGTGAGCTTCGGCTCACTAAAACTGGTTAGAACGCGTTCGATGATGGATTGTTCACCGGCGTAGGCTTTTGTTGGATAAATTTACACTTGTTTCAATGAAAATAATTAGGATTTGAGTCAAATTAGTGTAGTCTTCAAAAATCTTCGTCGCTTTTTCATATATTCATCCGATTTTGTTGCAGAGAAATGGTTCAACGAGATGGATCCGTGGCTCAATCGTCATCAAATGGCCGGAGTTTCGAATTTCGCCGAGAAGTGGCATTTCTCTTATGAAGATTGAATCGTATCTATCCAAATTGAAAAATAATTGTATATGTTTTTATATTATAGGCTCAATCCTAAACTCAAAACGATGGCGAATAAGAACTGATGCTGAAGCTCAAAAGAAGTTTGAAAATCGACAAAAACGATTCAATATGGCGATTTCGAAGCACAATTGAAGTGTATGCCCTAGATTTGTCGAGTCATAAAATAATTTGATATTTTTTAGAAGGAAATCGACTTGAAGAAACTCGAAAGTCAAAAAATTTGATGGATTTCGGATTGGAGGATGGAAAATGGCTGACATTCAAAACAAATGATTCGAGGAATGGCGAGAAGATTGTCAGCATGCAGTGAAACTCCAGATATTGGCACAGTTTGGCTGAAAATGGCAGATTTTGGTGAGCAAATTATATGGTAATGATTAAGTTCGTCCATATATCCTATAACTTGTTTTTTTCAGATAGAGATGATGTGAAACAGATGGAGAAGTGTTGAAGTGCCGGGATTGAAAAAGTTTCGAAGAGAAAATGTGCATTCTTCTGCAACATCATCTTCAATATTTCGATTTTTTGCTAAATTTGAAGAGTACCGATTTATCCAAATACATTTTAATTTATTCTATTGATTTCAGGTAATTCAACCCAGTTTGAGCACACATTTACGATGACTCCGTGCTCTTCAAATCGACAAAATCTTCGCGCCGCCTAGATGCTCGATATTCAAGGTTTGTACTTCCGCACAGCTGATAAGAGTTGGGCGAGTATTTGGACATAAAAGCTTCAAATATTCGCTGTGTTCCGTTGTTTTTATTGTTAATATTGAAAAAAATTTGTTGAAACACAAAAAATCATGCCGCCTTCAAGAGTAGTTGGACATAAAAGCTCCTATCTCATTTGGGCCGGTTTTTGTTGTTGCTCTTTCATAAATTGAAAAAGTTTCGATAGAAAATGTGGTTGTTCGAACGTAAAAGCTTTGAACAACCATTAATTTTTATCATTCCGTTAAAAATCCAAGCAAGAGATGTAAAACTGTAATCTTTATCATAAATTCGAAGAAAATATGTTTTATATATACGAATTTTTGCAGCGATTCGATGGTTTCTACCTACAACACCCATCAATCGTCATGTGGAGTTCAATGTGGTCGCCAATTTGTTGTTTTGAGGTTTGTATATTTTCGAAGTTTGAACAGGGGAATGGAAACATTGGACATAAAAGCTCTGTTGTTTCCCATTTTTCCTGTTCTGTGTTGTGTTTTACAATCAAAAACGTAGAGAAGTTGTATAGAGCAAAGTCGGAAAAATTTAATGGCAGAGGGGTCATGCCCAATTTTTGAATCGAAAATGCGTCAAGTTTTTGTGATTTTCTGTTGAATTCATTTGACCTGCGACCTAAAAACATGCCATTAACCGCTTTTTGATTGATTTTTGTTAGAAGCGGAAAAGTATAAAAAGAAAGCAGAACAAAGTCCGCTATCTTCAGCTGGAAGTTCTTTTTGAATAACTTCAGATTTTCAGAGAATATAGAGACGCAAATGAAGCCGAACACAAATCCATCAATTTATCGCTGATTTGTGAAAATTTGAACGGAGATGCAAGGCGAAATGGAAAAGGTATGTGACTTTTGTTGAAAGAAATCTGGCGACCTAACATGATGCCTGAGAGGTAAAACCGAAGACGTTAACAGTTGACCTCGTTGAACTCTCTGTTTGATTCTGACATCATATTAGGTTGATAGAAAACAAATTATATAAGTATAAAAAGGTGTCTAAAAGTTCACTGATTGGTAGTCTGTCACATAGATAGATGCTCTATTGTTATATGAATATTTTCATGTCATTTTTTGATATTTACCATGCATGTACCATGTGATCTGGTGAAACCATAACTAATTTCGGAAAATTTCGATTAGATGAATCAAATAAATTTCTTTTTCAGATTTCGATATGGTTACGGTTCGACCAATTTTGGAGCAAGTGCAATTGAGCAACAAGCAACAACGCCACCAATGCCCCATAATCATAATTTTTCATCACTTTTGATTGTTTTTCTCTTTTTTCTGTTTATTTTCAGAGGTAAGGGCACCCCAGTCGTAATAAATTATTTTATCGGGGTGCCCGATGCCAACACAATATGAAACGAGCACACGGTAGTGCAAAGAAGTAGTCTAGGTTGATCAGGTAGGACTGTAGGGTGAAGGACTATGATGTGTAGAGGGGTCATGCCCGATTTTTGTTTGAGTTTAGGTAATTTTTCAGGAAGTTTATGATGAATAATTGGGATTTATTTATATATATAGAGAATCTATGACAAAATAATCCGGAATCTGTTTCAAATACCAATACGTCCAGGTTGAGCTGTGTTTCATTTTTTTTTCTCCGATTCGCTTTTTTATGCATTTTCACGGCTACTGTAGAACTTCCGTATATATTCATAACAACTATCTGCAGTAAAAAGATAGCTGAAAGTTTGCAACGAT
Organism: Caenorhabditis uteleia; assembly: GCA_963573275.1. Classification (NCBI taxonomy): domain Eukaryota; kingdom Metazoa; phylum Nematoda; class Chromadorea; order Rhabditida; family Rhabditidae; genus Caenorhabditis; species Caenorhabditis uteleia. Next base: position 6,634,777 of record OY752134.1, read on the forward strand.
TTTTAGCCACGAGAAATTGTAAAAATAGAAATGAACTGACTATTTAGTCGTATTCGGCTACAATAATAATATATTTATATTATCATCTGATAATCCACGATAGTTGAAGCTTTCCAACATGAAGCAACTACGAAGTTGATCCTCTATACCAATTTATGGTGTTTCTATCAGTATTTTCGCTTTCCCGGATATCCCCGAGGAAGCATTTTCCAAAAATTTTAGTTGTTCAACACTTTCTTTCGAAAGGTCGGAACTCCGAATTACCTTGAGTAACTGGGTTAAAACCGACAATAACGGCGAAACGGCGGGTCTTATGGGAAATGACATGCAGACAAAATGGAGGCCGGCGGAGGGCCTCGGGAGAGACACAGACAACGAGACGAAAGTGGAAATTATAGCGCAGTGGGGGAAACGAGGGTGGATGGAGGGAGATGGAGAAGGAGGAGGGGAAGGAGTTCGAGGGACATACAATGCATTCTGTTATGTTTTGCGAAGGAATATGAGGAGGAAACTGGAGGAAAAGTGGAGAAAAATGAGAAATTACAATAAAAAGAATAATTATGTACTGTTAGATAAGTTTGTCCTATTATTCGTCGCACTCCATCGATTTGTCACAAATTTGACTGTTTTTCCATAATTGAACTCATTCGTTTGCTGAAATAGATATTATTATACTCATTTTATGTCAATTCATCACTTTTTCAATATCATATAGTCTTCCCGGCATCTTCGGCAGCCGATCTTGTTCCAAATTCCTACTGAGACAATCAACAGCAAGGTCTACAATTATCATTGTTTCCTTTTCAGTTATAAAACCTACCGTATCTAGTTGAATGAGTGGGATTAGATAGATGTACTCGAAGTGGGAATAGATCAAGAATCGGACTATCCAATTCTTCAACCTTTGTCATCCCGATTACTGTAGCTGACGTGGCAGATATATCAGTCAAAAAGTTTCGAAGTAATAATTGTCGATGATTGTATCCTTTTGCCTTTTGATCTTTCTTCATTATATCTATTTTATCAATGCTTATCAATAAACGACGCTCCTGTTTTGCCAACTGTAATATTCTACAGTAATCCGAGTGATTGAATACCGTAAAAAACCTTTTTGATAACAGTATATATGCGCCTCTTTCCCATTGTGACAACATTCTTCGATATATGTACATGTGTCACATAACACGCCTTTGCAATTCCCTTCACCCAACTCGTTTTCCCTGATCCTTGTCCTCCTGTTATCAACATCCATCTACATTTTGTCTGTTTTTTAGTCCAAGTATTCAAGGCCAAAGGGATGCACAGTGTGAGAGCTAGGAATGAACCAACATCGAAGTTGAATACCTTACCATCCAGTTGAACTACTTCCCTACAAATACAGTATCTATCAACTGATAACAACTGATTACTTTTGTGATATCATCTCCTCAATTGATGTGACTGCAATCGGTGCAACTATTCCTCTGAAACATGCGTCTAGAAACACTCCATCCGTTTTATCTCGATTGATTTTGGGCATCTTAACTGGTTCAATAACCTCTTTTGACAAGAAGAATGTATTCCTCAATGACTCAATTACAGTTTCCAATTCAGTCGGCTGAAAGTGTTATCATTGATAATCCATTCCTTATCACCTCACATAATTATCAACTTGTTGTATCTTCTCCATCACCACAGTCCTCTGTGCTTCTCTTTCTTCCAACTTCTTTCTTATAATACTCGCCGGTGTCATTCCTAGTACATCCAATTCTTTCGATCTCATCTCTCGTACCATTTTCCTGGCAAAGTAACCTCTTGTCCTCTGAAAGTATGTATCATTTGTAGATATATCCGTAATGATACCGCCTGTATCCTAATAGCCGCCTGTGTCGCATCAATCTCCGCCTGTTGTCCGTGTAATTCTGCCGCTCTTTCTCTCACAAATCGCACATAGTTCCTCCTGGATATGGCTTGGTATTCTGAATATTTATAATCTATTTCAAATCAGAAAAGTAGTATAATACTTCTCTCCAACTTCTGTATAATCAACACCGCATCCTCAATCGACAACAACTTCATCTCATCTTCTCCTTCGTGTTCCTCTATATCAATATCAAAATCAGTCTGTGATTTCAAGAATGATTCCCTAAATGCCTTCTGTTCTTGACACGACTTCTTCATTTCCACATGATATTCATAGTTTGCCTTTTGAATATCACTGATAAGGAATCCACTCATATTGATATTCACATCATATTGACTCATATTATTTGATATAAAATATGGCTCAAAGTTATTATCAATATGGAGTTGGGGTAGTTTGGAAAAGTTAGTTTCAAACCAAGAAGTGACAAGTCTTGAGCATACTGAACTATCAACTATTATCAAATAATCAACGATATGATACCAAGTAAACATTTGAGATTTGTCTGTGATCCTTCGATGGATACCATCCTATCAGCCAATTCGTATAGTTGAATCAATTTTATGAATATCTCGAATATAATATCTCGTTTTGCATCCGGTCGTGTCGATCGAGACATTCGTGTCTATAACTACCCGATTACCTTATAATCATATATACCTACCTTCGCCACATTCTCCGCTCGATTGAAGTTCTTCATTTTATTATCAATATATATCATCAATTGTAATAATTCTTCTTTTGTTGAATGCGACATTAAAATACACAAAATATTTATTGAAAGGCGAGAAAAAAGTAGAGTTATCGATGCATGAGTGAAGTCACTTGAGTTTGTAGACCGGATATAAAGGCGCGTATTTCTGAAATGTTTCGAATCGAAAAGTGTCTCCTTTTTTTCTGACATACTTGCACACTTCGATTCTTCAATTTAGTTGCATTATACCCGAAAACTGACTTCTTATAGTCCATTTTATATGTTTTACCATTCAAATCATTCGGATGTGTACCAATTATAAACGGTATCTCCACTTTTATAACAGTTCCAAATGTACCACCCGTTGATATTTTAGCTTTAAGTATATATTCAACATCAATCAATTCACATGACTTGATAGATGGTGTCAATGGTGGTATTGTCAATGTCTTCTGTATTTCAGTTGTTGAGTGCTCTTCCATCCTCACACCCTAAATATCTCTTATCAGTTACCTCATCACATTTATCCCCTTATCACCATATTATCCTCCAATATCTTCCTCTCCTCTATTCTGACCTGTGCATTCATTCTTGCGTATGTTAATTTTCTTTCCGTTATTGTTGGTACCTTTTTCTCGTCACCAATTGACATCGAATGATCCATCAATCCATCACGGAATCCAGTGTAATTCAAGTGTTGGATCAGTTTTATGTGCAACTAAATACTATATTGTTACTCGATATACTTGATATGACATACATGCTTAAACCTCCTTGGTGTTTTATTCTCCACTTTGACACTAATTGGCAATTGTTCTCCACATACGAATCCTTGTTTCGGTAGACTTATCTAACACACATCCCCTATATTCCTTCCTATCCATCCTTCCAACCTACCTCCATTTTCACCAATCCTTTCTTCCATAATACGGATCCAGTCTCCTCACATACATGTCGTCTACTCGGTATCAATGATTTCGGTATTTGAGCAAGATCAATTCTCGGAAGAACTGTGAAACAACGCACGAATTTGTCATCGAATTTCCATGGTCGATCGATTTCTACTTTGACAAAATAGCGAATAAAGCCGAGGTCACCTGAATGAAAATCAGATAGGTTGGTTATATCAACAAATATATGGATACCTTCAAAACTTGGTGGACAATAATTGGGCAGTTTGAATGAGAATGGAAATGAGTACAAACCAGATGGCATATCATGCTTATTATCATCACTTTTCCATGAGATACACTCATATTCACAGTATACTATTTTCCCCTTATGATCAGCACAATTATGACGAACACGAACAATATCACTATTCCTTGAATATCACTTATTTGTATCCATATATTCCTCCAAATATACTCACTTTATCTTCGTATTATTCTTCGCTTCTCCTTCCCAGAATGTATACGCCTTTCCGATCATAACCATTCTAACTTTTCTTGCTTTGAATCCATCTGGTATATCAAGTGTCACTTTTCCAGTTACAGTATCCGATGGACAGTATACTACAGTAGACGAATCGAAGTCGATTTGGAAGTTGGCCATATCTGAAATAAGAGCTGAAATGAAATATGGTAGTGATAAATATACTGATTAAATTATTATGCTTGAATGATTATATTATACGAAAGTTATGACATGTGAGCAAAGCGCAAAAAAGTGAGAAATAATTGTGAGAAGAAAATGGGTGGAGAAGAGAAAAGAAAGTTGATATTCACATGATACAAATTATATATTGTAGGTGTGATATATGATGATTATATAGGAGAAAGTGAGTGCACAATGTGCATAAGACAAGAAAAAGTTGAGGGAAAAGAAAAGGGAAATGTGAGTTAGTTAGGGAAAAGAGTAATTGGTTATTAGTTTGGGATATTGGATGTTTCTTAGAAAAATAATAGAGAACGAACGAAAGACACGAAATAAATATATATATATATATTCAAAAATGTCAAAAGCCATTTTTCGTCAATTTTTATGATCTTATGTCCAAATTTATGGGAAATTGTGGTGAAATACATGCGTATAAGAGAAAGAACGAAAAAGAAAATAGAAGAAATTTGGAGAATGGATAAGACACCGGATGGTATCGAATCGAATTTCAGATGACAAAGAAAGAGAAAGAGCAAAAGTAGCTAATATGGGGAAGAGGAGAGCAATGAGCAGAAGGGAGATATTTATAGAATAGTATATATATGTGATCAACACAAAACACCTGTTGATACAATATGTCGTCATATAAGGGTTTGTTGGTAAATAATTAATATTTAGGGTGAACTTATCTAACAGTGGAGTGGTATCAAGGATAACACTTTTTGAGAGTGAATACTGAGTATTTGAACTCCAATTATCCTTACGAACACCATGTTGAATAACAAAAACATACCAAAAATAATACAAAATAGGTTTATTGATACTCAAAATGTTGAAAACCCGAGAATATATCGAAATATATTATCTAAAATGGTTGTTTGTGTGGCAATGGTCCTGCTCCTCCAGCAGGTGTTGTGTTGTGTGTCTCCTCCAAATTGTTATACACCGGATATCTCGGAACGAATGGCTGAAAATACGTGTGTTGTGTGAGTTGGTATGTTACACCAAGTACCTCCACATCATCCGAGTCCTTTGTAGTTCCTGCCGTTCCATACATCGATTCTTCGTATGATGGTGGTGGTGATTCAGCATCTTGATATGATGGTGGTTGATCGACTGGTGCACTTGATCCTTCCTCAGTACTCAATATCTGTGAATAAGGCGGAGGAAGTGGTTGACGAGAGTCAACTGCGGCAGTATTGTGACGGATCGGGATGGTGCCGATTATGAATGGCAGTTCTGTTTTGAAACTAGATCCAAATGGAGAACCAGTTTCAATCTTGACATGGAGACAGTATGTAACTGATATGATTGGACAAGTGTTGAAACTGGGAACAACAGAAGGGAGTCTCAATTGAAACATGACTTGTTCTTTCCTTCCTGCTCCAACATTGATACTCATACTGTCTTCTGTCACTAGTTTTGGGTCCGATTTTGTTTTCTGAATTGCATTTGCACCATGAGTTCTTCTCTTTGCATGGTATAGTGATTGTTGTATTACTTTAGCCTTCACTTTGACAACTGGTTTGTCACTCCCGTTATCAACAAGTATACATATAGGTATAGTCTCCCCGGGTACAAATCCCCTCTTCGGGACATTGACAGTCATATTAACACGCCCCTTCATGATAAACATTCCCGTTTTTTTGGATGTTGTCGATTGCATTGGATTGATTGCCCCCGGTGTTATATTCAGATCAAATGCGGGTATCACAGTGAAACACTGCTTTGATTTCTTGTTGAATCTCCATGGTCGATCTAATTCAACATGTACCATATATCGAATACATCCAAATCGACCTTCGAAACTTGGTGGACAATTGAGTGGAAGGTTGAACGCAAATGGGAATATGTGTTCACCGATCGGCATCTTTTCCTGTAAATAAATTATTCTATCTTTGCCTGTCCAGATAGAAACTATGATCATTGTAAATTAGTTTGGACTTGAAAGCTGGCCTCCGGAGATAGTTATCATCAATACATATTTTTAAAAAAAGCTTACATCATCTGATTGCCATGCCATTAATTCGCCAGTCAGATACGAAACTCTAGACGTGTATACATTCTCCGTTCGTCTCTCTCTTTTACCATTTGCTAACCTAACAACATTCAAACATTTTGTGAATCAAGTCAAGTCCTACCATCTACCATGCTGCTCAAATTCCGACCAATGTGTATGTGCTCCGCCCTGTATACATATTCTCAAATGTCTTGCCTTGATTGTCTCCCTATTTTGAATAATAACTCGTCCGGTTACAGTAGTACCAGGAAAATAGACAGCTTGTGGATTGTCGTACTCAATACGAAGGTCATCCATATTTCAAAAAAATCAATTTTATATTTATGAAACAACACGAGGTAGTTTACAGCAAATATGGTCGAGGAATTGATAAGACTCGGTGTGGCACAGGGTGTGGTGGAAAAGAATGGTATTAAAAGTATTTCGACTTATTATTTGCTAATAAAATGAAACATAAGCAAATTTACCACTTCGAAAGTTTCTCTTGTGTCAAAATATATGAGTTCTATTTTTTTCATGTACTTCAAAATTTCTTGTATACCGTAGTGGTCTTATCATAAATCAGTGATCCAATATTCCAGAAAATTCGCAGAAGTCAGTATCATATCAAAATGATTTTTGATTTATCTGCTGGTTAGGTAGGCAATAGATACGTTAGTTACAGTAATTTATTCAGCTATTGCGATACTTTTGATTTAAATTGACAACGTCATAATATCTTTTCTGAATGAAAAAGTGGAGCCATGATTATATTGGATTGATAATGGCAATCATGCCGACCAAAGTATGAGCACATGAATATGTTTGTGAAATTCGAAGGATAGGTTTATCGATAGATTAAAAACCCGAGAATAAATGTAGTCGGTATATTTGTTAATTATGTTCTCTCACTCTGTCTCGTATTCATCTAAAATGGTTGTTTGTGTGGCAATGGTGCTGCTCCTCCAGCAGGTGTTGTGTTGTGTGTATCCTCCAAATTGTTATACACCGGATATCTCGGAGCGAATGGCTGAAAATACGTGTGTTGTGTTAGTTGGTATGTCACACCAAGTACCTCCACATCATCCGAGTCCTTTGTAGTTCCTGCTGTTCCATACATCGATTCTTCGTATGATGGTGGTGGTGGAGCTGATGCATTCGATAGTTCACCATCTTGATATGGTGGTGGTTGATCGAATGGTGCACTTGGCGATGGTCCTGATGGCATACTTGGTGCACTAGGAATAGCACCACTATACGGCGGAGGAACAGGAAGAGTAGTGCCAGCTGGAGCAACGAAGTGACGGATTGGAATAGTTCCGATAATGATTGGGAATTCAGCTTTGATAGTGCTCCCAAAAGTGGAACTAGTATCAATCTTGACATGGAGACAGTACGATGTGGATATAATTGGACAAGTATTGAAACTAGGCACAATAGCCGGTAACTTTAATGGCAATACCACTTGATCCTTGGTCTGTGCACATACATTCAGACTCCTTCTATTCTCTGTTACCAATTTTGAATCAATCTTTGTTTCATGTGTTGCGTGTCGATATCCGACTGCGAATGGATCATTATAATAATTCGATGATCCTCTCCTCGCATAGAATGTTGATTCTTGTACTAGTTTCGCCCTCACTTGCACAACCGGCTTCTTACTTCCATTGTCTATCAGTACAGTAATCGGTATAGTCTCCCCAGGTACAAATCCCCTCTTTGGTACATTAACAGTCATATTGACAACTCCCTTCTTGAATAACAATCCAGTATTTTTGGATGTTGTTGATTGCATTGGATTGATTGCCCCCGGTGTTATATTCAGATCAAATGCGGGTATCACAGTGAAACACTGCTTTGATTTCTTGTTGAATCTCCATGGTCGATCTAATTCAACATGTACCATATATCGAATACATCCAAATCGACCTTCGAAACTTGGTGGACAATTGAGTGGAAGATTGAATGCAAATGGGAATATATGCTGACCAGCCGGCAGTTTTTCCTGAAACAAAATCCGTGTTCAACTTCTATATTTTTTGAACATCCATCTTATATATCGTAGTATATATATACTACCGAAGATCCATTCAAAATAACTTACATCAGGTGACTGCCATGGCATAGATTCGCCAGTCAAGTAATCAACTCTAGCCGAGTACGGAATACTCTCTGAATATGATTCTTCTTTGCCTTGGGCATCTCTGAAACCATCACTTGATACCCAATATATCAAAATATCCTCACCTCCTTCTCCTTTGTTCATATTCAGTCCAATGTGTGTGTGCTCCACCATGTATACATATCCTCAAATGTCTTGCCTTGATTGTCTCCCTATTTTGAATGATAACTCGTCCAGTTACAGTAGTACCAGGAAAATAGACAGCTTGTGGATTGTCGTACTCGATACGAAGGTCGTCCATATTTCGAAAAAATGAAATTATCTTATCATAAAACTTAGCGAGTATATTTAAAAGGAAACTGAGTCATAAAATAGTTTGGAAATCGATAAGATGCTACGTCATTGTGCATAATATGTATGGGCATTGACAAATATTGAGGAGAAAAAGAGAGGGAGAAGAGATGGAAATAATGATATGGTTGGAGTATTTCGAAATGATTGATAAACATACGTATATCGGGAAGAAGCATAGTTATCAAAATAATGAGTAAGTTTGAGTGATAATGATAATCATCATAAGTTCCTTGTTGAACAGGTTAGGTTTAGAGGGAAATAATCCAACCGACAGGTGTACAAACAACACAGTTTAACAAAATACGTTTATTTGGAAAACACTTTGTATAGTTTTATGATATATTTCCCTTCTTTTCCCTCATTTGTTCGATCTTCGGTGGTTCGTTTTCACATGTTTCACCATATGCTGATAGAACTGGCGGACCAATTGGTGCAGTAGAGGAACCAGCTTGATATCCTTCTTCCGGATGACTTCCGATTGATATTGGAATGTCAATTTTGATTCTTTCATTTGCTTTGCTCACGAGTATCTTGACGTACAAATAGTATTCAATATCTATTATTTCACATGTGTTCAATACTGGCATATATTTCGGTATTCTCAATTTCACAGCAACGTCCTCTGTGTTGTTAGGTGGCACATCCAAATCAATCTTGTTCTCGCTCCAAAGTTTCGTTCTGATGTATTCCGTATATGACTTCCTGATCGATTTATATTTATAATTCCACGAATCTAACTGTTTATATATTCTCTTCTGCATTAGTTGCACTTTGATACCAACAACCGTACTCTTACTCTGATTATCGAAACTGACTGTGATTGGAACAGTTTCCCTCGGTGTATATCCAGTCTTTGGTATCATCACTATTGCACTTATCAATCCGAATCCGTTATCGTATCGTTTTGATAGAAATTTCTCGACCAAATTATTCGAACATAATACAGGATACGGTTGATGTTGTTCACGAATTCTAAAATATTTACTGAACTTCTTCTCAATCCATCCAATCATATCTAATCGAACATGTATTTGATATGTGATATGACCAAGTGATCCATAAAAACTTGGAGCACAATTAAGTGGGAGTTCGAATGAGAATGGGAAGGAATGGTTACCACTGATCAATTGACCCTGGAACACAATAAACATTACAGTATAGTGAATAATATAAACATACGTCATCAGATTGCCAAAGCGTCTGCCGAATATCCAGATATTTGATCCATGTTCGGTTGCCTTTACAATCACCATCACGGACGGTATCTCTGAGAACAGTGGTGTTGAAAATTTTCTATACAATTGTGCTCACCTTTTATGTGGTGCCTCGTGGTAAAGATAATATGATTCAGCCTTTCCATCAATCAATATTTGCAAGTTTCTTGCTCTAACTATCTTCTTATTTTCAATGATTATCTTGCCAGTAACTGTGTCTCCTGCATTGTATGTTGCATCTTTTTTGTCGAATTCTAGTCGAAATACTTCCATATTTTCTAGAGATATGGAATAAATGAGTAAATTAGTAAATGGAGATGTTGTGGACCACACAATAGATGGAGAGATTTAGAGAAACGAAATTAGAAAAGGGGAGCTTTATTGATTGAGTAATTATACATTATTCGGGCACAGATGGTGTTTTGTTCACGAGAGGATTCGCCATACCATTCAAATACACATTGATCCTCAAGTTTAGAACCATTACATCAAAAAATACTCATTCAGAGGAACTGTTCTTTTTTGTATGATGATTCAATTAAGTTTGCGACTGTTTATCAAAATAAAAACCGTCAAAGAAATTTTTTATTTACTATTTTCTCATAGTTGCTCGTATCGTTCCAAATATGATAAAATAGTAAATAAATAATTTGTTAGAAGTATGCTGATACTTATTTAGTCTTCTTGCTTGGGAGTCGCGTCATCCGATTATCTCGTCCCAGTCGATCCCTTCAAATTAACACTTCTTGTCGAGGAAGATGGTTGTGAATCATTGCCTGAATTGATATATTAGTTAGTTGTAACTATGTTTTCAAACCTTCTCCAATCGTAATCCAGAAATATTCCCCGATTAATATCAACTTTGGGCTCACAATCACTTGTACATTTACAAAGTAGTTTATACCAATAATATCGCACATCCTCATAATAGGTGTATGTTTTGGTATTCTCATGTTGATAAGCACATCATCTGTGTTTTTAGGTGGAATGTTCACATCTATTTTATTTTCACACCATTTTATAGCTTCGTATTTTGTATCAACCTCCTTTTGCTTGTTATATTCATCAGAAACCTTCTTCATATTCGTCAGTTTTCTCTCTTGATTCAACCATACTATGATACAAGTTATTGTTCGTTTGCTCTGATTGTCACAGCTAATTTTAATCGGAATAGTTTCCTTTGGTGAATATCCTGTTTTTGGTAAGCTCATAGTTGCCCGTATCGTTCCAAATCCTTCATCACATTTCTGTGCAACTTGTTTCTCGATTGGCCGCGAGTATGATATATGAAGAGGAATTAGTCGTTCCAATACCGTAAACAGTACTTTCAACTTCTTCTCACTCTTTCCGAGTACATCTAACCTCACATGAACCATATAACTTATTTTTCCAAGTTTTCCTGTCAAACTTGGAGGACAATTCAGTGGAATAATGAGGTTGAATGGGAATTCGTGTTTACCAGGGATCAATTGACCCTTGAATATGAAAAAAAAAGTGTAATTTTCAATTGTAATGGTAATATCATCAATTAACGAACCTCCTTGAATTCGCATAAAGTTTCATTCAAATCCATGTAGGTTATCCATGTTACATTGCCCTGTATAGGTTGGTATTGGCTGAATACAAACATGGTTATATGACTTGGACCGAGTTATATACCTGGTTCTTTGTTCAGTTAACCTAAAGTCAGTAATTGCCTTTCCTTCCACCCATATTTGTAGATCTCGGGCTCGAACTATCTTTGTATTTTCAATAAATATTTTACCAGTAACTGAATCTCCTGGATAATATGTTGCATCTTCCTTGTCAAATGATAGTTGAAATACTTTCATAGGGCATGGAATAAATTAATAAATTTAGTATAAAATGGAGATGTTGTGGACCACACAAAAGATGGAGAGATTTAGAGAAGCAAAATTAGGAAGGGGGCCCTCTAGATATTGATTGAGTAATTAGACATGAATTCGGTGGCAGATGTTTATTATGGTGTATTGTTCTCGAGAGAGCCGGATTTGCAATACGATTCAAATGCATGTTGATCCTTAAGTATAGCTGCGTTTTATTGAGTCAACTACTACTTCTTACATGATAATGATGATTCAATTAAGATTATAGCAGTTTATCAAAATCAGAGAAAGTCAAGAAGGTAGATACAGTGGCGAGCAAAAAGGTATACACAAACTGTTTTACTAAAAATGGTTTTTCACGAAAAAAAATTATCTTTGGAAAAAATTTTTTCTGACGAATGAATATGACTCCAAATAGGCTCAGAAATATGAGAAAAAATTTTCATGGCGAAACCTATATTACTTTTCGAGTTATACCCAAAAAACGGTTTGTGTATACCTTTTTGCTCGCCACTGTATATTAGTTCATAAAAGATATGTAATTATTATTGCAGATTTCGAAGAGTCCTGTCACTTTCAAGTTGTTCGACATTCAATCAGCTCAGAAGTAACGGAGAATATCTCATCCCAGTCGGTCCCTTTACATTCACAGTTCCCGTCGAGAATGATGGTTGTGAATTACTAGCTGAAACAATACAAATTCCATTTTATCATACGTTGATGAAGTCAAACCATTTCCAATCTCTATCGAAAGTTTTTCCTTGAATAATTTCACCATTGGCCACACAAATACTTCTACTTCCAATGAATATTTGATATCAATAATTTCGCACATCTTCAGAACCGGTGTGTATTTCGGTACTCTCAAATTGATATAAACATCATCTGTGTTTCTTGGTGGTATGTCCACATCTATTATGTTTTCACACCATCTCTTGGTTTTGTCTTTTTCGGTTTCAATTTCATTCTTGTCATATTCTCCAGGGCCCGTATACTTCATAATCGTTAGTGTTTTCTCTTGATTCAACCAGACTCTTATACCAGTTATTGTTCGTTTACTCTGATTGTCAAAGCTGATGCTAATCGGAATCGTTTCCAATGGTGAATATCCTCTCTTCGGTAGTCGGATTGTTGCCCGTATCATTCCAAATCCTCTATCACACTTCTGTTCAATTTGTTTCTCGATTGGACTTGAATACGAGATATGGAGCATGTCTAGCCGTTCCAACACCGTAAACAGTACATAAAACTCCTTCTCAAACCATCCGAGTACATCTAATTTCACATTAATCCTATATCTTATTCTTCCTTGTTTTCCTTTGAAACTTGGTGCACTGTTGCGCGGAATAATGAAGTTGAATGGGAATTCGTGTTTACCCGTCATCAGTCTACCCTGAAATAAAACAATAACCACTAATCGATCTAAAAAAAAGGTTTTATGAACTAACCTCCTTGAATTCGCATAAAGTCTCATTTATATCCAGATATGTAATCCATGTTTTTTTCCCATAATGTGAATTTTGATTATTCCTGAATAAAAGAAGTATATTAATTATTATGGTGTGAGCTATATACATGTTTGTTTGGCTAACAAGGAAATCAGTAATTGCTTTTCCTTCCACCCATATTTGTAGATCTCGAGCTCGGACTATCTTCGTATTTTCAATGAATATTTTACCAGTAACTGTATCTCCTGGATAATATGTTGCATCTTTTTTGTCGAACGATAGTTGGAATACTTCCATATTTATTGTGTAGAATTAGAATAATATAATGAATTGGTAGACACGAAAGATGAAGAGGTGCAGAGATAATGAAGAAGGAAAAGGGGACGACAGATGGCACATCGATCGATATTCACACGGATGCTTTTCGTATAATACACATATTTAGAGCAATTGAATTCATTCAAGGAAATATAATATAACTTATTTTTATTGAAACATTAAAAAAATTTGAGCATCACTTCTTCTCACTCTTATGCTCAGTTTTCGGAGGAAGACTTCTTCGCTTTTTAGTCTCAACTGCCATTACTCTTGGTCCAGGTGGTGCGGCTGGTATACCAACTCCATTATCAGAACCACTACCAATAAACAGAGCGATATCAGTTGAGAGTTTAAATAATGGGTCCCCAAATATTCTTACATTTACAGAGTAGTTTATCGATATGATCTCACACTGTTTCAGAATTGGCACATACTTCGGTATTCTCATCTTGATAACAGTTTCCTCTGTATTATTTGGTGGTATTCTCATTTCATGCCAATTCTCACTCCAAATACTCGTTCTTCGTTCTTCAACATAACTTGGGGTTGCATAACAATAATTCGTTTTCTCCAATTGCCTATATACTCTCGTTTGTATCAGTTGTACTATAATATTAGTTATTTTCCGTGTACTTTGATTGTCTAAATTCACAGTGATCGGAATAGTTTCCAGTGGTGCATATCCAGTTTTCGGTAGTCTCACAGTTGCATTCACATACTCAAATCCATCCTCGAATCTTTCTGTCAGATCTTTCTTAACCATATTGTTTGAATATATCATCGGATATTGATCAAGTCGTTCCAAAACCGTAAAATATTCTTCTAACATTTCTTCGTTTTTGGCTCCCGCATCCAATCTGACACGTATCCTATATTTGATTGTTCCGATAATTCCTTCAAAACTTGGAGCACAATTGAGTGGAAGATCGAATGAAAATGGGAAGGAATGGTTACCACTGAACATCTTACCCTGGAATACGTAAGCTGTTATATTGCAGTTACTCGAGAAACATACATTATCAGATGTCCATATTATTTTTCTAGTATCCAAATAAGTGATACAAGTTGGATTATGTGAAACGGGAATGGATGAAGCGCATCTGAAAGTTAGCTTATATGTATGTGAAATACAATAATATCCAACCTATCACGGCCTTTCTCATGTTGATACAAATCGGTTTCTGCCTCTCCATCTATCATTATTTGTAGACTTCTTGCCTTTATTGTCTTCGTATTTTCAATATATATTTTACCAGTAACAGTATCTCCTGGATAATATGATGCATCTTTCTTGTCGAATTCTAATCGGAATACTTCCATATCTATTCGAGGATATGAAATAAATGGGAAAATTTAGTATAAAATGAAGATGTTGTGGACAACACAAATGATGAAGAGAATCAGAGAAACGAAATTGCGAAAAGGGGAGCTTTATTGATTGAGCATTATTCGGATGCTTTCGTGGTGTAGTAATGTACACAAGAGCTATATAATAATATAATTTATTGTTATGAACAAATGAAAATTCAGTAAAAATATAACATAAATGTGATGAAGTAACATCAAATCGAAACAATATAATAAACAACAATGATATAGTTCTCTTCATTTTTTCTCACTCATATGTTCAATTTTCGCAGCATTGTTTCTGTTGTTTTTAGTTTGAACTGCCATCACTCTTGGTCCAGGGGGTGCAACTGGTACTCCAACTCCATCATCAGAACCACTACCAATAAAGAGAGGGATATCGAAAGTGATTCTCAATTCTGGGCTAACAATGACCTTCACATTTACAAAATAGCTTATTGATATGATCTCGCATTGTTTCAATAGTGGCACATACTTTGGTATCCTCAATTTTATGGTAGTATCATCCGAATTGTTTGGTGGTATATTCAAATCATTCCAATTTTCACTCCATATACTAGTTATTTTTCTTTCATTATAGTTTGTTCGGTCATTTGAATAATGCAGTCTATTAAGTGCTTTATACACTCTTTTTTGTATCAACTGTACTTGAATTCCAGTTATTTTCCGTGTACTCTGATTATCTAAATCCACAGTGATCGGAATAGTTTCCAGTGGTGCATATCCAGTTTTCGGTAGTCTCACAGTTGCATTCACATACTCAAATCCATCTTCGCATCTTTGTGTCGAAACTTTCTTCACTATATTGTTCGAATATGCCATCGGATATGGATCAAGTCGTTCCACAACCGTAAACCTTTCTTTAAACATCCTTGCATTTTTGGCACCCGCGTCCAATCTGACACGTATCCTATATTTGATTGTTCCAATAATCGCCTTGAAGCTTGGAGCACAATTGAGTGGTAGATCGAATGAAAATGGGAAGGAATGGATACCACTGATCAATTGGCCCTGAAACAAAGAGCATCAATCAATCTGATTCACATTGATAAACATACAGTATCAGATTTCCATATTGTTTTTCTAGTGTCTAAATAAGTGATACAAGTATGATAGTGTCGATCATAATGGTGTAATCGCCTGTACCTAAAATTAACTGGTTTATATAAAATTTAAAAAACTCAAACGGTGCGTTAGTCTCTTCATGTCGATACAAATCGGTCTCTGCCTCTCCATCTATCATTATTTGTAGACTTCTCGCTTTGATCGTTTTCTTATTTTCAATAATTATCTTGCCAGTAACTGTATCTCCTGGATAATATGTTGCATCTTTTTTGTCGAATTCTAGTCGGAATACTTCCATTTTTTGATAGGATGAAATATGGGTTAGAATATTCAAACAGCAATATGACGGGCAGTTTTGGTCAGGAGAAAATGGTTCAGCAATAACAAACGAGGATAGGCGAGTGCAAATACGATAGAAGGCGGTGACATTGGAAGTATTATTGATATAAGTGACGTCATAGCAACCGATGAGATGGGGTCAAATGAATAATTTATTCACAAACAGTTAACATGAAGCAGCACAAATAGTTAATTGTAAATAATTATTTCTTCTCGTTCAAGTGTTCAATTTTCGGTGGTGAACCATCGATTAAATTGCTTCTCCATGTCATTACACGTGGCCCAGCTGGTACAACTGTTTGTTCTCCATTATTCTGTGTCGGATCGCTTCCAATAACAATCGAAATATCTGTCGTGAATCCTGCCATGTGTGGATTCGTGAGTATTTCAACACATAAGAAGTATTCGATTGATATAATCTCGCATGCTTTCAATATTGGTACGTAATTCGGTAGCCTCAACTTGAGAGTAGTTTCATCTCCATTTCCAGCCGGTATGTTCAGCTTGTTCCAATTTTCAGTCCAAACTGTTGCACTGTATCGTTGTTTATAAAAAGACTCACGAGTGTCGCCTCCCCAGGTCACAGGATTAGACTCTTCATATCTCCTTTTTTGCAACAATTGAACTTTGACACCAACTACCGTACTCTTACTTTGATTATTTAAATCAATAATAATCGGCATAGTTTCTGTTGGTGAATACCCCGATTTCGCCAACTTCACAGATGCACTCACAACACCGAATCCATTTTCGCATCTTTTCGTCATATATCGTTCGAGTTTGTTCAAATTTGCAATGGGATAAGGATGAAGTCGTTCTCCGACAATAAAGTATTTGTCAAACTTCACTTCTTTTTTTCCCACCAAGTCTAATCGAACATGTATTTTATATGTTATATATCCAGTTTTCCCATTAAAACTTGGAGCACAATTGAGTGGCAAATCAAATGAGAATGGAATATTGTGGTGACCATTTATCAATTGTCCCTGGAATACAAGAAATAATCAGTCTGATATACATTGATAAACATACATTATCTGCCTCCCATATTGTTTTCCGCATATCCAAGTATGTGATCCACGTCACATACCGTAAATCAAACGAATAAGAACGAAACTCGTAGTATCTCGCGCTGCGTTCAATTCGGCGGAAATCAGTGACTGCCTCTCCATTCATCAATAATTGTATATTTCTTGCTTTGATCGTCTTCTTATTTTTAATAACTACTTTTCCAGTAACTGTGTCTCCTGGATAATATGCTGCATCTGCCTTGTCGAATTCTAATCGGAATACTTTCATTCTTCTGTGGGTTAGAATATTCAAACAGCTGGGCAGTTCTGGTCAGTAGAAAATGGCTCAGAAATAGCAAATGAGGATAGGTGAGTACAAATAAGATAGAAGGCGTTGACAGTGCAATGTATTATTGATATAGGTGACGTCATAGGAACCTTATTCGATGAGATGGGGTCATGATTGCGCACAAATATACTCAAATGAGATAACAACCAGATTGCGGTATGTTTAGTGCGGAAAATCAACAAGTTATAAGAGTTTATTCCAAATAGTCATTATACATGATCAGAATATAGGCATAACATAAAAAATCTGTAAGAAACTACAAATTTCCCTTCCCAGTTGGGCTCTTCAATCTTAATCTCATCACTTCTTCATAAGTTGGTGGTTGAATCACTATCCCCTTTGACTCACATCCCGAAACATCAACCGACCATTTAGTTGGCTTTGTTCCAATTATAATCGGCATCTTTTCAACTATCTTATCATTCGAACCAACTGATAATGTTATCACAATCGAATATCGAATAGACATCAATGAGTTATTCTCATAACTTGGGTGCAGATATTCATTTTTTGGCAGTATTGGAATCCGAAAAGGGACTATAGCATGCTCATAATGGTTCGGAAGTATGCACATTGTTCGTTTGTTCTCCATAATAAGTTTCGATTCAGTTATAAATGATTTGATTGGTGGTTCTTCCTTCATCAGTGCTTCACTCATTCCTGATATATCCAGTTTTCCATAGAACATCGTCTCTCGCACCAGTTCCATCTTCATCATCCCAATTTCCTTCTCACTTTTGTTGTCAATTATCATTGATATCTTAACACTTTCACCAGGTATATATCCTCTTTTCGGTATACTAAAATACGTATCAACCATTCCTCTCCTCCTTCCTATTTGTGTATATAATGTCAATTCCTGTGGCAATATTGATACAGGGATAGAAGGAAGATTCAATGAATTGGTAACATTAAAGGAGAGTCGCACAACTTTTGGTTCGAGTTCTGGACGGTGAAGTTTGACATATACACTGTATTCCACGCAACCATGTTTTCCATTGATACTTGGTGGACACTTCGGGGGAAGACGGAATGATATCATAAAAATATGATTTCCACCTTCCAGTTTTTTCTAAAATTTTTCTCTATTGGTTCTCCAAGCTAGTTGGCCACTCACTCTATCAGATTTCCACAGTGTCAATTGATCATGAAAGTATTTCACCTCGTTCGAATATTTTGTGTTGTATGTTGCCACATGTTCTCCATCCCTTCTAAATTTACAACTATAACTTTTTCTAAACTTAAACCTAACATACCTAATCACTCGATGTGTATCATTCCATCCAATCTTCGCATATCCTTCACATCCAACAACCAGTGAACTCGCAGTTATATCCTTCTTATTCACTATGGTTATCATTCCTTTTACACGATCCCCAGGTGAATATAGACGATTCTTGTTAGTTAGTTCAATGTGGATTTTTACCATTGTGAATGGAATGATGGTGGTTGAAAGGTATAAAGAATGAGAACAGAATGAATGAATGAAGACGTTGAGAATTCGAGATTAGATTAGTGTTATTTGTACAGTAGGTGTGAAATGAACTGGCTCACAGTGTGATGTCAAAATTATTGTTTGCTCTTTTTGAGGTCGAATTCCCAGAGGCATGATTGTGTTTTTGGTATAAAAGAAGATAATATTTATTCAACTGATAATCAATATATACAAATCTATGACAATCACTAAACAACTGAAATTTTTCTTCCTACTACTGGTTCACATATGTTCATGTTCATGTCATAGTGTTTCTGAAACCTTAACTATATTTCTAAATGCCTTTGATTCACATACCTTCACATTTTCTTTGCTATTTTCACTTGCGACACTCGACACAGAACACGTTATCGACAGCTTTTTAATCGGTACAGTACCAATAATAATGGGTATATCCTGCTTGATATTACTCCCAAATATTACATCAGTTGATAACTTAACTCGGATAAAATATTGAACTGATAACACTGGACACGAATCGAAGCTTGGTGGGAATTCAACAGATACATTTGGCACTTTCAATAAGAACAATACATTCGATGTTTTATGTCCCATAACATTCATTTTCTGTTTCTCCTTCCATATCAATCGTCTCGTTCCATAACTCGATTCCTTCGTATCCTCAATATCCTCCGTAAATTGATCAGTATTGTTTGTCTTTTGTAGTTCTCCATTGAATATTCCTTCTTGTAACAATTCCACTCTCATTTCATCCACAGTATTTCCACTTTTGTTATCAATCGTCACTGATATCGGAATATCCTCCCCATATACAAACCCTCTTTTTGGTATGCTAATCATCATATTGATCGGTTGTTTCTTATCCTGATCAGTGGTTAATTCCAATGGTAGAATAGCTAGGGGTACTGTATTCAAATCAACAGATATCCCGACATTAAAATATTCCGTCAACACTTTTTTAGGTTTAGCTCCATCCAGTTTCTCTAGTTCCGTATATACATAGTATTTGATATGTCCATCATCTCCTTCATAGCTCGGATAACATTTCAATGGTAGATCAAATGAAAATGGGAATACATGTTTACCACTTTTTAGCTTCATCTGAACATAAAATAAGCCTTCTGATATCCTTGATATCCTTTGTCAACTCACATTTACAGCCTCATATGCCATTTTTTCCTTGTTTATATAGGTTTCTTCCTTTGAATATGTTATCACACAAGAATATGTCATATCACCATCTTGACATCTGAAATACTTGGGGTAGATCAAAAAAGAAAGAGATGAACATACTTGCTAATCCTAAATGCGGCCTCATTCCAGTTTGATTTTGCCTCTCCTTTGATACCAATTATCAATTTCTTCGTCTTTTTCAACTTCTTATCCGCAATAATAACTCGACCAATTATAGATTGACCAGGTTGAAATATAGCATTTTTATTGTCAATTACAATTCGGAAGTGTTCCATTTTTGAATGAACAAACTCACGAATATTTGAATAGGAAGAAGGAAGACAAGGAGGAGGAGAAGGAAGGAGGAAGGAGGACAATGTATACACAGTTCCAAGTGGAATAACATGCGAAGAAAGAAATTAGGATAGCGAGGGAGCATGTGATGTTACGTCACATGCACAAAACATGTTGATCACAGGGAAATTACTGGGAAATGGACTGTATTTATAGACTTAGTATTTATTCAATAAATCGCAAAAGTGGAAATAGAGGCGCCCATAATAACATGAAATGTTTTACAAAACTTATAGGAAATAAGAATGTTCATAAATTTGAACAATGTGTACAAATTGAGCTTGCGTTTTAGATTCACATATCAATTTAGTCTTATATCCTTCTGATGTTCCATCCATTTTCCTGTAACTCCATCATATTGTTGAACCTACTTATTTCTTATAATAACATTATTATTCCAACTTGCGACTGCCTTTCCTCCATATCCAATTTCTAAAAGTCGAAATAATGATAAAACTTGAATACATAAATTGTTTATTTTTTGCACAATTACATCTTATTAAAAATTCGAAATCATCACAATAATATCTTGAGCTTTGAATATTCATATTCCTTCAATAGTGGTTCCCCGTTGCTCCTCTACTTCTAACAGAATTAGTCCTACTGGTCACATCTCCATCATCAACATTCCACGTATCATACACAGCTTCTTCATATGTCGGTAGTGGTTCCCCATCCTCATCCTCCACATATACTTCCTCCGAACTTGTCAATTCATCCGATTCTTCATCAATCAACATCGGATCCACTTTGACAGTACCAATCATAATTGTCAAGCCAGCCGTCACATCACTACCAAATGCCGATCCAGTTGAAATAGTGATCCTAATGAAGTAATCAACAGATACAATACTACAACAACTGAATGTGGGTGTGATACCAGGTACTCTCAATGGTATCATACACTCTCCTTCACTCTCTCCCATCACTTCAATCTTCCTCTTATTCTCCGTCATTCGTTTCGTCTCCGATATTTCCATTTCCTCCGGTGGATCCTCATCATCCGCATATGGATTTGCCCCAGGTACCTCACATATCTTTGCCGTCAATGTTCCTCGTTGTATCAACTCCGCTTTCACCTTCTCTATCTTCGTCTTACTTCCATTTTGTATCGATACTCCAATTGGTATTGTTTCCCCCGGTGCATATCCATATTTGGGTATATTCACTGTCAGTTCGACCATTCCTTTCTTAAACATTGATCCATACATTTTCGTTGTCACCAATTGTTTCGGTTCAATTGATATTGGTATTGTATTCAAATCAACTCTCGATCTGACATCTAATGTCAAATGTATCTTCTTATCCAATCGATATTTCTGTATCAAGTTGGCATTCAATTTATACTTGATTAATCCTTTATCTCCATTATAACTCGATGGACAATTGATTGGCAATTTGAATGAAAACAGGAAGATATTCTCACCAACTCTCATATTCTGAATATTGATATGATATTGATAACCGATAACTGATAACATACCAATTCCTGTGCCTTCTTGACAATCTTATCATTAACATATTCAATACCAGATGTATATTCCAAACTCGATCCATATACTTCATTCTGATTCCTTCTATTCCTACAATATCCATCTTCATTCCTTCCTAATCCTAATCCTAATAACTTACGCCATCACTCTTCTAACCTTCCTATACCATTTTGTGAATGCAGTTCCATGTAATCCAATTTCCAATTTCGACACATTTATTTCCTTCTTCAATGTAATTATCACTTTTCCAGTCACATACTCCCCAGGTGTATACACTCGTTTCTCCACCTCAATCACCATCTGTTCCATTTTGTCTGTAATTACTCTTGTTATTTGATCTACCGTCGGGTGGTAAAAAGGAAACAAATAAAAGATATATGTAAATATAAGAGAGTGGGAATGGATATACCCAGATGTAAACATGAACAAGGAACATGGAATAATGAATACTTTATCTAACAATATCATCATATGCCGGTGGCGGATCATCACAATATAATCGACCATCAGATAAGTAATATCCAGGTGGACTACTACCTATCAATATATCAAAACAAACAGAAACCTTATCAGGATTAAAACTACCACATATCAATTGTAATTTCAATTGATAATTGATAGATATCAATGATGTATCAATATTAAGTGATGGTAATCGACCATTTATTCGTATATCAATATCCAATTGATATTCCATATCATTTGGTATATTCAATTCCTTTGATTCACTTGATATCGTATTCATTATCTTCTTCCTCGTTTCTCTATATGGTTCTTCACACACTCCCTTAAATTCAACAACTTCGATGATCTTCCATGTCAATTTCTTGATCTTTCTTGTTGTATTATTGTATACTTCAGCCATTATATTGATTATTTCATCTTGTATAAACCCTTGTTTCGGTATCTTCGCTCGTATCCTCATTTCTCGTTGATTGAATAATCTCGAATTGTACAATTCAATTGGTTCGAATGATGTTGGAATATTACATATATCAAAGTTATGGATGACTGGAAATGAATATATGTTGGGTGGATATAGATTTAGAAACCTTTCAAATCAACTTTGATCTTCTTGTTAACCATTTTGATCAATATCAATTCGGCTGATATCCAATATTGTATATATCCATATGTTCCTTTATAACTTGATGGACTGGATGGAGGAATGACAAAGGAGAATTCGTATACTGCATTCTTGACAATTGTCACATTCTAAATCAGTATAAACAGTCATAGGTATTGCTTGATATACTCACCGGTGTCTCATTTGGATTCCATGGATATATATCTAATGTGATCAATTTACAATATCCCTTATACTTCTCCACATTATGGTGTCTATTCGTATTTGCATCAACTTCAAATGATGTTTTCGAGTGTCCACCTACATGTATTACAAGGCTCTTCGCATGTAATATCCGTTCGTTTCGCACTATTATTTTGCCGAATACTTTCTCGCCGGATGAATATGTATGGGAGGGATGATCGAGTTCAATTTCAAGTAGAACCATATGAAGAGGTAGAAGAAATGTATGAATAAAGAAGGAAGAGCAACTGGAAATGGAGCAAGAGAGATGGATGT
The DNA here is from genome assembly GCA_963573275.1 of Caenorhabditis uteleia. Lineage (NCBI taxonomy): Eukaryota > Metazoa > Nematoda > Chromadorea > Rhabditida > Rhabditidae > Caenorhabditis > Caenorhabditis uteleia. The sequence continues at coordinate 6,658,467 of OY752134.1, forward strand.
TGCAATGAGAGAGGACGAGAGATGGAGAAACAGAATGAGGAGATGGATGGTGATGACGTAGATGGAGAAGGAGCAAAAGATGGAGGAGAAGAAGGAGTGTTGTTGTGGTGTAGTGACCATTTGGAAGAAGCAACTATTGTTGCATTGCTTGAATATTACCCCACAAGATTGCACTTTCTAACTTGGAATGGCCCAGAAACACTATGTTGAAAAAGTTAGACACATTCCAAATTAGAAAATGTGCAACTCAGTCATTTCTCCGGTGAAGGAGGTAATAGTTATCTTGGCCAGAGACGGCACAGTTCAAAAACACACAAGTTACAAAAGAAAGTTGCAAGAATTATCAAAACAATAAGCCTCTTGAACGTCGTAAAAGACTTTCTCCTGCTCCTGTCGTAACGCCTTTTGTAGTCTGACGCAATATCCATAAACGTTTTCGACAAAAGTACCAATATGCCAATGTACAACACTATAAGAATTATTCTATCGTTGCGATATGTGCCTAACGAATCAAATGTGATATAATTTTTCACAAACCTTTGACAACATCTCCCATCGTATCATACAAAGATATATCTTGTATGTTGAGTTGCTTCATCACTGTTATTGTCACAATTGCTGCTTCTTTTTGTGAACAATATCTCTGCAAAAATAGTCACATTGCTCTCACATTTGAAGATCTGGTTTGAATTTTTTATAAATGTATCATGTTAAAATAAAACGTGAACTTTTCATATCCTTCATTTCTGAATCGATCCAGTTCATATTTTTTGATAAGATCGTCTGATATATATTTTCAAGACTGATAAATGACGGATTTAGTCGCGTAAGTGCATAATATCAGATGTGATACAATCATAATATCAGAAAAGGGGATCCAAATGTTAACAATGATAAGAAGGACGATGATAAGGATAAGAAGGAACGGAAGGATGAATTGTTTGAATCGGCGGAGGTTGGAATAAGGAAAACTGTTGATAATCTGGTGAAAATACGTAGGGAAACTTATCAACGATAATGATAAACATATATAGTTATAGATTCAACAGTTGGATTGTTTGACTATATCGGAAAATTGATAGAAAAGGAGAAAGAGTTGGGAAAATCACAGAGATTTACGATAGTGCCAAGTAGAAATAGGAAACAAGGATATGGATGTACGGATGGAACACGGGTTAGGTTGAAGAATATGGATGAGACAAAGGATTATATCAATGCGAACTTCATTGAATGTGGACCAAGTGAACGACGATTCATAGCAACACAACATCCATTGGAGAATCATTATGATGACTTTTGGAGAATGATATATCAAGAAACTGTTGATATTGTTATCGCGATATTTGAACCGAGTGTCGAATTACCAATATACTTTCCGATCGAGGCTGGTCAATTCTTCAATCATGGTGATTATTTTGTGAATTGCAAGAAAGTTGAGAAGTTCAATCTGAATAATGCAACAATGTATACAATCGAAGTGGTCGAGTCGGGATGTGCAGATGGTGTATTGTTCAATCTGATACATTATTCGAATTGGCCGAATGAACAATTGGTGGAATATAAGACATTATTGAAATTGATACGAACAATACAATCACCGAGTAAAGTGACAAATGGGCCATGTGTAGTACATTGTTCGGATGGATTACAACAGACTGGATGCTTGATACTTACTGATTATATCACTGATTTGATGTTTAAGAATGTTGAAGTTGATGTAAGTAGTTATCACTTATCACTATAATATCAACACTTCTAGATATCCCAAGTCATCAAAAAACTTCAATCACAACGATCAATGTTCATCACCAACAAGATATATTGTGTATTTGCCGTGTGTACAGCACTCACTTATGTTCGAATTCGACTATCTCGATATGGAATGGCGAAGGATTTGAAGACACAAATTGATGGATTTTTGAAGACATTTGAGAAGGAATTTAGGGCTATTACAGCGAAGAAGAATGAGAAAGTGTCGAAAAGAGAGAACGTGATAGATCAAACAAGTACAATCACTTCTTTATCCAAATAAATATTTTACGTTATGTAACGTTTTGAATACAAAATAATACAACTTTTGAATATAAACCTTTATTCAAAAATGAATTATGGCAATGACATTTGATTCTTACACGCTTCATGATAAGTTGGTAATTCCTCGTCCATTGGTGCAGTTGCACCCATATATCTAATTGTATTCTTCATAATTGATGGATCAACATTGATTATAATATCATCAAATCGTATCTCCAATTGTATTGGCATTATCAATCGATCAAGTTCCAAATTGAATTTGAATTTATGTTCAATATGAAGTCGATAATCATCATAATCAAATGTTGGTCCATTTGATTGGATATCAATCGGATGTTCGAATTGTATACTTGTTGATGGTGCAATATTCAATGCAATATTGCCACTAGATACATCATCATGTGTATATGATGTATTCACTCCATACATACCGCCATCCTTATGGAATCTACCCAATTGTACCAATTTCCAACCAACTTTCTTCACAATTTTCTCACTATTATTATCAATATGTATCAATATTGTGGCAGTCTCCCCGATCGAATAATTACTTTTTGGAATAGTAACTGACATTTGTATTGATCCCAATGCTCGTTGACTTTCTACTTCTTTTTTGATTGTTTTTGTGATTGGTAACTCATCGAATTCATTTGTTGTTTGATGGTAAACTATAATTTATAACTACGAATTGTTTCAAATAAAATAAGTTACCATAAAACGGTACAGTGACTTTCTTCGGAATCCGCCATGGTTGATAAATAGTCAATTGTACACTATATTTGACTGATCCGTTACTTTTTCCATGATTACTTGGCAGACAATCATTTGGCAGTTTGAATTGAATATTATTTGTATATTCACCAACTATTGTTTTGTTCTGTAAATCATACCAATATCTATCAACAATAACAACCATATATTCCTACCAATGCCTCACTTGTCTCCCATAAAAGTGAGTTATGATACTCGATTTCTTTGTTGCTCCGCCATCCATCTGGTGAGATTGTCGCGAACCCTTTACATCTCACACATTTTATTAATGTTGGTTTATCAGTTTTGAGTGTCACAATGGCTGTTACCGTATCACCCGGTTTGTAGTATTGTGATGGACTATTGTATTCAATTTGGGCAGAAACCATCTGAAAAGAATTAATGAATAAATGGATCGATGAGACAATTAGAGGGAGAAGAGGTTTATGAATAGGAGAAGGAGAAGGGGATGGAGATGGAGAGGGGGATGGAGAGGGTGGATGGCAGGAGTGATCGTGGGGGTCATCTGCCATTGGTGGTCCTTGTCCACCCAAAGACAGCATGGGGTCCGCCATCTGTTTATCTATTGCGCATTTGCATCTCCATCAATAGAGAGGGTGTGGACCATTTGCACATGGTGTGTATCCACCCAAGAATACATTGAAGGATAACAAGACATTATACTTTTAGTACTTTATTAGACAAATAATTATGAAAAGACAGAAAGAATAGATATTTGTTTGACATATTCTCATTTGGAAATTGAAGAAATATAAAAATATAGTAATAAATTAGATAGAAAATCAGACCAAATCATTGTAATTTGGTGGTGGAGTATCACTTCCGTCGTTGATTTTGACAAAGTCATCATCATCTTCATCTGTCACCGCGTCCTCTATTTCATAATCCTCATCTTCCTCATCATCCTGCTTCTCTTGTTCCGATATCGACTCCAACTCCAGCTCCGGCTTTTGGTCCTGCTCCTTCACCTGCTCCTTCTTCTCCGGTTCATCATCCTTTCTTGGCTCCGGCTCCTGCTTCTTCTCCTTGCCATCATTCTCTTTCTTATCATTCAAAACAACTTTCCTGACATCTTGAGTAATCTCCTTAATTGGCTTCTTCTCCTTCTCCTGTTCATCCTGCTTCTTTGGCTCCGGCTCCTGTTCCTTCTTCTGTTCCTTCTCAACCACCTTCTCCATTTCCTTCTCCTTCTCTTGACTGTTCTCCTGCACTTTCTCCGGCACATCCTTCTTATTTGGCGTCTCCTCCTTCTTTTCCTTCTCCTGATCCTTTTTCCGTTCCTTCTTCTGTTCCACCTTCTCCACCTTCTTTATCTCCTGCTTCTTCTCTTCTTTCTTATCAACCACAACAACTCCACTGATCTTCTCAGTAACCTCCTCAACTGTCTCCTTCTTCTTACTCTCCTTTGGTGGTTCCGACACAATCCTAACATCATGTCTTGTTTCGACTCTTTTATGTCCATCAACATATACCTTGATAAGATGTTTGACACTGATTGTAGAGTTATCCATATCAATATTCGTGTCCTTCATAGCAAAGGTTAGACCAACAAATTTTGTTGAAAATGGTGCCACTTCGATTTCATAGGATGTTTTGTCGATTGTTTCCTCATTGGTCATCTTTGTTGTTTCATATCCTGCTACAAATCGTCTTACTCCAAAGTAAGTCACCACACGGACCAACTCGACCCAAATCTTCTTGACTGTAGTATCAGTTTTATTCACAAGTGATATCTCTGCTTTTGTTCGTTCGTCTCGATAGAATGTTGTCTTCGGAAGTGTGACCGACAATCTCATACATCCAAGTTTTCTTCGATGATCGAAATTGAAGAATGGATAAACGAATCGCATAGCAACAACATTTGCCTCTTTTGGTGTTTCATTCGCACAATATATTGGGGATTCAACTGAAATATTCGATATGAATATTGACAAAAGTTGGTAAGTTAACATACCGTCAAGTGTCCTTCGAGTTACTCTATCCAATCGATATGGTCTAACCATTCTGGCAACCGCTTGATATTTTACTTCTCCATGTTCTCCCTTGAATGAACATGGAAGTGTGTCCGGAAGTTTGTGGGAGAATCGCCAGTGAGTCCATCTAGATATAGTTGTCACCTGAATATCAACATAAGATGTATAATAATGTATATCACTCACCGGCTTCTCAGTCGGGTTCAAAAAACGAATATGATTATAAAACAAACAGTTCTTAGACCTAAACCATCGATACGAATTCGATCCTTCGATTTTCGGAGCCAAGAATCCAGTGGTTGCGAATCCTTCGATTTCCAATGTAATATAATTGACTTTTGTCGGCCTAATAGGGCAATAATAAACTGCACCAGTAATTGTATCTCCTGGTTTATAACTACCCTCTTGTTTATCAAAAGCGATCCAATATTGCACCATCTGAAGGAGTTCGTATAGAAAATGAAAAGGGACGGGAGAAGTTTGGAAATATATACGAAAGTATCCATAGTGACTTGAGGGGAGACACTCCTTTATTCAACTTGGTTGCTATAGTTGAATATCACAAAGTGACCACACAAAAGTATATATAGAAATGGGAATGAAAAGGCAAAAAGGGAAGGAAGGGAAATAACAAAAAGGAAACCAACGGATGGATATATTCATTAACTATTTCTCACTACTCAATTTGCATATAGAGTGAAAAGACGGAAGGAATTATGCAAAACGAATCGACTACTAACAACACAATTCAAATAAAACTATTTTATTGTATCAGATATATAGCAGAAAAATGGTAATAAATGTGCATGAATCACAGAGGGAATGAATGCATATGTACATGTGGAAAGGGAGATTAAGAAGGAGAAGGAGAAGGAATAAGGGGAAAGGAGGCGGAGATTAGATAGGAGAAGGATGGGAAGGAAGGAGAAGAAGGAATGGAAGGGGAGGAGGAGGAAAAGGGTGTGTTGACGAACAACTTCAATTGGTAATTGCTCTCCAAATTGTCGAAACACCATTGCGAACACGTCGAAGCCAACCAACTGCAAAATGGCATATTCATTAGTTTATAATGGGATTTCGAATGCACATTTTCGAATATGCGGGATATCCTGACATGTCAAAGAGGGAGAATATGGTTAATTAGTGAAATGCGTTTGAGATAAGTTATGTATGCCAAAACAAAACAAAATACTTTCAAACGTAAATACAGTACCCGAACTGCAAAAATGTTTGACCCAGGGCTTGCTATATGCTTCGTCCCTGGCTTGGCAATAACGCAATACTTGCGCAATGTCCAAAGAACGTCTGCTGACCCGATCCACCTGTCTTATTACACCCCATTCTACACCAACTAACCTTGTGGAACAACTTGATAGTAGCTCGGCGGTGGTGTTACACATCGATCAAATGGCGGTGGTGACTCCTCATCTGACGTATCCGTCTCATTCAGCCATTGTCTCCTCACCATATCATCCCTCCCTTCAACCACCATTCTCGACATCTCCGCCTCTTGCTCGTTTGTCAAACAACGCCGCAATGCAACACACGATATATTGATATCAGGTACAAATGATCGAGATGGTAACAGTGCACAACCATATGGTAATGGCCTTGATGATTGTCGAGTATTCGAATATGGTAGGATTAGAAGGGGTATCGTCATATCCATCTTATCTCCTGTCTCGTTATTCAGTTCCAGTTCAATCTTGATGTAATAGTCAATTATAATATTGGGTACATTATTGATTGTCGGGGTAATCAATGGTATATACAATCCATGTCCACATCGTTCATTCTTGTTTTGTAAACATTCGAAACTCTTCCTTGTTTCTCCAACTATCTTCTCTTCTACTTTATTCACATTTGCAGTTGCACATGTTGTATATACTCCATTGTACTTGATCCGTTGTATGAGTAATGATCGAATATTCTTCAATACATTCTGACTATTGTTCCATACCGTAATCGATGTTGATATCACTTCATCTGATTCATAGCATTTCCTCGGAATAAACCATGACATCTCAACACATTCTTCGTTTTGTTTCCCGAAATGTTTGATTGCTTGTCCTTCTTGTACCATTCCCATATCGTATAATTCACGACAAAATCGATTTCGAACTGGAATAATTTGATTTTTTTGTCTCAAAATATAATGGATACTAACCTAAGAATGATTTGCAAACTTTATCAATTCCACTATTCTCAAATACAGCATTGATTGAGAATGTAATTGTTCCGCAATCCGACTCAAAACTCTGTGGTTGATCCTTTGGAATGATGAATGTGAATGGATACTTTTTGGATCGGGATATGACATGACTCTGAATATACACACATTTGTCGCCTATGGTGATATGTTGTTGCTTGACAATACTTCAATAGAAACATTGTATACTATTCTGACATGTACATACAGTAGTGCTTATAGGCTGAGATAACTGTGAATTTATCAGCACAGCAAATGTGAAAATGTGCTGATCATGGTGGTATAAAATTATGTTGTACATCAATAATATATGAAAGTATTTGTGAAGGAAACTTGCTTCAAAAATTAACTTTCAAGTGATTTTTATGTGGTTTTTATTTCCCTCAAGCTCCAACAAATTTGTCGATGTTCAAAAATTGATTAGTTTTTCTTCTTATGCCGAAAAGCCTTATCCTAAATGGAACTAAGTTTACGAAATGTCAAGCTAAGTAGCTGAAAATCACAAAAGTGCCTTAACTTATGAGCTCTAGTGTATAATACTGACAACCATATATCCTTCTGATATCCCGACTGATATACCAATTAACATACCTCTTCAAACTTCTTCACTCTCTCTTCTTTGAATAATTCCTCCGTTGATTTCGCCAGATTATTTGTTGATGATGTATGATAAACATTCAAGAACTTTGTTTTTGATACAACTTGTAGTGATATGTTCAATGATGATGGTCTGATTGATTTCGTTGTCTTTAACACAACTCGACCTGATATCACATCTTCCGAATGATAAATCTTATCAATTGGCTGATCAAGAATAATGGTGACTTTTGTTGGTGGCATGATGGGAAATGGTGTGAATAATATGAAGATGAAGTGATGATGTGGAAAGAGAGGGAAGGAAAAGCTCAAAAAATGGAAGTGTGGTGGGGGGATAGAGACGGAGATGAAGATGATGAAGAGAAAAAAGGAAAAGAGAGTGAGAAAAAAGGAAGGAGAAGATGGAAGAAGGAGGAGGGAATTATATATACTCATGTTCTATTTCAGGAAAAAACAACATAAATGGGCGAAGGAAGAAGGAGAAAGAAGAGGTGCAACATATCATTATGTATCTATAGACATCGCTTCAAAACAACATTTTGACTCAACATATATATGTACGGGGATCACACAACTCCTTTTTTCCAAAAAGTCCCTTTTTCGGTTTCGCCCTTTTCCAATGATCAATGAATTTTCCAATGAATTCGTTTGTAGTAAACTTCCTTCTGATCAAAGTGTACATGTATTAACTGCTGATTCATTGTACCTTACTGATATTATCAATGATAAGAATAGTTGTCAGTTGATTCGTGGTGTATATTTGAATCAGTTCATGTTTATAGTTAGTTTATTTGACAAAAAACAATCACTGATAATATTCTGGATAGTACACAATTTCCCACCGGAACACAAAATAAGTATACAAAAAACAACCCGGGGTATCACACTATATACAACTCTTATCATGTATCATGTTAAAATCGTAGTCCCTTCTCATCAATTCCACTCGGTACACTATCATAAACCGCCGAGTTCTGTCCGAAATCCTCCACTTTGATACCGATTCCATTCATTGATTCTTCATATGTTGGTGGTGCTACAGTAGTCTGTACTGGATACGGTGTCTCAGTTGAATTGTGTTGCACCACTGGATATGGTGCGGCTGGTGCTGTGATTGGTGAAGCTGGTGGTGCAGATGCAACAATGGCGACTGATCCACCATTTGGAAGGGTGTTAACAGGAATAGTTCCGATCATAATTGGGAACTCCACTTTCATATCATAGAGTCCTAGTGCACCACCTGATTCCATTTTAGCCGTCAAACAATAATCAACCGATGTAATCGGACAATTATTGAAACTTGGAGTCAATGATGGAACAGCCAGATAATGTGTGAATGTCTTCTCACTTCCTACTCCAATTTTCTTTGGTGTTCTATTCTTTGCCACTATTTTCGTTTCCTTCTTTATTCCATTATCCTTATATTTGATAGCTCCATCTGATGTATTTGGTGGTGGTGTTGGACTTGATTTGAATGTGGTCACTTGTATTATTTTCGTTTTGACCTACAATATATTGATTGAAATGTATTATCATGTGTTCAACATACATCAGTAAATGGTCGACTTGTTCTATTCATGAGTGTAAATGTGATCGGAATTGATTCCCCTGGTACGAACCCTCCTTTCGGTATTGTCACACTCATTTCAGTTGAATCCTTCTTCAAAAATCCAGTCATTCTAGTAGATCGATTCACCATTGGATTGTTTATTTTAGGAATCGAATTGAGGTCCGATATGGCAGTCACTGCAATGATACCCAGTTGATTCATATCCCCCAACTTATCTAACCTTTGAATGCCGCCTTCGCTTCTTTCTTCAAACTCCATGGTCGATCCAATTCGACACTGACCAAATATTGAATACATCCAGCTTTACCTTTGGTACTTGGTGGACAACCAACCGGTAACCAAAATGCAAATGGGAATACATTCATACCAGATGGTAGACGATCTTGTGTTTCACTCGCTTTCCATGCAATCACCTCACCCTTTACGTAGTTGATCAATGCGTTATATACTACATTTTCCGAGTGAACATGTGAATATCCATGTGAATCCCTATAATAACCTTGATATTCCTATCATCATATCAATAAATCAACTAACAGTTTCGCTCTTTCCTCATTATGATTCCAATAATTGTGTGCCGTACCACTGATACATATTTTCAGATACGATACTTTCAATGGTTCCTTATTTTGAATGATCACTTTTCCAGTGACATTCATCCCCGGAGCATATACATCTTCATCAAATTCAATTCGAAAATTGTCCATTTCTGTAAATATATTATGTAGAATTGAGTAGAAGTATATGGTATAAAACAACAAAAAAAGTGTTATCAGAAACAAAAAATGGAAATATATAGAAGGAATGAAGGCAATCGATGGACGAGAGAGTGATTATGGAAACGTCACTGAAAGGGTTGAATGCAAATGTGTTTGATATTATATTGGGGTTGGTTTGTTCGGGTAAACATATAAGCAGAGGAGGAGGAGAACGACATGTACTGATAAACTGATAAGGGAAAGGGGTTATTCTTGAAATTGGAGTTGTGTTTTACAAGCGGATTATGAATTGGAAATGATGATGATATGGAAACAATCGGAAGATCAGAAAGAAGGGACACTTGGTGTAAAAACTTTCAGAGAGTATATTTGTCTGAAATGTGTCAATGTTGGCTGCAAATATAAAATGGTGACAATTTGCAGACCGCAAACCAACTGACAAATGTGAACTTTTAGTATAAGACAAACAAACTATGCGGACAAACACCACCTCTGAAAAATATTTCCCACCAATTGGTCACCAATGGTTCGTCACCATTCTCAATGGTCAAATAGTATGGGTCACTGGTATGTTTGTCTCAAAGTTTCCCTTCTTACACCTGCACGCAAACGGAAGTTGCTACTTTTTCATTTTGCAGGCAGTTGGTATTTCCAATATATCACTATATTTATTGTCATTCTTGTTATAACATTTCTCAGTTATTTTTTATATTAAATGGAGAATTCCATTTAGATGAACCAAATCCTATTTTTGTTAGACTTTGCACTACTTTTCTTTTCACAAACTTATCTAAACTTACTTTTTTTCCAGATGTTAAACGCCAGGATTGATTTCTCCAATCCAATGAAACTGTTCGAATCCGGGCAAAAAGTCGAAGGACAACTTGTGATTGATTTCAAAGATCCGACCATAATAACTGCTATTGAATGTGAAGCGTATGGTGAACTGTATACGAAGAAGTTGAAGGAGCCGGTCTCATTGTTCTCAAAGAAGAAATTGTATTGTCCGGATAAGAAGGTAAGAACACATCTGACATCTTTTCACTTTATAATTCTTCTTCGAAGTACATTTTTTTGTTGAAACATTCATTTCCTGTCCTCTGCTAATTGAATATTTTATTTTGCAGTGCATTTTAATGAGTGGTCAACATACCGAGAAAGTGCTTTTCCAACTCCCAGAATTCTGTCCACCATCATTCAAATTTGGAACATCCAGTGGTATTCAATATGGTATACGAATTCGAGTATACACACAGTCAAAGGTACACCATTTTGCACAAAAGTTCAGAGGTATGTAATTATTTACTATAAAATGATCAGACTCCAACAATCTCATTTCAGTGTACAACCCGACACCATCACCAAATATGGTAATCACTCCAATTGAGACTGTTGCGACCCAAGTCGGAAATGGCACGATAAAGATGACAGTGGAATTGCCACGAGTCAGTTATTCATTGGTGGATGTTCTGGAGGCAAAACTGAGAGTCGAGAACAACAGTAATCGGACGGTGGATGGGCTTAAATGGAAGTTGATCGACCACGCTGTTTTCGCAGAAGGAACCACCGTGAACAATACGGCAAGAAAGCAGGAAATACATTTAAAAATAAGACCGATGGAAGTTCATGAGTTTAAACAGAAGATCATACTACGGTCACAAGTGACATCATTCGAATATCCTGGAATGGTAAAGATGAACCATACACTCAAATTCGTCTTGAGTATCGGAAGGTTGTTTGTACCAATCAAACTCGAAGCCTCGTTTGATGTTCATTTGAGAGTCGATTCGATGAAAGCCAAGCTGACTTCGAATCAACATCCGAATGAAGCTGAGGGCAACTGACCATCTGCAGATAATTATGTTTTTTCTTTCCTGCTATACGTTTGGTGCTTTTCAATATATCATTATGCTCATAATTCGATTACTTCTTCCGTTTTCGACATAGCTTTACTCGCTGCTCATTATTTTCACCATACCAATAAATCTGTCCATTTTTTTCCTCAAATCCAGTTGCAACATGAGTTTATTCAAAAACCACCATCAATCCACCCACTTGAAACATTCGTTTGTTGTCCCATAATTGCCGAATTTCCTCCGATTTCTCGGCAATATATGCAAATTTCTCCTCCTTCTTCTTCATCTCAATCCAATCTATTCCACCCACTTCAACATGCTTCCTCTCCCTCCCTTTCCTTCCTTCTTTTTTTGTCCATTTTCATCACTGTAACATATTAGGTTTATCCCGCCTTTAAATCAACCGGTTTCCCATCTCATTCCATTCATTCAATCCTTTCATATCTCACTCCAATGTTGGCAATTCAATCTAGTTAGTTTTCCCCTCTTTCACTTGTTGCCCAATTTTCACTACTCATAGTTGCGTAATACCTTTTTCAATATACCCGAGAATTATTGTAATATATTCTATTGTTTCATATACTGACCAGTCATTGTGTTTATTGATCATCTTGCCTCCTTATCAATTGATCATGGTCTCGCAACGCTTTTCCACTTACAGTAGTCTACCATAGTACATGGTGCATACACACAAAGTTCAAGTATTCAGTTTGTTAGACATCAACTTCTTCAAGAGGTATTTTCCAAGAATCTTGTGTGCTCCGAAAAAGAGCAACGAACACAAGTCAGTGTTTTGCTCACGACTCGAAAAAGTTTGCAGAACGACAAAAAACATGTTTTTACTGATATTACTGTAGCCGTTTCCACCAATTTTTTCAGTGAAGCACGCTTACATGTCCAAGCCTGATCCTGCTAATTTGTTTTAAAAATATCAAGCTCATTATGTATTGCGCTTTATCTCAATAAATCCAGTCGTTGCGTCGTCTCCATCTTGTCCATCTCTATCCATAATATTTGAACTTATCTAATACATCGTGTTATCCATCATTGGAATGTCGTCGAGTGTTATCCATGAACACGTTTATTAGATGGATTTGCCATGAATTGATAGATACAGGTGAATTGGCTGGCAATTGAAATACAAAAGAAGGAAGGAGAAGAAGGAGGATAAATGACGTATTTTGATCAAAGTTGAGATACACATATTGACCTCAAAAAACAACAACTTCCTCAATAATTTATACAACCTTGGACGGTTTAGTTTTGAACACCTTCTTACAAGTATATTGTTCCACGTGTTAGCTAGATAAGTATTCTACAACTCTCATGGTATCCATCTAATATGTTTCTTGTGTTGCTTCTCCTCCCTCCTCCTCTAATGATACCGGTTCTAATCCGCGTTCCTTTTCTCTCTCCGTACATCTCCAGGAATCTCATTAACCTTTTCTCATCAAAAGAATTGGTTTCATTTCACACTTTTCCTTCTTCTTCTCATCCAATCAATTCCTTCATCTTCTTCCCGAAAACCATGTCCAGTTCTTCTTCTTCTTCATATTCATTTTCATCCATTCTCTCTCATTTTCCATCAATCTTTTCCTCAATTCTCGTCCATTTTCCTTTCATTCCTTCCTTCCTCCCCTCTCATTTCATTCCAAAATATCCTCAAGAAAAACGATTGAATTCCCCTTCCCTTTGTTACCTTTTTTCTTCCTCATTTCATTTTTTGTGTTGTGGTAATGATGTGAATCATAATCGGTTTCACTTTTCATTTCAAGGTCAACTCCTTTTGTATTTTTAAGGGATTCGTTTCGCCGAATAAGTGATTATCAGTTAATCAATCAATTGATCCAGGAAAGTACATCAATCTAATCAATATATCAATCAGATACGCTTATCATTCTCCCTAGTCTCATTAGGATAAGATCCTTCCTCTTCATATGTGTTGACTGAGTATTAAATGCATTAGAAGCTTCTAATTTCTAAATCGACCTTTCCAAATATTTCAAAAAACTGTAATTTCCATCTATCAAAACAACAACAACTCCACCCTTTCAAGTGTAAAAGAATGTGTGGACCACCCCAACCGGAATCCCTTTCTCCTTTGACTTTGCAGCATCAGCAGAAAAAAAAACAAAATTCGTCGACTTTTCTCGATATAAAGTTCGCCAAACATTGTCCATTTTTTGTCAATGTCCAATATGCCCTCCTATCTCGATGACGTATCTTTCCCTCCTTCCTTCTTCTCCTTCTTATTCTTCTTGTTTACTTCTTCTGAATTATCAATCTCTTTCTTCTTGTTCATTCAGATTGTCTAGTCATTCTTTGCAGGTATTTTCAAACCGAATCATGACGATCATCAACACTTTTGTTTTATTGGTCATACTGCCATTCGCCGTTTATTCAATGGTAATTCTTTGATATAGTAGAAAGATGGAACTATTCGAAACAATCAGAGTATTATCAATACCAAACTTTTTGTTCAAAAAAATATACCACGGTCCTTTTGAAAATCACCGCGAAAAAACATGTTAGAAACTACTGTAGTAACGGTAATTTCGAGTTCAACAAAGTGTTGTACATTTCAGTTCGGATTGATATAATATCAAATCTCAATATATTTGCAGGTTGTATGGCCAGTACTCGACCGTAATACAACTCGTTCATCGGTTGTTAAACCTCGAAACTGGGCTGAAAAGAACCTCGGTCAATGGTGCCGTAACTTCACTGTTAATCAGTTAGTCCTTCCTTCTTATCACCCATCTCTTATCATATTTTCAGACACAAACAATGTCCACAAGCATCGGCATTCCATCAATTCGATTGTTGTGGTATACACGAAACAGAATGTTGTTTTGCCATTCAGGGATGGGTAAGTGATCGCCTTTCGATTTCAAAAAACTCAATATCTATTCTTTGACTTATTACAAAAAAACTGATTACACCACCATAAACCGTGTATCTAGATTAGTACCTTCTGTGTAATTCTCCCCCATATATCAATCTCATCTGATGTAATCATATACAATCAGATAAGTATCCATCTTCCCAACACACACTCCCGTATACCGTATCTTACCCTAAATTCAAAATCTAAACCAGTTTTCTTCTCAAAAAACCATTTATTTCGTATCGTTTCAGGTGATTGTTATCCTCACCCTTGTCGCCTGTTGTTCGACTATCATTCTGATATTCTCACTCCTCCTCAAGCTCAATGTCATTTGTTCACCATCTGTTTTTGCGGAGAAACCGACATATTTGGGGATTCAAGGATGATTGTATCCATTCAATAATATAGAAGAGTTCTAATAAGAAACCAAAAACAACGGGTATTCTGCTCAAATGGATTATTTCCGAATGGAAAACCCCTCTAGGAAACGGGTTATCGTTTTTTTTTGATAGAAAAATAGACAGTTTTTATTGTAATAAAGTTTTATGTTCTTTGATAGATATTATACCCATGTAATAAATAAAAATGATAATAAATACATATTAATCAAAATAATGTCGAACAAGATCCCTGGATTTGAGATCGGCATCTCTGATTGGTTCACAAGTTGTGTTGTGTTTCATTAGTCGAACTGCGATTGTTGTAGCGACATCAAGTTCAATTCCGTAGCCGGCTGACACGAAAACACCACTCTAGATAATTGAAAATGTGTGTTAATTGAACAAAACATGACAAACCATCGAACTGTTAAGTCGAACAATATTCAATTCCACTGGTTCTACAACATCAAATGGTACCCAACCAATTTTATTTTTGTTTTGAGTCAGTGTCTGAAAGTAGTCATTATTTTGGAATGGTACATAACGGAATGGATACTCACCTTTCTAGCATTATCCAAACAACTATCAATAACTTCTTGCTTCAATTCCTTATATGCTCCATGGAATGCCAGATTCTTCGCCACTCCAATAGTTGGAATACCAGTTAGTGCACCAACATGACATGCCATTCCACAATCTCTCGAATGATATTTACCAAATCCATCACATAATATCACATCAGGACGAAGTTCTGGGTGATCTTCGACTACTTGACGCACGAAATCAGCAACAACTTCAGCTTCTCGAACAGCTAGATATTGTGGAATATATGGCATTTCAAGTAGACGAATTGATGATATTGTTTTGATCGGCTAAAATCATATTATTTCTAGATAAATGGAAAGTATAAATTACCGTATTATCTGGATAACTATAAATACTCATCGACACAACTACCATATCCGAATTCCGTTTACTCGCAGAAATATCAACACCTGAAAATGAATAATTCAATATTTTCCACATGTGAATTCACTTACCAGCAACCAATTCAACGTCTTCCTCATCATCAACATTCTGTACTGAATATGTTCCATCTCTAATCAATTGCTCTCGTATTCTACATTTTGCTTTGCACCATGCGACTTGAAGTGATCCACCAGCCAATGTACAAAATGATAATGATATGAAGAAGTATAATACGCAGACTGCAGTGAGCACTGATATACACATCAATGGAGCAAACGGAAATCGGCCTTCCAACAACCACTGGAGATTAATTAGTTCAATTAAATTGGAGACTGGAAACTCACACTATGGAGAAAAGTATTATAGAACTCAGCAACGAGTAAAACACCAAATGTAATCATATATCTGATTGGTAGAATTGTTGTCAGTGATACTCCTGTGATCTCTCTGTAAGTAGTAAGTTAAAGAATAAGCAATTCAATAGCTTACATGGCGATTTGCAATTGAAGGAAGAAATATGTCGCCGCGATTCCATATTTCGACATAACTTCGAAAGGTGTGAAAAGTAGTGGGAACAATGAAAACGATGCGACAGTTGAAATGAATATCAAATGTCGGAAGTATTTAGGATCCCTCATTGTGAATATTGTCATTGGTACAGTTATCAATATGATCGCCTTTTCATGCACATGATAACCAAAAAAGAAGAAGCAAAGTGATGAGAAGATGGCAAAGAGTGTGAAATCAACAGGCTCATCTTTCTTTGATCTACCGATTCTTATCAATAATCCAACTAATACCACAATTGATGATAAAACAACAAGTATCAATGTGCCAACGGGTGACACATTTGGAAGAACACTATGCGAATATTCCTGGAAGGAGAATAATAAAGCTGTTGAAAGAGTTGTCGAAATACCTGTACTAATCCAGATGTATATGTTGGTGCTTCGAACTGCCCAATTTTAAGTAACTTCAACACTCTGTACAATACCAAATCAACGAAATTGTAAAGAGCCCAGAAGTTTGGAGCCCAGAATGCGTGAGTGAGACCTCTCGAGACAGGAAATAGACGATGAGCCAAATCAATGATCGATTGGAAACCACCAAAAACGAATAATGGACCAAGAGACAATACAAACGGAATGACCAGAGCAAAGGCAAGATGTAGAGCTGAAAGTACAGTTTTCATTTGAATATAAACATCAAGAAACTTACATTTGTTGAAAATAATGGCGACACTTCTCGAATTGAAATAATTAGCCAAATAATAAAACATATAACCAAGTGCATAATATGCATAAATATGCTTGAAATTCAATAAAACTGCAAATGTGAATCCAGCCTGAAACGATTATATTAATTGATATATTCATGATTGAAACGTACTAGACACAACTTCCCCGTATCGATGAAATATATTGAGAGTATAAATATAGCAGTCAATAGTGAATTATATTGAAAATGAATCGAATCAATCATAATCAATGCTTGTAGACATGCGAGTAGAATGAAACAACACTCTTGTACTCTTGATTTCAATTTATTCGGAATGTTCTCAACAAGTTTCGGTGATTTGAATGAATATAATGCACAGACAATCATCTGAAATGATAGTGTAATAAATTGAAATATTATTGAAAACCTACATAAAATACATCAGTTGCAATAACCGTAAACCTTTGAAAAGCAAGAATATTCCAATTGAATACTGGTGTCGCAGATATTACTAATATTTCATTGAGTCTGAAATTATATCATTGATACTAAAACCAGTCTTTTTCAAACCCAATTATTTTTGCAATATTCGCCAAAAACAGTTCAAAATATGCGAAGAATGGTGGATAATCAAGTGTCCATTCGGATGTATTTTCAGTATACCATTCATTTAATGGCTTGTTCTTTGTGATTGCCAACCAATTTCGGTGAACCTGGAAATGAATGGAATATTTGATAACCGAAGAGATTGTGTTTTACTTCAAAATCAGTAGATACATAACTTGGTACCAGTAGCACCTTCAATGCAATTAATGTGGCACCAATTGATATCACCAATCCGGCTCCGTACATCTCATCGAATCTATAATAATTCAGTTTCCACGACCTCATTTCTTTTTCAACTGTCAGATATCCAATTAAAGCCAAGTTCACCTTGTCGATCGTTGTTTTTGTGAGTTTCAAATCCCCGATTTTTACACCATAAATTTTTATTATTTGATAAAACCAACGTCAAAAGAAAAATAAACGTCCAGTCCGATAAAACCTCTGCATATTACATTTACATAGAAAATTTATCTGGAAACGGGAGAAAAAACATCTGTTTTGTGGGGGAAAAATTTGGGGTGGGTGGGAGTGAAATGGTAAATGAAACCAGCTCTCTAACAAGTAAACAATTAAGAAGGAAAGAAAAACACAAATTCTCTGTGAAATAAAAAAAATATACACTAGAGAAAACGACGAGCTGAATAAATTATCTCGAAAACGATTCACTACAAGTTTCAATCAAATGGAAAAGGCACAATTTGGTATAGATAAAATAGAAAAGGGTGAAATGAAAAATTGATTAGATTTGCTCACAAAATATTTTGGGGATGCGAATGATTGCTTGTAAATATAATAACTATCACACAACAAAGCAACTTCATGGATACGGGCAATAAATAAAAAAGGAAGGAAATGGGTAGATGAATACAATATAATAACAAGAAAAAACTAATAAATACACAATGAATTGTCGAAAAGGGCAAACAAAATAAATATGTGGAGTAGAGGAAAACGTTAGAAAAACCAAGAAAATAGAATAAAACGAATCCTGTCGTTGCAAAAATTACTAATTTGACGTTGGCTAGTATCAAATTGATCTTCTTTACCAACGACGAGAACCTCCCCAGGCTCCTCCGACAGCGGTTGGTCCGTTTCCTTGAACTGGTCCCATGTCTGGGAATTGCTCAGAACTTCCCAAGTCCAATTGCCATGGTGCACCCTTCATTTGAACAGCAGCTGGATTGACACCATTACCTGCATGTCCAGTAGCGTCTTGCGACCGTGGAGACATGTATTGGAACTGAAACACATACAATTTAATATCACAAAAGTAATGGAAAATAAAACTCACTCTTTCGACGTTGTCCAACATGAATTCCTCTTCTTCGGCTCTCAAGAAGTCGATGCAATCATAGACATCATTCTCGTTCTTTCCGGCAACAACAACCAAGTTTGGATCTTCGGCTCCTTGACGTGGCAAACGGATCTCGACATGATAATCATCCATAACCTTCTTCAAGTTTCTTCCTCTTTGTCCAATAAGTCTTGGATGATATCTGGCATCCAAACTGATTTCTTGAGTGAACATTGAACGAAGATCGGAAATCATCTCTTCGATCTCAGCAGCACATGCTCTAGCCTTTGCTTCGAGTCCCTTGATTGTAATGGTCTCGTTTCCGTCTTCTTTTGGAATGGAAATGTACACATCGAACTTGTCCTTCAATGCCTTTATTGTGTCTCCGCGTTGTCCGATGATCTTTTGATGGTATGAGGTTGGAACTTCGATGGTCATCGACCATTGTTTGAGTTTTCGTTCCTCAGCTTGAGATTCGTAGTCAGCTAGCCTCTCTCTCAATCCTTCTAAAGCACGATCGACATTCTCAAGTTGCCCAACAACAGTGATATCTTCGCTCGAGTTGTCCTTTGGAATAGAGATGTTGACATCGTAGTCTTGCATAAGGCCGCGAACCTGAAAATAGATAGTTAGTTTCTAGTAAATATGTAATAAACTTACAGTTTCTCCTCCCTTTCCTATGAGGGATCTGTGCATATCAATTGGAAGTTGGATGACCTTTGTGATTGGAACCATAGCAAGAAGTGCTTCCTTGGCTTCCTCAACCTTTGTATCACGTCCAGAAATTGTTATCAGATCACTGCTTTCGGTATTCTCATCACGGTTGTTCGGGAATCGAATTTGTACATTGAACTTTGATTGAAGCTCGTGAATCTTCTGTGCACGCCCAGCCAACAACGAACGATGGAATTGGGCTGGGATGGAGATTTGAGAAGTGATCTGAAAAATTCAATTGTAAATTGGCATTGATCAATATATTTTTACCTGCTTCTCATAATCTTCAGCAATCTCTTCAATGCGGGCCTTTGCTGATTCGACACATTGTTTGGATCCTCTGATGGCAACCTCGTTTGAATCGCTTCCATTCTTTGGGAATGAAATGACGACACCGCCGTTTTGTTCTTGAATTTCCTTGACAAGAGCAGCACCCTTAGACAAGAAGTTCTTATAATACTTTGGATCGACAACAATCTTGATATCGACAGTCTCCGAAAGTTGCTTGATGGCTTCTTCGAGTTGATGCTTGGCCTTTGGAACATCTTCTTTCGATCCGAGCAAGTGGATGGTCTCCTTATCGTCATCTCCATCACGTGGGAATAGGACTCTGACATTCAATGTATCACGAAGCTTTGCTATCTTGGCACCTCCTTTGCCGATCAAGAAACGATGGAATTCTGCCTTAGCCTTGATTGTATCCTCGGTGAAGTTCTCTTCTCTGTCCTTAGCCAATGCTGACAGAAGTTTGACGGCTTTGGCGACATCATTGGCTGGTCCGCGAATCGACACCTTTGTTGATTCACTCTTCTCAGTTGGGAACTTGATGTGAACACCTCCACATTCTTCTTCGATATCAGAAATAAGAAGTCTTCTGTTTCCGAGAAGTCTCGATTGAACCTTTTGTGGAATATCAAGTGTTTCCTCCGAAATATTGGCCAATTCTTCTTGAATCTTGTTCAATTGAGCAACTGCTTTTTCAACATCGTTTTGACGCCCGGTGACTGTGATCTTTCCATCGTCTGAACCAGCTTCTGGCAAGTCAATACGACAATCTGTTTCGTCGCGAATTTTGCGGATGGTGACACCTCCCTTTCCAACGATGTGCTTCAAGAACTCCTTGAAAACTGATACAGTTTGTTGATGGTTCTTCTCAGCCTAGAAAATTTTAAATAATGAAACATTAAATAATTAATACAACTTACAAAGTCCTTCGACAAAGTTGTGAGTTTCTTGAAAACGGCTTCAACTTCATTCTTGTCTCCACGAATGTTGACAACATCGGATTTGGTCTTGGCATCTGGGAATGTGATAGAAACATTCGGATGCGACTCGCGAATAACTTGAACTCCGGCTCCCTTTGTTCCGATGATAAGCTTGTGAAGTCTTTGTGGAATGATGATATCCTTTGACTTCTCATTCTCAATCTTGGTAACAATTGCGCGGATTTCGGAAACAGCCTTCTTGACACCGTCCTTCTTTCCTTCGATAGTGATCTCATCTGAATTGGTACTTCCATCTGGGATGCTGATTTGAACACCGTGTTGATCCTTGATTTTAGAGATGAGGGATCCACCGCGTCCAATTACATGTCTGTGGAGTGATGGATGAACCTTGATCTTCTCAATTCCCATTTCAGAGAGGAGACGAGCAACTTCCTTGGAGAGAATAGCTTGAGCAGCCTTCGATTCTTCCGGTGATCCTTCGAGGAAGATGTTGTTTTGATCGTCGAATTCGATTTGAACTTTGTCGCGGTTTGGAACAAGTGCAGCGAGTGTAGCTCCCTTTGGTCCAATCAAATGCTTGTGCAACCAAGCTGGGGCTGGAACAGAGATAGTGATGACCGAGCTAGCACGGGCGACGACTTGCTCGAGAGCACTAGCAAGATCGGCGGCGTTTCCGATCAAAGTGATAAGATCAGAGTTAGCATCCTCATTTGGAACCTGAAAAGAATATTAATTTTTATGTTTCTGAATGAAATCGGACTTACATCCACAATAACGCCAGTCTTCTCAAGAATCTCATGAATTCCACTTCTGTGTTGACCGATGATGTATCTGTGTTGAGCACGTCCGACTGGGATTGAGATGCTGTTCACATTCTTCTTGCTCTCCAAAATTGCTCTGATTTCCTTCGCAACAGCGTGGACTCCATCTTTCTCTCCGTTGACGTTGATAACTTCATTGTTGGCGCTTGGTGGTGGAATGTTGACCTTGACACCTGGGTACTCCGATTGCCAACGTTCGTAGTTCTTGTTGTGAGCTCCACGAACGAATGGAACCAAGTTCTTGGCACAGACAATGTGCTCTGAGGCAAGTTTGGCCTCACGCTCCGACACAGCGAGAATATGTGCAGCAGCACGTTGAATTCCTTCGCGTGGACCGGTGATCTTGATGACAGATGAAGCATCATCACGTCTTGGAATAGCGATACGGCAGTTTGTTTCAGATTCCAATTGATGGAGAAGAGCTCCCTCCTTTCCAATCAAACGAACATGGTGCTCCTTTGGAATGTCGACATCGCGAGATGCTTGAGTTTGAAGATCGCGAACGATACGAGCACGAGCATCCTCGACCATTGCGCGTTCGCCTCGGATGACGACTGTGAGTTCTCCATCCTTCGATTCGCTCAACTCGATTCTGGTTTCTGAAAGATTTAAGAATAGTTGTTTGAACTTTTATTGATAAAACTTACTGGTTTGATTAGCGATTCCTTGAGCCTTCTTGTGCTCTTCGCTAGTATTTCCACCGAAGCTCTTGACCTTGTTCGAGCGTTCATCACAAGCCAAACGGAATGTGACAACAACGTCTTTCTTGGCCAAAGATGGTCTAGACCAGACACTTGGCTTTGGTGCCGATTGTGTTTGAGTTGTTGGTGCAGCGTCAGGCAAAGTTGGGAAGTCAGTGTTGTAGTCCATTTGAACTACACCGCTGGTCGAAGATGTTCCGTTCGAGGCGGCAGCATTGTTAGTTTCTTCTGAATGAGAACAAAATAAATTTGAGTTTAAAAGGAAGATGTGATGAGTTCAAGATTGCAAAATTCAGAATAAAAAATTACCAATATGTCCGTTGTCCATTATTCGTAGTTGTCCAAGAGGGGCTATTCCGTGCCGGGTTCCGTCCGTGCGAGAAGAGATTCCGATTTGAGCAAGCCAAGGGTGTCAGAGGTGACCTTTGTTGACCGAACCGAGTCCGTTCAAACAATACCTATAAAACGAAAGAGATCAGAATGTTTGTACAAGTCATATGAGCGGAACGATGGAAATTACGAGTCATTCAAAAAATCGGTATGTGACAAAAAACGATTAGAAAAGAGATCGGGAATTTCAATAATAACAATGAATGGTAGACAGTACGAGTAACTGCACTTTGCCGAACGAATTGTAATATGACAGAGGATTAAAAGTATGTTCAAGGTCTTTTTCTGTTTGCCACTTTGCTTAGGAAAGCCTTGCGATGATACAAAAAGTTCTAAAAAGCAGGTCAGCTGTCCTACGAAAAAAAAGTTGAGTAGGATGTTGAGAGTGCGGAAGTGAGATTGCAAAAAGGATGCAAAAAAAACAGACAAAATTTGACACAACCCTAATTTCGAAGATAAATGAAGGTTTGGGATACAGAAACATGGAGAAAGTAATAGAACTTAGTGAGAAGATAAGTATAATGAACGGAAAACCAGTTTAGGCAAAATGAAAAACATGGAACATGAAGAAATATAAGTCGTAGAGGGTATATAGGACGACCATGGCCGTCGACATGTTTCTTGCAGAAATTCTTGCAAATGTTCACGCTATTCGTACGACACGTCTAGTCATATAACACAGATATAAATGAGACTGAAGGATACGCAGAATGAAAACCGAGAGGGGATGAGTATGGTCGGGAGTAGGGTAAGGTCAGGGCCAGTAAGTAGTGTCTGGGCACTCTTCGTTTGATCGTATTCTCGCATTACGACATACCAGCACAGTTTACTTGTCCAAGAAAGAGACACACCAGGGGCGTACTATCCCATCCAACAACTCTCACTGTTCGTGCTAGTCACAAGAAGACATTCGAAAACAGAAAAAAAACACAGACGAAATGTCTTCCAACCAGAAAAAGATGAATGAATGTCGGAAAAAGAAGATAAATAGGAGTAGGATAATAAATCTTCTTGTTCGAAACCATATTGCTAGGCTACGAGACATAGCTACACGGGAAAGAAGATGAATACATTCTGCACATGTTCTTGGCATATGTAACTATGTTATTTTTCAATGAAAAAAGCGCATTTGGGTCATATTTCAGTTTATATAGGATGGTTATAAACATAAACATAAAACAATAGCAAACTGATGTTTATAAAATATATGACACTTAATTAGAGAACCGATACGATCAGCACTAACTACGACAAATAAATTGGCTAACAATCGGTCTTTTTTACAATTCGAGATAGGTTAGCAGGTCAGGGGCATAGATCAATCACTCATTCATAATCAGGGAAGAGATACAAATCTATTAAGAGATGAATCGATTAGACAAAAAAAGGAAAAGAGACCGAGAGATCTTTTTTGGGGCGACCCAATCGACGCGCTGAATATGATGGAATGATACGATAAGATTGAAGATGAATTATTTGGCCGTTTGAATGACAGACAATACGTAGCTCTAAACGACAGTTGGAGGACAACTAAACGACTGATAATGAAACACAAAATAGAATTGCCCTCCAAATAAGTGATGATAAGAACAGTTTCAAACGTAAAATTATCATCATGGGACACAAAACTGTTGATTTGTACCGATAGGAAACTATCCGGTTTCATAATTTTGAATAATTTTTTTCCATTCCAAGGGAAGTTATGGATGTTTTTTTGAGTACATGAAAATCTGTTAGATTGAACAAAGTAACGGAACGGCCCAGTGCACGTGTGCCGTTTTCAATTTCCTGTGAACGACAATCCTAGTTATGACGGGTTTCGCTGAACAAATAAATCCATATGCGGAGAAGAAAAACGGAAATGTTCCATTAATAAATAAGGCAGAACACAAAGCACAGTTTTCTAAAGAAATTTCTAAAACAATTTTTGTAAAAGTAATTATTTTAACATCCATGTAAATAGAAGTGTAATTTTGAGAAAGGAATGGTCTAAAGAAAAGGAATATTGGAAGAATTATTGCCCAAAAAGACAGATTTTCATCTTTTGAATGATGTTATTCAATATTAAGGTGATACACGCACATATGAATTTTTTTTGAAAATATTTATGTCGAACTGCAAAACTGACTTTCAAAAAAACGACATCAAACTAACGATTTCCAATGGAAAAAACACACTTACTCGCGAAGCACAGGTAGTCCAGCACGAGAAAAACCATAAAAACATGCTAAACGGTCAAATTTTACTGGATAAATCGATTAGAAACACAAAAACGACAGTTTTACCCGCATAAAAATGAATGCCACGCTTTCGCTGCGAGAGCCTCGGTCAGTGAGAGGGGGGACTACGGTAGCGCTCCGTTCAGCTGTGCGTATTATTTTTTTACGAACACTTTTTTTGCGTTTTTTTCTTCAAAATTTCACGAAAATCAGTACTTTTACGTGTTATAATGAGAATTTCTGAACTTTGATTGTCAAAAAGCGTAATATATTTCAGGGAACAAAAAAATAGCATGTTTCCGTCATATTCTTCAAACAAAGTGCGAAATCCATACCGACACGATGATTTGCAATCAGAATTCGATGAACAGAGTGATGTAGAAAGAAAAAGAAAACGAAATGATTTTATGGAAAAGGAATATCCGGGTGAGGTAAGAGAATCAGTCCTATTTCATCATATTATTTGGATTTGAATTCAGGAACCCAAGAAAAAACGAGGAGATGCGAAGAAATGGTTTCAAGATGAGCATGGAAGGATGCATAGGTATGCTTTTATATATAAATATAATGTAGTATCAAATATAATTGTAGGCAAATGTCTCGAATGATGTCACTAAACGCCTACCAACGTCACAAAGAAATCATTAATTTGTACTATATATCGTATCCTGGCTCGACAAAACTACTCGAAGCTGGTACGTCACAAGAACGAACGGACTTTGATGTTTTGAAAGATAACCACAAGTTTGTGTGGTCAGAAGAAGACGAGAGCAAATCCGGACAATCATGGGAAACTCGAATGGCAAAAAAATATTATGATAAACTCTTCAAAGGTATTTTGCAACATTTCACAAATTGGTTTTCAAGTGGTAACATTTAGAATACTGTATCGCCGATTTGACAATGTATAAACACAATAAAATAGGATTGCGATGGCGTACGGAAAAGGAAGTAAAAGAAGGAAAAGGACAGTTTGTATGTGGAACAAGGAAGTGTAATGAAACGAGGGACTTGAAAAGTTGGGAGGTGAATTTCGCTTATAAAGAAGACGGTGAAAGAAAAAACACGCTAGTCAAAGTCAAATTATGCCCAAATTGCTCGGAGTTGCTGAATTACGGTTCGCAAAAACGACAGGTTCAGAAGAAGAAAACGATAAGAAAGTAAGACTACAAGTTTACTTTTACTTATTTTCAATTAAAACAATTTTCAGCTGGGAGAAGGAAAAACGGAGGAAAGAAAAGGCGAAACTGAAATCGGATGAGCATGAGGAGCAAGATGATGATAAGGCAGCCATGAATGACGAAAAGACTAATAAAGGTTGGTTGCTTTCGGAACAAACTAGAATCAAAATTTCTAAAGCAAAAATTTCGCGCCTTTAAAAGTTATTTTTGGAAACTCAAGGATGACTGGTTCGGCTAAGTCTGGAAGTCTAGATCGCAATTTAAAAAATATACTTCATACAATAAATATCGAATTTGCAGCTGCTGTTCCAACAAGTTCACTATCATCATCAACAGATGTTTGGGAAGGACCAGTGCGAAAAGAAACAGATAAAACAATAGATGATGAAATTGATGAGTTTTTGGATGATTTATTCGATTAATAAACATTGTTGATATTATATAAATCCCTTTCCAATTCCAATTATGTTCCATACACAATCCCATTTCCATTTCAATTGTCCCAAAATTGAACAATAAACGAACGATGTTCGACCCAAATTGACAGATTACTTTCGACGACGACTGAATTGAAATTGGCAAAAAAGATGAAATTGGGAAAGAGCAACACACCGTATTCAGATGAGGAGGCCAAACAATTAACATATTTGAATAATTGAACTGGATATTCATCGTGACGTATAATAAATAACTTTATTTTAATTATACAAAACGGTCGATCATTTTCCGTTTTTCACGTATTTATTTGAGAAGTTCAATTACCGTTTTTTTAGAATTTAAATTTCAGTCTTCCCAAAATTAAAAATCTGTTCACGTGATAATATTGGATTTTTAGTGGAAGAAAGAAAGTGGCCTAGAATGAAGACTGCTTTCCAACTGAGCTAAAGAATTTTCAAAATGATCTAAATTGGGTTTTCATGATATTTTCAAAAATAGATAACTAAATACGATCCTTGATTGGTTTTCCACATTTTTTGATGGCATAAAGCAAAACGAGACTCTATAGAAACAAAATTTAGGCGAGTTCATCTTCCTGTATCATGTCTAGTTTGAATTTTCTGATCAGATCAGCTAACGAGCACGAAAACACAAGTGCTCAACGACGATCGTGAAATTGCTGGGAGTACAAAGCTGACAATCCAAATTCTTCAAACCCAAGAGAAACAAATTTAAGACTCGCTATTTATAATTCGTCAACAATGGATTTCACAATCGCCCCGAGTGTTTTGAATCGGACCCAATTTTCACACAGTAACTAGTGAGGGGTCATGTAGTGCCATGACACCAATTTTGAAAAGTTTGCTCAGCTGCTCCGTGAGCCCGAGCACAAAAATGAGTTTTCAAAAAAGTGTTCCAATCATTTTGAAAATTTTGGTACTTATGTTTTTCATGACGTAGATTACGAATTTCATTATGAAAACTTTTCCAGACGAACATGTCATGGGGCCTCAGTACAAAAAAATCGATTTTTTCGAGATAACGCAAAAATGAAGTCGGCGCATCCAACAACGACTAGAAATTCGGATTCAGCACAAAAAGTTACGTATATGACACGTTTTTGAGGGAAATCGAAGAGGATTATTTTCCAAAAAAAATTCAATTTTCAAAATTTTCAAATTTGGAAAAACATATTTTGTCCACAATTTGCTTGAAAATATGGTAATTGATAGTAAATGTTACGCTGAGAAACTTTTGTGTAAGCACATAGTACTTATTTTGAGCCGTTCACATCGAAATTCTGGTTTGAAGCCTGAAAAACAGCGATGGAGCCCGATATGTGGGCTTGGGCAAAATGAATGTAGCTCGGATGTGGTAGCACCATTCAAAAAACGATCAACTGCAAAAATGTAGCTATAAACATGATCTATACACTGTATTGATCATTTTTCAAAATTTTCGATTCCATGAAAAATATGAAGTTTCAAATTTTCAAATGTTTGACGAACGTTAGCAACTCTGTTTCGAACTTTTTTCAAAATATGATATTTTCATCGTGTAGAGCTTGTCAAGGGCTTCATTTTCGTAGTTGACCATTTTTTCGAATAATCTGTTTCAGCTGAGATACAGCAGTTTGTTTAAGGGCACTTATTTTGCACGCATACGCATACGCACGCACATGCACAGAAGGTGCACCCGCACTGTTGAGTTTAGCGAACCGTATTCATACTGCTGTATCTCAGCTGAAACAGATTATTCGAAAAAATGGTCAACTACGAAAATGAAGCCCTTGACAAGCTCTACACGATGAAAATATCATATTTTGAAAAAAGTTTGAAACAGAGTTGCTAACGTTCGTCAAACATTTGAAAATTTGAAACTTCATATTTTTCATGGAATCGAAAATTTTGAAAAATGATCAATACAGTGTATAGATCATGTTTATAGCTACATTTTTGCAGTTGATCGTTTTTTGAATGGTGCTACCACATCCGAGCTACATTCATTTTGCCCAAGCCCACATATCGGGCTCCATCGCTGTTTTTCAGGCTTCAAACCAGAATTTCGATGTGAACGGCTCAAAATAAGTACTATGTGCTTACACAAAAGTTTCTCAGCGTAACATTTACTATCAATTACCATATTTTCAAGCAAATTGTGGACAAAATATGTTTTTCCAAATTTGAAAATTTTGAAAGTTGAATTTTTTTGGAAAATAATCCTCTTCGATTTCCCTCAAAAACGTGTCATATACGTAACTTTTTGTGCTGAATCCGAATTTCTAGTCGTTGTTGGATGCGCCGACCTCGTTTTTGCGTTATCTCGAAAAAATCGATTTTTTTGTACTGGGGCCCCATGATACGTTTGTGTTGGAAATTTCTCATATGGAAATTCGTAATCTACGTTGTAAAAAACATAAGCACCAAAAATTACAGGACGATTGGAGCACTTTTTTGAAAACTAATTTTTGTGCTCGGGCTCTCGGAGCAGCTGAGCAAACTTTTCAAAATTAGTGTCACAGCACTACATGACCCCTCACTAGTTACTATGTAAAATTTGGGCCGGATCCAAAACACTCGGGGCGATTGTGACATTGAAGAGCACATATTGTTGACGAATAATGGAGAGTGAGTGTTAAGTACTGATTGTAAAGCATATTCGAAAAGTTTACAAATGTCACGTACAATTTTCATGTATTTTTCTTCAAAATTTTCTTCTCTGTGAAAACTATTCGCGTTAATTTAAACGTGAAAAACGGAAAATGATCGGCCGGGTTTGTATAAATAACGTATATATAATAAATAATAAAACGATTATTATTCATTGCAATAAAAATGAAAACTATAATAGTATGTTTATTATCACTTATCAATCCCTTATCAATTGATATTCAGATTATATTGATTATCATAATGGTTATTAAAATAGCTGAAACTGCAATAAAAATGAGACGAGGACATTGCAAAACGAGTGCCGATTGTGCTTGGTATCAATTTTGTCCGGTGAATACTTGTATAACAATATTGGATATTATTTGATAATTGATAAATATAGTTTATTTGATAATGATAATGTAGTGTACAGTAACAATGTTGTACAAAATAATGACAGGAAAGAAATGACTGATTAATAATATCAATATACTACCATTATTCATCATCAGATGTTACGATCTCTTCTTGTGTCATATTCAAATTCTGTCCACGTCGATGTTGTTCGGCAAGTTTACGACGTCTTTCGACAGCTCGAGCCTTTTTATGAGCTGATAATAATGATAATGATAACAATGGAATTGACTGATATTACTCACCTCTTTCTTTCATTTGTCGTTCTGTTGCTAATTTTGGATCAGCAGTTCTATACTTGCAATATCTCTTATCAGTGATAACAACATCAGTAACACCTTTCAAACGTCGACCACCTAGAATAGCAAATTGATACAGATTGATATAAACATTGAATATACCATGTGGTGAATCAACATAAATACCCTTTTCACCAAGCCATGATCGAAGTGGTTTGCATCGAGTTCTTGTTGATCTTCGAAGTCCGTCAACTTCTTCTGGTTTAACTGAAAAACAACACTTATTAAAACAATCATTATGAATTCCTCACTTATTTTTCTCTTTGCCAATCGTAATCCAACTATTTTCTTCTTTCCCCGTGTTTGTCTTCCATTTGATGGTCCTCCTCCGTCGCTTTCCTGATCTGATTCCATCACGTCTTCTTGTGTATCATCATATCTCCTCTGTATTGTCTCCGCCGCTTCTTCGTTCTCACCTTCTTCGACAATTGATTCCATTGCAAATGGAGACATATATATTGGTGTTCGAGGTAGTACCGGCTCCGGACTCCGCCTAGAACGATTATATTACCTGGTGTTTAAATTTATGATGAAAACATACGTTTCTCTCTCTGGTGTCACTTCCATTTCTTCATCTTCCTCTGGAATCGAGGATGGTTCCATCATAAACGGAGACTCGTGTATTGTTGGTATTTGCGGTGACATAGACACTGGCCTTTGTCTGTAAATATTTATTTTTCAAATGTTTCAATTAATAGAAAACTTACTTTTCTTTCTCTTGTGACATTCTCATTTCTTCATCCTTATATGAAATCGAAGATGCTTCTATCACAAATTGAGACTCGTGTCTTGGTGTTTGAACTGACACAGAATCTGCACTTTGCCTTCAAATGAAACATTTCCAGAATTCGGAATTAACGAAAACTTACTTTTCTTTCTCTTTTGTCACCTTCATTTCTTCATCTTTTGCTGGGATTGGGAGTGATTTTATCACAAATGGAGATTCGTGTCTTGGTGTTGGAGGTAGTACAGACGCTGCCCTTTCTCTGCAACTAATTATTTCAAGAATGTCAATTTAAAAACTTACTTTTCTCTCTCCGGTGCCTCCTCAATCTCTTCATCTTCTTCTGGTATCGAATGTATAGTCGATCCATTATTAACCAAACTAGGATCAATGTATGACGAGGCAGCAGACTCGACATCCGTGCTTTCTCCGATTGTCAACATTTGAATCGATCGCTCCTTGTCCGATTCAGTACTCAAGCGATTCACATTTCGTTGTTTCGGTGGTGATTTGAGTATAGGAATTTCAACAGTCGGTCGCATTTTCTTCTTTTTCATATTGAATAGCTTTGCTCCTGGTGATGGTGCGTCTTCCATCATGCTCGTCAATAGCAATGAGTTACTCTTACTCATTGACTCATTCCGTTTTTGTCTTTCTTCCAAGTTCACCTTCCTTGTCTTCTTTCCTCCTTGTAATACTTCTTCCACTACTGGTACTTCCTTCTCAATTACTGCTTCACTTTCTTTGACGAATGTTGATTGCAATGGCTCGGAATCAATGGTGAATGTTTTCATTGATGAGTTGGTAGTGATCGGATGTGAGCCTGATAAGTCTGCGACTTCTGCCGCTACGGGATTATCTTTCACAATGACTTCCGCGCGTTCCTTGATAAATGTCGATTGCAATGAATTTGAATCAATGGTGAATGTTCTCATTGGCGAATTGGTGTTCATCGGAGGTGAACATGACGATTCTGATACTTCCGCCACTAATTGATCTTTCTTCTCAATGGTTGTTCCGTGTGGCTTCTGACCTTCAGATGACTCGGTTGGAATTGGGAATACTTGGTGACCACTCTGAAATTATTTGTTTTATATTGAAACACACAAGTATATTCTACCTTCCGATTGTTTTCCGCGGTCAAAACATGTGAAATATCAAGTGTCCTTAGAACTCTCATTGATGAATTACCAGCAATCGGAGTAGAACATGATAATCCAACTCTTCCCAAATTGGTCGTCCGTTCGAAGCTGTTCTCAACAATCGACACATTCTTGTTCATTGGTAACGCTGGTACAGCAAATATATTATCATTTTTCTTCGTAGCTTGTTTATCATAGATTTCCAATAAATCTTTGAATTCTCGGACACCATGTGTTTGTCTTTCGAGATTCGATTGAGCCTGAATTCATTCTATTTTGATCACATTTACAATAAACTGAGTACTAACCGCTGCATGTACTCTCCGTACATTTTCCATCTGTTTCTCTCGAATTTCCTTTGCTGATAATCCATCTTTTGTCCATTTTCGTACCATTGTATCATCAATCATTGATGCATCATTTTCTAATACTGTTGATTCGTTATTGATTGACATATTAATGTCATATCCAGCCAAATAACATCCATGATTTTCATCAATAATACGCTGAAAATAAAACAATTATATTAATAATACAGTTGTTTTCCACTTACCCTTCCAGCTACAATTCTCGATTTTCCTTGGTCTGTCATTTTTCATATAGGACCTGAAAAATACGATTACACAAGAGCTTCAGAAAGGGTTAAATCGTTTATTTGCTCAATCTTAAAACTGATAAAGCTTTACTCAAGCGATGATAGCAAAAAATATATGTACTTTCAAAGAAAATTCGCCAATAGTGATTTTGAAACATTTGAAAATTGTCGGTGAGGAAAACAATGCGGTAAATTATTGTGAATGATTAATAATACATAAGATATACAATACTTAACGTTATAAAAAAATTTGAAATCAAAATGAAGCTTTCGAAAATAGAGAAAACGGAAGAACCAGAAAAAAAAGCGAAAAACAACGAAAAATTTGTTTTTTCGTCTTCCGTACGGTAGGCGTGGTGAGACCTACTGCACATTAATGAACGTGTTCCTTTAATTACTGTTCTGAACATTAGCTTTCTCGTTCGAGTTTCTCAAAATTTCTCGGGTTTTTGAAAACTAAAAAGCAGAAAATCGCTCAAAATATTAGAGTTTTTCGAAATGCAATACTTCAAGGAGCATACAACAATTATAATTAAGTCAAATTCAGCGAAAAAGAGCGAGAATCATACCGACTCAAAGACGAATAACGTTATTCGCAGAAAAACATATTTCTTCTGTTGGGGATACAGCAAATATCAGACCATTGTTTGGTCAGAAACTGAAACTTCTACTATTTAAATTTACATTGCAACAAGTTCACTATCATCATCAACAGATGTTTGGGAAGGACCAGTACGAAAAGAAACAGATAAAACAATAGATGATGAGATTGATGAGTTTTTGGATGATTTGTTCGATTAATAAACATTGTTAATATTATATAAATCCCTTTCCAATTCCAATTATGTTCCATACACAATCCCATTTCCATTTCAATTGTCCCAAAATTGAACAAAAAACGAACGATGTTCGACCCAAATTGACAGATTACTTTCGACGACGACTGAATTGAAATTGGCAAAAAAAGATGAAATTGGGAAAGAGCAACACACCGTATTCAGATGAGAAGGCCAAACAATTAACATATTTGAATAATTGAAGTCAGTCGGCATATCCACCAATCCGCCCTAATTGATGTATTCTCAACAGATTGGTGTCATTGTTCACCCAATTAATCGTCGTCTGTTTTTGCGGTTGCGTCAATTTCAAATTTATTGTCTTTCGTACTACAGTATACCACAAATATTTGCAACATTTTTCACTTTGTTAGTTGTTTCATCCTCATCATCATAGTTTTCCGGGCGTCTTTTTCACGGCTAACACCCAACCAATGATACAATTGGGAATTGCGCAAGACAAAGAGATGAGTTATATGTAATAATAATGTGGCGGAAGAAGGAGAAGAAGACGATGAAGAAGAGGAAAAGATAATAGAGAAAAGATATCGAGAAATGATGAAGAAGTTTGTGTGGAAAGAAAAGAAGAGAAGAGGACAAATCAAAACATTATCGTTTAAACGAATCTCTTTTTCAACCAATTTTTGACATTTTTATTGCTATACGAAATTAGATCATTCCGCTTTTTGGGATATTATGGAATGTCTTCAATTGGTTGGAATGTGATGAAGAATAACATGATTGAGTATTGAATGAAGTTAGAAACAACTGGGTATCTGAAACATAGAACTGATAGTTTTTAGACATGTTTTGAGAGAGGTTTGTTGTCCGATGTAGTGTCTGAAACATCGTTTTTGTGTTTAAAAAAACATTTGTTATATAAATGGGGAACGATGAACTAGGATAAAAAATCTAAATACCGTAGTTGAACTTCAAAAGGGGCCGAGAGCCAGGTGCGCGCTTGTCTTTTTCCAGCTACTTCTTCGGCATATATCACTGATATTGTCGATATTCTCATCGTTGAACTTTCATATTGATTCATGGATCATGCGGAAATCAAAGATCATGACAATAATCTAATATCATAGACATCCTTCCATTCCTTACCTGAGAAGTAAGTCCTAATCCTTCTCCACTTCAGTTATTCTCCAATATAGTATACCAAACTTGTGCTTCTACCAATTCCTGAAACAATATCAAAATCCCTTTTCCACCACAACTTGTTACATCGATATGATTCCCATGAGGTGTCTCGAATTGAGTAATAATAACTCATACACATCTTCCATATATATTCTCCTTCTCCTTCTTCCACTCACTTTGTCACTTTTCGATTTCAACACCACGTCAATCAGCAACCGATAAATCTTTTCGCCCATTTTTGACCCGATATACAATTGAAATTGAGGAGGAAAGAGACAGGAAATGCGCGATGAGCAGGCAACAGACACAAGTACATTTGCATAATTTGTGGAAGATGGACAGCTCATTTGAGACCTTCATAACTGCAGGAAAGAGACACTATATGAAACTTATCTGAGAGACAAACTACTGTAGGTTGTGAAGTTGCTGAGCTGACAAATGAGTAGGAATGAACAATCAATCAACAGGCGGTACATTGCAATACTACGTTTGATACTCAGTCAACTATGATATTCCCAATCTACAGTATCCTTTCCATTTCTTCTTCTTTTCCCAACACATTTTATACCAATAATATATTAAAAATTCCATCTGAATATCAAGTATTATTCATAGTAATATTCATAATAATGAATATAAATTAGAGGATCTAATTTCTTTTCTCATCAATTTTCCCCTATTATTATTATTATCGATGACATTCTATTTGGTTCTCAATTTAATTCTAATGCTAATTTTTTGTCGGGAAGACGACGCATCATCTCTCAAAATAGAAGAAGGAATATTGGTGGGGAGTAATATGTTGAATTGATATGTCTGCGACACTCAATCTACACACTCTCTCAACAAATGTGAACATCCGAGATTCTATAAAAACCAACATAACTATCTATCTGAAACCAAGAAAGTATCCAACTATGCCAAATGTTGCGATTGTTTGTGATGGAACAAGTTGTGCAACAATTGTCGCCTCAATATTCTCATGCCTCCTCGCTCGTTTCTCCTCCTGAATATCTTCGTTGTATCGTTCCCATGAGACAAATCACATCATATTAGTATATGTTAATTGTTCTTCTCCTCCTTCCTTTTTCGTTTCTTTTCTACCAATAGCTCAAGCTCCGCCCCTTTTCAAAATGCTCATTGGCAAGTGGGCGGAGTCATTGCCCTAAATGGTATCCGTCTGCATATTTTCTTAACTCCCTTCCTTTGTCTTCTCTATTTTTTTCGTCCGGTTTTTTATTCTAAGTCAATTTTGCAACAATGATTACTGACTTTTGGAGTGATTTCTTGAAACAACAGTTTAACACAGGTAGGAATATCTACAATTATAAATGAAAAGAAAGGAATTATAGTATTGAGCCCAGTTGAAACATCAATCAACACAGTATCTGATAATGATAAGAGTACGAGTTCACGAGAAGAAACAACATCACCAGATGAGTTAGATGAGGAAATGATGGAAGATGAAGGAGATGGAGAAACAACTGCAAAGAGGAGGAGGACTAGGACTAACTTCTCAGGTAAGGAATGGATGGAAGGAATAGAGGAAGGAATAGGATGGTATCTACGATACAAGGAGGTGTTGGGTTGTAGTTTCCGACTCCCTAAGTTTATGTAAAAATTTAACTATAATAATATTGTCAACTTCAACCATATATGCCAAACCAGGAGTTGGAAAAATAGCAAGTGTATCTTTCGGTCTCGATAAGTTTTGCGATTTGGATACTGTAATCACATCTGAAAATCATTATTGAAAGGCAAAACCACGTTTTGAGACTCAGCGACTCACTTGCTCTTTTTCAGCTCATTTTTTGATATATATTTAATGTTTTGCACCCAACGCGGTTTAGGATAATAAAGTATGTAATTGTGTATAAGATTGAATAACTCAAGAAATATCAATTACAGGATGGCAATTAGAAGAACTCGAATCAGCATTTGAAGCCAGTCATTATCCAGATGTATTCATGAGAGAAGCACTCGCAATGCGATTAGATTTATTAGAAAGCCGTGTTCAGGTTAGTGATACAGTATACCATTATTGGTTTTTGTTTTGGGAAAAAACAGAGAAGAGAAAAAGAAAAATGATGGATGAAACGAGAGCGAATCAGACCAATTCCCTTATGAGATATGACTGAACAACTAACTACTTGTTTGCTATTAGACGAATAAGAATATATGGTATACGGTAGTTATTTATTATCTGACGATTATTATTATTCGAGATCTGCAATTTTCGGATAATGGACTGATGACTTGATGACTATTTATAGAACAACAGGAATGGAGAGAGAATGGGTGATATGAGAGACACAGACAACACAATTCAAACTATACATATTATCAAAATAGTTCTCCTCCTGGTTTATACTCAATGTTTTTCGAATCTTTTTCTATCTGAACATTGACAAATGTATTCCTTCTTTTTGGGGATGCCATTAATTCAAAAAGCAACTCTTTCTCCTTCTTCTCCTTTCCTTCTCCTTCTTTTCCTTCTTTAATCAGATATATCGACTCTCTCAAGTATTTCATTGTGAATGATTATTCTCCATAGATTCAAGGCGATAACGACTGCAAATAGATACCAACCCAAATAAATTCTCCTTTGTTTTCCCTTTTTTGGCAACAAAAAATACTTCAGGTTTGGTTTCAAAATCGGCGAGCAAAATGGAGGAAAAGGGAGCAGAATAAGAATGGCGGAGTGGGGAATGGGGGTGGAGGTGGTGATGGTGTGAAGAAGGATGAGGATGGAAATGAACATAAGGTGAGGATGGACAAAGTGGGTGGATAGTTGATATATCAAACAATTACAGACACTTCCGTCAATTCCATTTTCAATTGAGAGTATTCTGGCTGTTAGTCGAGTTCCACGTGGTCGTCGTCCGAATGCTAAATACCCTCGTGTTCAGGTATCATTTCGTGTCGAGAACCATATAGTTCGCCTTCTTTTTAGGCTTGTAAAAACCTGTCTCCATTCATGATCCCATTATTTCCAATCACCCAACCAGCTGGTCAAATATTCAAGGATAAATCACCTCCACCAACACCAATTATCATCAATAGTACCACTGTTGCTGATCTGCTCAATGGCACCTAATCAACCTCTCTTTCTCATTTACAATGTTCTTGTCTGAATATCTCGAATCTCCGGTTTATAAGGATATTATTATAGTTTCATTAAAATACTAAATATACAGAATATATTCATCGTGACGTATAATAAATAAATAAATAATAAAACGATCATTATTCATTGCAATAAAAATGAAAACTATAATAGTATGTTTATTATCACATATTAATCCCTTATCAATTGATATTCAGATTATATTGATTATGATAATGGTTATTAAAATAGCTGAAACTGCAATAAAAATGAGACGAGGACATTGCAAAACGAGTGCCGATTGTGCTTGGTATCAATTTTGTCCGGTGAATACTTGTATAACAATATTGGATATTATTTGATAATTGATAAATATAGTTTATTTGATAATGATAATGTAGTGTACAGTAACAATGTTGTACAAAATAATGACAGGAAAGAAATGACTGATTAATAATATCAATATACTACCATTATTCATCATCAGATGTTACGATCTCTTCTTGTGTCATATTCAAATTCTGTCCACGTCGATGTTGTTCGGCAAGTTTACGACGTCTTTCGACAGCTCGAGCCTTTTTATGAGCTGATAATAATGATAATGATAACAATGGAATCGACTCATATTACTAACCTCTTTCTTTCATTTGTCGTTCTGTTGCTAATTTTGGATCAGCAGTTCTATACTTGCAATATCTCTTATCAGTGATAACAACATCAGTAACACCTTTCAAACGTCGACCACCTGAAATGATACAGCGATTATTTGATATGAAATGTTGAATATACCATGTGGTGAATCAACATAAACACCCTTTTCACCAAGCCATGATCGAAGTGGTTTACATCGAGTTCTTGTTGATCTACGAAGTCCGTCAACTTCTTCTGGTTTAACTGAAATATATCACTATGTATACTTATTATGATTGAATTATTTACTGATTTGTCTCTTCGCCAATCTCAATCCCACTACTGTCTTCTTCCTTCCCCTTGTTTGTCTTCCATTCGATGGTCCTTCTCCATCACTATCCTCATCTGATGTATCCATATCATCCTGTGTATCATTCCCTCCTATTTGTGGTGTTTCATCCATTGAATCTTCTACAAGTACTCGTACTCGTTTTGACTTTCTTGTTGAAATCGGGGTGCGATGTGTCATGTCAGGACTATCACTTTGTGGAATATAGTTGTCGATATGTGGTATATCGGCATAATCAGTTATATCTACTCTCCGTGTGCCTTCTTCTCCCTCAACATTCAATGATTCTTCTTCATGAATAGGAGGTATTGGAATATCAATATCTGGTGCAATATCAATGTTTGCTTTTTTGAAAGCATTCATTATCAGAGGTGATCTCTCCACAATAACTGCTGTCACTGATACTTCCACTGTATCTTCTTCGATCTCCTTTTTCACCACAACTGATTCCAGTTGGCTTGCTGGTTGAACTGTTACTTTCTCTGTTCCTTCTTTCTCCTGTGTCTCCTCCATCTCTTCCTCTTCTTCTAGTATCGAATTTATAGTTGATCCATTATCAACTGAACTAGGATCAATATAAGATGATACGATACTCTCAACACCCGAACTCTCTTCTATAGTCAGCATATGAATCGATTGTTCCTTATCCGACTCAGTACTCAATCGTGGTGCCTTCGTTTGTTTCAGTGGTGCCTTCACTTCTTCAACAGTCGGTCGCATTTTCTTCTTCTTCATGTTGAATAGCTTTGCTCCTGGTGATGGTGCGTCTTCCATCATGCTCGTCAATAACAATGAGTTACTCTTACTCATTGACTCATTCCGTTTTTGTCTTTCTTCCAAGTTCACTTTCCTTGTCTTCTTTCCTCCTTGTAATACTTCTGCCACTACTGGTACTTCCTTCTCAATTACAGCTTCACTTTCCTTCACAAATGTTGATTGTAATGAGTCCGTATCAATGGTGAATGTCTCTCTTCCACTATCCTTATTTATTGTAATTGTTCCTTGTAATGATACATTTTCTTCAACTGTGAATGTTGCTCGTGAGTTGATATTCGATTCTTCGGCTCCTTTATCAATTGTAAATGTTGCTCGTGTTGATTCCTCAGTTTGAATTGTATCTGTCTTTTGACTTTCAGATGATTCGGTGCTTGGAATTTGGAAAACTTGGTGACCACTCTGAAATTTTTGGTGTCATACTGAACAAAACAAATATAGTATACCTTTCGATTGCTTTCTGCAGTCCCAACTTGTGAAATATCAAGTGTCCGTAAAACTCTCATTGATGAGTTGGCAACAATCGGAGTAGAACATGATAATCCAACTCTACCCAAGTTGCTCGCCTGCTCAAAACTAGTTTCGCCAATTGACATGTTTTTGCTCATTGGCAATGCCGGTACAGCAAATATATTATCATTTTTCTTCGTAGCTTGTTTATCATAGATTTCTAATAGATCTTTGAATTCTCGGACACCATGTGTTTGTCTTTCGAGATTCGATTGAGCCTGAATTCATTCTATTTTGATCACATTGATAATAATATCTGATTACTAACCGCTGCATGTACTCTCCGTACATTTTCCATCTGTTTCTCTCGAATTTCCTTTGCTGATAATCCATCTTTTGTCCATTTTCGTACCATTGTATCATCAATCATTGATGCATCATTTTCTAATACTGTTGATTCGTTATTGATTGACATATTAATGTCATATCCAGCCAAATAACATCCATGATTTTCATCAATAATACGCTGAAATTAAAACAATTATATTAATAATAAAGGTTTTTCACTTACCCTTCCAGCTACAATTTTAGTATTACCTCGTGCTGTCATTTTTCACGAAGTACCTGGAAATTCAATTTATACAACATTCACAAAAATTTTTCAAAGAAATTACGATTACGTTTGATAAATATTGAAACATCACTACAGTGATTACAATGAATGTTAATGGAGCAATTTCAAAGATACGATCAGGTAGATGAGACAAACTTATCTAACAAACTACACTAGGTTTATATGTATTGAGGGAAATGGACGATGTGAGAAAATCGATAGTCCGTATGAGATACGAAGATGCACAAGGTTTATGGTATGATTAAAGGAGCAGATGGTTGATATACTTATCTAACTAATAGAATGATGATTGACATTGATATTGGATATAGAAAAGATTGTGTTATAATATGAAATGTCTCACGATGCTTACAATTAGAAAAAACTTGAGAAATTCTAAAATCAGATTGTTAGTTATTAGTATGTTGTCATTTTGATTCACAAAGTTGATCTGGTTTTTGGAAAATCTGAAAAACTGGTGGCAATTGCAGCAATTGAACATCATACCGATAAACTGTTCGAAGCTGTTCTCCTTCGAAGCGCGAACAAATATAACTTTTTACCATTGTACCATAATATAACTTGTTGAAAGTTATTTCCACTTCGAAACATTGATAAATGTAATTAAAATGTACCAGTAAAGAAATATTGTTGTTAAATAAATGCTGAGAGAGAATAAAAACAGTAAAAATTCGTGGGAAACAATACTTATCTAAGTACTATACCGGCTAATACAACTTTTATTGATTTTTGTCAAATAATTTCCGTTTCTACAGTTAAAATTATGTTTTTAATTTAATTTTCAAACTTGTATTTTTTCTAGAACAAATTATGTTTAAATATGAGAATATGGTGCAGGTAGAGCAAAAATAAAATGAAATTCAAAACACGCGCGCGTTGTTACGCATTCGAACCCGCGAATGGCCTAGAATTTTCCTGTGTGCGTTTCCTCGGCCGCGTCATTTCACCAGCCGGCTGGCTGCTTTTTCGAAGTGTAAAATCATCATTTTTAGCGCTATTTCGTTTCTCTCTGAAATTCTTCGTTATTTTTTCAAATGTTATCATTATAACATGAATTTATAGGCATAATGGATGTTGTTCCGATGGATTGTGCTAGTAGCTCAGCTACTCCACCGCCGGCAACCGACAATGTAAGTTTTTCGCTTGTCACCACCAAGTTTTTGCCATTTTTCTACTTGATATTCTCAACAAATGGAATATTTTAGGCTCCGTCATACGCAGTAAGTCGAATTATACAAGCTCATGCATCTGATGCAAAAGCTCTAGCAATAACACACTCGGGTGCAATAATTTCTGGTGGAAGAGACGACAAAATCAAGTTTTGGAACAAAAAGTAAGGAGAAAGTGTTTTGTTTCGAAATAATGAATGTTTTTTCAGAGGCGGCGAGTACTCCGCAACACTGACACTCGACCAACCAAAAGGAATTGCCGTCAATTCATTAGCATATGCTGAAACAAACGATGGATGGAGAATATTCGCTGGACGAAAGGACGGATCGATTGCCATGTTTGGGTCAGGGAGTTCCGAGCCTATCAATGTATTCAGAGAGCACCAAAATAACGGTATTTGCTAATATTTTTTTGTGAATAATCAACTCGATTTTCAGTTTGTTGCCTCCATATCAACGAAAAATTGGGAGTATTGTTGAGTGGCTCGTGGGATTCGAATGTATTTGTTTGGCCAATCAATGAAATCGGAAATCCTTCTTTCTCCGTAAGTTGTGAAATCACATCTACTAATTTTCGAATAGCCATCACAGGCTCTACAACTTCACGGTCATTCGCTGTCTGTATGGGCATTAGCAACATTCGACAATATGCCTAATGTGTACTTGAGTGCAAGTGCTGACAAAACAATTCGTCTGTGGGAGAATGGCGAAACTGTTCATATTTTCCAAGGTAATTTGCCGTTTTTGTCGTACCTCTAAATTCAATATCATAGGTCACACTGATGTCGTTCGTGCTCTTGCTGTATTGACCAACAATAACTTCCTCTCGGCTGGCAATGATGGTCATATCCTACAATGGGATATCAGTCAACGGCAATGCATTGGCAAATTCAAGACGAATGCACATGATTTCATCTACAGGTTCGAAATTTCATAAAACTCTTCGATGAATCGATATTTTTCAGTATGACACTGTCTGATTCGCATGTTTTGACGACTGGTGAAGAGGGAACATTAGAGTTCTGGCGGTTCGATAACGACAACGAAGGAAATTCGTTAATTTCAAGTGAAATCGTGCTCCAAACACCATCAGCCAGCACTTGGGACTGCAAAGTGCTCCCATCAACCGATATTGCCGTCGCAACGAGTGATGGCCGAATTTTTATCTACTCGAAGGATCCTGCTCGTCATGCAACTGCCGAGATTCGTGAAGCATTCGATGCGGAAGTTGTTGCAAAAATCGCGACAAAAATTAATCGAGAGAAGACAACAGATGTTGTTACAATCAAAGTCGCATTGGATGATGGACCAGCTAAATTGGAGTTGAATTACAAGAAAGGATCGGATCCGACAATTGCAGCTGAAACATTCATCAGAAACAACAATCTGCCAATGTCTTATTTGAATGAAGTATGTCAAGTTTTTGAGTTTCTTTTTCAACAGTTTCATTTCAGGTCGTTGATTACATCTGCCAGAATATCCCTGAGGCACAAGCTGCTCGATTTGGTACTCAAAAACTTCAACCAGGACAACGAAAGAATGTTGATGGAGTAATGTATGATCACGTGTTCGAAGTTGGAACGGATGACGGCAGAGAACTCCAAATGGGATACAACCGAGGTGATGATCCGGATTGGACTGCACAGAAATTCGTCGAGAAACACAATTTGCCGATCAAGTTCTTTGGATCGGTTAGCTCTTCGATGCATTTATCCTATCAATCATTTCTCAATTTCAGTTAGCTCAATTGATTAGGAATGAAATTTCGGGAATGACAAATAACGCTTCATCTGGTGGTGGTGGAGCTGGTTACGAGGATCCATACTTTGGTTCGGGAAGATATGTTCCTGGTGGCAATTCGGCGAACACTGGCAATTATTCTGATCCATTCTCCGGCGAAGGACGGTATGTTCCAGGATCAGGAAATGGTGGAAATGGCGGCGGATTCGGGGGTGATCCATTGACTGGCGACGGAGGGTAACTTACTTTATTTGTTAAATGTATTTTATCGTATCGTTGTAGATATCGCCCATCTGACAACAATAGAGGTTATGCCGTACCATTATCATCAATGGAAAAAGATAAGAAGAAACCAAGAGGTCCACTTGTACCAGTGCCCGAGTTTTATACAGTGAGT
This sequence comes from Caenorhabditis uteleia, assembly GCA_963573275.1. Taxonomy (NCBI): domain Eukaryota; kingdom Metazoa; phylum Nematoda; class Chromadorea; order Rhabditida; family Rhabditidae; genus Caenorhabditis; species Caenorhabditis uteleia. The sequence goes on from OY752134.1 coordinate 6,702,293, forward strand.
TCTAATAAGCAAAATAACTAGGCAAGTTTCTACATTTATAGTTCGGCACTCAAGGATTGAGCTTAAAAGTTGTTGCAAGACTTAAAGAAATGAATGACAAACAAGAAGCTTTCCGATTGAATGCAGATCAAATCAGTGCACTTGAGGAGTTGATTGTTGTCAGCCAAGGTGCCAATTTCACTTCGGATACTGTGACATCAGCATTCGAAATGGCACTTCAATGGCCAGTCGAAGATGTTCTTCCGATTCTTGATTTCCTTCGTGTTGGACTTCTTCATAAAAGCATCAACTCATACTTTTGTGGAGCTCAAAGAGGATCAGATTTTATTATGAAAATGGTTGCTATTTTGATATCGGATCCAGCAGAACCAACCCGTGTGTTTGCATGCAGGTAATTGAATGATAAAAAAATATTCACCATCAATTTTACGTTTAGATGTATCTGCAACGCCTATGCCCACCCAGAAGGAAGAAAACTTCTATGCTCAGCTGAAGTGAATCTACTCGCGCCATTGCTTATCAAACAACTTCAAAACAGCAATACATTCCTTCAAATGGCTGCAGCTACAGCTCTGGCTGATTGGTCCCTTGCATTGTTCCAAGAATCAACAGAATGTGCACAATTGGGACCAAGAGAGGATATTTTGAGACATCTAATCACGGTATGTTTTTGATTATAGAGAAGATTTTTACAAATTGTTTTGCAGTCGTTCGAAATTATTCCCTCGTTTGGAGGAATCTCAGAAGAAGCCCTCATCAGAATACTTCAAGCAATTGTCACATTGATGTGGGGAGATTCAAACATTATCAAGGTAGTTCCTTTCTTTTATTGACATCAGAAATTGTGTCATTTTCAGACTGCCAAAAACCGTGACATGGCTGGAATTGCTACTCGAATGAAAGATGCGATTGTTTCGGACAACGGCAAGAATATTGCGAGAGACATTGTTGAGATGACATACGCTGTATAGTAACTTTTTTCTTATTCGTATCCGGTTCTGTTTTTTACAAGTACTTTTGCTTTTCATGTGCATATAAGTAGCTATTTACTCTTTATTTATCGCTGATTATAATTTATGTCTTTAGAAATGATAAAGCAACTTTTTATCTTTTCGCATCTTTTTTTATTATGATTGAATGGTCAATAAAAACCTGGTTTGTATGCTTGTAAATACTCATTCCAAAAAGGAAAAATCGATAATTAGAGGAGAGAAAGGTTGTTATCACCATTGATAAGAAGTGTGAAATATGATATTTATTATTTTAGAATTGAGCGAGTTTTTGATTCTCAAAACAGCCAAATGTTCATATCTATATGCATCAATTTCGCAGAAGTCTGAGCACATTCGGCAAAACAATGCCAACTCGAAAAACGGCGGCGATTGTTGTGATTGGCGATGAAATATTGAAAGGATCGACAAAAGACACGAATTCGCACTTCCTTTGCAAACGACTGCACGAATTGGGTGTGAATTTGAAAAAAGTAACTATCTTTTTTTGTTTGAATATTAAATGTTCTCCCTGCAAAGCAGCCGATTTTGCAAGTTTTGAATTAAAAAAAGATCACAGAACCGTCTAGGCAATTGTAATCCTATAAAACGATTGACGATGTGATCAGAAATTGTCAAACAATGACAGCAATCCTCTCTTCGGCTCAGATTTCGGTGATCGGCGACGATATTGGTGAGATTTCGCAAGAAGTTCGATGTGCAAGCGAGTCGTTTGATTATGTGATAACAAGTGGAGGAGTTGGGCCGACGCATGATGATAAAACTTACTTAGGTAATTTATCAAAACATTTTTAAAGTCAAATCATAACATTTTCAGGCTTAGCTCATGCATTCCGCGATGAATTGCAAGATTCGACTGAAATTCGAGATGCTGTCAATCGATTTTTACCTGTTTACAAAGCTAGAAAAGTTGCTGAATTGAATGAGGAAGAAGTAGATGAAACATCGATTGAGGATATGGTCAGGAAATTGAGCACGGTAAATAATTCTAACTTCTTACATAAAATGCCTCGATGTGAGAATATGATCTGCTGTAACCGCTAGAAAGTAGAAAGTTCCATATTTCATTCAAGTTCTTCTATAGAATTCAACTAACGATTCGCCTAATTAACCTTACGTGCATTTACCAGTCGGACGTGTTATTACACGCATTATTTGCATAACTTACCGAGACGCAGACACTAATATCCTAAGATAATGTCATCGTTACACGGAGTACAATTCAATATATTGTAGATCCCAAAGACTTCACAACTTTTGTGGGGAAAACAACGAATCAACGGATCGATGTCCACATTTCCAGTTGTTAAGATTGCAAATGTTATTGCACTTCCTGGTGTTCCAAGGTTTTGCGAACGAGCTTTTGATGAGCTTCAAGTGAGTTTATTCCTTTCGAAATACAAGTAATTTCTCAATTTGCAGGATCAATTATTCCCACCAGCCGAACGTCAATCATTATGCCATGAAACAGTTTACACCGACCTCGATGAATTCGATTTTTCGAAAAGACTGACTGAATTGGCTGCAAAATATGAGAAACAACATGTGCAAATTGGCAGTTATCCGGAGGTTAAGAATAAGTGAGTATTTATTTTCAAACCCCTTCATATTTGAAACTATTAAGATTCTTCAAAACCAAATTAATAGTGGAATGTGATAATCAAGAAACAGTTGCTGCAGTATGTTTCGAGTTACGAGAAATGTTGAAGGGCCATATCGTGTATTATGATGGATTTGCATGGATTGACACAGTACACAAATGGAAGGAATTCAAGAAACGAGAAGTGGCAGAGTTTGTGAAGAAACTGGATGAGGCAGAGAGTATTGTACAGAAGATTGTTGATGAATATCCATTGGATCAGATTGCATTATCGTTCAATGGTGGCAAGGATTGTACTGTTTTGCTTCATTTGTTGAGGTTGAAAGTTGATGAGTAAGCGCTTTATTCCATCTTCCACCAATGTATTACCTTCTTTTAGAAAATATGGACCATCGACACCGATACAAGGATTCCATATAATGGTTGAAGATCAGTTCCCAGAAGCCACTCAATTTATCATTGATGCTGCTAAATTGTATGTTTTTTCCTATTGATTATCAATTTTTCTATTGTTATTTTTAGCTATAACATAACAGTACTGGAATTCCCTGGACCATTGAAGTCAGGACTAGCTGCACTCAAAAAACAACGACCATCGATTGTGTCAGTTTTGATGGGAAGTCGAGCGACAGATCCGAATGGTAAATATATGAAGTCTGCGATAGAATGGACGGATTCTGATTGGCCGAAAGTGTTGAGAGTATGTCCGATATTGAATTGGACGTATACTGAAGTATGGCGAATGTTAAGAGGATTGTGTGTACCATATTGCAAATTATATGATCAAGTGAGTTATTCCTCATCATTATTTTATCATTGTATTATCAATCACAGGGTTACACATCTCTTGGTGGCCGTGACAATACAGTCAAACACCCTGCTCTTCGAGTTCAAACAACAGAAGGAAAAGAGCATTATCTACCGGCATATAAACTGAAAGTCGATTCGGAAGAACGATGTAATAGGTCAAATTTGTAATTTTTCTGATTGTTTTTTGTGTCTTCTCACTACTTAATCCGTATTAGTCTTCATTTCAAAACCCCTGTGATATAATAGAACAATTGCAATAAATGTTATCAGCCATAAATGACTCGTCGATAAATATCAATACAAGCGTATTTGTACAAACCGCAAAACATTTGATACTTGTAAACCTTCAGAAGGTCCGGTTCCGTACAATAATTATAAGCTGTTCGTTTTGTTCTTGTACACCAATACTCAATTTCTCTAGTATAGATGTGATCCGCATCCTTCCTTTTGAACATCACTGGCTCAGCCGGTACACTTTCCCGTGGACATCGGTCTTTGTATCGAACACAAAATTCGACAGCCTGATATGTTTGTCTATATTTAGTTATTATAACAAAACTTACATCCTGTGCAAAACTTTGAAATCTCAACGGATTCGGACAAACATATCTAAACCTCTCCTTGTGTTTCTTGCAATATGCCGTAAAATCGACCTTGAAGTTTTTCAAACTTGTGAAAAGATTAGTGAGTAGAGATTTTTGGCAGTTTTTGACGAATGCCAGGCAGAATTCCCTTGTTTCCTGGAATGCCGCCAATGGTGGAGTGGCGAAACAGACACTGTCATATTCCGGGCGTAGTTTTTTACATGCTGGGTCGTCTTCTAGTTTCTCGAATTGTTTCTTAGCAGTCTCTTCTTGTATTATTTTGCGTAACTCGTCACGGATTTGTTGAGCAGCTAAATATATCTATGGATTGAATATTCTTTTGAATATAATCTAACTAAGTTGTTGTATTTCTTCATCGACAACTTCTTCATCCGGCTTCTCTCGCAGTATTGTAGTTGAATTATCATTTGAATTTTTGACTAATATATCACCAGCCTCATCGTCAGATATATCGGTTTCATCATCTATTATTGTTTGATTTGTTGGTTTCGGAACATTAGTTGAGTTTGAATCTCTTGCTATAAGTTATTTATTCCTTATCTTGCCATTTTACCTACAAATCAAACCTTTCCTTAATTTGATATAATCATAGCAAAAACTGCTCTCATATCCTTCCGAACTTGTGCAAAAATCGGCAACGGATAATACAATTTGATCATGATAACTGATAATAACAGTAACTAGTGAGAATAGTATAGATAATCGAAATGAAACAAACATTGTATAACAACTGAATGAATGTGTATCAATGTTTCGTGTGACTAATTACACTAACTATCACTTCTCTTTGTTCTTTTATCATATCAATGCCATCAAGTTCATCAATAGTTCAAAGTTGACGGAAAACACATTTGTATTTCACAAAAAAACAGATGCTCTCAATCGAAGGCACCATAGATTAAAGTGGTTGTTTGTTTGTCTGATGCCTCTTACTCTCCCAGTTGTTTACTATTTTTGTCACAAGTAGAACGGCCAGTTTCGCAACTCATTTCAAGGTTTTCGCCCTGTTCATCTCACTTTTTTTGTTAAATTTTCATTTTTCATTGCAAAAATAGATCATACTTTCTGGAATCTTAAAAACATTGCCCCTTGAGTGGCAACATATTGTATTAGTCCTGGCCCGAATCTCTTTGGTAGTTGTTGCTTCACTCCACTTGTTCCATTCCCTCGGAATAGTAAGTTTTGTTCGGATATTGTGCCATTATAGACGCTTAGTCCTTCATTCGGATCGTTCTAGAATTGATTGTATTCATATGCATTATATCAAGAATAATCATACCACTGCAAAATCTACTGATGTCAATAAGTTAGCAGTGACTGATATCAATACATCTTCCTTTTGATCACCCCTTCCTAGATTCATGGCAGCCGTATTTGAATTAGATGGATATACTAATCCAAAGTAATTGATAATGTCTCGTGTATCTTAACAACTATCATTTTGTCACTTAATCAACTGATCATCTACCTTGTCTATCTTGTATCACCATCAGATCATTTGTATTTGTATTCTCAAGATCAACAATCGTCAACACTCTTCCCGATGATTGTATTTCATCCTGTTGATCAATATACATTCCGAAGTTACCAATATACAATGCATTTGTATCTACACCATCAAACAATAATATGCTCCTCATTCTATCTCCACTGTTATCAGTTGATGGAATAGGTACAACTGATACAGTAGTACTCGATCGGATTGCCAATCCATTCGATGCTTCAGTCACACTCTTAATTATTGGTGTTGATTGATTCACTTGAATATAGTTCATATTCAATCCACTTGGTAGATAACCATATTGAATTTTGAATCCAAGACCTCCATTATTATTCGTGTTATCAGTTGTTGCCCGTATCGAGAATTTGAATGGTGTGAAGTAGTATGGTTCCAGTGTTCCAGTCGGATAATATGTAAATCCCAATACATCTAGTAGTTCAACATATGTCACTTGATTCACATCTTTCTTCATTATCAGCTTTGCATACATTCCTCTCGGTACAGTTACAGTCCATACGCACTTTTGACCTGGTTGTAAACTCGGTGCATCTTGATTCTCATTCCAATCCGAAGGGAAATATACAGGTTTGGAGATGTTAGTTGGAGCATTGATTATTCCATTTGTTGGACACACTGTAATCTGATTAGGATTGATAAGCTGATCAAAGATTGATACCGATGTCGGCAGCTACAAATAACGGAATAATGACTACAACAAAGAACCGTATCATTTTCATAATGACAAATCAAAAGTTTGTGTGTTGATAATATATACTTCTTATCATTCGATGAAATAATTTTTGACTTTTGATTTGAATACGATCACATCATAGTTTGTTATTAATTGTCATGTTTCATCAGTTTGTACTCGTACAGAATAGCACGTAGAAATAATTTATTATCAATTCAAATAGACACTAGTTCCGTTTAAACTCTAAGTAGTGATTGGCCTGATCCTGTTCGGAGTATTGAATAACATATTGAATTATTCCGGGTCCGAATGATTTTGGCAATTGGCTGTTGATGTTTTTCGTGTCAAACTTGAACAACAAGTTCTTAGCAGTGATTGTTCCATTATAAACACTCAATTGGAAATCCTAAAGTACAACTTCAAATCAGAGAAGTTCTGATAACAAAACATACATCCATAATCTGAGCATGTGTCAAAATATCAGCAGTATTTGTGACTGACACAACAACACTCTCTCCATCACCATAGTTTGTTGGTACTTTAACTGTTGTATTCGTGTTATCATAATACACCAATCCAAAACACTTCTTGATATCTTTGACATCTGCAAGTATATTATCATTTATCAGTTGTTGTGTTATCAACTAACTCTTGTGATTTTGGATCATAAACAAATCACTCTTGGCTGCTGGTGCTAAATCGACAATAAACAACGAATTCGATTTGGATTTCGATTGGAAAGAACTCTTGTGAATATATTCTTCATCAAAGTTCCCCATGTAATCTCCATCACTCGAATTTCCATCGAAAACTATGATACTTCTCATTGCAACACTATCCGATAGACCTGTTGGTAATGGAAGTAATGAGATCTTCGATGATCCGTTGATAACAGTGGGTTGGAGATAAGTAGTGTTAACAATTATAGGGTTTGCTGGATCCACTGTGATTATATTGTTTTTGGCTGTTGGTACTTTAGGAAAAGGTGATTATTTATAAGATAACACACCAACTAACTCGGTCTCCATGTAATTTTGAATGCAAATGTGGTATCAGTTGTTTGTTGAGCTGTATCCAACATGATTGAGAACTTGAATGGAACATAGTAATATGGTTGCATATATCCCTCCGGGAAACTCGAGAATCCAATAGCATCCTTGATTTCGACATAAGTCGTATGATCTCCTGACTTTTTCACTTGAACAGTTGCAAAATATCCACGTGGGATTGAGACAGTCCATAGACATTGTAGACGACCATAGAATTGTGGAGCATCTTGATCATCAGTCCATCCGGCCGGGTAGTAGTATGATTGATTCTTGTTCACTGGCGGGTTTATGATACTATTTGGATAGCAAGCTGTAAAAATAGAGTCAATCAATGAAACAACGCCATTTTGAGCATAAACTACGGTTTGAATTCTTCCACTTACATTGTAAATCTGCTCGAGCACAAATGATTGCACCGAGAAGAAATAGTAGCCTGACTATCATCATAGTTCTATCGCATAAAATTAGATCAAACATCGGACCCCTTATATACACATTTCCGTTATCAATTTCCGCATTAATGATATCATTTTTGTGACTTTTAGATATGGCATTCCTCGGTTACGGTGCATTGGCTGCAATCGGCGGAGCTGTAATCTATGCAAACCTACCGACATCTCTCACAATTGGCGCCATTGCTCCGAAATTTGCACATTTGGCAGCAGCGAAATTGGTACCAATTCATGGAGGAGTTAAGGATAAGGAAGTGATTGAAAGAAGTGAATTGATCAATGGATCGACGTTGTTCGAGAAGGGACCGATCATGGTGATGGCTGTTAGAAGACCTGGATGCATGTTGTGCAGGTTTGTTATATTGTTTTATTGAACTTTTATTGAACTCTATGTTTATTTTCAGACGCGAAGCAGCTGAACTCCATACATTGCAACCACTTCTCAAAGAAAATGGAATCCGAATGGCAGCAGTTGTACACGAAACACTCGGAGCAAATGAATTCAAAGGATGGTTCACTGGCGGTGATGTTTATCTTGATACTGAGGTATTTATTGTTTATCATTTATCAATCATCATATAATTTATTCCAGCGTACATTCTATGGTCCAAACGAACGTTGGCTTCCAATCTGGGTTGGATTCCTTCGCTTCGGTACTTATAGCAATCTCTATAAGGCAAAGAAGGCAAAAGTCGAGGGAAACACAGCTGGAGAAGGCCGCCTTTTGGGAGGTATCATACTGTAGCTCTTATCATTTTATCAATTATCATCATTCTAGGTGTTTATCTGATTGCCAACAATGAATTGGTATACACTCATTTGGAGAAAGAATGGGGAGATGCTGCGAATATCGAAGAAGTCAAGGCTGCTGTTGAGAAGTTCGCCAAGTCGAAATAAGATAATTATAATGTTTATTTTACCAAAAACCGTACCTTATATGTATTATGTCAAGTAGATACTGTAACCGATAAAGTACAAGCATCTAGAAACAATGGAGGATCCTGAGGGGAGAGAAAGAAAAACAAAAGAAACCGAATATAAAAAAACAATAAATGGGAAACGAACGGGGATGTGAAGTAGGTAAACGGTTGTATATAAATAGAATCAGCCGGTAGGGAAATTAAGACGAAAATGGTAATAAGTGAGTTCAAAAAATAAGAGAAAAACTAAAGGGGGAAAGGGTCTTGATAAAGCTATCAAAAACAAGAATATGATAAATTAAGAGATAGAAACAAAGGATAAAAAACGTTAATTAAAAATAGATTATGGATAAAGTAGGTTGGTGTTAGTTCTACATTTGGAAGGGAAATCTATAGGAACCATAATAACATGAAAAGGGGTATACAAGCAACAAGAAGTACAATATAAGGCGATGAATCTATTTGGAGAGACGGTGTTTGTCGAACTTGGTGAATCCGAGATTCTCAGAGCTTCCATTGCTGGAAGTTGGAGTTGGAAGTGGACCTTCTTCTTCGGTTGGAGACATTGGAGAATGGAGAAGGAAATCGAGGAAGTCGTGGAGAGAGATTGCAGCAATTACCTGAATAGACTACCAATTAATTATATGCTTTCAATGGCTGATTAGTTACCTTTTTATCATGAATAGCAAATGCAGTATTGGATGGCCCATTGAGAAGTTCATCAAGAACAAATCCGATATTATCCTTCGAGCTGATAAGAATCTCTCTTTTGCAATTGTCCATTATTTCGTTGATTTTAGTCTCACGCAACCATTTCTACAAAACAATTCATGTGAATACATTCAAAAACTGATATAACTTACTGATGGATCAGTGAAACGAAGACCTGGAAGACGAGCGCAGATGTCCTTCTTAGTGATAACACCAACACAATCATCGTTATCATTGACAACCGGAATAGTCGAATAGTTCAATCCAATCATATCTTCGATGGCTCTTTCGACAGTATCATTCAATGAAATCGTATGAACACGATCCCAGTTTCCGATGGTTGAGAACCCAATCGGACGATTCAACCATTGAGCAAAACAGAGTGATCGATTCTGTTTGTGGATTGCCGCGATGGCACGACGAACCGAGACGATATTCACCAGCTCATTTCCATCACGAACGGCAATACGATTGAGCTTGTTTTGATAGAGCTCTTGGCAAAGATCGTATATGGATGAGTCAATGGTGACCGAAACAAGCGAGTTGCCTGATAGAATGTCCTCAACAAGCACTTCCTCCTTCGGTTTCTTCGATTCGTGACGGATTGCGGTGAGGAAATCAGTGAGAGTCAACATCGATTCAGCCTGAAACATAGCAATTATCCATGATTTCCGAATGAATCAAACATACCGATGCTTTGTCCGAGTTCCAGACAAGAATCGACGATATATCATTCTCGAAAATGACACCGAATGCTCTTTCAGCAGTCAACTTGCTATCAACCACTGTCAATTTAGTTCTCAATGGGCATAACTCGTAAACCTTGACAACTTGCATGTATTGATGATATGGATTGCGAGTTTGATCTACAAAACTGTCGATTGATTAGAATAATGTATGAGTAAGGCAAATTTACCAATGAGTCCAATAACATTGACTGACAATGGACGAGATGTCTTGCGGAGAATCAAGAAATCCGAGCTATTTGATCTTGGACGTCGGAATGCTGCCTCATCATCATAGAAGTGTTCCTTCTTATCACGAAGATCGTAGACGGCGTCGACCTCGCATTCGGCAATCTGAACCCGACGATGTGCCTCCGAGCGACGGAACAAGAACTTGGATGTCTTCTCGGAAAGTGAACCCGATCTTGGATGAAATGCATCACGAATGCTGCTGAGAAACGATGGTCGACGGTTGCCGGAGAGCGATGCACGACGGACAATCATGTCTTCCGATGGTTCTGAAAATAAATAAGTTAGGAACACTTATTGTTTGTATAAGAGTGATAATGGATAATCTAAACCGTCTCTACTTATATTACCTCCGTGGTGCTCAACCTCTTCATGATCAATAAGTTTCTTATTGTCGTCGGTCATTTTTTGGAAGTAATTCTTCAAAAAATGGAACAAAAGTGACAGTTTTTGACAACTATAGTTGTAAATGAGAATGAATTGGGGGTGTGAAAGACAAGAGAGGTGTGACCTAGAGTTGTTGATCGTTTTGCGCAAAAGCCTCGAGACATCTGTTCAACATATGTTTCTCATATATATTTTTTTGATTTGGAATACTAATAATATTTCTTGTCTCAGAAAAACAGTAAACATGTTTTGTACGGATTTCCTTCCAAATACACCGGCCCCTTTCCTTTCTTCTTCTCACTTTTTTTTGTTTGAATTGAACACCAAAAAGGGACATTGGTGTAAACATCGTAAATACGAATGCAAAGTATGGCCTAGTTGAGGGAACATATTCACTCGACTGATGGTGCAATAAAAATGGATTTGGTGTGAAACTAGATGGCCGTGTTATTTGTAACTTGTACAAGGGAAATAACCTACCGGTCTTCAATGATCCAGATCGGCTATACACGTTCTTTGCCGTCGGCGATGGTGACGCCTCACAAGTTTTCTCGAGCATCGTCATACGGTTCATCTGAAAAATATCAATGTTACGAGGAATACGATATATGGAGTTTCAGAAGATTATAAGATTATGGTATATCATCAATGTCAGTGACAGTACGAAATGTTCTACAGTATCAAAAGGGGCTAACACTCCAAATGCTTCTCTTATTCATTTAATGACTGTCCAGTTCTAGAACAACTCGAGACATCTGTTGTATTGTACTTAGATCACCTGTATCCCAAAAAACCATCACAGATGCCCCACATCGAAAACAAAAGTGTACTGTATTTTAACGACCTCTCCGCTTTCGGTACAATTTACGATGTAGTTAATGCGATTTTTTTTAGAGAATTTGAGATCTAGTAATCTAGATCTGCCCTTTTCTGTCCGTTTTTTTCCAATTACCTTATATGATATGTGTTGATTAAATATGTTTTTCGAAGAAAGTTGAGGTAGATTTGAAAAATTAAAGGTTGATGTAGGTAAGAAAGACCTAAAGGGACATTGTGAGGGCGACAACGACGAACAAAACCCCCTTTCCATAGATATTTGTGTTTTCTCTAACGATTTTCGCGCGTCTCTCAACTTAAAAAATAGTATTTCGAAATGAGAGACAACAGAGATGGTCGATTGAAAAAGTGTGAAAATGATGGAGAAGTCGGGTGGAAAAAGGATGAAATACAAGAGATAAGAGATGAAAAAGTAGAATGAAATAGTGGGAAAGACGACGAAAAAGAGATGGAGAAAAAGCATATTATGTCATTCACTCACTCTCTGTTTTAGGTTGAAACTGAATACTTGGTGAAAAAAGATGAAAGGGAGAGATAGAAGGAATTGTTAAAAATTGGTGATTGATGCCTTGAAAAATGGTGGGAAAGGACAGAGTAATTGAGAAACTGCCTCACATGCGTTTCTGCTCTTTTTTCTCGACGTCGTGATCATTGGAAGATGTCAAGAAAACATGAAAGAATTATGAGAAATGAACAATGAGTGAATTGAGATTCTGATCACAGAATTTCTGAGAAAAGTGGTGCATTTCAAGCCAAAAATCGGTTAGAAATTATCATATTTGACCTATTTTTCAAGTCTCAAAAGACATTAAATTCTTTTGAGATAAGTATGTTTGACAAGTATATATGTACTATATTTCACTGATCATCAATAATTTCTTTATAGGAATTTGATGTAATGACAACAATTAAGACTGTAAAACCCGCATCTTGAATAGAAAATGATGTACGATTCCCAATCTGATAAATCTGAGAAACTAGATTGAGATACATCCCAACATATGTTCATTCAACAAAGATTAATTGTTTTTCCAATGTGAGAGGATATACTAAAAAAACATGGAAATGCCCTTGAGATTTCGGAAAATCAATAGAATTTCTACCATTTCATATTGGATGAGGGAGAGAGAAACGAGAAGAAGAGGGACAAAACACAAATGTTTTGAGGAATCGCCAAGACGCAAATACAGAAGCCGCAGTGGAGGGACAATGCATAGTTGGTAGAGAAATAGACAACAGATCGCGCCAATAATATTGCACTTTTTGGTTAGAGAAGGAACGAATGAAATGGATGGAAAGGCAGGAAAAAAGACTAAGAAACCGAAAGAGCGGCGACGACCGTGGTGTTAGTGACAAAATATTTACATAAGCGCAAGGAACAGGACGATAGGATATGTTATTTTGATGGTATTCAATCACTATTTGATCTTTTCGATCAATTTGTTCAGCCGAAATATATTATCCGAATCGTTTCGAGAACTATTGAAATTCTCAGTGGGAATGTATTACTAGAATTTCTGATCAAACCGTGTGAAATCGAGAAAAGAAAGGAAAGAAGTGTTGTGTTTCTCGAGCAAAGATTATTCATAAATAATATTCGGTTTGTTTGTCAGTGTGTGTATTTGTGGTTTACGTGTATTCCCAAAAAGTCGATTATCTTTTAGGAATAAAAGATTAATAATATATATTTGTTGTTTGTTTTTGCCATAGAACTAAACACAATCTCTGCACTATCATCCTTTCATTCATCCGCTTATTTATCATATCTTATCCTATTTTTAGTCATCATTCACATTCTCTCTCTCCCTCTAAAATTACTTATCAGCTGCTCGACTTCTAAGTGCAAAAATCAACATAGTTTTATCATTTTCCGTCACTATCAGCTGATAGAAACCCAAAAATAAATGTTTTCACAAAATTTTTCTTCCTGATTTTGCCGGCAACACAGACACAACATACGATAAACTGGGACGCAGTCTAGACCGAACACTGCCGTTGTTGTTCCGGTTTTGTGAAATTTATGGAACAATCAAACAAAAAAAGAATGGAAAACCATCTGAAAGAGGAGAAACGGCGATGAAAATGAATGAAGAATGGGAAGAGAGAGGGCAATGATGAAAGACGGAAAACATGGGACTCCGCCTACTAGATCGGAAAAAGATGGGCGCTTTTTACATGAATAGGGATGAATATTTTAACACAAAAAGATGATTTCAGAGGAATTTAGGAGATGTAGTCAAAAACAGGCAGAAATCAGAACTGGAAGCACTTTAGATATGGCTTAAATTTAACGAAAATTAACTATAATTCTAAATAACTATGTTTTTTTTCTATTTATTTGTTTTTCAAAATTCAAAAGCTTTCATTCTATTCGAACAGAAAGTTATAGTGATAAGATTCACTGTATTCAAACCAGGAAATACAAAATAAGGCATTTCAAGGCCGTTTTGCCTTGTTTTTTCGGCTCAAGGATAAACTATTGTTTGAAAACTTGTCATTGTTTCGAAATTTGCAATCAAAAGACTCACCATTCACCGGTGAATGGTGTTTTAGTTGAATATTTGCAGAAAAATGTGAAGAATAATTGAACAAAAGAAACGAAGTAAACAAACGCGCTCTAATGAAAACTACAGTAACCCGCAGTGATGAATTGGGAAATCAGAGGAAATGAGTGGAATAAACTGATTTTTTGAGGAATAAAAAAAGTTTAGAGAAACAAAATGATTATTCATAATGATGACGAATATTTTCGCAACCTATCTCTTTTGGAAATACCATTTTTTTGTCCATAAAAAGAGGAAATGCCGGGTGAATTATTTGAAAACAGCATCGAATGTGACTGTTAAACAAACAACTATTACCATAAAAATGTCCTCCGAATATACACTTTTTGGTCAAAAAACACGTGGCTAAACACCAAGAAACTAAAAGAATCATCCGGAAATGAGCTGTTGGACGGAGGGAAAACGTGCGGAAAATGAGAAGGAGAAATTGAATTATTGATAGATATTTGATGGAGAACGAAGGATGAGTTTGGGCAAAAAATGAAGAAGACGAAGAAGGAAATTTGACACTTGTTGGAAGGGGAAAAGGAAATGAACTTTAATCGAAGGAAGGAAAGGAGGAAATATTATGAATAATCAGTGATGTATTCATGTAACACAATACATATTGATGTTTGATCACGAACATATTACAATTTGATTGAAACACAACATGATGCACTTCCCGAAAAACAAAGGAAAGGGGATGGTGACAAGCACAAACTGGGACTGATAAGATAAGGATCAGGAAGAAGAGAGGGGCATTTGAAACACAATCAAAGTTGATGACTAATATATACATTACAGTAACCCGATGTCTCTCACACACTATTTCCCTCATTTCACAGTTTATACAAATGGATAGATACATTGTAAGAGTGATTGACAGGTCACATGTGCAAAACTAATCTAAGCGGACAAATGAGAAGCTGTGCAACCGATGTTTATAGTTTGATTGGCGGTTTCTTGTTTGATGAATGGATGAAGAAAGGACAGAAGGAAATGGCATTGTTACTCACACGGGAAAGTAGTCATCAGAATGAGTTGAAGGCACATTTGATACTCAGACAACAATCGAAACAATATTACATCATCGAAAATAGAATGACGGTGGAATAAAAAGGAATGAGAATATGTAAGGTATCCCATGGTTGAGTATGGGAAACATTGACACTTTCACAGATGATAAATATGAATATAAACGAGAGTTGAGAACAACAACAATATACCAATATGACTCGTATTCTTCATATTCTTGTTTTGTTGTCGATTGGGACTACGGTAAGTGATAAGGGATATCAGTTGATGATAATGTTATCAGGCTATCAATTGTCTCAATGTCACTAATGTTCTGGCTCCGGTTGATTTGAAGAGTAAGAGTTGTTTAGGGAAGATACGGTAATGATATGATATGGTTCCAGGAACTGCTGATAAGGTGGTTGCGGTCCTTAATAGAAATACAACACGGATTGTGATCAAGTTCGATAAGCCAATAACAGCAGAGTGATAATGATAACAGTGATAAGACTCTTATCAATCTTTTTCAGAATCGAGAACACTGGAGAATTCACAGCAACATTCCAACTTCCATCCCTCAAAAAGTCACCGATTCTTCGTTTGGATACAGTTGAAAACAAGCCGATCATCAAGCCAACAGTGATTCGTATCACTGATAAGGATAGTGGTGAGAAGATATCAGTGATGGTCATGATGGATAATCAGCCAAATACAACCAATCCAATTGCTTGAAATCTGACACTTGTTTTGCCTTTTTTCGGATAAAAATATGTTTTTTCTCCAGCTTCTTTGTATTCGAAATTTGATAGTTATTCCATCTGGTTCCCCAAAATATGAACAAGTGAGGGAGGAATGGCCTTGAATGAGTGTGTATATCATATGATAATACCCAAAAAACTGTAACATTACATCACAATAATGTTCTTCTCCTCACCAATATCTTTTTCACTTACTTTCCCTTCATTATATTCATCTATTTTTGTTGTTATTCTTAATAATGAAAGAAGCAATTACTGTTATTGCCAGTTTGGCTATTCTAGTTGATGCCTCTATTTATAGGTTTATCTCCATCTTTCCTGTAATACTCGAAGTATACAATTTCAGTTACAATCGAACAAAACGGAATGACTTTACAAATAACTATGGATATGGACCATTTGGTATCGGACCGACAAACGGTGGATTCGACAGTCATGGATTCTATCGGGATAAGTTCTATAATAGTGGTCTACCACCACTATATACACATGCATCGTATCGTAATTATTATCACGAAATATCATTCCATAAAAATAAATATGGTCAACCGGCACCAACTGACTTTGAAGTATTGCAACAAGAAAGATTCGGTATGTTATGGATGGATATAGGGGGAGTGATAAGTAATTGTATTATAGGACCATATTACGACGGTGTGTGGGGATATGCGGATCATTCGAGAAATTGGTATGGAAGGAAATAAGTTTTGTCGTGGGACTTGTAATAAATTGTTTGGAACTGTTTCATATACACAAAAAGCAAAAAAGAAGATGACGCAACATGTATTTTAGAAACTCAAACTGTTATGAGACCATTCGAAGCCATCATTAGTTGTTCACACAATTACATACTTGAGTAACTTTGTGCTCATTGTTTCGTGTCACCTCTCCTTCTTATACTACATGATATAGTCCTCATCCTTCCTTCTCGTCGTATCGCCTCCTCCCTTAGCTTTTGAAGGCCGAGAACAAGAAAGAAGAAAACTGTATGGCAGTTAAATATTCAATCGTTACTGATATTCTTGACTTTATTGTTTATGTATGTATACATTATAATGATTTTGATACATTTATAACTTACTGATTTGACTGGTCCGAATGATATTCCCAGTTCAGATCCTCTTGTATCATATTATAATGCCTTCATTCAATCTTTTGATGTCGAAGCAGTTGCATCACATACATGAAGAGCAGCTAACAAGTAAAGTTCGCGGAGAGGGTATTTTAACTTTTGCTCATACTTGTACCAAAGTTTTGTACCGCCCTGGAGGACTCATATCAAAATTTATACGCACCACCGTTCATTTTCAGCCAAGTTACAGTTCTCTGAAATTTTCAGCCAAACGAAGAAAATTAACCTATGGTACTTCATTACAGAGAAAAACACGCGCAATGACCGCCTGAGCCACGGAGACACTCGTGGAACCATGTATTTTTCTATTGTGTGCCAGATGTTCATTTTTTTCGTTTGGCTGAAAATTTCAGAGAAACTGAAAGTGATCCGTGGCACGTATAAATTTTGATATGAGCCCTCCAGGATAGCAGGAAGTTATGGTACAAGAATGAGAAAAAGTTAAAATACCCTCTCCGCGAACTTCCCTTGTAAATAACCAGCTCCTAGTCCGGTGGTAACACGGGCAGGCGACATAAATCACTTGACATCCGAAAACAAAACCAACAAAGTGTTCGTTTATCATATTCAGTATCATTATCATTTTTCAAAGATATAAGATATCAATAATTTTATTATGTTCAAAATAATCAAGCATCAGATGGTCTTGGCTCTCTAGCTGCTTCTAATTTGAGTGGCACTAATCGATTGTAGAAACACATAATGAGTATTGCTCCTAATATCAATACACCCGTCTGCGAGAGAATCACATATTTATATCCAGTTGATACGAACATGTTACTGAAATTAACATATCTATATTATCAACTGATAAGGTATGATATACGTCGATGAAAGTGATGCAATAACCGGAGCAATACTTCCACCAAATGAGAATAATCCTTGCATATTACCCTGAAAACAATCAAGGTATTATCAATTGATTATGATATAAATTACTTGTTTTCGGGGTCCGATAACTTCTGAAAATAGGGCGGCGGCGGGTGATTCGACAAATGGAAACGCAACACCAAACAAGACAACAAAACTAAAATAGAAGAGAGGAAGAGGAACACGAGTGGTATGGGAACACCATTCATAATCACGGGGACAACCACCGGCTATTGATATATCATCTGTCGGCTTTTGATAATTTAATGGACCCGAATAGAACCACCATGGATACATAAATACTTGATACAAAAGGAAAACGGCAATTGAGAACAGCATTTGTGTACGTTTGTCACTGGAATTGGTATACTGTTTGATATACTGGATGATTAGGTGATAAACATACATGCTGCCAACTCTTGTACATCCTATCAAAATATTAAGGATAACGGCAAGCATACTACTCACAAATATTGCAATTCCATTCACAAATATCGACTTTGAATCTTCCCAATCATATAATACTGTAGTTAATGGAGTTGACATTCTATCAAATAATTGGGTAGATAGAGAAGGGGAAGATACAACTTACACTTCAATATTTGTTGCAATTACAGTGGCTATCATGAATAAATATATACAAATAATTGATGCCATTTTATCAAATTTGGGTACGATTACTTGCACATGGTCTCAAATATAATATGTATTGACAAGGATTGATATGAAATATACCATGGTCATCACAATTCACAATACCGACAAAACTTTCTTTGAAAAAGAAAAGGCATAGTAAACAACACAATAGACATGTTAATACCATAACAAGAGCAGCAGCAGTGAACATTGTGAATGGAATACCAAGTAATGACAATCCATGATGTCCGATTGGGGTGAATATCGACGATATGACTGGACCAACTGAAAAACCGAGACCAAATCCGGCGGTACCAAGTGATATCGCCTTCATTCTGTCATTCGGTACAGATGCCGTTGCAGCATATACACGAAATACGGCTACATTTCCAACACCAATACCAGTTATAAAACGAGCCACCAATAGCCACCATTTACGATGATTGAATATATGTACCATCGCATACATCAATTGACCGATTGATGTTATCAAGAAACCTGTTATGGCTGGCCATTTGACTGACATTGTCCTCTGATTCCAGTATCCGAATATTGGATTAGCCTGAATTGTTATGATAATACTACATCAATACATAGTATACTTACAATTGTACATCCAATACTACATGAAGCAATGACCCATCCGAGGAAGTTAATATCAGCAGTTGTGTCCATTTCCCTCATATATGGCCACATTGACATATAATGTACAGATATTTGTAGACCAGCAACAAATTGCATGAATATAGTGATATTCATAGAGAACCAATCAGTATTTCGATTATCGAATACTCCATCTACTCCATCCCCATCTCCATCATTATCCTCCTTTTCGATTGTTTTTGTTGAACATGCTCTCATTGTTATATCACCCGGTCTCTCCAAATTCATCATTATTTCTTGAACTGATTTTGTTTTTAATGTCGATAATCCAATATCGCTCTCTTCCTCCATCGATTGTGTTTGCTCAAACTCAATTTCGGCCTGCTTACTACTGTAATCAACACATCTATCAGTCCATCAATCTTGTCATCCTTACATTTCTTTTTGATCATTGTTACTTTCATCAAGTACATTCATTCTAGTAGCACTATGTTATCTAATAATGAGACATCATATATTTTATCACGTCAAATCAATCATTCAAAAATTTATTTACGTGATAAAACAGATGTTTTCTTGGTTACTTCCAATTTTCACGGGCACCAATCTCTTGTAAATATCATGTTAATGCGAAATGCCAGCTTGATATATCACATATCTATATTCATTTGAAAAAACAATGCTCTTTAGTTATATAATATTATAATATACAACTGATATGTCGATAATGATAATCCAATAAAAGACGCAATACTTCCTCCTAATGAGGAAAACCCTTGCATTGTTCCTTGTTTTCTTGGTCCGAGTAATTCTGAATACAATGCAGCTGATGGTGATTCCACAAATGGAAAAGCAATTTCAAAGAAGACAATGAAACATAAAAAATAGACGGATAATGGTACACGGGTTGTCCATTTACACCATTCATATGATTGATAACATCAACCAGCCATATTTGTATCGTCTCCATTTGGTAAATAATCTAGTGGACTCGAGTAGAAGTGCCACGGATACATGAACACTTGATAAAGAACTATTACCCCCTTCACGAAAAATTGGACTCGCGTTGCAACTTTGCCCCAGCAAATCAGGCTTGAAAAAAACATGTTTTATTTTTAAGCCTGATTTGCTGGGGCGAAGTTGCAACCCGAGTCCAATTTTTCACGAAGGGGGTAATATCTGGACTCTACTTATATTCCCATCATTTTTTTGTTGATATTTTCTCATCTTCCCTGCAAAATTTTCACGTTGATAAAAAAACATAAACTTGGTTTGACACCGAATATCGACGTCAACGTGAACTTGCCATCAAAACGATCAGATAACCTTAGGAATCAGTCGTAATCAGTACTGATTGTAACATTAATCAACACAGCTGTTGTCTAGATTTGAGAAAAAAATGTCAACTAGTAAGTGATACATCTAATGTTTTATTGAATATAAATTATGTTTAGAAGAGAATGAGGAAGAAGGACATTTGTCTCAAAAGAAGGAAGAATCTGATGTAGAGAAGGAATGTATGAGGAAGGAGGAATCGGCGAATGAAGAGAAGGATAAGAAGGAACTGGAGAAGGAATTGGAGAAGGAGAAGGAGGAGAAGGAAACAGGAGGAAAGTCGGAGAGAAGGAAGAAGAAAAATAAGGACAATAATAATGGAGAATCACCGAAACAAAAAACGGAAAAAAAGAAGACGAAGAAGAAAGAAAAGAAGGAAAGTCATCAGAAGGAAAGTCATCAGAAGGATACGAAAGAAACGACAAAAAAGAAGGAACAACCGAAATTAGTAGTGGGAAGTAAAAAATGGAAGGAAAAGGAAAGGAAAAGATGGGGCATGTACTTTCAAAAACTTAATAATCCAGAGGAAGACCTGTATGTCATCAATATTAGTTAAATTAATTACAATATGGTATTACAGTACTGATGAAGTTCGGTTACTCTCAGTGGGTTTAGACGGAATACTCACCTCAAACCTCCAACACATGGAAAACTATAAGGTCCGTTTTTTCGTAAACCAGCTAAGCAAAATAGATGAAATACACTGGGAACTGTTTTCAAAAGATGACATTTTCAGTGTGCCTTGGATCAGATAGTCAGAACACTAATATACATGATGCGACATGGAAACAAAACGACTTCAATGACGAACATTGTCAGTGAGAAGAGACACGCAATACCTGAACTACTGTATAGATCCGTATATCAAACGGCAGCATTTTGGAGTGCATCAACCGAATATCAACCGGCATTGAACGAATCAATCAAAAAGAACTGTGACCAACTTGCGGCTGTTGAGAGATGTTTACAAGAGAGGGGACCACCACTTTTGGAGCAAGTGCGAAATTTCCAGACGGTAGAATATCCGAGGGTAAACAATATTGATACATAAATACAATAAACATAGAAATTTTGCAGTACGCTCAAATGAAGAAGGATTTAAAAAAACATTATGATGACAAGAAAGCTAAGACTGACAAAAAAGACTTTATCGACTACTTTGAGAAATTTTTTGTGGAACAGTATAAGAATGCAAAACCGGCTCATCTTGGAGAGATACGATGTGCAATCGCTCAGATTCAGTTGTTCCATCAAGGGACAGAAAAGTATTGGCTCAATATTTCGAAAAAGAAAGATCCAGGTGCCGAAACATATCTACCACCGCTACTCGATTATCGTTCATTTTTTCATTAGTCCCAAATAAATATTCAATTTATCATTCTTATTCTTCAAAACCGGTGTCTTCGGTCTTCGTTGACCGAACAAACCTAACAACTTCGGTTTCATCGTCGAGTCAAACCCAGGACATCCGGAACCGGGCAAAGTCAGAACAATGATAGAGTGTGTGAATGTGGTCCATTGCGAAATCGGTGCAAAGTGCTACAGTAGTTTATCAAACTTCGAAAAATTTCGACATTTCAGATTTCTGGAAGACCGACACTGACTGTGGTAATTCGCAAAAACATGTTTTTTGTCGGCTGCAGACTTGCGCCTTTAAACCAAGCTAATAAGACTGCAATTTTTTCTTCCAATACATTAAATCCCTTAAGTATTGGAATAATATTAGTTTGATACAAAATCAGTGAGAATTCCTCAACTATTGCCAAATTCGAAGCCTAAATTTGTTTAACCAAATCAGCTGGAGGCGAAGGAAGACTAATCCGATTGGTCAATCTGAACATCTTCTCCTTCTCCCCTTCCCTTCCTTCTTTCCCTTTTCCACTTCTTTCATTCGCTTCACTTCCAATACTCTCAAATTAGAGAGTGGCGCAATCAGAATAAGGAAGAGAAGAAGAAGGAGAAGAAGACATCTAAACACTCAAGAAGAGCATTTGGATTATATGACAGACGGAAGAAGGAGAAGGAGAAGGAAGAGACAAAACGGATGTGATTGCAATTAGTACCACTTTTGGCTTCTTAGTTTCAAGTGGAAACGGAGAGTCGAAGAACTCTTGGAATAATATTCGTTTACCACATTAACGTTCGAAATCAAACTAGATTATTGATGTTGTGTCATGAAAATGTCTGCGTCTCTCATTCTACACACACTCTCTCTCCACGGATCAAAGACGAAAGCTGAATGTCACGTTAACAGTGCACCTGATAGATCGACATTACCACAAGATAATCAAGTTAATGTCAATATTTACACAATGTATCAATTCAAGAATTATGATTTTACGTTGATCTTTTGATGAAAAAAACGTGTAGTGGAGAAAGTTTCAAGTGTTACTATCATGGTTCTTGTTCGGATAGTGTTCGAAGCTATGAGCATTTTCGGAGACATGCTCCTTCAAGACTGTATACTTCTTTAATAATATATACTACGTTTTAAAGGCGCATATGTCGCTTGATTTGCAGGTAACAACTTCCAACAAACCGTGCCAGATAATTGTGGAACGGCATTTTATGAAAAATATTCTTCTGTCCTCTGTAGTGTAAATCGCTTCGTTGGGTCTCGAGTGGAACATCATGCGATACTTTGCGTAAAATGATTACTGTAGTTTGGACCTGTTTTTCGCGACGAGACCACTTCTTCTCAAGAACGAATGGTTTGTTTTTTGGATATGATTTGAGATTGAAATTTTTAAAAACTTAAAACTTTTGAAAATCGTATGTTTACCCCAAAAACTCTTATTCAACCCAAATCGGGCGACACTTGCAACAAACTATACATTTTGCCTCCCTTTTCGTGCTCTTTTTGTTGCTCTTCCTATATCCATTCTTCATCATAAATCATCATTTCTTCCAATTCCCCGGAGATCAATTTGACCTCAAAACCAACACGAAAAAGGGATGCGGCACGAGATAAATCTGAGTGAGAGACACAAAGAGTAGCTATTTATTGTTGAAAACACACATGTGGAAGAAGTCAAAAAACGAAGAAGATAAGAGACACCCTGTGGTTGAAATAGAACAGAAGATAAGGAGAAGAAGCGGAGGAGGAGATCTAACTAATAATATATTGAAGCAAGAAGGAATGAGAGAGAAGGAACCGGAACAATTTGTACAACTCGGGAAGGGTAATCAGTTGAGGAGGTATAAATATCATATCATATTATATTGCCAATTCAAATGTACATTCCATTTTCGGAATTAGAAACTCTTTTCGTTGTTGTCTCGCCCGATCAACCATCTCTCGCAGTTCCTCTGATCTCATCTGAAATACAAATAATTACGGTATGCTCCTTTAAAGTCTCATGGCGAACCTGCAACTCATGAATCTGTTGATCCAAGACATGAAGAAACTCGTCCCTCGCCAATTCATCATCAGTCATTTCTCTAACATTATTGATAATTCTTCTTGGTGATATCATCTGATAATGTTCGGAATATGGTTGAGCATATACAGGTGAGGCAGGTCGATATGTTCTGTTTCGAACAACCATCGGACCAGTTGTTGATGTCCATGGCTCGGCATATATCGGTGAGTCGGGTCTCTCATGTTTCGGACTGGGTGTGGGTATGATCGACGAATCGGGTGACATTTTATATGATCCCTACAACAATACATGTTCATTACTCGTTCCATTCCCCTATACTCACCATAAGCTCATGATAGATATTTGAATTGTCGTAATGCTTCCATTCTCCGCTATTCGTCCAAACCATTGAAGTATCCGGACTGCAATAACAACAATACATTACAATTTTGAAGTGGTTGAGCAAGGAAGAAGGAGAAGCGAACATTGCGCAACAAATGAAATTCTGATGAACATACACATACTACTAAACCTAAATATTCACACTGAGATTGACAAGACTACTCAAATTGAATCAAGATGAATTGGTTAGATAATAATTGAGCATATAAGTCGTGTATTTGACGCGTCGTTGTTCCCTTTTATGATGTCTTTATACACTTCTATATAATTCCATTGGGATTTCAAAAAGATAAGGTGAACGAATGAATACATTCAATTGGCTGAGTATCAAATGTGTTCAATGCATATCTAACTATAATTTCAGCCACGATGTATTACTTTGAGTATTCTAAGGGCTGATTCAAAGAACTAAACTGCTGGCTGAGTATCAAATATACTCTCAATATCAGTCCGTATTCCTTAATCCTATTCTGTTCCATCTCACTCATTCTCATTCATTTATGTGTCGTTTATTATAAAAATAGTGGTGTCATCTGTCGATCATTCTTTATTGTAAGTCAACACCCTGCTTCCTCTCCTCTATCCCCCCGTTCATTTGCCCTATTCCTTCTTCCTATTCCTTCTTTCCTTCCCATTCAATTCAATAATTACATAATGAATGTTTGTGTATACAATTGATGTCAAGGATTAGGCCATTGGATAATAATAGCAGAATAAGACAAACCTCGAGTCATGTGATGCATAACCGGAACTACACATACTTGTATCAGGACTGATAACTGATAATGATGGAGGCACACGTTGATTGTTTGATTCCTGTAAATATCCATTGATGATAAGGTGATAAGGTGTTAAGATACCATTGATCTGCCCATGCTACTCGTCATACTCTCCCACATTTTGTTCTCTCCAACCCACGGATTTGTTCGGATTCTCTGCAAGACAAAAAATTAAGATGATTGAGAAATGTTGAAGCCATATGTCAATAATTGTTTATTCTTCCACTCGAAAAATAATGAAAAAGCAAAAAGGACGAAGGATTGAAAGGAACATTTGCATATCAAAGTCATAGATCTATGAATACTCATGAATAAGAGAAAGGAGTGGGTAGTAGGATGGAGATGGAGAAGAAGGAATTAACCAATACTACAACTATATGATACTTTAATGTTAGGTTAACAAAAATAGAAGGAGGAGGAGAGGAGGGTAAGTGACCGAAAACCTGTATTAGTGTACTGATGAGAGAGTGTGTATATAGAGAGACGCAGACATAATGTTTTCATAAGAACATTCCCTAAATACGTCATTTTTCGAGCTATCTGATATTCCTGATATAGTCATGAGACCCCGATAGTTTGCCAAATTCCCACAAACTTTGATCTATTTAACTGATTTTCTTCGGCCACCAATTTCCTCAAACATTTCAAATGAGCCATCTCAAATTTCCCGTCTTTCCTTCTTTTTTTTTGCACAAAAAACGAAATTCAATTAGGAAGAAAGGGCACCAAACCTTTTTACGAACCAAACAAAAAAGGGGGAAAAAGGGAAGTTATCGAATGAATAATTCAGAATAAGGTTGTTGCACTTGAGAATGCATAAAGGTAGAAACACTTACATTTCGACGAGGATACGATCCATTGATAGACGACATTTGGGTGGATTGGATTGGTGGTGGTGGTGGGAATGATATGGTGACTGAAATATGATGATGATATAATGATAAGAGAACAAGAAATTGGTAGTATACTATGTCAACATTATCAACCAAATCATGTTCTTATATCAATGATTGAACATGCATATTGACTTTCGGATAAAATAATCATATGATTGTCGATACTAAAGTTCATTTATCATTTTCAAAAACTGACAAGGCAACCAGTTTTTTGATCGAAAATGTTGATGGAACCGAAATGGCCGGAAGTTTATATTGAAAAGCTATTACAATTTGAAGAAGAAAATCTATTTTGGTACCGAAACATCTTTGACCATGTTGACATAACTACTTGAAGGCAAAAGAAATGATATCAGAGGATGTAGTTTAACTATAAATACAAGTTACATTATGTCACGGATTCGATGATCTAGATCAACGAACAAAGATGATAATTATACATTTGATACTCAGTCAACAGCTAATAGAAACTCACCAGGTAACGGTTTCAATTCATCCCTCGGATGTCTAACAACACTATGTGATGCTGCCCTCAATGGTTGTTGTATCTTTGTATTCTTTCCCTGATTCCTCATTTCTTTTCTTCGTTCATCTTCTGGATTTCTCGAATGATTGCGTCGACGTCTCGAATGTCTCCTTGATTGTCGACCAATTGTCAATTGATCAAACCAACTTTGAATTCGTTGCATTGCTTTTCAAACTGCAAATTATTAACATGAAAAACACGAGAAGGGCGCAAATCGTCGTAAAACTAGTAAAAAAGAACGCGGAGATGCGGGGACATTGAGAAAAGGGGCGGGGCTTGAAATGAAAGGGGCGGAGTCTCGAGTTGTGCTCATTCTTGTGCCTCCTCCTCCTTCACCCGACATTCTCCCATAGTCATTAAACGGAATGGGGAAATAGTGTGGAGAAGTGAGAGAGTGACAGACATGGTACGGATTAATTTGGAGAAGTGAAAGGAAGGAGGAATGAGCTGAAGAAGGAAGGAACGAGAAGAAGGAATAGGATGGAGGATGGAGAAGGAATGATGGAGAAGAACAACTTGGAATTTATGAGATGATAGTTCAATTGAGATAACAATCGAAATTGGAATGGATCAACCGGTTGAGAAGGAAGCCGTCTCTAGATGCGAATCATTTCGGTTTTTTCTGTTTTGATTCCGAAAATTAATGCGTTTGAGTGGAGATGTTACATAAGGTGTAATACGATGTAATACGACTGGCTGGATATGACGAGAGTCATACTGTAGAAACAACTTACTGTAAACACTATACGACAAGGTGCACACATATGGATATAAATATCTCAACTGCTTAACCTAATCCTAAACCCCTAAAGGATCAACTGAATTCGTGACGATGTTTGACTTCAAAAACTGTGGTTGTATTTGGTTGTTTTTGTGTTTAAAATGATAATCTGATTCATTCTCACACTGCTTTAATTGTAGTTGAAAAACAACAAAAAAGAGACGAAGCCAACAATTGAAAATACAAAAAACAAACGGATATTCGAAGAAACAACTTTTGACTTTTGCAAAAAAACATGAGAAGGTATTGATTACAGAAAGGATGTGCGGGAGGGGAATGACGCAAGAAGGAAACAAAGTAATGGAAAAACTGGAGAAGAAGGAATGGAGATGGAGAAGGAGAAGGAGAAGGAGTATCTAATTATACAAGCACATACCCATGTACAACACATCTTATATATTCTGAAAGTCAAGAAGTGACAAAAAGAAGGAGGAGGAAGGAAGGAACTATGATGGAATTATGTTGTTACTTCTTTTGTTTATGAAACAATGATGATTAATATTGAAGAAGAAAAGAAACGGAGGAAAAAGAAGTGACAAATGATAGAATAGACAATAGAATGATATCAGGGGGATCAGAATGATGTTGAGTTGAAGTATCCGCTATATCAGAAGGCATATCAGTTGAATGCATATCATATTATAATTCAAGGTGATTGTGGTATAATCAGGCGGAAACAAGTTTCTTCTAATTATTCAAAATACCGTGAAATGTGTCATGATACTTCACACCCACACAACAAAAAAGTTATGAATCGAAAATCACAAGATATTTGAGAATGTGATTTTTCGTTTTTGCAGCAGAAAAAACAACAAAAGAAACACAATTTTACGACATTTCATTTTGTTTGGCACGCAATGTTTTGAGATTCGTGGTACGCAATTTGTCGTCAAATGTAGTGCATACTACAGTATCACTTTGAATAACAGACAGACGTTTTTCAACGGATTATTCTAATAATATTATAATCCGTTGAAAGTGCATCGAAATTTCTGTTTTTTAACACAATGATATGATATGATAACTACGGTATGGCGGCAAAAGAATCAAGCTTTGATCTACCGAAACAAATGAATATTGATAGGCTAATAAAAATGTTAGGTTTATAATAACAAGTCAATTCGACTAGACGAACATTTTATGAAGTTGTTGACTGGCAAACAACTATGTTTTTTGTGGATAGAAAAGAGAACTCAAAGTTTTAGTATCTACCCTCGATTCGTTACGATCAACATCCTTTCGGTTGATCAAAATAATAATAATAATGAAGAAACAATTAGATGTAAAGGAATGGCAAATTTCGCGGATTTGCCTGGTGAGTGGTTCTCGAGTGCAATTCGAGATGGTCCGAGCATCTGCGTCTCGAGGTCTATAGTGCAAGTAAGACGATATAGTAGTGAAAGGAGAAGAAGGAGTGGAGGAAGATGTATTGTTGAGCAAAAAGGAGCAAGAAAAAGAAGAAGCACTTTTCGGACCACACACATTTCGATGGATAAGGTGCACAAATGAACGAAACAAATTAGATTTCCTTTTTCAATTTGCTATGTCACTCACCAACAAATACACTTTTTTGGCAATAGAGTGAATGTAATCCATCATAATTATGAAAACTAGCTAACTTACAAATTGACACAGGAAATGACTACTTTAGTAGGATAAAGGAAGGAGAAGAAGGAGGAGATGGAGGAGGAGGAGGAGGAGGCAATGAAAAACGGAAAGAGGACGAACGAATTTAAATATTCCAAGGACTTTTGAGAGGGTGGAAACTAGGAGATAATTGGGAGAAAAGAAGAAGGAACTATGAATCTATGAATCTATGAATCTATGAATCTATGAATCTATGAATCTATGAATCTATGAATCTATGAATCTATGAATCTATGAATCTATGAATCTATGAATCTATGAATCTATGAGTCTATGAGTCTATTTCGAAACTCAAATGTTCCTCTTGCACTTCAAAGTGACCTATTCAAAAGTGAAATATTTGTTGTGTCAGTTCCAACTCCTTTTTCTGCTCTTTTCCAATCCTTTTTGGCGCCATTTCCAACTGATTTATGAGTAAAATAGGAACAGATTGCGAAAGGATTCACTCGAATTGCAAGGCTCACATCATAATAACTTACATAACGGACATAATAATACTACATTTATTACGATAAAGGAAAAGGGAAATGAGGTGAATGAAGCTCATAAAATAATGAAAGTGGAGTGCGGATTAATGAGGTATGTTTGAGGAAGGAGAAGAAGGAATTGGAGAAGGAATGGAAGGAAGGGGACATGGAGAAAAAGGGCGAGTTATCAGATTGTAGTCATAGAAACGAACAACAAACCCAATAATAAGGACAACATATATGACACATATGGAGATGGAATATGATGACTATAGTATTTGAACAGTATTTGTGTCTTACAAAGTGTTCAGTTTTGAGAATGTAGTATATTTAAAACGAAAAATACGACAAGAAAAAAGGAGTTTACATGCCAACCAAGAGAGAAAAATGAAAGAAGGGAAGGAGGGGAAAGAAGGTGGAAAAAACTCATAAACACAAAGAACTCTCATTCCTTTTTGGCTGTTTTGTTATAAAAGGTTTTCTCCTTCTTCGTCCGTCTTCTATATAGAAAAAAGTTGGTGGTTGAAGGGGTTGACGCAATTTTGGTGAAAACACCAAATGGTTTCTCATGGGAAATGGGTGGTGCAATTCCTGTGTTTGAGGCCAACCAACTTGACAAATTGATATAATTTATGGGGTGGCGGGAAGAAAACGAAAGGATGAAAAATGAAAACACGGAGGATGGAGGAGAAGGAAGGAGAAGAAGGAGATGGAGAGGAAGGAGGATACAATTGGTTGCCATTTGTGGTAGGAATCTGTTTGTATCGAGAATGTTCCTGAATCTAACTGATGATTAGTTGAGAATAGACAGTTCATAATTTGACTTGCTCACTTTTCATGACCCCTTTTCAGTTAGGAGATCGTGATGATTGTTGTTTTTTCAAGAAGATTTTAGCCTTTTATTAATACTTATCACAAAATGTTGGAAAAAAAAGAATGAACAAAAAAATATTATGATTATATTTGAAGAATGGTGTTTGATGTTGATCTCATGCTGAAAAATAGATTATAGTAGTATATTTAACAATTGATATTACCTAGAGGGCAAAGTGTGGGTGGAGGGGTGAAATATGGAAAAAGCAGACGAGACCCTCTTTCGACTGGAATGATTAGGAATCCTTCATGTCTACATCAGCGCAACCTTCAAACGATAGCTTTTATAATTTAAAAAAAAAAGAAATCTCGTGTGCTTCAAGAAAATTGCTACTCCGATGGAAACTAAGAGCAATTTTGAAGATAAATCACATATCTTCTTCAAATACGAAAAATTGGATGGGCACTCAGTTTTTGAACTTTCCATCAAAATTAGTAATCACGGTAATTAACACTTTCAAATTTTTTATGAACTGTCGTTCATATATTTAACGATAGATATTTACCTTTAGTTGAAGGACAAAGTGGAGGTGGAGGGGTGAAATACGGAAGAACCAGGCGAGCGGCTCTTTTGACTGGAACATCTGATATATCATCCGATGGAGGTGGAGGTGGAGTTGTTCGATAATGAAGAGCCAAACGAGTGAACCGAGTGACCGGATCGTCCGGATGGATAACAAATGATGGTTTACCAGTATACATATGGAATAGTTTTGGAGGAACAGTAAGGGAATAAGAGAAGGAGATGAGAAGGAATAGAAGGAAGACGGATTGCATATTGGATGATGGTAGACTACAACTAATTGATGCAACAAAATGAGTGTTGTCGTTGATAGTGTGAAAATCATTCTTGACAGGAACAACTAGAAGTCTGATGCACGACATCCCGGCGCTTGTCTTTTCGCAGGATGACCGATCGTATAAAAACGTTTATTTAAACTTACCGTATCCTCACTCTAACACTTTAAAACTCTTATATTCGACTGTTTTTTTTACCGGCTACAGCCAATCCTTCTTCATCCCTTTGGTATCGGTCTCTTCAGAATAATCTTCTCTCCTCGTATTTCGATTGCATCTGATTTGATCTTATCGATAAGATTACCAATACTTGTTGCTGTTTTTGCCTGATTATCATTTTATCACTAATCCCTTATCAATATCTATCAACACACCCCTAGTTTAGCCGCTTGTGCTGTTCGTTTGATCTCGAATCTACGCACACCTTTTTTCAGCCTCACAGCTAAATGATACACCTAAAACTTAACTATATTCATCTGATATTCATTGTTTTTGCTCACAATTTTGTTCATTTCCGCCATCATTTTTGTCGTTATCATGAAATCTCCTTCATTCTTCAAATATACACCTATTTTTCTGATATGATAACTGATAAACATACGACTAGCAATTGATCTGCATCTAAATCCATGAGTGCACCATGGAAGTAAGGCAACAGCAAGTCTTCTTCCGCCACTCTATAATCATCCTTATCATATTCCCTTATCACTGTTATCTTACTTATCACTTGGTGCCATATTATATGCTTTGCGAGATCGTCTAGTAAAACTCAAATAACTAATCAATCAATGAATGGAATAGATTGGATCGGGTTAAGTCACAAAAAAAATGATGAACAGTTTCTGTACGACTTATGTGCTTTCAATTAGATATTTGAAGAACCATGCGCGCTACACCATTGTTTTTAAAATTATTCAAACAAAAGTTATGAATTGATGAGAATTGTTGAGCAATTGGAATAAATTCTCAAAAATAAGAAGAATCGTTTTGTTTTTTATCTTGCTGACAGAATGCAGAAAAGTGGAACAAACGTTCCATCAAACCAAACAATTATCTATAAATAGTCACTGCATGTTCATTCCTATTCCCTTCCATTTCCTAAATTCATGTCTCTTGTGTTTTTTCCACAAATCTGTTTTAGGTGTCAACCATCAATTCGATATTAAACGCAACAAAAACCAAACATTTTACAATCATGAGGAATATTCTGACCTGGTCAAAGGTCATAATGTATTAATACAACATATGTTTATAACATAGAATGAATACGTCAGTAAATCGATAGACATTGTATGCACACCCATATTGTCTACCCTTTGTTGTGTAATTGACACAAGAATGCAACAACCATTATACGTCACTGCCCGTTCTATATTAATTGAATATTTGAATGATGGAACTCGTCCTGATTTGGTAGAATGGGTTATAAACGACAAAATGTTCAAATTGAATTCATTTGGTGGTTTGAAAAGGAAATGGTGTGAGTTAGCACGATCGATGAAAAATAATAAATTGGAATATACTTACCAAATACGCTGTGACTACCTTACTTCTTTATTTTCTGGAACAATGAAGGTATGTGAATATATGATGATAAGCGTCATTAGTTGATTCAATATGTTCTGTTGTAGTTTAATGGTCCAATATGTAAAATATTCACCAAGTCAACCCAAAAACGAATGATAGTCAACGATTTGGGTTAGTAATTCTTCTGAAGTCTTTCAGTTCAATGAATTTCAGTACCAGGGAGATTATTCGAGTTTATCATTCGACTATTGTTAGAATATACAAGAACGGATTGGGTGGATTGGGATGATAAAAAACAGCTTCGATTCAAAATCAAAGGACCGGAGCTGATGAGTAGTGCTTATGCCAAAGTGAATAGTATCAAGACAAATAATCCATTATACTATATGAAGTTAATGTTATCCAGTCTATGTACTACTGGGATTCTGATCAAGGTGAGTTACTCCTCATATCTAATAACTTTTTCATCTTTTTATCAGGTTGCAAAAAACAAATATTGTTACGAATTCAACAAGGAGTGGTATAAAAAAGAAGTGAAACGAGAAGTAGATGGAGAAGATGACCCTTTGAAATTTACAAGAATTAGTGAACAAGTGGTACTCAGTCGGATTCATTATCCAGATCAAACTATTCATGGAATGTTGCCATGTTGTATTATTAATCATAATGATACAATTGTTTACATGTAGAAACTGTATTTCCTCAAAATGTTATATTTCCCTTTAATGCTTATTTTTCTGTTCAAATTGATTTTTATTTAAATTGGTTTATCGCTTTTTACAATCTGACCTTCTGCCCTGTCTGAATGGGCCCAAATTGTGTTTTCAGACGTATTTTTGAATGAGTTTTGTTCAGTGTTTTGGGAATGTAGTATATTTAAAACGAAAAATACGACAAGAAAAAAGGAGTTCACATGCCAACCAAGAGAGAAAAATGAAAGAAGTGGAGGAGGGGAAAGAAGGTGGGAAAAACTCATGATTATTGTAGACTTTATTACATCTTTATCACCAAACATTAAAGAAAAAAGTTTGAACGAATGAAAAAACACTGCGTCGATTAGAAAATTCATGCTTGCTCAGTGATTTTATGCTGAAAAAAGAGATTACGTCAATATAGCAATAGATATTTTATCTTTATGAAGTAGCTTGTGAGCTGGAGTACACTTTTGGAATGACAGCCGAGTTGCTCTTTTGATTGGAACATCTGATATATCATCCGATGGTGGTGGAGTTGTTTGGTAATGAAGAGCCAAACGAGTGAACCGAGTGACCGGATCGTCCGGATGGATAACAAATGATGGTTTACCAGTATACATATGAAATAGTTTTGGAGGAACAGTAAGGGAATAACAGAAGGAGATGAGAAGGAATAGAAGGAAGACGGATTGCATATTGGATGATGGTAGAATATAACTAATTGATACTCTTTTTATATGGGAATATCGGATGAATAACAGGATACAAATACATCATTAATCAAACAATTGCTTGTTTTTTTGTGTGAATATTCGAAAAAACATCCGCAATTATCAATTGAATAACAGTTCAATCATGGATGTTTATTCGTTATCAATCAAACCAATGATGACACTCTTATCAATATCAATGTAAATATGATTCGTTTCTAAAATATGAACTTCGTTTTCATTGTTAATTCCACTTTGAAGATCATAATTGTAGATTAGAATAGCTAGAATGAATTTTATCGATATGAACAAGTTTATCAGCTTCATGGACCATGTCGGATTGGTATTATCAGTACCACAAAAGTCCCTCGAAAAAAATGCCTTTTGAGCTATGCGCCTTTGAAACCGTATGCTGATTGTCTTTCAGCTTTAGGATACTGTATTTAAAAGTGCGCACACCGATATGAGATACTAGAGCTAGAACAACCTCGATATATATTGGACTGATTATAAGAAATACCGAAAAAAATAAATATTTCTGATAATTACAACAATAAATTTGGAAGTTGGGTCATATCAAGACACGAAATGATTTTTGTGGGGGATAATGTTGCATTGTTAAGAAAAAGTTGATATTTGATGTAAGACTTTATTGCACAATCCGTATCCAAATGACTACTCCTATCTACTGTATCTTCGCAGTCGCTTCCGTCTTCTCAACATTCGTACTAACACTCGGTGCCCTCTCAAACTTATTGCTCAATTCTTCCAATTTCTCTCTCAATTTCTCGGCAGTTGGTCTCTTATTTGCATCATGATTCCAGCATTCATTCATTATTTCCACCATTTCAGCTGGCATTGTATGATGTGGTGGCATTCGATATCCGCCACGCACTTTTTGCTGAAATATAAGATATTGAACTAGATACGTATATTGAAAGTTGATACTTTGACAGTGTACGCCTTCCATTCAGAATATGGTGATTTATATGGATTCTCAAACATCTCCCAAATCATAATACCAAATGCATATATATCTGTATTGTATCGTGTTTCTCCGTTATCCCATACTTCTGGTGCCAACCAACGAACATTCAATGGTTTCGCCAAATCAACTTTATATACGGCTGTTGCACGACACATTCCGAAATCAGCCATTTTGACGACACCACGGTGGATAAGGCAGTTACGAGTGGCAATATCACGATGGATACAACTATAATCAGCATGATATACCTGATATACTATATATCCCTTACGTTTTCTTATGTAAATAATCCATTCCACATGCTGCCTGTACCACCATATCAACCCTCGCTGCTACACTTGTCCTATGTGCTTTTTCTCGTAGTCGATCTTCCACTGATCCGCCATTACAAAACTCCAATACAAGCAAATACGGTAGATCATCAAGTATGAATCCGTAGAATTTGACAATATTCGGGTGATCGTACAACTGCATTACCCTTGCTTCCTTCATCATATCAGCCAATCCTTCTTCATCAGTTCCTTCTGTATCCAACTTCTTCACAGCGATTACTGTATTTGATTTGACTAGTCGACCACGGTATACTGTACCATATGCACCAGATCCAATCTATCAATCACTTATCATCTTATCACCTTATCACCGTATCATACCTTTTTCTTGAAGTTCACATCTCTGTGCATCAACTGGAACTTTCCCTTTGGTATCGGTCTCTTCAGAATAATCTTCTCTCCTCGTATTTCGATTGCATCTGATTTGATCTTATCGATAAGATTACCAATACTTGTTGCTGTTTTTGCCTGATTATCATTTTATCACTAATCCCTTATCAATATCTATCAACACACCCCTAGTTTAGCCGCTTGTGCTGTTCGTTTGATCTCAAATCTACGCACACCTTTTTTCAACCTCACAGCTAAATGATACACCTGTAATAATCACACTATATCCATCTGATATTCATTGTTTTTTGCTCACAATTTTGTTCATTTCCGCCATCATTTTTGTCGTTATCATGAAATCTCCTTCATTCTTCAAATATACACCTATTTTTCTGATATGATAACTGATAAACATACGACTAGCAATTGATCTGCATCTAAATCCATGAGTGCACCATGGAAGTAAGGCAACAGCAAGTCTTCTTCCGCCACTCTATAATCACCCTTATCATATCATCTTATCACTCTTATCTTACTTATCACTTGGTGCCATATTATATGCTTTGCGAGATCGTCTAGTAAAACTCGAATAACTAATCAATCAATGAATGAAAGATATTGGATAGAGTTGAGTCACACGTCACACGTTTATATTTGTACCATTCACTTGTTGTTTGTTTCACTTGTCAAATATACAATTTGAAAAAAATGATAAAACGTGAAATCATGTTATCATTTGGGTTATCAATGCCAACATGACAAAAATGGGTATAAAAGGGCGGATAAAGTCAGTTGAAGGTATCGAATCAAATCGAATCAATCGACATGGCTCAATCCGTCCCACCAGGAGATATCCAAACCCAACCAAACGCGAAGATCGTCTTCAACGCCCCATATGATGATAAGCACACTTATCATATCAAGGTGATCAATTCATCGGCTCGCCGTATTGGATTTGGAATCAAGACGACCAATATGAAGAGACTTGGAGTCGAACCACCATGTGGAGTACTCGATCCAAAGGAGGCCGTCCTTCTTGCCGTTTCCTGCGATGCATTCGCGTTCGGACAAGAGGTATGTTATCAGTTATCAGTTATCACTAATCAGTTATCATTTATAGGACACCAACAACGACCGTATCACCATCGAGTGGACCAACACACCAGATGGTGCTGCCAAACAATTCCGTCGTGAATGGTTCCAAGGAGATGGAATGGTCCGCAGAAAGAACTTGCCAATCGAGTACAATCCATAAGGATACTCTCGCATATCACACCAAACCCACCACCTCTTCCCTCTTATGTACACCTTGAGGTTACACAAAATGATAAACTTTTTCATGTATTCTGTTGTTTTTTCAATTATTCATAGCAAGAATCGTGCTCGCAGCGCCATTGTTTCACAAGCGATCACTAGTCTAATCGTTGATTGCTACTGGGATGAATTCTCGAATCATGATGTTCATATTGCTGTCAGAATGCGCAAAGCATTGATCAAAAAAATTCATGCGAACAAACATAGATATTAATTCCGTAGATGTCACTACAACAGTTTCACGATTTGGATGGACTAACAAATACGTCAGTAAATCGATAGTGTATACCTTGTATATATGCACATACCAATAGTGTTCCTCATTTGTTGTGCAATCGATACAACAATGAAACAGCTGTTCTATTATACCCCTCGTGCTTTATTAATACATTATTTGAAAGAGAAACCTCGTCCTGATAGGGTAAAATGGATTAGAAGAGGAAAATCATTCAGACTCAAATCAATTAGTGATTTGAAAAAGAGATGGATGAAGTTAGCTCGACGGTCAAAAAGACGCAAATTGGAATATTATAATCAACTATGTTGTGACTTCTATTCTTCCATATATTCTGGAACAGTAGAGGTAGCTGAGTATGAGTCATCATTTGATTTATTAAGCCCCTCTGTCACCTACGGTCCAAAGTATAAAATATTCACTATGTCAACCCAGAAACGAACGATAGTAAACGATTTGGGTAAGTGATTTTAAAGACGTATTTCAGTTTCATGAATTTTATTATAGTACCAGGGAAGTTGCACGAGTTTATCATTCGATTATTGTTAGAATATACAAGAACGGATTGGCTGGATTGGTTGGATTGGAATAATTTGATACAACTTCGGTTCAAAATCAAGGATATAGGCATGATGAGTGACGCATATGTCAAAGTGAATAATATTAAAACCAATAATCCATTATACTATATGAAGTTAATGTTATCCAGTCTATGTACTACTGGGATTCTGATAAAGGTAAGTTACTTCTCATATTAAGTATCTAGTAAATTGATCCAATTGTTCCAGATACCAGATGACAAATATTGTTACGAGTTCAACAGAGAATGGTATATGAAAGAAATAAAACGAGAAGTCGATGGAGTTGATGATCCAATGAATTATACGAGAATTAGTGAACAAGTGGTACTTAGTTTGATTCATTATCCCGATCAAACTATCAATGGAATGCTGCCATGTTGTATGAATGAACATAATAATTTACTTGTTTATATTTAGAAACTGTATTTCATCAAAGTTCTACTTTTCTTTGTATCTGCTTTGTCAAAAATCAACATTTTTCATGTATCTAAAAACAAATCGAGAGATGAGATGAGTACCCAACTTTTGATTAAAACACATTTTCTGATTCCCCACTTTCAGCCTAGATACAGCCATTCTCATATCGTATGTTGATGGAGTATGAGTCCTCCGCATGTTGCGTAATTTTGCTTATCCTTTGTTGTAGAGTATGGTTGATCGTTTGTTCTTACAGCTTCATGCGCTTTTAAATTCTCTCTCCTTCAAAAAAAAGCTTGGGGAAAAGTTCAGCCATGTTTCAGCCATTCTTTTCTGGGTGATGTATCACTACAATGTGTTCCCGATGTGCATGATCTTTAAACAGTTCTGATTGATAATGTTATCCAATTTTTTTATTGCTTGTTTGTACAAAAATAAATGTTAAAAGATTACTGTATAGGAGTACTGTAGGGTAACAGGTTTCGAAATATGGAAATATAGAATAAAGTCTGTCGCATAATAGTTTATTAAG
The DNA here is from genome assembly GCA_963573275.1 of Caenorhabditis uteleia. Classification (NCBI taxonomy): domain Eukaryota; kingdom Metazoa; phylum Nematoda; class Chromadorea; order Rhabditida; family Rhabditidae; genus Caenorhabditis; species Caenorhabditis uteleia. The sequence goes on from OY752134.1 coordinate 6,740,926, forward strand.
GCGAAAAAATAATAGAGCGAAGTTCAGGGAAATCATTCTCAAACATGACACTCTCATCCGTTTTCAGTTGTCTTCTCATTTGTTTTGGTGGTGTTTCCTCCTTCTTTTCCTCCCTTTCCATTCGTTTTTTCCTCTCAAAATTGTTTCGTTTGAATTGTTGTAGTCGACCCCAATAGAAGTCAGCAAACATGAGAATCATGAAGAATAGGCCCATCTCAATCACAATCAAACCGAATCCATCTGCATCACATTGACGGCCGATTACGATATTCTGAAGGAATACGGTGGACTACGGTAGACGGTGAAGGGTGCACTCACCAACATAGCTCCAATAACAGCAACAAATGGAATGATAAGTTGTGCCATTTGTGTCGCAAATACAGCCACCCAACACGGTTGCCAAAGGCCGAATAACTTGTAATTTGATAGATATGAATAGAGTATCATGTGTGAGAATAGATTACAGAATACTATCCATCTGAATATAGGTATATATGGGGTTGATATAGGCTGATATAGGTACCTGTGGATAGCAAAACCGGCGGAATAGAATGTAAAAGCATATGAGAGGGCGATGGAATGATGGATGATATGGATTGGCATTGGACGACGAGAATCGAATAGGATTAGGACAGTCTCGAATAAATCGGTCAATTTGTTGATTGTCCAAATGAAAGTGATCAAACCGGAGAGAGTTCCTATATCAGAATTAGATAAGTTTACTGATAAGAGATAAGTGATATACCTGTATAAAGTGTATCCGCCTGACAAACCGAGTAATTCCATCCATTATAAATACTAATCAATATCTCAGGTAACATTCCAATTGATAATCCAATATGTACAATACAATTATCACGATACCATTCTTTCAATGTCCATTCACCAGGTTGTTTTGATCGAGATGGTCGGAAATTGAATGCAACAATTGCATATATGAAACCGATGATATGTATTGGAAGGACTGTTGACGAGATTAGTGGGGAGAACCAATTGTATGGAAACTGGAATGATAGGGAATGGAAGTGATAGGGAATGATAAGTGATAGAGGGTTACCATTGTATATCGAGTAAGAATTCAAGCTAGTAGATTTGAATATTCAAAATGATTGATATTATTCGAATGGTATATAAGGAGTCACGTGGATATTCAAAACACGTTCAAGTATATAATAAACTGATTCATCAAAAATGAGGAACACATAAAATATAATTCACGTTATCAGCGTGACTTTATTGATATGATCAATCCACGTAGTATTCCAACTTGATATCGACCCATTTAATTGTTTCATTTATTAGATATTTCGATAATTCGACTGATTCGAATAACACGAACATGAACAAGATCAGTGTAAACGGTATGTATATCAACTGATAACAACTGATAACAATATTCCAGATTTGACCGACTTGTTCATGAAAGTGAAACAGATTTCAATCAATTGCACATCTGACTCGTATGTTTTGTATTCAAATCAGCCTGTTATCAGTGTAATATTTCAGTGATAATGGAACACCAAAAGTAACAGTAACTGTTGACAAGAAGGAATACAAGAAGGAAAGGTAGGTGATATGATAAGGATAAGGTGATAATGATTGATAACAGAGGAGCACCAACAGTATTCACACCGGTACCCACAAATGAATGGTCGCTGATCGAAAAGGAAAAGATGAGGGAATTGCCACCGCCGCCAATTATGGAAAAAGTTGAGGAGATGAAGAAGAAGAGGAAGGAATCGGATGGGGAGAGTGGAGAGGAAAAAACAAGAAAGAGTAGTACGGATACAAGTATGAAGAGTAAGAAGAAGAAAGAAAAGAAGAAGGAAGAGAATGATGTGTCATCTGGAAAGGGAATCGTATTGAAATCGGATGGATCAACTGAAAATACACTTGCTGAGGCACCATCATTCCATCAAATAACTACCATTAGTGATCACTCGGAAATCGATAGCTCATTTCTTCGTTTTGCCGTTCCAGTCCATGTTTATTTCATGCAAAAGAAACTTGGACACGCTGAATTGCCATGTGACGGCAATCTCAGATCGGTATTACAATACGCGATTAAACTGATCGGCAGGAAAATGTATGTGTTTGTATCCAATTGTGGTTGAATAATTGTGTATTTCAGTAAGAATCGTTTCTCGTTTTACGTCTACAGTTCAACATACGAAGTACAATGGAATCGATCGAAATTGTCACATATGAAGATAGCAGCGACTGAGAATTGTTTCAGAACAATGTTGAAACCAGCGTATGTTGTCGGATATTGATAGAATATAATGGGAATATTTATAGAATGGTCAATATGACACTATTGGAAATCAAGAAGAAAATGGAAGTGGATGAATTGAATAGATTGAATGTATACATATTCATCAAAGATTTGGATAGTGATGTGAGTATACAAATGATAACAGTTATCAATTATCATTACATTCCAGCAATCAATCTATGATGACGAAAGCTCCGATGGCAAATCGGTATGGAGATTCCATGATGTCACCGACTGAATTATCACTTACATTTTATTGTAGACAAATAAATCATCAATGATTTTTGCTATTTTCTTTTTTGGTTCAATTGTTTAAACAGTGTTGAATTGGTAGATAATGTTCACAAAAGAGCTTTATCCGCCATCAGAATTGATTGTAATATCTAATGATTGCAAAGATACCGCAGAAGAGAATTGAACTTGTGAGATCATACCGTAGCAAAAAACACAAATACTGACGCTGATCGCGGTCCACGTCCAGCCCCTCTGCATCGATCACTACTTCAACATTACGCATCATTAACAATGTTGTCAGGAAGTTATGTAGACACTCCAACCAACAAACCAGCTCGGGGACGTCCCGTAAGCCATCAGACGAAGAACAGTACCAAACAGTACCCGGTGGAATACAGATATATATACATATATACATTTTCTTCCTCTTCTTCTTCTTCTTCTTCTTCTTCTTCTTCTTCTTCTTCTTCTTCTTCTTCTTATTTTAGTAATTTTGTCGCCCACTCGCCATAGAGTTCGTTTTATGTGTTTTGTAGAGAATTGATATAGAAATAAATGATGGATATATGTTTTAAATGTACAGTTTCGTATTGTATCAAATGAAATACACCGAATGGAAACAGACTGGAACATACCAACTGGGACCAATAGAATACGGTAAAGCAAGTAAAAAAACATATTGTGTTTTGGTATATATTTATTCAAGTATGGACAAGTTACATGAAAAAGGATCTGAACAAACGGGGAATAAACAATAAAAATGATTATTGTGGATCAATATTATGAAAGTACGTTGCAATATGTGGATTAGTCGGATTGGGATGATTGACAACACCAACATAATCAAATATGGTATTATCATCAATTTGATCATATAATTCACTATCATTATATGATTCCTCGAATATAACTGGCAGTGTGTATGGATATGATGGATGGATCGGTGGTGACTCGACTCGATTGTTGCTCACTTCCCCATTCTCATTCCAATCTATTTCCATATATGTATTATCATTATTATCATTGATTATTGGTGTTGGAAGTGGAATGGATGGAGGTGTTGGAATGCGAGTAGACATTGACATACGAGATGACTTGTTCTGTAAATATGAATATGAATACATACATTCGCTGTATATTATACAATTACTTACCTTCTTATTCATTCCAACTTTCTTGCCAATGTATTTGACAAATCGACGAATTGTAGAAGAACGGGTGAATGATGGCATGATTGAGTAGATTGAAGATGAGCTTACCAACCAGTAATGGGACTGTTGGTAAGAGTGACATATACTAATTATCTATCTCCTACATCGACTATAAATGGGCGGAGCAACTCGAGACCCCGCACATTCTACAGTATATTAGACAGGTGTACACTACGGTACAGCCTACAATGGGAAAATGACTGATAAGATCTTATGTAAGATGCGCTTATATTGAAATATCACACTTTTTACGACTAGCACCATGGGAAACACGTGCCAAATATTGTTAAAGAGAAGAGACGCATTTGTTGAAACTTGGAATTAAAGAATTTGTCATATATTTTTTGATAGAGAAAGAAGGCCCATAATTCAAATCTTTGAGATGTTTTGGTGGTTTTCTACAGTAAGTATTTATATATGTATAAGTGTATAAGTATGTTCACTTTTTGGTTATGTATATTCTTTGTACACCATCTTTTATCAAATCATTTATTACTACCAATGAGTCTCTTCATTATCTAATTTGAACGAGATCCTTCTCGAGTCGCGACTTTTAGTGATTGTCCAATGTGGTGCAATTTGTGGAATACACCCTTCTTCACCATCCACTTCTATATTTCTACACTTCATTCCTTCGAGAATATCCATCACTTGACGATCTTCCACAGCAAACGAGTAATCTACTTCTTCTTCTTTTCCTTCTTCCGTGAATTGTTTCGTGAATCGTCGTCTGAACATGCGCTGTAATCATCAATAGTTGGACAATACAGAGGAACATGGAATACCTTCATGAATCTGTTTATTCCGCTCGCAGTCACTTGTGATGGTCCCAATTCTAGACAGCTGCCTTCGAATGACATCAACAACTCGTTAGTGATACCATTTTTGACTTCCATATCAACTCTATTACATTTCATCACCTAAAATCCAAACATCAATATTCGTTAGTACCAGAGTCTCCCACCATTTCCATCGAATATCGATCATCAATGACACATGCTTCATCATCGAAATACACATATCGTGCATCGACGCGATTCAACCATTTGCCAATACGATCCACTCTTGCATACATCATACCACACTTGATCCTGCCATACGATCGCACTTCATAATCCGGGAAATCCATCGAAATCAGAAAATGCTCAACAAATACACTACGAAACCTGAGCACAAAAGTGACAAGATCATTCGCGATTCGTTTTGATTCTCGTCGTGCTTCTCGTCGATTCGATATGATTCGTGTGTCTTCGTATCTGAACAAAACTAAGTAGATGGAATCGGAAGGATATAAACGTACACCTTGATAGTCAATACACCACCACTCATATCCATACTCATTATATCGTTCCAGTCTTCACTTGTCATCTTAACTGAGTATACACCATTGCTCTTGTCCTTTTCGAAATCCAACGAACTCAATCGAAGAGGAGTTTGAAATAGAACATGAATATTCTGTCTCGACTCCATACTCGAATTTAGTCTGTGAATGAGCATTATCAGATGTGTTGATATCAAATTACATACCTTGCTTCAGATCTCATCTTTTCGATGATCATATTGATTTCCCTTGTGATTCCATTCCAGTTGGCCATTGTTTCGTGATGTCGGCTCTCGTTTCTTGTAGTACAAAAACAGAAATAATTCGTTGATAATAACTGTAATACGGAGTCCGATTTCCGGTCACGTCGAGGGTCACGAGTTGTTTTTTTCTTTTTTTAAAATAGTTTCTCGAAGCGAAAAGAATTTTGAAATGTGCGCCTTCAAGAACAGTATGCTTCAGTTCGTTTTGAGGCTACTGTAGTGAAGATTCATTCTACAGTATGCTGGACAGGTGTACACTACAGAACAGCTTACATGGGAAAGTGATAAAATCTTCGGTGATATGTGCGTATATCAAAATATCACACTTTTTACGACAAGATCCATGGGAAACACGTGCCAAATATGTACCAAATATCACACAATTTAGACAATTGGTGGGAGAGTGATTGATGAATATCGATTGAATATGAGAGGGATCAACAATAAATGTATATAACACATTCAAATAGATCATAAATAGTCATAAAATTGTTGAAAATTTATCAATCGAAACGGAAAACCTCCATACAATAATCATGAATACCAGATTTGAGTTGTACACAAATACTAAAAGTCCTTCCACATTTGTCCTTTTTCATTGGTAATTTCATGTTCCATCTGAAGAATGAACCAGTCAAAACAACCTGAATATAGATATGATCAGAGGGATATCAGGGTGATCATACTTTTGACGTTTTGGTATCTTTTATCTTTTTTATCAGTTAGTTCAAGAGCAATATAGTATAAAAAATGAGACGTATGAAACGTGAACCCTTATCATTTGGGTTATCAATGCCAACATGACAAAAATGGGTATAAAAGGGCTGATCAGATGAGTTGAAGGTATCGAATCAAATCGAATCAATCGACATGGCTCAATCCGTGCCACCAGGAGATATCCAAACCCAACCAAACGCGAAGATCGTCTTCAACGCCCCATATGATGATAAGCACACTTATCATATCAAGGTGATCAATTCATCGGCTCGCCGTATTGGATTTGGTATCAAGACGACCAATATGAAGAGACTTGGAGTCGAACCACCATGTGGAGTACTCGATCCAAAGGAGGCCGTCCTTCTTGCCGTTTCCTGCGATGCATTCGCGTTCGGACAAGAGGTATGTTATCAGTTATCAGTTATCACTAATCAGTTATCATTTATAGGACACCAACAACGACCGTATCACCATCGAGTGGACCAACACACCAGATGGTGCTGCCAAACAATTCCGTCGTGAATGGTTCCAAGGAGATGGAATGGTCCGCAGAAAGAACTTGCCAATCGAGTACAATCCATAAGGATACTCTCGGATATCACACCAAACCCACCACCACCTCTTCCCTCTTATGTACACCTTGAGGTTACACAAAATGATAAACTTTTTCATGTATTCTGTTGTTTTTTCAATCTTTGCATAACAATTTGCGTGCGCATGAATTCGTTAAAACGGTAACAGCTTGGCAGAATGCTCCAGAGACTAGTAAACAGAATATAATGGACCTGCTTGATCTCGCGAATATCTAATGCCTCGAACAATTTGATTGTTATTCTAGAATCCTCTCTCTTTCGCCTGGTTTTTGTCGATGTGGTGGTCACTTGGGTTGCTTCTAACATGCAACCAATACTGCAGTAACTACTGCTAATATATTTATTTGATTTTTTCCCGTTACATTACGTTATAGCTTTAATTACAGCGCCAAAAGTCATTTTCCTAATCACCACGAAAATGTGTGGCCTAGAGATACGCTTCCGTGGCCTAGAAATTACGTTGTTTTTGGTTTCTCACCGCGTGCTCGACTACCCGCGAATTATTATTTTCTTCATTTTTTCGTTTGTTTATGACTTTCCCCAAGTTACTGTCGTGAAAATATATATAATTAGAGTGTTATTCATGTATAATTTCGATGTAGACGAAATGCGATAACAATTTCTACCGTTTGTTTGTTTTCAAAGTCGTTAAAACCGTTTATCCACATGTGGCCACACCATGTTTTTCCCACTAAATTGTATAAGATTATGCGATAATAATCGATCCGTAATTACCCTTTATCCACGAAAGAACTACACATCGCATCCCCAATCGATGAAAGCGTCATTTCCCCGTTTTTGTTTTTCTAGGACAGCGCTACATATCCCTCTCGTTCCCTTCCCAACTTTTCAAATGCCTTTTTTTCGATAATAGTAGACTTTGTACCGAATGATGATCACAATAATAATGCTCCACTTCCATTTAAATAATCAGTTTTTGTGTCAAACAATTTCTCTGAAACGCCTCTAGGTTTCTTATAAGAAATCATTCCTTATCATCGCTGACCTCTTCAGTATCAGTAATAATTCCATTGATAACAACTCGCCTACTCACCCCATTTTTCCTCGATTTTCATTTTTCTAGTAGTAAATAGTAGTTTGATCTCGTAAAGCTTTGATCGTTCTCGAAATTTCGTTGTTTTCTGACTCATTTATGGTCTCAACAAGATATTTCCGAACACTTGTTCATTTGTTTCCCAATATGTTTCATTTTGAGTGATTCGGCCGTCCGCTTTTTCAATAAAAAAGTTATTTTGTTCAATAAATAGGAAAGAATAGAAACTTTCATACAATTCTCATCAAGTTTTCTTCTCTGAAACTCTAAAATTGTTCGATTTTCTGTGCGCAGAACAGCTCCTTTCCTCTATATCTCTAACACTCATTTTCTGGCTCATTGTCCACTCTTTTTCTCTATTAGAGTCACTATTTCTACGAAAAATAACCAGAGAACAGAACATTTCAACACTCACATGTTTATTTATATTATAAACTTACTCTCTTCTTCCTTTCTCTTCGATTTCTCGTTCTCCTAAATATATTTCTTTTCAGTAATCATGGTGGCGTTTGCGGTCATCATCTCTGTGATGATGGTGGTCACTGGATCACTTAACACCATTTGTGCAAAATGGGCGGACAGCATCAAGGCTGATGACGTTGCATTCAATCATCCGTTCCTCCAGGTAACTTTTATGAAACCTTTTCTCCGAAAATCCAATGATTTCAGGCGACTTGCATGTTTTTTGGCGAGTTTTTGTGCCTCGTCGTATTCTTCGGGATTTTCGGCTACAAACGGTGGAAGTGGAGTCAGAACAATGTTGAAGGTATTTTAAATATCGAAGTTCCGCAAAATATTGAACATTTTCAGGTGAAAATGGAAGTGTCATGAACATAACGACCGAAGAGAAGCCAACCTTGCCATCATTCAATCCACTCCTTTTCCTTCCTCCAGCTGTTTGTGATATTCTCGGAACATCGATAATGTACATTGGTTTGAATCTCACGACCGCTTCCAGTTTCCAAATGTTGAGAGGTATATTCAATTCTCACTTTTCCATTCAATCAATACATTAATTATAGGAGCTGTTATCATCTTCACCGGTCTTCTGTCTGTTGGTATGCTGAATGTTCAAATCAAGCCATTCAAATGGTTCGGAATGTTCTTCGTCATGTCTGGATTGGTCATTGTTGGAGTCACCGATATCTATTATGATAGTAATCCACTAGATGATCGAAATGCTATTATCACTGGAGATTTGTTGATTGTCATGGCACAGATTATCGTCGCAGTTCAAATGGTTTACGAGCAAAAGTACCTGACAAAGTATGATGTGCCAGCCTTGTTCGCTGTCGGATTGGAAGGATTATTCGGAATGACCATCCTAGCATTCTTGATGATTCCATTCTACTACATTCATGTTCCACATACATTCTCGACAAACCCAGAAGGACGATTGGAAGATGTATTCTACGCATGGCAAGAGATCCAAGAGAAACCAGAGATTGCATTGGCGTTGCTCGGAACAGTCATCAGTATCGCATTCTTCAATTTCGCCGGAGTCTCTGTCACAAAGGAATTATCAGCAACCACAAGAATGGTACTCGACTCAATTCGTACCCTTGTCATCTGGGTCGTCTCCATTCCATTGTTCCACGAGGAATTCATTCCTATTCAAGTAAGAATATCTTTTCTCTTTCTTCTTCTAACTTTTTATCTTTCAGCTCTCCGGATTTGCCCTTCTCATCATCGGTACACTTATCTACAACGACGTCTTCATTGGTCCATGGTTCCGTCGCAGTATCCTTCCAAATCTCAGTGGTCATCACAATTGTGCTCGTTTCTGGGTGTACATTTGCGGAGCCGATGCTGAGCTCGTTACATATCACCCAGAAGATGACGAGGAACGTCTTCTGGAGGCTTAGAGATGAAAAGAAGAAAAGTAGAGATTTCTCTTTCTTTTTTTCCCACAAATCTTCATTCTCCGTTTTTTTCTTGCTTATGTGTATGTATAGACACGTGAAGTTCACATGCTCCTTTTCCTTACTTTCTCATCTTCCAAACCAACACCTGCTATTCCATTTCTTCATCAAACTTCCGTTGTTTTGAGCAGAGTTAACCCTATTATTTATTTTCATTTTTGTCCGCCCAAAAATCCGTTTTATATTTATAATCTTTCATCTTATCATGTTTGTTATCCCCAGTCCTAAAATTGCAATTCGTAGTCTGTACATTCGTATTTTTTCGATGTTATTACGGTTCTTTCCATGTTGATATACTTCTCTTTTCGTGTAACATTTCCTCCGAATATAAATAAGATGAAATAAATCCGAATATTTATAATCAAGTTTTGTTTTGAAATCTTCTGATTTGCATTCTAAAAAGGAAGATGTAAACCTCAGTGAATATCTTCAAACAAAAAAGGCGTGGAATAAGAAATTGTCACCTTGGATACGAATGAATCAATCTCGTGTTGAGTGCCTCCCACCCTATAATTTCCGTCCGTTTTCTTCTTTTGCATCATTTCGTTGGCTTTTCAGATGAGCGGCGAGGTGTATGTTCAGACATTACATCGATTGAGACAGGCTGGCAGTTTTAGGAGTTTACTCGAAAACAAGTATAAGCCTGGTATGATTATTAACGATATTATGGAAATAAATGAAAGTTATAGGCAGTGGAAAGAAGATAATCGTAGACTACTCCTCGCCGAACATTGCAAAACAGTTTCATATTGGCAATTTACGATCAACACTGATTGGAAGATATGTTGATACGGTTCGTTATTATCATTATCATAAATATTCAAATAAATCCAAAACGAGAGAAGTTATGATGCAATATCTCAAGAAATATTCGTTTTACGTCAGCAAAATCTCTCCAAAGTCTTAACCTGAAAAGTAGAGTTTAGAAAAACAACCCGTGTTTTGCACATTACAAACCCATATTCAGTAAACATATTTGCAGGTGAATCGAATATTGGGCCATCAAGTGACATCAGTGAACTACCTTGGTGACTGGGGAACACAATTCGCAATGATTGCTGCATTTTGGCCACAAATGAAACCATCGGATCATTATTGGAATTCATTGACGGATGTTGAAAAGATAAAACAACTGACGGATTGTTATGTGGTTGCGAACAAGAATATGAAGAATGATGAAGAGTTTCGGGCGAAAGTTCAACAAGTATTCATTGAAATGGAGCAAGGAATTATGAATAATGATACACATATGGAGCATTTGGAATTGTGGAGACAAATCGGACAGATTTCAAAAAGGCATTATGCTCCGTTTTATAGCATGTTTAATATCAATTTCAATAGGTTCGTCTATTATTATAAATACTAAATCCAATTTTTAATGTTTCCAGATGGATGAATGAATCGAGCCAAGTAAAAAATGCTCATAAAATTGTTGAAGAGTTATTAGAAAGCAGAGTAAGCGAATTTTAATGTTTTTCAAATCAATGTAAAACATTTCAGATAGCTGAAGATTTAGATGGCCGTTTGATTGTGAAACTACGTGATGGAGAAGATATCGAAGGTGAAAAGAAGTTAGATTTGGTCAATTATGCAATAGTGAGAAAGAGTAACAAAACCAGTTTATATCTTACAAGGTATGCTCACTTTTCTTTCATTTCTGATATGAATATGTTCATTTTCAGAGAAATAGCATCAATTCTAGAGCGTGATCAGATGTTTAAAGCCGATAGATATTTGTATGTAGTCGATAGATCACAGAGAAATCATTTTAATGCATTGAAAGTAAGCTATTCTTCATATTTTTATGAGTAACATCTGGAGTTTTGCAGATTATTCTTGATAAAATGGGTCGACAAGATCTTGCTGAAAAAGTGGAACATGTGCCGTATGGTAGAGTACGAGGATTATCAACAAGAAGTGGAAGAACAGAAGCAGTTGGAGAGATTGTTGATAGGGGACGCGAGTTGGCATTGCAATTCATGAAAACATCGAGAACATTCTGTTTGGATCCGACTATTGAGGATGAGGTTAGTGTTTTGATGGAAGATGATAAGTAATCAGTGATTACAGATTTCACAAGTGTTATCAATATCAACAGTTGTATTCAATGAACTCAAAAGAGCAAGGAATTCAGAATACGAGTTCTCATTTCAAAATGCATTTGCATTGAATCAGAATAATGCGTTATCACTTCAGGTAAACAGTATTTGTCTTGAAAATTATATAATTTATCTTTCAGTTGAAACATAGTAGATTATCATCAATCGAAGAGAAAAACAAGATGCTTATTCCATTACTGGACAGTGTTTCAATATTGCCCGATATAGATATAACTGATGATGTCCGAAAACTGATGAAATTGTTGACGGATTTGGAAGAAGTTGTGGAGATAAGTGGACAGAAGTTGGAAGCATGCCAATTGACAGTACAATTGATTCAAATTGCACAAACAGCTGGAACTGTTCAGAATCAGTTGAGAGTTAAGAATCAACCAGAAGATGTGAGTTATTTTTGAATGAAATGCCAACAAAAGTGTATTTATAGGTAGCCCTTCCCCGTCTACTTGTCCTATCAACAGTCCGAAAAGTGTTAGCCGAAGGAATGCGTATTCTCGGAATCGTACCAGCTCGATCAATGTGATGGTACGGCCTGGAAAGGCGTGATCGTTCTGTTCGATCAGATGATAATACGATCACAATTCATCAAGCTCACCGCCTTTCTAGGATATCTATACTTTAATAATTCAATGTAGTTTAGATATTCTTTATAATATTAATTAGTCGTTTTCTTACTGTGATTTGATTAACAATTTAGCCGGTTTCTCGATTGCCATTCAATCATTTTCTCAATTAGTCATTCATTTTTTCCCAGTTGCTAACCATTTTGTCCAGTGTTCCTTATTTCCAATATTTTGACTCGTTCAAAGTATCCAATCCATCATTTTCTTTTAGGTCAACAACAATACTTGCATCTTTTTCAAGACGAACAATCAAAGTTTACTTCTTTCTTTTTCTATTCTTTTTTCTTGTGTTGATCTCATTCTATTGTCTAGTATCTAGAAGTGTTTTCATTTGTCTCATCTTTTTCTTCGTTTCTTTTTTTGTGGCTTGTTAGATGAACTTGAAGGATTTTGAGGAGCAACACAGAAAAAAAAGATAGACCAACGGATAAAAGCACTAATTTAGATGTTATTTCGTTTTACTTGAAGTCGAGTAAGGAGAAGAAGACGAGGATTGCCGAGAATGGACAGGAAAGTGAAGAAATAGAAGGAAAAGGAGAAGAAGTAGTAGATGAACATTATGAGCTAGTTTTATGTCTTTTCTCCATTTCTTGCTTCTTTCCATTTTTATTATGATGTGAACATGATTTACCTTTTACTTTAGTTCTCTTTATTTTATTACTTTCCACTGTATTTTAATGTTATATCCCATTTCAATATTCAAATACTCAGCTTAATCTTTGTTCAGATTGGTCTTGATGAATCCGATGCAGTTCAAACATTCATTTCTTTGAGTTTTTTCAAGAACTTCTTTACTCATCATCACATGGTGCATTTTCATTGTCTTTTCTACCAGTCACCACCTCACTTTCCCATCCATTTCTTCATTCTTTTTCGTCGTCTTCTTCATTTTGGTTCGAAGACAACACAATCCCTTCTCTTCTTCTTCTTCTTCTTATTCCAACAATTGTTTTATCCTTCTCCTTCTCCTTTTGAGTTTTTCCTTATTTCACCGGGGCCCGGAGATATGTGGCAACAGACAAGAAAACGATTGTTTTCGTCTTGAAAACCAACAAAAATATGGATACATTGTTCGATTATTATTACTTTTCTTTTGACCCCTTTTCCTTCTACTTCATTTCGGATGGACACTGGAGTTTATCCCAACAATCTTGATCAATCAAATTATGCCAGGAATAGAACTCATTCATCCTAAAAATAGACAATCAATCGGATGGAAATAGACAAATTCTCACGATATTTTCGTCTAACTTCCCCCACACACAAAATATTCAATTATGAAAAGTTTCGATCAAGAAACAAAAAGAGTGAAATCATATTGGAATATGTTGCTTAGTACCATCACCAAGGTTATACATATATGTTTCTTCGTGTTTTGTCGGATGTTTTGTGATCCTTCTTCATTTGTTTCCCTAACCATCAGGATAGGATAATGTCCATCCTTACCTATTCCTCCTTCTATCCATCCTCTTCAAATGAATAATGTGTTCCATGAATCTTCGATTATCCTTCCTCTCTTCCCTTCCTTCCCTTCATATTGTTTTTCCTTCGTCCGTTCATAATCTATTCTCTCTCTCTCTCTCTCTTTTTGTAATCCTTCGTGTTCTTAAAATGTAAACTTTTTCTACTTCACCCACCCAAAAAAACTGAACATGTATTTATATATTTTGCTCATTTTCCGCCTCATCAAACTCGTTTTCTCATAATGTCCTTTTCACGTGAATATTATGGATATTATCCCACCCAAGCAACCAATGTAGTTCGGTCGACACCTTTTCTTGCTTTTTTGTCGAAAATTTTAGGTTTGAAAAGCTGAAAAAGATATGAAAATAGTGTGAAAAAGAGAGAGACGCAGAGAAGCATTCGAATTTTTATTGTTATAAATATTCATAGTACATTCTTTCTATCTTCAAAGTTATCGGTTCTATGCAAATTATATTTAGTGGATCTTGATCTTGTGTGCCATACTGTCTCAAAGGAACATATCAAAAACTGATGTTCCCATCGAGAGTCTTCCATACAATTAGTGTGAAAGTTATAAAATAATTGAAATATTCTGACTTGGACTGATTCCAAATACAATATTTCATCATAAGTCTATGATTCATAATTTGATTGTTTGGATTCTGAATACAAAGTTGCAGCAGCAAAGAGAGAGAGAAGAATGAGATACTCGAAATATGATACGATGGGTGAACAACTCCCTCTCCTTCCTCCTTCCTTTCTTCTCATTGTTTTGTGCTCCAATCTTGTGCTCCAAACAGTTTCGTCAATGTGTGTGTTCTTCTGCAAATGACGATAGATTCTCCCCCAATATCCCAACTACTTGATGAATGACTTTTGATGAGATGAACACACCACCACTATCCTTCTTCTTTTCATTCCTTCTTCTCCTTCTTCTCCTTTTTTGTGCCTTCTCCACTCATTAAACTTGGACTCTTCTCATTTTCCCAGGATTTGGATTTGCATCAACTGAATAAGTATTTCTTCCACTTTTTTCTCCTTCTTTTTTCTTCTTCAAAAAGTCGAATGATGTCGTTTGAATTGCTTGTTTTATTGTCTACATTTGTTTGATACGTTCAAATTGGCTCACTTATTTTCATATTACTACTTTGATTCTTGACCTTCTTTTCATTCCTTTTTCAATTCCAACTTCCTCCGTTCAAATACTTCCTTCTCAAATTCCTTTTGGCTGAGTATCAAACGCATTTTCCCTTGTTGTTCGGTTATTTTCAGAATTGCACTTGCAGTCTCAGTTTGTGAAACAGTTATTTTGAGAAAGAAAGAGCACATATACTTATGTTCTATGATTTTGAAAATTGTCAATAACATGAAGTTCATTGTGAGTATCGAAATTCTGTTTCCTTTTAGTTTTCACATGACAGTTTATTTAGGGAATCACCATAGAAACAATTCCAACCGGTTTTATTCAGATCGATTCTTAGGTTTAGTACTATTTCTATTTGCGGAATCATGATTTTTTATGCGCCTTTAATACAGTAACCTAAATTATAACAAAACTTTCATAACGCATTAAAGGCGCATGGTAAAAAACGGCTAGTTCCTTCGAGCAACTACGGCTCTTTTGCTTAAGTTTGCGCTGATATGAAGTCAATTTGACTGAGTATCAAATGTTTCGAGTATTGATAACACATCTACTATCCAATCACAGACTGTCTCGCAATCTCCTAGCTGGAATTAATCCTATCGTTCAAATAAACAAGTTGGCAAACCTCAATATCAGCTGTAACTCCAAACGGTGTGAAAACATCAATCTCCCTGTCTCCTCCATCTCCTCCTTCCTTCTCCTTCCTATCAAATTGTCCAGCTGTTTGAAAAAAAAGCCAACAAGGCGGAAAAACGAAATTTGATTGTTTTGATCATCTTAGCCATGTGTCTCTATTTGTTTTTAATTGATTTTATCTCGAATTCATCCCTTCTTTTTCTTCTTCGTGCTCTGTGCTCTCAACTGATATCTTATCATCTTCATCTAATTTCGCTTTTCTCTTTCTTTTTTTCCCTTCAACTACTAGACACTTGATCTTTTTTCTCTTCATCTCAGTTGCTAATTGATCTGTCTTTGATAATTTGTTGCATTCTGATCCACTCATATCCATCCAATGTTTAACCTCTATACCAATAATAATCATTATCCATCCATTCCTTCTTACCCATCCTTCCAACTCCTTCTTCCTTCTTCAACCACATTTTGGTTGATAGACATAGTCCTTGTCTCGTTGTTGCTCCTCATCTATCCATCTTCAAACATCTCATAGATAAATCAAATTTCCCTCTCTCTCTCTATGAGAGGGAAATTTCCATTCTTCCATTTCCTTCTTCTCCTTCCATTCCTTCTTCTCCTTCCTTTTTCTCACTTTCCTTGTCCGACCATATACAACAATCAGTTTATTTGTTATTTCATTTTGTATCAAAAACATCTATCATGTTTTTCTTCTTCCAGCAATTCCGCAATATCCACCAACTGATTCGATACTTCCATCGTTTATGGAAGAAACCGATTCGATCGATTCCGATTGGGATAGTGATTGTGGTGATCAACAACAACAAGAACAACAACAAAATAACTATGTAATGGTCAGTTGCATATCAAGGCAGATATTGTTGAAATATAGCAAGGATTGTTGGGTCTCACTACGAAATTACTGTTTGATGGTTCATTTCCTCTCATACTGTACATTTATTGGGAGAAACTTACCATATAGTACTGTAATTTTTTTCCTAACTTCGAAAATATTATTGATTTCACACCAATTATCCCTTCCAAAAAAACTTTTTTTTACACATATTTTTGCTACAGTACGACTTAAACATGTTTATTTCATTCCAATTGTTTTTTGAAGTTTCGGAGTACTGTAGCACAATTTCAGCTGTGTGAAAATTTTTGGTCTTTCTTTTACATGAGGCTATTGGTATGAAACAGTCAGTTTATCAGCATATTATTGGTCGAGCATTTTTGATATGCACCTTTATGACAGTATGCAAGTTTTAGTTATAATATAGACTACTGTATTAAAGACGCATACTGAGCCAAGTACACATCGAAGGCTTGATTTGAAAAAATCATAAAATCATATCATATTTTTGAGATAAGGAACTTTAACAATTTGAAACAACATGGTTAGACAGTTATTATCATTTCTTCTAAAACTTCAAACTGTATTCTAATAATAGTCAAATCAAATGTCATGATATCCCAAAATAACATCAATTCACACTCTATATCTATCATATTACAGACATACAATGGCACAGTTGTACCACCGATCGAAATAACACGTTCAAACTCTCCGATTCCATCCCACGCCCACTTCAATCTCCATTCACCAAGTTTGTTTTTTGATTCCAAAACAATGATCGCGACCAACTCATCGGATCCTGTTTCATGTGTCGTTAATGATACTTTGAGCCCAGACGTTTGCTTCCTTTTTTGCGACTCGACGCTGAATTTTTTAGTATTTGATGCGTTAGTTGGTGTTAGTTTTTGAGCCCATAGGTGAGTAGAAGGGAAAGGAATTTGATGTTAGGTTTAGGCTTCACTGAATCGAGGTTACATATTTGATGAGTAGATTCGATTGATATTTCGACTGTCAACCACTTGTCATTTTGCAACTATAAAACAATAGTTATTCATTCATAAATTGACATCTGACTCGAGACAAATCCCATCATAATGTGTCCTTTTTCTTTTTCCTTCTTTACTTCTTTGTCATATTTATATAATACGTAATGTTATAAATAATGGACCCTTTTCTCTCTCCCTTCTTTTTTCTTCTTCTTTTCCAACTTGTACCTTTTTGTCCTTCTTCGTTTATTTTTGCCCGAAAAACGAAGGAGGAGATGAGATTTTTGGCATTTTTGGCTCCACTTGTCGTTCCCCCATGGGAGCACAAAACGATTTGGAGGAAACAGAAGAAGAAGCGGAAGAAAGAAAGAAGGAGGAGGAGTGGAAGGAATAGAAGAAGGAGGAGAAGGAGTAGACCCCTCCTCCTCCTTCTTGTGAACTCTTCTTTCATTCGTTTTTTTTGTTTGAGATTTGCTGTCAGTCTGTTTCTAATCCAATGAAATAATTAGATTTTTCGTCTGAAATTCCATATTTTTTGTTCGTCCCCTCACATCCATCGAACATTTCGGAATATGTATTCAGTATTCAGTCAAAACCTCCCTTGATTCAATTTATTCCTCCATATTTTTGTCCATGGAACATTCGCCATTCAACCCTTCAACTTTTTCACTTTTTTCCATTTTTTTTGAAATGTTATTGTGGTAGATCACAATTTTCCACGAGGGGGAGTATACAGTTCCATTCAAATCCTGTGATGTCTACTATTCAAAATCTTTGTGAAACATATCATCTGTCTCTGCAGATTTCAAGCTTCATAAGTTTTCATGTCTGCGTCTCTCATCCACTATACTATTTCTCTATCGCAAAATGATGTCATAGATTTTGTTATGACTGATATCTTTCGAAAACTCCAATCATATTCATTGCGAAACTTTTTTAAGATTCTAAAACTTATCCCAGTCCAATGTTTCAGACGATGCACCATGCTTGTATTTTTAGACATTTGTCACTTTTCTACCGTATCAGTTTCAATATCTGATCCTGTCATCTATTTCTACTCCTTTTCCCTCAAAAGAATCAACATATTAATAGTGACACATGTAAGTACTTCAATAAAACAATTCGATTAAATGCACCTCATAAATCACCTCATTCCATCTTCCTCTCCATCTTCTCCATCTTTTCCTTCTCCTTCTTATCCTATCATCAAACAATCTCCCTCAACCTGGCTCCCGTCCGTGTTGTTTTGTGAGTCCCGGGGAGCAGCAGCAACAGACGGAAAAAATGGCTCTTCAGGTGGTCCGTTTGCCGTGCCTCTGTGTCTCTCTCGTTTTCCATCCGGATCCACCCCGACAAATGCCTCATCCTTCTCTTCTATTTCTCTTTTTTGTGGCAGGATCCCTCGCAAGAATGCTTGTACCTCTCCATCTTCTCCTTCCTTCCCTTCCTTCTTCCTTCACTTTTTCAATGACGAAACCATTTTTATGTTTTTCGAATTCCGATACACCTGCTATTCCTCCGCTCGTTTTGTTCCCATTTGTTCTCCGTTTTTATTTCAGCCAGTTATGACGGAAAGCTCTCCGGAGCCATTAGATGATATCTATGTAGACCGTCATATTCGTCGACCGGTTGTCAGATGGCAAAGTATGAAAGAGGATGGAAAGGATACGAATGGATTGAGAAGGACTGAAACATTACCAGAAATGAGACCGGGTAGAAGAGGTGGAAGAAGACGGCTTAGACCACGGAACAATAATGGTACTGTAGGGGATTACTGTAGTCGTTGTGAGACCACTATGTTTATTGATTATTTTGTTGTATGATAACACATCAACACTTGTCTTTTTGCACAGCTGGTGGCTCATCTGAGGATAGAGAGTGTCATAGAGAAATAGAGATAATGAAATGAAACGAAATGACTAAGGGACTGTATACATTTGATACTCAGTCAATGTTAGTAGTAGTGTCAATTGAATTCCGCGGATTCTTTCTCCTCGTAATCTGATAGTTGTTATTATGTTGTCTTTTCGTCGACTAAGATGAACACAGGTAATCCGAGATGAGCGTCGAAATGTGTTTGTGTTCAATAATACTCATATAATTGAATATAATAATTCGTTGTTTTTCAGAAGAAGATGGGGATTCACACGGATCGCTGCAACATAGTTTTCTGCGAGTTCCTGTTGGATTGTCTGGCAGGTAAGAGTTTTTCTAAAGTGTCTGATATCTCGAAGCGAAAAGCCGATTTACTATGCTCCTTTAAAACAGATATGCTCCTTTAAAACAGTATGCAATATTCATTTATAGTATGAGCTACTGTATCAAAGGAGCACACCGAAGGATCGATTTTAAGCTTTAGTTTCTGAGTCTCAAAAAGAAAAACAGACATGCGCCTTTAATACAGTAGGCTGATTTTGGATATAATACTGTACTGTATTAAAGGTGCATATAGAGATATATTCCCACAGTATTCATCTTGCGGTTAGACCGAAAATGTTCTTAAACTTTGTGAACCCAAACCTCTTTGCCATAGAATAGGATTACCTCCTACATAGATCCATCAGAGGTTCTATTGATCATCTTTTCATAGAACCATAGAACACTATCAGAAAGTAATAACCGTTTCAATTTTGCAGAAGTTCACCATCAGTTGCCTCAATGGGAAGTGAGCCCGAATCATGTATAGATGATACTCGATACATGACCGATGATGATGAGATCGGTTAGTTTCGTTTCGATTCATTTCCAGATTCTGTCACACACACTTTCTTGTTTTTTGAGACTCTTCCCTTCCTCCCAAAAACCAAGTACTTGCCAACTTTTCCCATGGAATTATCTTGATTCCCCATTTATCACACCCGCCTGTTTTCCCACGTGTAATCCTCTTCAAACTGCAAAACCCAACTTCTTCTTCCGTTGATTTTTAAAAAATAGTTGGTGTTTGTGTTGTTTTGTCTTGTCCACTATTTGGTTGAGTAGGCAAAGAGCCAATTAACTTTTTTGCCACCCCGCCAAAGGAAAAAACACATACATACATATAGATATGGATGGAGAAGAAGGAGTAGATGGATGTCTTGTGCTCCTTCTTCTTCTAGTAATCTAGATGAATTGCCACACACAAAACAAACTGCCATGTGTTCGCCTCCTTCTTCTTTATTTCATTAGAATGTCAACTTTCTTGTTTTTCTCACCCTATTCTTCATAACTTGAGAATCCCTTCTTGATAGATGACTAACATCCATCCTTTAGGTGGATAGGTTTAGCTCCCTCCTCCCCCGCATCCAAACGATATATAGCTATGTGAAAATGATCTAGTGACCTTTGAAACATGAGCATTGACTCATTAACCCGCTCCTTCTCCTCCTCCTCCATAATATTAATAATTTCCAATTCATTTCTCCAAGAAAGAGCATCTTCCTGCTCCTCACACATACATATCCATAAACTGAGAAAAAGAGAAGAAGAAAAAGAAGCGAGATGTACAACACAACCTGCCTTCCGTGTCTTTTCTTCATTCTTTACCACTTCACATTTGGTAGCAAAACGCCTGAGGCTAACTAATTTTTGTCCTTCTCCTTCTCCTTCTTCCTTCCATTTTTTACCCGTTGGCCTTTTTTTCCTTCTTCCAACATAGAAATCCAATCAGTTGTTTGACCTCAAGTTCATCGTTTCTTCCATTTTTTCTTCGTGCTCTGAGGTAATCCAATATTCGGTGTGAGACCCAAATACAATTTGCTCACTGGTTGCCACCAAAATTTGTGGATGTCGATCGAAGAGCTTCTTTAGTTTGTTGGCTGAGTATCATATGTGTCTTCCCTACCGTACTCCTTCTCAATCCTTAACCTCGTTTTTCTCATTCTTTGACATTTTCCACCTCACCAACTTTAAAACAATCCCCATCCTTTTCACTCAACCCTTTTTTCTACTCCAGTCAGTTTTTTCACCTCGAAGCAACAGAAGTAGTGAAAAAAAGAATTAAATTCAATGGATAAATTATTCATGAGAAACTTTGTCACTTTGGTTCCGCTTTTATTTCCTAGGATCAACTCCTTCTTCTCCTTCTCCTTCCTTTTTTGTGTATCTATGTGTTTGTTTTCATTTTCCTCCATCTCCTCCATCTTCTAATCCTTCCTACCAGCAAAAAAAACGTGAAGAAGACGAAGAAATGCAAATTTTTAAAGCTTTTTTGTGATGCCTCGGCAATGGGTGAAGAGTGCCAGACCTCAACCAAAAAAACGAAGAAAAGCAAAAGGCGTTTGTCAGATTCCTGTTATTTTTTTCGTCGAACAACTTTTGATCATTTTGCTCATATTCGAGGCGTTTTCAAAATATCTATGAAATCCTCGTCACGTTTGAATATGATTCAGATGGATGCCACTCTTTAATTGCTCCTTCCTCCTCCTTCTCCTTCTCCATCTCCATCCTTCTTCTTAGTCTTCATTCCTTCTCCTCCTCCTTCTTCTTTCAATTTTATAGTTTTCTCACCTCTACAAATTGAATTGAAAGTTGTAAAAAACATGAAAAATAGACGGGCGAAAAGTAATTAATTGTTATGCTCCTTCTCCTTCTCCTTCTCCATCTCATCTTGCCTCGTTGTGTCATTGATCAAAGTCCTCATGTCGTTTCAACAAATCTCAATTTCATGATGTGTCAAATCAAATATAATTGGAAGGAGAAAAAAGAGAAGAAGATGGAGAAATGATGGAGGATGGATTGTTTTAAACTTCGTCCGGAGACACACCTGACATCAGTCTCACTCGATATCATTTTGTCATGTTTTTGAGATACTTGGATACTTCCCATACTGATATTCAATTTGGTATTTGACTACCCTCGGTGCACATGTTCACAACTAAACCCAATTTCGTTGGTCCATCAACCATATTTGTTGTACTTTTCATGTTCATAGTTCAAATAATCTGCGTCTCTCCTTCCTCACACTATTTCCCTCCAATATACCGTATATACCAAGTCAATTGTATCATCACCTATTCTTAAAATGAATTCTTCCATCCACCCTCCATCCTCCTATCCATATCTCCTCCTTCTCCTCCATCTTCTCCATCTTCTCCATCTCCATTCATTCCGTCGACCCGACCCGTCCCAAACACAAGTGTGATGACACTTTTTAATTTCGGGGTGCATTTTCGCATCCTCCGTTTTCTCCTCGTATTTCCTCTCCTTTTCCAGACCTCAAAATATAAAACGCGAAGATGCTCCTTCTTCGTTGGTGTTATCCATCGAAACAGTCGATGTTCTTCTTCTGATATTTGTCACGTACTCATTCACTCGATCCCATAGAAATTTGAGATTTTTCAATGCGCAAAACGTGTTATTTCATTTCACACATACTTTTTTTTGAGTCGACGAAAGAGTATTTCGAAGGAATTTCATTGTGAATATCATATGATTGTTGATTGATTATCAACATGTCAATCATTCCTCAATATTACTACGCAACCAACTCACAAAGTTTCTTATCAATGATTTTGGATCATGATCACTGATATCCAAACTAATATGCTCTTTGATCTACCGTACCCCTATTGATAAGCCCCGCCCCTTTTGTACTTATAATATATTCAATGGACATCCACCCTCTCATTTCATATGAAACCGGAACAAAAAAGGATCAGTATCATAAAATACATATATGTACATAATGGATCAGGCAATCATCTACCACCCTCTCCTAACATATTGATGAATACATCCACCCGTTCCTTCCATTCCATCCTTCCATTCCTTCTTCTTCCATTCCATTCGTTCATCCAGTGTTACACCAGTCACATCAGATCATCATTTCGCTTGTCATTCGGACTAGGCTCAATGAGCTCAACAGAGCAATGAGCCTCTCTCCCGTTCTCTTCTCTACCTGTGTCAAGCACTTCTTCCACCAACTTGTATGTTGTTTTGTTGCCTTCAAAATCCATTCTTTCGCTCGTTTTTTTCGGGTTGACACAAAAGAAACAATTTCGGTGAGCATTGGCCCGACACAAAATGGACAATTGAATTTCAGTCTTCTGCCCGCCCGTTACTCCTCTGTAGCTCCTTTTGCCCCCTTCCTTTTCCTTCTTTCTCGTCATCGTTTTTCCTAAATCCCTGGACTCGTTGCTTTTTCTATTCATTCTATGGTTCACAACCTAGGTTCACCGTTTTTTGTCAACTCTGAAATACTGGCTCATTCCTTTTGGTGGTCTTACCACAAAAACAGTTGATTTCTTTTCCCATTCACTTATTTCAAAGTGCTGAAACTGTTCAATCATCGCAATCATTGTTGATCGAGTGTCAAACGTATCAGCCAATCCCTCAATCCATTTGATACTCAGTCAACCAACCGATTCCCCTTGATCCAAAATCATTATTTCTTTCATAACTTCTTGATGTTTGCCTCCCTCCAATTTCATGACTCAATCAAAAAACCACATAAATCCAAATTGAGATGAGGAAGCACTTTAAAATTTCACAACCGTCCCTCAACAGCTTCATTCATTCACCTGCCCCCATATTTGATTTGTTGATCGAAATATTACGAAACTCGACCACACATATATATATATATTTTCAATATCATCGCATTTTGTGGCTCCAAGCCAATTAGTTTTTTTCGATCAAAAAAGATTGATATAGAGGGATGAGAGAGTGTGTGAATTGAAGAGACGCAGACAGATGAGTGTATTGGTTGGGCTCGAAACGACATATGTTCGCACTGATTGCTCCATCCTCTTGCTCCTTCCTCCGTTTCGTTTTCCATGACCTATACTACCGAATATCTTTTTGCCATTCATTCATTCGATTCTTTGTGTCTTTTGTGCTGATATCACATGACGAACACATAGATAGATAGATAGATACCATTGATATTCTCAAGGGAATCGAAAGTCCATCCAGATGAATTCCTTCTCTCTCTCTCTCTGTTGTGCTGTAAGGATAAAAAGAAGAAGAAGGAGAAGAAGAAGAATTCGTTTTTGTTTCGGTGCCAGTTTTCACTCAATATCTGCCAACCACAAAATATATTCATATGAAGAAGAAGAAAAAAAGAGAAATGGAGATTGATATATACTAGTTTTTGTCATCCTTTTTTCTCAAGTCCCTTTCCCTTTTTATGAAAATGGTTTAAGTTTTCATTAGATAAGTTTTTTGATGATGAGCCTTTGAACTACTGTAGTCCGATGTCAATCTCATCACGAATACCGTACCAATTATAGCTCAATCTTAGGCTAGCTGCCCTTTCTCAGTATAAAATTATAGCCTTTTGAGTTGCAAATCTGAAATATATAATCATCGAACACCCCTCATCCATCAGACACATTTCATTCAAATTCACACACTTCCATTTTGCCATAAACTGTCAATCAGTCTGTCGAAACTTGACAGCAAAGAAAAAAACGTTTTTTTTCAAGAAAGTAGGTAATGTGATTCAAATGGATGAGTACTCGAATGACTGTTGCAGCAGCCACATACCCATCTCTATCTATCCAATTATTTCTTACTTCTTCTCCTTCTCCTTCTTTTTCTTCTGCAAATCCATCGTCCATCCCTTCTCCTTCTCCTTCTCCCACGCACCTCTTCTCCTTCTCATTTGACAGCTCCTTCTCCTTCATGTTCTTCTTCTCCTTCTTCTTTGTCCCCGCCGCCGTCGTCCCCGCCGTCGTCGCGTGTTTCATTCATCAATGTAAATATTCTGAAGGATAGAATAAGAAGAAGCAACACAAGAATAAGAGGATACGTTTTTTTCACAACACCATATATTCTTTTCGAGTTGAATTCCTAATGGCCGAACCATCATTTGCTTTATGTGCTGATTAAACATCTCAATACTACATTCTACATCTTTTTTTCTAGTTTTGGAGCTCACTTAGGTTTAGACCACCTATCAGATAATTGATAGTTACTAAAAGTGATGGTCTAAAAATAGGTTTAGGTTTAGTCAGCTACAGGTAGCTGAACCATGCATAGTTTTTTTTTCAAGTTTAGGTCCTAAAGTCGTTAGGCTTAGGTTTAGAACTCTAAGTTTAGGTTTAGTACTTTAATTTCAGGTAGTTATGTTTTGTTTTATAGTTTGGTTTTGGACCAAGTTTTTAGGTTTAGTTCCTTAACTTAACCTCTTGAATCTCACCTCCATCAGTCAATCATCAGTTCATCTTTTTGATCCCATTGAGATCCAAATACAGTACCATCTCCTCCTCCATATCCACATATTATTTTCCCTGTCTTCCTTTCCTATTTGCTATTCCTCATCCAATTCGCAAATTTATTTTTTGCTTCTTCTTCTTGTTTTTTCTTTTTTCCACACAAAAACAAAACAAATGAACTTTTTATTGTTCCATTTTTGGCTCTCGTCGATTATAATGAATTTTCAATCAATTTCAAAGTACCATGAAACTTTTATTGAAAGAAAATAGTGTGTAAAACAAGAGACACAGAGTGTTTCTCAATTGTTGTTGTTTTGTTGTTGCTCCTCCTCCTTCTCCATCTCCTCCTTCGCCACCCTCACTTTTCCTTCCTTCCTTCCTTCCTCCGTCGTTTTTTCTTCTTTGTTTGGTGTTGGATATGCTGATAATGGTGGGGGTGGCTGCTGGTGCATCCATCTGTTTGGCGGTGCCCGATTTCAAACTGCTTCTTTTTCTTTCTTTCTTTTTTCTTTGGTGGGGGTGTGAAAAATAAAATAAGAGGAAAACGGAGCATCCTTCTCTCTCCCTCTCTCTCTTCCGTTTTTTGCTCCTCCACACCAAATGTGTCCGCATCTTCCTTCCTTAAATTGTTCTGTTCCTTCCATCAAACACTTTTTCTCGTTTCTTCCATTGTTCACATTCATAGGTATTTGTGTTTGTAGAATAGGTTAAAGGTTGAAGATTGCTCGCCAGGAAATCGGACTTACTAGGTTATAAACTTCTTCTTCTGTTTCTCTACCGTAGAACCTTTGTACTTTCTTTGATCCAAAATTGTACTACAGTACAGTTCATAAACATGTTTTATGTTTTTGTACCACATGTTCCCCATCATTATTTGTCCAAACCAGTTGCCTCTCATTCCTTCCCTCTACCGTATATCCATGTCATTGCTCACATTCCTTCGGATAACTGATCAATCAATGTTTATCATCAAGTTCAAACAATTAATCATTTGATTCCTTCTTCTTTCTCCATCCGATCCACCTTTGACCTAAACCTATCCTATCTATCATCAATTCTTCTTCTTCGTTCTGCAGAACTCCCCCATTTTGCTCCTCGTAATTCGATATTTCCTTCACCTTCTTTCCCGTAAAAAATCATTTCCCCATTTCCTTCTATTTAATATCCATTCTTTTTCCTCTTCCTTTTTTTCAAATATATCCCATTTCCTGTCGTTCCATTTCTTCTATCTCTCAACCATCCACCCTCACATTTAATTGCCTTCCACACACAACTACAGTATACCTAAATAGAGCCGACCAAATATATATGTGGCGATAAAAAACGGATTGAGTGAATTATGGAGTTAGGGCCGCGAAAAAGAGATTGGAATTTTAGATTTTTCTTGGATTTATGGATACCCTTTCTATATGTAAATGAACTTCTTCTTCTTCTTTTTATTCTATTCTTCTTTTCTTTCTCTATAAACTTCCTTCTTTATTTGACTGCGTATCCATTTGATACTCAGCCATCTACCGTACCTCGTTTCCTTCTTCAATCCATCAATTGTATCTATCCTTCAGAACTTGATCAACTCCTGTATAATATCCATGTCCTAGTATGACAACACCTGATTCGGATAGTATCAGTGCCGATCCATTCGGTGGCTCTGATCCACCATCAGCTCCATTGACATTCCGTGCTCCACCACCGGGTACAGTATCCAATTGTGCCAAATCAATCATCGATCGAAAACTACGGAAGTATGCATCGGAAACATCATTCGCAACTGAAACAGCGAGTGAATCAAGTCTCGAGAGAGAAGTACCGAGTAGATCAAGAGTGTTTACTGTGAAGCCGGTGACTAGGATGCCAGGTGGTATTGTATTGACAAATGGAAATGGAGGAACAACACACAGAAGTAGACGACGACATGACTCGGATGCAAGTGGCAGTGCCAATTCAGAAGCCACTGTTGCATCGGGTGCAAATACACCGAGGAGATGCCATTTTAGAAGACCGAAATCAACTGGGGAAATGCATCAATCGTGTACATCGGCGACAATTCATTCATTGGAAAGTCATCATAATGAAGAGAGACGAGCATCACATGTATATATGATTGATGATGATTCAATACATGAATTTGAGGATGATGATGGTAAGTGGAGTACTGTAGTTGGTTGGGTCTCACCACGAAAAGTTGGTAATCAATACTGAATAAACATTGTGGGTGGTCTTTTGATGATGTTAGATGATATATTTTGGGGAAGATACACTTGAACTTTTCGAAGTATCAAGACTTTTAGTAGTTAGATAAGTTTGATCTGATATGTGAAAACAGATAGGTTCGAAGAATCTGTATATTCTTCGAATGAATATGAAAATGAAACCAAGTGGAACAACTTGTTCTTCTTGTAATATAGTCCTGCCTCCTCCTTGTCTACAATGCAATTTCATTCTCATTTGTCAACCCCCCCCCCTTTCCTTTTCGTTTTTGTGTTATTTTTCAAAACATACTCTTCTTCTTCTTCTTCTTTTTTTGCTCATGACACTTTCATGAGATATGAGACAGAGAGGAGAAAAGCTCTGAAGAAGAAGAAGAAGAAGAAGAAGAGCGCGTGTCATCGCAAATTGAATTTCGGACTCACACACACATGGATATATATGTACAAGAAGAAGAAAAAAACGGAAACGGAATTTGCGTTCACTTCAACTTTTCACAAGAACTCGACGACCATGAAGAAGAAAAAAAGTGTAATCGGATTTAGATATGGGCCGCCCTGGTGCAGAAAAAAAAGAAGATGTTTCTTGACCTTCGACAATATGTTTCTGCAAACGACGAAACAAGTGAGCCGTAATGAACAAGTTCCTGATTGGCTTCTTGACTGAGTATCAAACGTCTCCTCCTTCTTTGTCTCTGTAAACCTATCTGACTTCGTACTTTTGTGCAGCACTGATCATCCCTGAAATACGAAGCTGACAAAAATGAGCTAATTCTAGAACTCATAAGTGAGCATCGGAGGATGACGTGGTGTGGCGAACATCACTAAATGTTTCACAATTGATGTCACCCAACGGAGTGTCAAAATCAATCGTCTGCGTCTCTCGATAGACACACTCTCTCATCGCATAGGTCGAAGATCGAGACAACAAAGAAACAAACCAGAGGAATCTTGCAAATCTGTCATACGCTTCAATGGTTTTCCGAGAATGTACTGGGAATTTCAGAGAATCCATTCGGTTATTATATCCATCAAATCCTCTCCTGTTTACCTTGCCCACCCCCGCCTTCTTCTCTATTTTTATCATGTATGAAAGGCCTTCAAGAGCATCTGAATAGAAGGAAAAGAAGGAGGCAGAAGAAGGAGAAGGAGAAGAAAAAACCAAATCGGATTCATCAATCCCATAATATGCTGCTTCTTCTCTCTCTCTCCCTTTCATTCTATCTTAGTTGCAGTAAAAGAAGTGGTTTGAATGTCTATATACTCTCTTTCTCTGACTGCCTTCAGAAGTGGGCGGAGTTTGTGGTGCTCTTCTGGAGACCGACGAAGGAGCCGACTGCTTTCACCCGCGACGGCACTCATCCAGGGCCCCCTCCATCTATCCTTCTTCAAATTCCTAGTCCTACCAAAAAAACACGAAAAAACCATATTCATCGAATGACATCGAATGTCAAAGTATTTGTATCGAATGGAAGTGTACGAAAAGGATCCGAAGATGGTTACCGAACTGCACTTGACTACGCGGCGACCACCAGTCAAGAGGAGTTCCCATTGTTACCCGAGACACAGGGAATGTATATCAAGAAGCCTGATCCACGACAACGGGTAATGGCTAGAAGGACATCACATACTCTACTATTTGTACCCGAACAACGGAGAATATCGAATGTATCGGGTAACTCAGTTGCATCATGTCCACCTTGTCCGAATAGCGAAGAAGCTGACAAGGTACCACCACCTCCGACGTTTTCACTTCACTTGAGTCCTGTTGGAAATCGACGGAAGTCTGTACAGACGGGTGCACCGGCAATCGGATTCAGACCCCTTCGAACATTCGAACGACGGGCATCTCAACCGACACTACAATTCGATATGACAAAGATGGGTGTGCTACCAACACCTACACCACCATCACAACCATTGATATCTACAATGCCATTACCACCTGATAAGGCGAAGATGCTGACAAAACGAGTATCATGGTTATCAATGAAGAGTCTACAACAACAGGAAGATGCGAAGACAAGGCGATCAAGTGCATGTGGATCACCACGTGGCGGATCACCATCAAGAACATTGAGTCAATATGGAAGTCAGGCGTATCTAGCAGAAGATCGGGACTTTGATAGTGATACTCCACCACTGGATACACTTAGTTGGAGTAATGCTGGAAGTATGTGTTCCTTCTCTTGTGATAGTCTCCTTATTCTTATTCTTCTTGTTCTGGTGTGTGTGACAGATTGTGTTGGTTCGAAAACTACTCGTTTTCCTGTTGTTTTTCTTTTTCTCTTTTTATTCTTCATGGCTCTTTTTGGGCTCAATGAAGAAAGAGAAAGCAGGAAAAACGGAAACCAGTTGGCCCCCAATACAACTCTCTTCTTCTATTAGAGAGAGAGAGAGAATGAATGGGATTAGATAGAGGAATGGATTTGCTCTCATAATTATAAATGTTTAATTTCAGATGAATATGATAATGTAACACTAATGTATGCAAAACACGAAAAGATTCCGATGAAAGATTTTGGATCGGAGATTCGAGCAACAATGGATATTGATCATTTGTTGAATAAGGTAGCCATATATACCCTCTGAAACTTATAGAAAATACTCTATCTTTGCAGGCAGTTCTATTGCTCGATCTTCAGGAAACAAGTCTGGAGGAAATATTTGCCAAGTAAGTTTTTTTGTGTTGCTCCATCATCATCTCTCTCGTCGTTTTTCCATTCATTTCATTTTTTTCTCTTGCGAGAGAATAGAATAAGAGCTCGGGAATATGAAAATGGAGAGTTTTGTGTTGGTTTTTTGATGAATAATTAATGGCCGGAGAAAATGATCGAGTGAAAAGTATAACCGGCGGTCACATAAACGAAATGAATCGAGAGGAATTGTTGAAGGAGTTGATGACATGGTGCATATTACTTTTGTATATCAGAACGTATGTTGTTTGAGGCTGCAATAGATTGTTACTATTTGTGTCCAAAGTAGTCCAATCTCTTCCGTTTTTTGCTTTGTAATTGGTCGTTTTTATGAGCAATACCCTCGTCTCCTTCTTCTGTCATCATCCACCCATCCATCCATTCCATCCATCCATTCCTTCTCTTACTCATCATCATCTCTATTTCCATTCATTCGAATAGAGAAGAAGAAGTATATTAGTTGTCGACAGAAAAAAAACGGAATTCGGCACAAAATTCCTTTCAAATTATTACTTTTTTCTCATTTCATTCGCCCAGAGCAATAGTAGTAGTAGGAAGGAGAAAAAGAAGGAGGGAAGGAAGGAATAGATGTTGTTTTTAAAACACCAAAACCGAAACCCAACACAAACTCTTCGTTCCCATATTTTCGACCAAAAAACCCTTTTCGACCACCAAAGAAAAAGATCGGTGTAGATGGATTATGAGGGGACGAAAAAACACAACAAGGGGAAAATAATGGAGATATTTCATTTGTGAATATGTTGTTGTGTTGCAGAATCATTCACGAAATGGACATTCAAGAGCCGGAGTTTACAAGCGAACAAGTACGGAGTGTGCTCTTCACACAAGATGCTGGAAATCAATGTAAGAAGGGGACAGAAAGAATGGATAGAGAGGGAGGGAAGTGATGTCAATTAGACATCAAACATCCACAAAATAAACTTAGATGGGCTCACGTTGCTCGGTTATGATTGATTGAGAGAGAGAGGGCTACTGTAGGTTAGGTAATATAGAGTTATCAGCATGATAAGCTGATAGTAACTGAGCTTGATGATTACTTTTGACTACCCTGATTCGTTGCAGCAACAGGTTTCAAAAAGTTTATTCTGACGGAAAATATTTATTTGAGAATTCTTGTAGCAGCGTTTTTTTCATAAATAGGTTTAAGATAGTACTGTTTTTTTCATTAATCTATCAAGACTATTTATTTTAGCTTTTATATTTCAGAAAAGTTCCTAGGAACCATTTAACAAATAGTCCTAAACCTATACTATTCCAGTTCCATACCAGTTTTACTATCAATATTTCAATATTCCAGTCCATATTCTATCGCGAACAGTGCAATCAATCTGTACAACCGGATCAGTTGGTGGCAGTTTTGACTACGATCAAACATGGATTTGTGCATTGTGAGTTGCTCCAATCATTCACTCGTTTCCTCTTCGTTTTTTCCTCCTCCGAAGCCATCTTGAGTGAGCTCGCGTTTATTTGATTTTGCAATGCATTAGCAATAGAATGCAAAATGTAGACGGAGGGGCCGAAGGAAGAAAAAAACGAAGAGGAAAAGAAGAAGAAGAAGACGAAGGACATTGGAATTAGGGTTCTCATGGGAATTTCCATTCCTTTTCTTTCGGGTTTTTTTACTCAGTTGACAGCAGATAGTCGTTAGAAAAAGAAGGGGAAGAAGTGAAATGACATGAGGAATTACAGATGTATGTTGAATACAGTACAACATCGACATGTGGCAATTGCCCGTTTGTCGCACCCGACAAACTTGGGAAGGACAATGCAGGATTTGAGGTTTATCA
Organism: Caenorhabditis uteleia; assembly: GCA_963573275.1. Taxonomy (NCBI): domain Eukaryota; kingdom Metazoa; phylum Nematoda; class Chromadorea; order Rhabditida; family Rhabditidae; genus Caenorhabditis; species Caenorhabditis uteleia. The sequence goes on from OY752134.1 coordinate 6,773,182, forward strand.
TCATTGTGATTGCACCAAGTAGAGCGAAGGGAACAAAAACAGCATTGGAAACAACGAGGACATTCGCAACATTATTCGCTGATATGGAGATTAGACAGCGATTGGTGATGGCACAATCAGTGGAACAGTTTAGATCAACATTGTTATCAGCAGCAAAGGAATTGGCAATGGATCAGAATCAATGGAGGGAGAGGAAGAGCTCGATACATTTGAGTCATGCGAAGGAACAGATTGTGAGTTGTTGACTATATTATTGTTAACCTATATCCATTTTTTAGTTCGGACCAGAAGCATGGTATCCATTCCGTGGCCTCGTTCAAGAAGTTCGTCGTCGTGCGGCCATCTATCCATCTGATTATCTCGATGGAATACGTGGACACAAAACAGTTCAGAAACTATTCTCAACTGTTGTTTTCCTCTATTTCGCATGTCTTCTACCAGCAATTGCATTCGGTGTTTTGAATGATGATAATACAAAAGGTGCAATAAGTAAGTCTTATCACTTTATCAGTGATCTATAACAATAATATTCAAGATGTTCGAAAAGTGATAATTGCTCAAGCTATTGGTGGTATATTCTTCTCTCTATTCGGTGGTCAACCAATGATTATATTGCTCACTACGGTACCGTTAGCCATTTATATCAAAGGTAATCAGTTAAGCCTAAACCTAATCCTAAGTGATTGTTATTTAAGTAATATACAAAATATCACAAGAACTTGGCTATGATTTCCTTGCAATGTATGCGTGTGTTGGTATATTTTGTCAACTATTTCTCATATTATATTCGGCAATGGAACTATGTAGTCTAATGAAATTCGCGACTCGATCGGCTGAAGAAATGTTCTCATTATTTATCGCAATTGCATTCACGGTTGAATCAATACGGGCAATACATAACAGTATGACTTATCTAATATGGAAATATACAAATCAATTGATATTTCAGGTTTCAAGAAAAACTACAACGATTGTGATGCGAACTCAATATCAACAAAAGCAGCTCGAGTGGCATTAGATGCATTTCAAAATGGTACAAGTGCGGATAATATAGTGGAGAATGTGACGAGTTGGATGAATATAACAGCAAGTGGAAACCTATGTAGAAGGGATACATCGATACTATATATGTTGTTGATGTTTGGCACACTTTGGTTGGGATTATTCTTGTATAACTTCCGAAAGACGCCATATTTGACGAGATCGAGGAGGGAATGGTTGGCTGATTATGCACTACCTGCATCTGTACTCATCATGTCTTTTACTGGTTCTTATGGATTCTCGGATATTGAGAGTAAGTTATTTATTTCCTTAGATAAGTTTCAACACTTCATTTACAGAAGATCGTTTCAATCTTCGGTTGGAATTCCCATTGATTCAAATGGCAAATATCTTTGATCTACCACCATCCGGCTTCTTTGTCTGTGTGTTATTAGGCTTCTCCTTATCTTTCTTGTTCTTCATTGATCAGAATATCACTTCGGCGATCGTCAATAATCCACAAAACAAGTGAGTTACTTTAGGAAACAGCTAAACCTAAACCTATATTTTGCAGGTTAAAAAAAGGAACATCGCACAACCTAGACCTATTTGTTGTCGCCCTCCTCAACATGTTCTTATCAATGTTCGGTCTTCCATGGATGCATGGTGCATTACCTCATTCACCACTCCATTTGAGAGCACTGGCTGATGTCGAAGAACGAGTATCACAGGGACATGTACATGAAGTGTATGTTATCACTTATCACCTTATCAATCTTATCACTTCTATTCCAGTATAATGAATGTGCGTGAGACCCGTCTTGCCTCTCTAATTGCCCATGTAATGATCCTTGTCTCCACCTTCTTCCTCATCCCTTATCCACTCCAACTCATCCCTACATCTGTCCTCCATGGTTTGTTCCTCTACATGGCCCTCACTTCATTATCTGGTAATGAAATGTTCGAAAGGTTATTGTTGCTTATCACTGAACAGGTATGCCATTGATAATTGATAATATGATAACAATTGATAATTACAGCAAGCCTATCCACCAACTCATTACATTCGTAAAGTCCCTCAACGGAAAGTGCATCTGTTCACAGCTTGTCAATTACTTCAACTTGTGATACTATGCGCCTTCGGTTTCTCACCGTATCCGTTCATTGAGATGGTCTTCCCTATTGTTTGTTTCTTCTTCCTTCCGATACGGTATGTTATTTTGATCTACCAATCAATAACTTGATATCTTGCAGACATACCCTAATTCCTCGATTGATCGACTATAAATATCTGGATGCATTAGACGGACGACACTAGATATCCCCAACCGACTCCTTCTTCTCCCTCCTTCTTCCTCATTTCATTTCCTTATCGATATCTCCTTCTTTTCAATAATTTCTTCATCCCCCAATAAGTAGTAGAGTACTTTCACATGTATTACGGGTTTCCCCCTATCCATTTTTGTTGCGAACCATCCCATCCATCCCCATCCCTATCTAGCCATTTCTCTCTCACAATCCGATCCCTATTTCCCAGTGAACAACAAACAATCGCATAACATTTTTATATAAAACAAAATAATATAGAATGAAATTATAGAAATATACAAAATGTGTTGTTATAATTCTTCGAAATACATTATGTACCTGTAGATATTTGAAGTCTTTCGATCGTTCGATTCGAATCATAATACTTCGGCGAACCATTCGGCTAGATTCTTGTCACATGCTGGATCAATACTAACTATATGCAGATTTGGGTAGATCAAAAAGTAGAAGAGACAGAAAATCACAAAACCAAAGAAGAATAACATCTGAATATGAAAGGGTATAATATGGTTGATATGATACTGATGTGATACCTGTGATACCCAATGGAATCGATGCATTGTTCGTTGTGTCACTCGTATTTCCAATTTATCTGAGAAATGGGTTTCTGAAAGTCATTTTTCGTTTCAAAATAGTATTTGAGTTATCCTACTTGAGTTATTATTCGCTTCCTTTTCAGCCGCATTCAACATTTGATGTTGTTCCTCTACTCCATCTATATTCGTTGCTATAATATTATCAATTATCTCTTATCATCCTTATCAGTTTTGTTATCACCTGCATGATTCCTAAATGTCAAACTCGAGCTCTTCCTCGCCCTTATCCTCTGCCTCGTCGACATTTGTGATTGATTGATATCTCGCAACGAATGTCCACTATCACTACTGTAATCAATTCGTTATCACTTATCATACCAATTATCAACTCACGTCAACATAATCTTCTGTCTCATGTACTTAACCAATGCCAATTTAATCAGTGATAAGAATACAATCATGAAGCATACACCCAAATATATATCCATTGCCTTGATATAACTGACACGTGGCATCATTTCATTGTAAGAAAAGATAAGGAAAGTGATAGCGAGGATGATTGATATCATATCTTGGAATTCAGTCTCAGTTTCCATCCATAGTGATACCCAGGAAGTGATAACAACAGCAGTAGAAGGGATGATAAGTTGGAGGAAACAGAAACCGGAGGAACGGGAGAAGACGAAACAGACGTAGAGACGGGAGTAGTTTCCTGGAATTCAAGTGTTCGGTGGAGCACACTTTCATTTGTTAACCTGTTGCATAACTCTCCATCTGACTAGTCACATATGCCTCCTGAATTGTGAAGTCTGGCAATCGAATCTTCTTCAATTCCAGTGCTGTTTTTGCTCCTTTCGACCATTTATAGACTACATGATCAGCAGTATAACCGTCTGATAACAAGGAAATATGGGGATAATAAAAGAATATAACATACAACTTTCAATGCCAAGTTTACACAATTGCTTGTCAAATGGGAACAACGTCAGGTCCATTGCTGAAATCAGTGATAAGAATGATAAGAGCAAGATAACATACTGCATTCACAAACAAGAGATATCCGCCGACTGTAGAGTATTTTGCCAGTCTCATCCAATCTAAAGTATGATTATCAAGTGATCAGTAATCAGAGTGATACCTGAGTAGTGATCTATGTGATATTGAATTCCTTTGTGGATTTTTCGATGCAATTGCATTTGGTACAAATGTATCAGGGAACCAGAGGAAGTTAGTGTAACTCTCGTGTAATGCCAATTCTGTCTTGTTTTTGAATAACTTCCGATCATAACGGAGTCGAGGGTCTCGCCACGATTCACGGTAGAATAGTTCCAATGCATAATCCTGATATACGTATCTTATCATTTTATCACTGATAAGGAATTACCATAGTAACTTCCGACACTGCTCGAATATTACTGACAACCACTGATACCTCGACATATGTTGCTTCTACAATCAATCATTCAATATCTACAGTATACTACAGTATACCTCCTCTATCATTCTCCGGTACTTGTCGATGATCATATTGAATGCGACGAAGGAATTGAAGAAAATCACGAGTCTCTCTGAATATCGATAGATTAATATGGAAAAATTGGAAGATAGATGGAAATGATGTGGAAAACATCATGCAAAATTAGAATTAGGCAGAGCGAAAATCAGAGGAAAACGGAAGAGTTAGGCTGATGCGAGTGCATATAAAACAATGAAATTACCCATAAGAATCGACACCTCTGCAATGAAAAATGGAAAAATTGAAAATATTAGATATCAAACTATAATCAAATAATCAGTTATTGATCAACTAACCCAGAACTGAATACACTTTGACTACCAGATTGAACATATGTCTCTGATTCAGTATCAGATCGAGATTGGGTATGACTTGATTGCTATAATTGTGTATTAGTTATCTTGTCAATTATCAGTTGATTACAGTTCGATATTTATTTGGTGGTGGTCCACGACCCAATGGATCTTCACTTTCTTCTAGTAGATAATCATATTGTTGATTGACTTCGTAGTGATGGTCACGCTGGAAATATGGATATATTGGTATGGTAACTAGGTGGAGACATTGATTGACAAGTTTATTGGTATACATTCTATACGTCATACTTCTATTCTCGGGTCCTGAGACGGGTCCTCTCGGGTCCTTAGCAAGCTTGCAAGTATACTTCGAAACGAAAAGAGACATGCGCCTTTGAAAAAGTATGCTGATTTTCCTCAGTTTTGGATACTGTTTAAAGGCGCATACCAGCGGAGGATTTATAAGAGCCCAATAAAATCATTCAAACTTACATGACTTGGTTGTGGTTGTGGTACAACATAACTATTGAATTCAGCCAATACAGATTGAATAAGAATGAGAAGGAAAAGCATTGACTCTGGAAAAAATGGAATATATTTGGAATGAAAAGGTTATGACAGAGGGCACTGAATAGAGAGAAAGGATGTGAAAAATGGACATTGAGACGAACATGATTGACATTTTTAGGATATGGCTGAGGCACTTCCGGATATACTGATGGAATGAAGTAGAGAATGGAATGGAATGAAGAAGGAGATGGAAGGAAAATGGAGATGAAAATGGAAGAAGAATGAGGTGACGAAGGATGAGTATTCAATCATGGAATACGTTTGATACTCAGCCAACTATTTTGAACATACAAACAATGAGGCTTCATAGGTCGTGTAATGGCAATATCATAGAACATAGATCTATGACGGTTCCATGGGTTGAAGTTGGTATCAACCTATATAATCAAGGAACACTTATAGATCTATAATCCCGATATGTCAAACTTGCAGGACGGCGAAAAACATGTTATTTTTCAAAGCGCTACAGTATGTATCCAGAAACAAAAAATCCAAAAAAAAATCATTATCCTGTTTATTTATACGGACAATGTACGGCTCAGGAGGGTGTTCTCAGGAAAGTTGTCATTTTTTCCTCAAGTTCTCACACAACTGGATCGGGTGTAGATCCCAAAATAACGAAAAAGTCTGGAAATCTTTTTGTCTGGAAACACTGAAAGAAGAATCAATCAAACGAATGACAGCCGACCAGAAAGAACAAAACATCTACAAACAACAAGATGGAGCGGCACACGAACTGAAAGAAAGTGTGGAAAGTGGAAATGAAATGGAAGGGGAACGATGTCAAACGAATACACACCAATTGGGAATTCAATCTATCAGGAGAAGAAGAATAGGGCTACGAATACTTCCAGATGAATTGAAATTGACGACGAAATTATGGGTGTGTGCTTCACTTCGATACTAGTAGTTGTAGTATTAGTTTGATGCTCGACTTCCATTCCGTTTTTGTCTTCTTTTTTTGGCGGTTGTCAATGGTTGTATATACTCTCGTTTCCATTCAACAGCCTATTTAACCAACAAAAAGAGACAACTGATGGGTTTTTGGAGATATGTGCAACTGGAGTGAGAAAAGGAGAAGGAGGAGGAGGAAGGAGTTTCAAAAATGAACCGATTTGTGATGTTCCGGGGGAGAAGGAAATGTCAGTTCAACACGAACAATGAGGAATTTAGAAGGATGGAGGAAGAAGGAAGAAGGACAACATCCGAGACAATCATTTTAGGGTGGCGAAAAAAATGGAAGTTGGTCTATCTTCGGGTAGATCAAAATGTACTGAATGAGCATTTGGAAGAGCTCACATCATGACTCCGCCCATTTTTGGAGAATGGTGTTTGGTTTATTTTTTGGTGACAAATCATTGCTGCAAATACCTTAGATCTAAAAGTTGAGAGAGATACAGTAGGACGCACCACGATCATGAGAGTAGCTCATTTAAGTCAGGTACAGTTCTGTTAATGTCACGAAAGTTTATACCTTGGCAAATACTTACAAGTCTCTCGGAAAGATATGCTGCTCTGCACCTCTAAACAATTACATCCTAGGCTACGGTTTAAAGGCGCGGAACTGTTCAATGGCTTTGTCATCCTAAAACAAAGGTTTGTATGAAACCAATAATAAATCAGAATAATATGACAATATATAAACTCTTTCTCAACTATTTCGGGAACCCATATCTGTCGTACGCCATTCTTCATTTCAACATAAAAAGTGACACTTTGCCCTCCCAGAACATGAGGAATACGCGACACATATTCCCTCGTTTTTTGTGGAATACGGTTGAGAAAAACGAGATAATATTCCCAGATGAATTGAGAAAAGGAAAAGAAGGAGCCATTGCTAAACACTTGCATTGAATTTATGAGTTTTAGGAGAACAAAAAAGTCGAGTAAAAAAGGATGAGTTCGAACGAACTTTGAACTAATGATAAATCAATGGAAAAGAGCAAGAAGAAATGAAAGAGAAGGATGGAGAAAGGAAGGAATGAAGGAAGGAGGAGGAGGATGGAGTGAAACCCATATCGAAAACATATGCACCGGCGCAAAAGAACTAATTCTGAACATTTGGAAGGGGCGGTGCCTGTTGTTGTGTCGTTGTCTCTTTGCTCATTCCTTCCTTCTTCCTTCTTCCTTCCTTCTCCATCCTTCTCCATCTTTCTCTCCTTCTCCTTCTTCATTTCTTCTAAACCGCATTCTGAATGTGAATGTGATTTCTTTGGGAAGGGAAGAAACGGAGCAGGAGTTTCGAATGGAATGTTACTTGAATATGTGATTTTTATTTGAAAAAGACTCGAAAAATGATACACAAATGCATATGAAACGTTTAGTTTTTTCTCTTTCGGTAGATCATAAATATTCGTTACATATCGGAAGATTTGTCAAACAGATTGAATCCAGATGGAAATGGAATGAGGGAGGAATGGAGATGGAGGGGAAGGAATTGGAGAAGGAATGGAAGGAGGAATGGAAGGGGGAATGGATGGTTCGCACACAACACATTATTTATTGGTTTCAAATTGAACATTTACTGCAAGATTCAATATTCGGAGTAGATCAAACAACATTCTTCAATAATGCCTACAGTATCCAATGTATACTGTATTAAAGGCGCATAACGTATCTTCCGCAGCACTTAAGCTGGTATACTGTATCATAGGATCATGCTATCTTGAGCAGTATTAAATTTATCTCGAACATTGATATATTCCCAAACCAAGTTGTGTGTAAACCTCATTTCAAAAACCGCCACTAAAAACAAAGTGGAACATATCAAAATGAATTGGTTGTTGTAGTAGTAGATCATTGTCATGAGAAACACATTTCATATTCATGTTATTGTGTGAAAACAGGTGGTTTCAGTTACAAATGTCTGCGTCTCTCCGTCGAGCCACTCTCTAGTTCCTCTCGGATATTTTGATTGGATGTTCACAAAGTATTTAGGAGACAATTCAATTTATTCGGTTGAAGGATACGTCAAAAGAGTAAAGTGGCTGAATAGAATGTACCCGTATTTGAGAGAGATGATCACCAGGATAGATAGAAGAATAAGTTATCAATTGATATGTGTTATCACTCCCATACAAAGGTTCGGTTGATTAATCGAAAGAAGTTTTGATTATGATCTTCGAATGATCGAAACAACCGATGGACGACATCATCACTGACCGATCTATGTTTTCTACCTATAATTCATTTGATATCATTGATATCCATTCAATTACAGTATACCTTTCGATTGACCCAAACATTTTATCTTGATAGTTTTCTTGAAACAGAAGAATCCTTTCTTATAATCGAACACCAATTGACTCGGTGTTATCGCCCGTTTCAAATTCAAAAACTTCTCCATTCTCCTCAACTGAAATATATGGATTATTGTTGGAAGGAATGGAAGAAATACCTCATTAATAGGATTAGCCCGAAACACATCTCCATTGATGAACAAGAAATTTTGGATTGGAAAATAATTGAGCCATTTTGAAATATGAACATCGTATAGTGAATTTGTGATTGGTTTATAATCCATATTAATACCATCATTCCCTTTATTTGTTGTACGAAATGCCTCGATTGAAAGGATTGGAAGACTCTTGTTTTGCTCCAATTTATTGTAGTATACCTAGAAAACGAGGGATCCTTCGTGTTTCAGGTTACTGTAGCAGCTACAGTAAACCACATACTACAGTGAGACTTCAACATACCTGTGTAAAATCACTGATAGTCCTATAAACCGGATGTCTAACAATCAATATCAATTTCATATTCGGATCCATTTCATACACTCGTTTTGGTGCCATATCATTTGTGAAATATGCCGGTGTTTTCTCAATTATTATCTGAAAATAAGAAGATTGAAAAATGATATGAAACGAAATATATACCTCATTTGGATCATTCAACACAGGCATTTGTTGTCTATACCAATCAACTCCAAGTGAATAATTTGAATCAAAGAAATGGGTCTCGCGACGAACAATCCGCACGTGAGGATGGAGGGCAATTGCGTCTAATAGTGCACGGGTACCACCTTTGCGGACTCCGATTATCAAGGCGGTTGGTAGTCTGGAAATTAACAATTTTAGTCGGGATGTTACTTCAAAAAAAAAATGTGTTTCAAAAAGTTGTTATCAAAATTTCAAACTGTGAAACGAGGAGAGTACCTCGAACGGAGATGACGTATTTTAGTATGCTCCTCTAAAACAGTATGAAAATCGTAGTTTAAATATTGGATACTGTATTAAAGGCGCACACAAGGGTCTAACCCTGGTAACATTCCCCAATAGCTCGATTTGAATTTAACTGATACCAACATGAATTGAGGCCTGAACCTTAGAAAGTCAGAAAGTGTCTGTCAAAGTGAAAAGCCTATTTGAAATGTGCGCTTTTAAAAACCGTACACCGATTTCTTTTCAGTTTTGGAATACTGTATCGAAGGAGACAGATACATAAGATACTTGAGTTGCAACCAACTCAGATTTGATCAAACAAATAATAATTTCAAGAAAAAAAGATATACCTAGTCTGATTGCCGACTTCCTCCGATTGTTGTGGTTGATGTCGTGGAATGTGAAAAGTGATATTCCGAAAGAATAGATTATATTGAAATAGGAATAGAATACAGGCAATAACGAATACGATAACACATCTCGTCGAGAATTTGGTCATTATAATAAGCCATCCATTCGGGATTCGGGGGCCAATCTGCAACAAACTTGAGTTTCGAGGGTGAGATGAAATGAAAAATAAACAGTTTCAAAATGGTGAGAGAGTATGTGAAATGAGGAGGGAGCAGAGAAAGATATACACTTTTGAATGAGGAGCAAAAGAAGGAAGGATAGGATAAGGAAGAAGGAGGAAGGAGGAGAAGGACACCAACACTGCTTATGAATTACTAATAAGGGTTGAGCAAAGAAAAAAGAAATGATGAAAAATTGAAAGACGAATATGAGTTAGGAATAGTTTAGGTTTAGGTTTAGTTGACATTACGAATATATTCTGATGTGTACTTTTCGAAAAAAAAAACAAATGAGCAGGGTTGATATCAAGGAATTAGATCTTTCGGAGCATTTCAAAAATATCTGCGTCTCTCGATTCTCACACTATCTCATAATATAAGTAGAAACAATGTTAAACCTAAGAAAAGAAAGGAAAAAAGAAGAAACAACAAAAAAACGGAGGAGGAGGAGGATTGAGGAAATTGAATATATAAACAAAACAGAAGAATCAACTGTTGTCCCGTCTATAACTCTTCCCTCGAAAGTTGTTTGGGTGACACTAGAGTGTGCATGATACCGTAATGACCTTGCAACTCATAAATGACACCCCGAATTAGAATAATTGGATCGGATATGTAAATGACATGAAAAAGGGAAAAGAGGAGGAAGAAGGAAAGGTAAATGATGATGATGAGTAACGGAAAAATGAAGGAAGGAAGGAGTGTTACAACCAGACGAGAGTGTTGATAATTGAAAGAAGAAGGAGAAGAAGGAGAAGGATCGGGGTGAGCAGAAGTTACTCACACTGCGTCTCTCGTATATACATACTATTTCGAATGTTATAAACTTTTTGCTAAACAACAGACGTGGCATATCAGGGATATATGAGAAGGAGGAGGAGGAGAAATATGAACGAGTTGGCACCTGTTGGAATAGATAGATATGCAGCTGTGTTTTGTGAGGAGGAACATGATTAAAAAAGAAGGAAGGATAGAAGAAGGAGAAGAAGAATTGAATAGTTAACTATTGTGTCAGTCAAACGAAGGATTGTTATTCATTATGGAAGAATGAGACAGACTAATAATAATAATAAATATTTATACGATTCAGATATTATATGACTTTTTGATGTTCGTCTGGAGCAGGATACGGTAGGTAGACAAGTTTCAAAATTTTTCTGTTGAAGTTTCAGAAAAAAAATGTATGTTATCAATCTTAATCCGAATTTCTTTTGATTCTTCCGTTTTATCTCGACTGAAAGAGCCAAGAAACCTGATGTAAAAAAATATGTTACCGTAGTTTCAACATGTTTCTGGCGCCGAGACATATTGATTCAAATAGGTGTGGTAACGTTTTTATGACATGACATTTACTTTATATCGATAATAATTTATGTTATTTTCTGAAACTTATGCTCAGTTTTTTGTGGATATTATTCAACATAATTGGAAGATGATCATAGTATTAGACTATTTTTGGCTGAGTATCAAACGTATTTTTTCCATATCGTTCCAAGTACAAGTCACATTTTGAATAGTTTTGCTTGTTTGCCCATGTCTTCCCCCTTTGTCTCCCTTCTAATCCTCATTGGCCATATGTCTAATCCTAATATTATGATATATTAGACCTACATTTGTATGTATCCATTTCAGAATATATCTACCTGAACATGTTCATCTATCTTCTCCTAATAGATCAATCGATGACTAACACCCTCTCCCTCCCTCAATTATGACAGTCATATATACGCAGACATATCATCATTATCCATTCCATTCCATCCTTCATTCTCATTTCTTCCTTTGTTTCTCTAATCGACTGGTGTCATGAAATCGACATACTTTCTATTGATATTAACAACTATATTTGTGTCTACAATTGTCGCACAATTCAATATTCCATTGCCATTCGGTAATCTTGTGTTGAACAAGAATGATAAAGGAGAGGTATGTTATTTGAATATTGTAGAAAAATAGAATGTTTTTACGCACTTTTGATTCAATTTTTTGAGCCAACAAAAACACTTATTCGGAAGGAGTTTAACCTATTAGGAAATGATTGAGATTTTTAGATATAGTTTGAAATTAGCAAAGTAGAAAGAAATTATGAAGAAATATAAGACGAACATGAGTTACAATTAGTTTAGATTTAGGTTTAGTTGGTATTACAAATATATATATATATATATCGAGAAATTTTTGAGAAAAAAAACCAACTATCAAAGTTTTCATCAGAAAATGAGACTTTTGTGGCATTTAAAAAATGTCTGCGTCTCTCGATTATCACACTATCTCATCAATAATTAAACTTATTTATTAGAGAGTTGTTACAAGTCAGCTTTACCATTAATTGTCCATTAGATAGTATATTCATATATAGTTCTAAATTACTTTTATGTCCTGACAAACTTGAAATTGGGGAATTCAGTTTTTTTCACTGTTTTGTACAAAATTTTGACTCTCGATGCTCACTTTGACCATTATAGGGGCCTTCTTGTCAAAAAAGGAAATCTAATTCGAACTTTCCATGAAAAATACTATCTAATGATTCAGCTAAATAAGCACTAATACAAAAGTTAAAATCGTTCCCTAGTCAAAAAAATAGAAAAAAACATCAAATAAATCTTTTAAAAACATCAATTATAGGTAGAAATCGGTGGAAATCAAGCATTCAATCTATTCGGATGGGGTGGAAAACGAGACTTCAAATTGACAACTGGAAATGGAACATTCAAAATTGATAGTAAGTATATCTACTCCTTTATATATAATAGTATGAATGTTGTGTTAATTCGGAATATAATTCGAAATTCATTGAATAAGCAACAAAAAAAGAGGACAACAATTGAATAAATAATTCAATTGTATGATGAGAATTGAATGAATATATAATCAATTTGTAGAGAATGATGAAGCATTAGTAAATGGATCAACATATGGAGGTAGTGGATCATTTGGTGTGGATGAAAAGAAAGGAATAGATATTGGACAAAATTTGACATTAGATAACAAGACACTTGTGGTAGGAGATGAGGCATTTTGAGATTTGAAATAATGATATGAATATGCAGGGTGGACCAGGGAAAGAGGCAAACTTCTTGGAGGGACTCATCAATTTGTTGAAGCCGATGGAGAAGAAACAAGAGAATGATGAAAGTGTGAAACACTGAATATTTGATTATTTATTTGTTTTTTTTCTGTGAAAATGAACACTTTTCTGTATACATTTTGAATGAATTTGTTTATTCTTGATATCGTTTTGATGGAATTTGAACACGAAAGAAGCTAAAGACATGGGAAATGTTTCTCAAGATTCTGAAAGTGTTGAAAAGTATTCTCAGAAAATGGAGCATATAAAGAAACCTGAAACTTGTCAGAAGGTCAGAAATCTCACGCAAGTACTGCTATGTGGCCTAGAGTCCCTCGAAGTGGAGGGCATGTTTCCAGTGTGTGCCTTTAAGACAGTATACAGATTTGAGATACAGTTTCAGCTACGGTTTGAAGGTGCATAAGGTATCAAAGATGATAAACAACGGAGGGTTGATTTTCTCAACACCGATAGTTCATAAAAGTATATTGTTTGAAACTTTACTATTTTCAGCAACTTCCTCCTCTTTTTGTCAGTTTCAGACGTCTCTATCAACCCCCAACTGAACACTGTTTTAATTGGTTTGAAACGGGTAATAAACCTATCCTATTCTCTCCTTCCATTCCTTCCCTTTCTCCCGTTCTTCTCCTTCATTCATTCTCGTTTTCATTTTACTTCCGATGGCATGGTCAAGGTTAATCATTTGCCCATTTTGATATATTGAAGAAAGTGAACAGATTGAAATATACCCTAATCATGAATACCTAATGCTCCTTCTCCTCCCACCTCCATCTCCATTTCCTTCCATTTTACCGTGTCTTATTCCCTATTGTTCTGGTCACAATTGACCTTGTCTCTTGTCTTTTTTGTAATATTCTCTCCTCAAACTTTTCTTCAAACCACAACAATTCCCCCTTCTCCTTCATCTTCTTCCCTTTTTCTCGTACAGTTTGTTTTCCTTGTCTTCCACATTTCCATTTCTTTTGTTTCTCAATTCCCCTTCATTTTCAGATGAAATCAGCCATCTTCTACTCCTTCTCATTCCTTCTTTTCCTTCCATTTTCCATTCAATTGGGCGAATCACATATCGAGGAAAACGAGGAAGATGATAAAGTATCGTCTGAATTCTTCGATGCACCACAGAATCCGATACATGATGATAATCAACAAGAATCAATTGAAATCGGACCAATCCCACCAGAGCCACTTGATCCGTTGCCACCAATGAGTGCACCAATGGCGCGGCCACCAGGATTCGGACCACCACCGAAGTTTAAGAATATCGGCAAATCAGGAGAAACACACGAAGATAATGTGGATGTTGGGGTTAGTTTTCATTTTAGTGTTACAGTATAACAACTTCATTTGATACTCAGTGAACATTTTTTCCCATAAAAGTTCACATTGTCATGCCTTTCCATCCCTTCTTCTTGTCTATAAATAATGATATTTGCAGTTTGTTGTTCGTCGTGGTCGAGCTCGTGTCATGGGATTCTCGCGTCGAAAAACCGATTAGTTCGTTTCTAACACAATTTTATTGTTTTCTACATTCCTTTTTTTGTTATACATAATAAGTAGAATCATTGTGTGTAAATAATAATAATACAATAGAGACATGAAACTATACAAGTATTTACCGATGAACAAAAACCGTTAATAATCAACTTAGTGTGTGTAATTCATGGGAAAAGAAATGGATGAAAAATACTAGAAATATACCGTAAAACCTGATAACAAATAAGAAATGTAAGTTAAATTATGTAAATAGTTGTAGTCGTGGTGGTGGTGTAAAAGTGCAAAAGTACATATCCTAAACAAGATTTGAGGTTTATGGATTGGGGTGGGAGCGATATAACCAGTATACAGTAAGGGGGCGATACTACTGTAAGTACAGTATGCCTACAATGAACTAAAACAAGCACAAGAAGCAGAAAAAGAAGCGAGTAAAGGGGAAAACATCAAACATGATAATAAACGACAAGAAGGAAATGAAACAAAATGATACAATTGAGGGGGAATTCAGTCATTCCATTCGAAATCCACTATTTTCTTCTTCAAATCATTCGCAAGTTTCATGCCATAATCATTTGAACACTTTAGTTTTGCGACATGATTACGACACATATTCTGAATATTATTAATATAATGATAAAATGATAAGATCAATCAATTACCTTCTTGCATTCCTCACAAGTCGCACATTCGGCTACACTCTTGCATTCTTCGCAGACTGATTGACGCCAACGGATTTTTGATCTACAAAAGAAGCAATTCATAACATGAAACGAGATCTCAATGATTACCTTTCAGTTTTCAACACGTGTCCGGACATGAGATCATGCTCTTTCACTTGGTTCAAATTCATTGATGTGGAAATGACGGACCCATACACCTAGAGTAATCAACATGATAATATTGATAAGATTACTGATATGATATACCTGTGCTGGTAAATATCTCGAAATCTTGAGTTTAGTAAATACACTGTTGCCTTCAGATGCTAATCTCTTGATTAGTTTCTGAACAACTTCCTTTTTACAATGGTGTTCGTGTGCGGCAATCAACATTGTTAGAATTTCATCTGGGCGGAGAACACTGAAAATGATAATTGATAAGATTATCAATTTATCAGATAACTTACTCTAATTGTTGACGCATCACAAAACTCTGACAAGCCTCAATAACTGGATTGACTTGATATTTATTGGATAATCTCAAAACCAATGAGAAGTTGGTGGCTGAAAAACAATCAAAGTTTAAAAAGGGGCTCAGACCACCCAAGAAAGAACTTGAGCAAATGTTTGTGTTTCTTTTTTCATAAACGTTTTGTGTCTAAACAAATCAGAAAAGCATCGAAAATCAACTCACAATTAATCATTGAATTATCGTGTACGGCTCTCAAAAAACAATCGATATCGGCTGATTTCTCATCAACAATCTCCCTCGACAAGTCCATTTTCTCGAAATCTTTGCCAAAACACATGAGATTGAAGATTGGCGAGATACGGCTCATTGATTCCGCATCAATCAAGAATGTCTCTTTTTGAACAAGAAGCTTGAATGGTCGATCGATGTTTGATGGAGATGCGATGAAACAATGCGGCTCATTTGGTTGTTGGAGTACTTCTGCTGCCATTTTTGGAACTTTTCTGCAAATGGAAAAAATATGAATGAATTAAGAAAAGGAATTATTTGTGTGAGAAAGAAAGAAGTTCTGATCTACATTGTTTTGCAAATTCTGGAAGGAAACTACAGACGTCAATCGGTCTGCCAAGTGGGTGTGTGAAACGAAATCTGAGAGAAAAAGAAAGACAAGAATGAATGATAACATATGGGAAAGCGAATTTGCATGTATGCCAAAAATGGAATATATTTAAAACTAGAATGGCATGTTCAATCACCAGAAATTGGATATTCTTTGTTGAATTGAGATGACGTGGTGGTGGTAGATGCTAAACTATGTAATGAATAAGTAAAAGAAACAAGGATTAAAGCAAAAAAAGCAGAAGCAGAAGAAGCAGTAGAGTATTCAATGTCACCATCGTCAGACCTGCCCTCCCATTTCTCCAATTTATTTGTTTGTTTATCTTCAGGTTCTTTTTAGTCTGCACAAATTCATTTTTTTTTGCAAAAGAAAATCTGAATGGCAAATTCATTCGAAATATTTGTTTGATTTGGCAATTGTAAAAAGTTTGGGGTAAACTGAGAAGACAACCAAACTGAACTCATATATACGATTTTCGAGAAACATTCGAGTTCAAAATAACTCGAAAGATGGGAAATGAGTTTTTGTTGAGGTATTCATATAAACCTAACACTATCAAATCTAAATAATAAAAGGATAGCTAGACAGTTCATCTGATTGTAAATTCATTGTGATACACCCTTGATGCTCGCCGAGCACTGCTCAGCCGAACTGGATTTGAATCAGTTGTATCATAATTTGATCGAATCTACTTCTTGGGTAACATACTATCAGGGAGTTATTGATAATTTTTGTTAAAAAATACAATACTTCAAAAATCGTGCATCCAAAATAAATGGGAATAGTTCTTTCACCAAGCCAAGTCGGTATGTTGATTGTGATTATATATAACCAATGTGAAGTCTTTCCCTCTCTTCCTCTCTGTTTACTTTTCTCACTGCTTTTCCGCAGTTTTTCAAAACAAATTTCGAAAACTTTTTGCTTGCTTTACTAGCCTATGACTGAACGAACGGAATCGAAGAAAAAGCAGAAAGAGATAAATATCGTCTCGACTAAAGATTGTTTTGCGTCGAAGTGTTATACTATCCTAGAACTTTGCCATCTTTCCCCGTCTCCAAGTGGTCTATGATAGTAAAAGTACTTTTGAAGGATGTGAATATCTACGCGTTATAACTCGTTTTACAACATCTATTTATAGTAAAACAATGTTCAGATAATAGGAGGAAATGAAACACAAAGTGTATATTTTTTGTTATTCTGGTGCTCTCAATGACAAATGAAATTTCAAAAACAGCTTGTGTACTTAACAACTTGTGTATGACACGTCAGGAGAATCAGGAGAAGGAAAGGCGAAGAGTCGAGGAAGAAAAGATTGTTTTTGTTGGAAAACAACACTCGATACAGTTCGGAGAACGAAATTGTATTTGATTTACAAGAAAATTGGAGGAAACAGGAAGGAATTGATGGGGGACTAATGGATTCTGGTAGTTGAATGAGTTGATAGAAAGATCATATATAGTGTGGCAAACGGACAGTTGATTTAAAGTTAATTGGATTAAATTACCCTCAAAAGGCGTTCTCAACCGAACTAATCCAACTTTTTTTGATCTACCTTGATCTAAAGATGTTACAAATTGTTCCAACGAACCGGAAAGAAAGACGAAGAAATGTCGAAAAGTGTTTTTGGAAATCGGCTAATTTCAAATGGTGTCTCGTGTGCCCTCCCCCATTCTTTTCCCCCATTTTTCGTCACTAATTGAATTAGAAATTCCTCCTTTTTTTTCTCGTTTTCATCCGAATTTCTCATCTGACTATAGGTCATTTTCTTGCAAATAAGCAGCCTCGACCAAATTTTGCTGAGAGTTTGATAAGAAAGTAAGTGTGTTGATAACACGGAAAAAAATGAGGAAAAAGAAGAAAACGATGGGGAGAAGAAGAATGTTGTCATGAAATGAGAAAGACTTTACAACAGGGACAGATGTGTGGCTCGATGCCAGCACAAGAAGAAGAAGAGGGCTACAATAAAAAGTGGAATCCTCTCTTCACACAATCTCCCCGCCCATTTTTTTTTTGTATTTTGAACTTTTAATATCAAGCGCCTGATGATTTCTGGTGATAAAATAATACTGATTATCAGTGATAGACTGTCAAAACAAGTTATGACGAGAAGAAAGAAGGAGTAGATCAAAGAAGAACCATCGAAATGGACGAATATGTTGATAAAGAAGGAACAAAATGAATCCAAATATAGAATAAGTTGTTGATATATGATAGATATTAATCAAATGATAGAAACTTCGCGAGCAAAAAGTGCGGACAACAAAGTAATTGAGATATCAGGAGGTGATTTGAAGAAGATGATGATATATCATCATTATTTGTGAGAAAATGAGGAAGAGTTATCGGCATCATTCACTTTGATCTACTGTCATGTTCTTTCATGTTAATAACGAGCAATAAACCGGTCGCATGTGCGAATAACTCACATTTTCAATTTCTTCTTGACAACTTTCGTGGGTGGCTCTGGAAAAGTGGCAAAAACTGGAGCCAAGGTAGCCACATAAGTAGTATGTGGGAATACCCGTTTAGTACGGTACGATTGTTCTGATCTGACGAATACACAGCTAGTAGATACTTGTAGAGGTGGTGGTGGTGGCGGAGTTGATACAGTATCAAGTAGATATTCAACTACTTCAGTTATCACTGGATCAACTGATTCCACTATTTCGACATCTTCTATTATTTCGATATCTTCCCCATCAGAAGTGAGAATATCTTTGATATCTTCATAATCATCTAGAATATCATCCTCAGAATCATCGATTAAATCAATACAATCCTTTTGACTCGGACTATATTCTTCATCGAGTATTTCGATTGGAATTGATCGAAATAAACTGACAATTGGATCAGTTAAAATTGATAATAGAGTCCGATCGCCATTCTGCACCACCACCATTATTCGAATAATAATTGACGAAAGACACAATGAGTTTGGATAGATAGAATACCACCAAGAGATATGAAATAGGTGGAAAAGCTCAAAGGTGAGCAAACAAACGAGGCAAGAAGAACTGTGTCCCGCGCGGAGCCTAGAGATGCACAATTCCTCCTCGCAATTCACTTGGTTACTTTTTTTCGAGGAAAAAGACAACTTTTCTAGCAAAACTCAATTGAGATGGATACATCTTTGAACTCTCTTTGTGGTTGTAGCCGATGATAAAAAGATGAGAAGGACTCCCGAAATAGTGATAATTGGTTGAGGTACTTGAAAATGTTGAACAACATGGTTTGTTAATGTCTACGACAGAAACTAGGAAGAATATAAAGGGAATTGGCATACTGCCAACAAGGAATAATGATATTGATAACGGATAGTCAATAATATGATAAGAAATGATGATAAGTTGATAAACATTTATCACCCGATATTCTCCGAATAGTTTGATCATTTCGAAAGAAATTGAACGGCGGCGGAGGTTCACATGTACCCAGTATCACTTTCAAGTGTCATTTTGTATGTTTTTGTTCCGTCATGTTTGCTAGTATTTAATACATCCGCCTACACAATTCGATCGACATCTGATACCTCCGTGTCTGATTTGACTCATAAATGGTTTCATCTCTCGATTGTCATTTCGAAACAAAAAAACGGATAGAAAGATAGGGGATTTCCAAGAAAGAGAGTACAAATCCGCGGGTGGATGAGCACCAAGTGCTGGTCGAATACTCCACTTGACAAACAAGACACAGTATTAGCAGAAAAAAATAAACATCTTTACAATAATAACTTGGAGAAAAGACAAAGCAATTGTGATTCGAGATCTGACACCTTTTCGTATCAATCTGCAGAATCATTACAGTTTTTAGTTGGGTGAACGATGAAAAGAAGGAGGAACTGGTTGTATATGGCAGTTATAAAAGAGGAGAAGAAGAACGAATGATAAGAGGAATGCAATCGCTTTAATTTTGCTGTTTTTTGATATATCTAACTGATTATTAAGTTGTTGGGTCATCATTTGGTAACGATTGGAGTGTCATGAACTGAATTACAAAGACTAAAGTTTGGGGGTTACGTTTGAAACGATAAATGTCCAATTGTTGTGTGTGTTCTTTATTCCTTTCAGATGACAAAGTACTCAGAAAAAGTGACAACATCAGATTAGTTTCGGGCGAAAGTCCGACAATTTTGCAGAACATTTGCGGGGATTATGTTATCAATTTTGGAAGTAAGAGACAGTGTTCATATTAGGAAGATTACTGTAGAAAACTGATCGATGTGGTAAAACACGAAGTTTACAGAAAAGATCAATTCTGAACGAGGAAATGAATAGACTAACAATAACAAATGTGGTTTGTCATGATGAACTTAAACGGATTAAAAATAGTCATATTCATCGGTTGACAACCCAAAAATAGCCAACGATGATTAAAACACACATATGACCTTGGAAATATTCCGATAATCTTGCCAAATCTCTCCTTTTTTGTTGTTTTTCTTCTGTTTCTCTCTCGAAATTGTCTCACTTTCTATTCAGATAAACATCGAAAAATGATGAAAAAGAGGACGAAATAATGATCATAGACATATTGGCAACCGACAGGAGAAGGAGGGGGCGAAAAAAGCAACAAAAACGGCAGCGATCAAACAACAATCATAATGGCATGAAGAAGTGGAAGAATAACTGTTTTATTAGTTTGTTGTCCACTGATAACAACGAAATTTGGAATTCGAGACAAACTGATAAGGAGTTTTGGAAGCGGTTATCGGTGCAGAATGAAGAAGTAAAATGGACAAAGGAAAATGGAAAATTGGGAATTCATTAGGAGTATTATGATTATTTTCTTGGGAAAAGACACGAACTGATTTGTGTTTTACTCAAAAACGTCACTGTATTTTTGGAATAATTTGAAAAAATGAATAGACCTCGTGGTCTGCATGAATAGAAATGAATGAATTGTTTCGAGTAAATCGCATGACAAACTATAGTTTATTGTGCGGGTTTTTGAATGAATAAAAAGACTCGGCGTACAAGTTGAGAGATGAAAGAGTATGAAACAAATGCAAATGAATCACTTGACATATCGTTTCACGTGTACAAGAGAACAAATGTATATAGTTTGATCGCGAACCACAGTCGTTCTTTTTGTTTTTTCTTTGTTTTTCGATTGATCGACGATTGAAAAATTGCAAAAAAAAGAAGGAAGAAAAATGTCGAACTTATCAGTAAGACGCATCTCTACCACGACTAAAAAAACAAAAATAGGTTGGAGCTGCTTTGGTCTTTTTGTGTGTATTGTTTTCCGAGAAGAAATGAACGGCAAAAAGATAAAAACAGAAATGATTAGTTTTGTGGAAAAAATAAGGAGAAAAGTGTATGAATAGTACATCAAGAATGGAAGAAATGATGGAGATGTTTCCGAGGCGATTTGATGTGACATTTAAGGAAAAAGCAATGGATTCTTCGAAATGAAATGATGCGTTGAATGACAATGTTATTATGGTTTTTGATGAACATATTCTTCTTCTCATGTTATTTATATCCTGATTTATAATTTATTTTTTGTTATTCAAAAAACTGACGAATGTAAGTAAATAAACACTAATTGCACACTTTATAAATACCAAACTTGTGTGTTTATTTGATGATTGGAACGAAAACGAACTAATTTGGAGTTAGCAGAATAAATGAATTCAACTGGAAACGATAGTTTCAGAATAAAAGTGATCAAAGGTCTCGAGCGTAAACAAAATAACTGAGAAACGCATGCTTTTTCGAGTCAAAATAGGTTTCAAAATTGAAAAAGTTCTTTGAGTTACATTTTCAAAGGAACCCTCCAAAACATGTCTGATTGAGAAGGAATTATTTGAGAAGAAAAATATCAGCTCATTTCTTAAGAAAAACACTCCAAAAGAGAGAAAAAAGTTATAAAGTCTAGCCACATTTTATTGCCAAATTCCAAGTAATATTAGGAGTAAACTGATGTTTTTCGGAGACATAACTTGTGTTTGTAGCTTACTTTTCCAAGTCTTTTTCTGTTATCTAAAGTGATCTTTAGGAAGCAAAGCAGGAAGCGAATTGCATCTGTTTTTTGATAAATGTTCCAGTAAATAAACGATGTTTATCAAAACTAACCTCTTCTTTGAAAATAACCGACGTCTTACACTCATTAGTGTTTCAATTTCAGCAAAAGAAGAATGGGAAAACGGATGAGCATATCGTGCTGAGATCCGATAAGGAGAAGAAGAAGAAAAGAGAAGAGGAGGATAAGGAAGAAGTGCACTTGCAAAAGCTGAATACGTTATGTTGCAAGAAAAAGAAGAAGAAGAAGTTGTTTCAAAAAAAAGAGGAGAAGAACGACATGAGGCTCTCGAGGACCGCTACGCCGCCAAAAAACCAATTTTTGGCAAGAGGAGAACAAACGATTAAAACGAATAAGGAGGAGATGCATTGAGAACTACACAATGATATCATTTTTTGACAACAAAAGATGGAATATATGCAAAAGTTGTGGGTGGATGAGCAACGACACATTGCTTTTGTTTGAAGAATGACACTGAAGTTGGACTGATAAAACTAGAGAAACTAGGAAGTAACAAATCATAGGGAGTACATTTGGACGAAGAGAAGTATGATGAGGAATGTGAGCACATAATTATCATACGTATCACTGAATAACATCAGTTGCAAAAAAGGAGGTGGGATAAATAATAAATGAGAAAGAACTACACTTTGAACTGATAGAATGTTGTTTTGCTGATGTGAGAAATCTAGGATGAAAACAAGAAGAATGAGAATGAGCCAGCTGCTAAGTGTGCTCATCACATGAAAAGAGCAAGGAGGAAACAGAAGTGGAATGGCTTGATTTTCACAAAGAATGCGGGGAATGGACTATATGAAAAGGGAATGAAAGTACAAAAGGAAATGGTATCGTCATTTGGAATGAATAGACGGATAGATCTAGCAGACATCCTTATAAATGTTAGACATGCAACTTATTAGGTTCAATTTGATCTCAGTTGTTTACTAGTACATCAGCAACAATTTGAGGCAATTAATGAAAGTCAGCGAAAAATGTGATTTTTGAATAATCGACATAAATAGAAAAGTAAAGCAAAGGAAAGTAAGATATCAAAAACATACCATACGTGTTTGTTGATGCAGCGAAAATTGAATTGAGTAGCGCAGGAAGTGATGTGCTTCACCTACAAATATTCCAAACATTCACAACTTTATTACGAATACGGAAATGAACGAGAAGAAAGTCAAGAAAGAATAAAAATAGAGAAATGTGTATAGGAACGTCGAAAAAAAAAGTGTCTGAAACTGATTAATCTAAACCTATCCCCATAACAACACTCCGCATAACGGCTGTTTGCGTTTTTCCGTAAATCTACACAGAATTTTTTATTATTTTTTTAAAATTAATTTTTTAAACTTTTTGCAGTAAAATTCTATTAAAATGAGATATTTTTTAAGTTTCACAACATCTAAGTTTTAAACTTTTCAAATATTTATCACATCCGTTTCATTTCTCTTGACTGATCACTTCCGTTCCTGTTTTGCTCAAACAATCGTTCACGTGAACGCAATTCGAATTCCATCTGACGTCAGTAAAAGTGATATGAGCACCATGTGCTAAAAGATAAATGGGATATCCTTAGGTTGATTACAATAAGATATTGTGTTAGCATTGTTATATTTACTAGTGTTTTGAAGGGATCTTTAAACTTAGTTCGCAATTTATATTGTAATTTACTTATCGATCGATGTGTGTGTTTTCAAATATTCTCCCCCAAAATGCAATAGGTCTTAACTGGATGTGTACCTACCGTACCCTCTATAAACCGCGATTATGCGTAACCCTCAAACTGCTCTTACCCCTCACACATCACTCTAATTCGCCAGTATTCACACAATAGTTCATTTCGTCTTATTCGCGTACGTCTAGGCCGAACGATAGTGTTTTTCTTCCGTCGATCTACCAGTTTCTCAATATTTTTCATCAATTTTATAGATTATATATGAGCTTTACACCATTCAAACAACTTGAAGCTTAGAAGTATCAAAAAATCTGTAGAAAATTCTTCATCTGAAAATAATCACTTGATTTTATAACTAATTGTTCACTATTTTTTATTCCTATTTACATTCCATAACAACTAGAATGTTTCACACGTTTTCACGCCTTTCGGTGTGGCCGAGGATTTCAAAACTCTTTCAGATGAACTGTTAATTTATTTTAATCCAAAATAGTTCCAAATATGTCCATTACCCTAGTTTTTTAGACGCAGAATCCAAATATAACAGCAGTTTTTCACAAAACTCAGCCGTTTTCTCAGGAATCGTGGGACAACTTTTTACCCCCACCGGCGTGGCCGTCGTTCTAGTGAAAATGCGTGGTTTGTCAACCGGGTGCCTTTAGCATTCAAATATTTAATGTTCCCTCCATTTTCCTACTGCTGCGAAAAGGCGCTCCACTGTCAACAATACTCTGTGTCTCCACAAAACACACACTCTTTCGCAACTCATGTGTTTTATTTCTTCATTTTGTGAAAATTTCAGTTTTCTTTGTTTCGACTCGCTTAAAATAGTTGTTTTCTTACAGTATGGGTAATGTTAATACGCTTTATGCAAGTAATCCATCAGAAATTCTCCCGGTCGAGTCGTATTTGTCAGACTTATCTGACACCGTAGAAAGGTAAGCTTGATTTTGTTATAATATCAATATATTGGCTTATTTTCAGTCTTGGGAGTACAAGATTTATGAAAGTAGCAAAAGCACGAACATCAGAAGGCGTAGTTGTATATAAAGTGTTCGTTCGCCATGATAACGCTAGTCTGGATCCATATCCAAATAGAATCATTGATATTCGAAAAGCATTGGCAAAAGCTGGAAATTGTTGCACAATCAAGAGGGTTTTGGTTCGAGGAAAATGTGCCATCATTTTGAGGATTTATCAAAAACACACACTGTTCGATCGATTGAGTACGAGACCATTTGTGGTTCATCCGGAGAAGATATGGTATAAGATTTATATCACTTATAATCTCTTTTAATATCGTAATATTATAGGTATATATTCCAATTGTTCAAAGCATTATCTCAATGTGAAACTGCTGGAATCTGTCATGGTGATTTAAAGTCTCAAAATGTGCTCATTTCATCTTCAAATTGGCTCCAAATAACCGATTTTGCACCATTCAAACCATCATTCTTGCCACAAGACAATCCATCATCTTACACATTTTTCTTTGATACAAGTAGACGGCATTCGTGTTATATTGCACCTGAAAGATTCGTACCATCGAATGATTATGATGTGAAGTTTGCAGCTGAAAAGGATGATTGGCTTTTTGGTATGTTTACATAATCTGAAAATTTAATAATAGTTATTTACAGGATCATTAAAACCAACAATGGACATTTTCTCAGCTGGATGTATTGTTTATGAATTACTTTGTGATGGTAAAGCACCATTTACATATCCTCAGTTATGTGAATATCGAGCAATGAATACCACAGATGCTTCGAATGTACTGAATAAGTGAGTTTTAAGTTCTTAGCCTTTACTAATTAAAAAAAATCAAAGATTGACATTGGATGTTCCTCCATCATTCCGTCCACTTGTCAAGAATCTTCTCAATCGTGATCCCCAATCTCGTTTGTCTGCAAATGCTATCGTAAGTTTCTTTTGATTTTCCCTAATAATACTAAATATCTCAGCTCTCTGGTGCTTCATACTCTTTCCCACCAATCCTCGAATCATTTATCTACCATTACTTAGACAAATTCCGTCCATTATATGGTTCTCCGCCAGCACAAGGTGTTGCGGATGAGTTCAGTCAGCCACTCGAGTTCTCGTATATTGAGCCGGATGATGTTATTGCAAAGTAAGTCAAAGCTATATTTCATATTTGATATGTGTTTTCAGACTGAAAAGAGAGAAGAAAATATGGTTTGATAAGTTGATCGAAGACCCAGATAACAAGCAATTCGGTGTACTTTTCGTTTCACTTATCACTTCAAATATTCGAGCATTGAGAACAATTCAATCAAAAACTGTAAGTTGTTTCATATCTTTCGTGTTTTATTTTTTTTGTGTTCTAGGATGCCATGTCGATGTTGGTTGAATTATCGAGATTATGTGAATCGAGTATTGCAATCGATCGTATTCTTCCATACTTTTTATATTTATGGAATGATCAAGAAACACAGGTATTATTGATCTCATTTTCTATTTTATTCTTCATTCTTTATTCATTCTAGGTCCGTGCTACATCAATCGTATCAACTGCTGAACTTCTAGCACCAATCCAACCAACAACATATGAAGAGAGTTTAGTATTTGTTGATTATATTTTTCCACAAATGGTAAGTTATATGGTTTGTTTTTCAATAAATTGAGCTTGTCGCAGAATTCAATAACAAATGATTCGATCGATTGCCCTCAACATGTTCTGTTCGCCATTGCAACTTCATTAGGATCATTGGCTGATACAGCTTATAAGTATTCATTAGCCGGACGAGATATTCGAAGTGGAACGTATGATGATGATATATCGATGGCTGAAAACTCTTCTTCGAGCGGTTAGTTTCAACTAATCTTCATTTGATGATTATATTTCTATTCAGATTTACAAAACCTGCCAAACAGCGAGTTCACAGCTCTGCTCATTGCAGTTTCAGCCATTTTCTCATCGCTTTGTAGTCGTGATCCAATGGTGAAAAGATGTCTAGTCGAACCACAATCACTTATGAAACTTTATCAGTTTTATAACAAAATTGGAAGTAAGTCGTTTTTCAATCAGATATATTCTTATTTTTCGTATTAAGATGATGATACACTTCTCCGTTTCCTATGTACATTCCTGAATGCCAAGACAGAATGGAGACTCCGTGCTGCATTCTACTCTTCATTGCCACATTGTGTACAAAAAAGAAGCGAAGGAATGGTACCGTTGTTACAATTGGTAAGCATTTTATAAATATAAAATAAAAACAAAATATGGATTTAGGGACTGCAAGATTATGAGGAAATCGTCATTGTTCGAACTCTCGGATGTATTAATTTGTTGATTCAAAAGGATAACTTAGATCAAATGGCGATAAAGGAGTTGCTCAAGGATGTTTTGGCATTTTTGGTTCATCCGGTAAGCTAAATTCAAATTCATTATTGAAAAAATCAAAATATTGTAGAATGAATGGTGTCGATCGGCGATTTGTGATATTCTGATAACATTGGACCAAAAATGGCATAAAGCGGAAGTACATGTCAAATTGATACCAATGGTAAAACCATTTGTAGAAGAATCAAAGAGACATTTATTGTCATTGACGAGTAAGGTAAGATTCGTTTTTAATTCAATTCATATTTATTTTTGGAAGAAACGTTTTCAGATTGTGTTGATGAAATCATTGATTGAGCCGATTCCTCGTTCACTTTACACTCAAATAACTGAGTTGAATATGGAAAATACGAAGAAAATTGTCACTTTACTTGGTATTTTGTTCACTTGTTTCTTAAATTACTTTCCTTCTTCCAGAAATCCATTTTGAGAAAAATCTGCCATTCGAAGCATCAGCACAATGGTTTAATCAGCTGTTCCCAAAGATTGTAGCCGATCCGACGCGTGGTTCAATATCCGATCATAACGATCTTGCGGCTAGTTTGGAAGCAAGAAATCGGCTGATACATACGTTATTCCTTTTCCGTAATCTTCTTGAGAAAATGGCCGAAACACGAAATACGTAAGAGATTGATACTCAAACGGTTATTGATTCCTTCAAAGTTATAGCGTCGGAATGGAACACTATTTGACACGTCAGGTTGGTATCATTGATTTATCATCAAAGATACACAACCGAGTCATGAAGAAATGCCACCTTTATCAGCATGCGGATTCACAACACGCAAAGGTTAGTATAAACGTCTTTGAAAGTAGAAATGAATTGGATTGCAGATTGTGATCAATGGACCAACATCAGCAATTGATAGAAAAGATACATTGTTGTTGGATGGAGAAGTTCCATTTGAAGAGGAAAGAATAGTTACGAGTGGACCGAATAACAGTGAGTATAGTTATTTTCTGTAAAAAGTCACCTGCTAATTTACAGTGAGAAGCTCAACATTCGATTCCCAAGTCAATTCATTGCTACATCATTTGAATGATTTACACATGAAGAATGTGTGTACACGAAGGAGTCATCCACTTGTTGGATCGATATCAAGTTCTGGATTCTCTGGAAAAACATCGACTAACACTTTGAAGGGAAATATTATCACTCATTTGCATGAACATTCTGGAAAAATTGTCAAGTAAGTTTAATAGTTTTACAACGAATTATGAAATATTCAAATTTACAGGTTATCGGCAAATCGTGAGAATGAGATGTTCGCTAGTTGCAGTATTGACGGAACTGTCAAGATATGGAAGACAAAAGCAGTATTAGGAGAAGGGTATGGAGCAGCGAGGAGTGAGGATACGTGGAGTCCGACAGAAGGATCGAGAGAGGTCGTGACGTCGGTTGGATGGTGTGATCAGTATGTGTGTGCATCAACACAAGATGGATATATCCGATGGGCGGATGTTATGAATGGAGGAACAAAGGTTGCAACACAACTCAGAATACCGGAAAGTGAAGGAGCACCTGTGTCAATCAATGCAAATGGACCAGTTTGTATTGTAAGGACACATCATGGAGTGCTATACGGATTGGATTTGAGGTTTGTTGGTTTAGATATACCAAGTCATGCTTACTTGAATATTTACAGAGTTGGTCCATCAAACGGTCCACTGAAACGACACGATGTGTGGAGGAAGATGCTCCGTGAAGATCACGGTCTTATCAGTTGTTCGGCAATAGATCCATGGCAACAATCATGGATGGTACTTGGCACTCAACAACACAAGAAGAATCTGATTCTTTATGATCTACGATTCCGTGAAGAAGTTCTCCGATGGGAATCACCGCATAAGGATCTTCGACCATACGGAATCTGGGCGAATCCAGTATCAAAAATTGATGGACCGGAGATATTTGTTGGATTCAATATGCACGGTGAAGTAAGCAGTTTCGAATTGAGTGTACAACCGGCAAGAAGGAGGGTTTTATGGACTGGTGGATCACCGATTCTGTCGTATGAAAGAGCGGTAAGACATTTGGAATAATTAGATTTAGTAATACTTTTTCAGACAAATGACAACAAACAAGCCGAATTGGCTCATCTCAACACTCGAGCACTTTGTGTCTGTGAGAGTACTGGATTGGTGTACACTGGTGACACTCGTGGTGCAATCAGAAAATGGAACATGACGAAAGCATCAGCATGTGAAGTGTTGTCAGCACCGCCAAAAGGACGAACGGCATATCGGACGATATTCGAGGAGCAACCGGAAACATCATCAGATCCATTTGTGATCTATGAAAGGAATATTATCGACACGGATGCCAAGGAAAATAGGAAGATTGTTCCACTTGATGCGAAGGTACTTTTTATTGTCTTATATTCTCCTCATAATCTTTGTATTTTCAGCCTTCTACTTATCATCGTACTCCAATCACTGATATGCTCCTCCTTGCCCCTGATTTGATGGTATCTTCTGCTCACGATGGCGTTATCAAAGTTTGGAAATAAATTGTAAATTTGCCCCCCGAAATTCTTTCCAATTTTTAATCATAATTTGATATTTTCCTAGTCTTTTATGGGTTTCAACCAACCATTCGGGATATGTATTTATGTATCTGCCGCCCTTTATCAGTCAACTATTCCTGTGTATATTGCATTTTTTCTTCTGAAGCAAACAAAAAAGGAAATAATAAATATTATTAAGACAAGAAAAACTCTTTTGTTTCCATATTCTTCTCTGCTAAATGATTTGTTGTTATTTCCTCTCCTTTTTCTCTCCTTTTCCTCCCGCCTTACAATTATTCATTTTCTTGGTGCCTCATATTCTCCAGAGTCTCATTTCACACCCCAAACCATCGTACACCCATCCGTGTCCCTTTCTGCAACACACTTTTTTATTCAATTTCCCTTATTTATACCGTATTATGACCTCAAAATGATAGTTTGAGTTTGAAATTAGCCGGAATAGGATAATGTTGTCACTAATGAATATGAGAACATTATATGGGTGCTGGGGGTGTCAGTTTTGTCGGCCGCCATCTGAGCGGATTTGTGATTAATTGAGCCGTCGTAGGTATCTCTCCGGGGTACCATTTCGGGTTTATAACACACCATCTGGATAGACATTTTATGATATTAATATAACCATTTTGAGTATAAAAGAGGAAGGAGAAGAAGGAGATTTGTTTGAATTAGTCCGGTGTATTATAACATTTTATTCCGGTATTCATTACGTTTCAATATTTTGTGAAATGTTAAAATATGCTTATACCAAAATATCATTCTACCTAAAGTCGCTAAACCTGAACCTAAGTCATTTCAAATTCTCAATCAGTTTGTATCGAGACTCCTTCTCTATTCTCGTTAGTTTTCAATAAGATTTGTCCTTGAATAAGTGCAACACCTGCTGAATTTACATAGTTTTCTGTTGAATCTATTCATTGTATGTTTACATACTCATTGTCACATCTGCAACTGATTCAAACTATCCGTTTCGAGAATACTACTACGGTCCGCTTTCTGACGTTGCGGTAGTGTATCGTCTCGAAATACTCGAAATTTTTCAGTACAAAACTTTGTTCGTAGAAGTTGAATCGAAGTAGCCTTCTATTCCGAGTACAGTCGTAACCTAAACAAACACATCAATTTCAATTGATTATAAATTCACGAAACCTTGACGAAACTCTCGATTCCTTCTTCTCCTCCTCCCTCATTCCTTCGTTCTCCATCTCATTTCATTCATTCGATTTGTATGCGAATCGTAAACCTTGTCGGCTCAATAAAGGAATACACAAACCCCATGTATGTCTTCCTTCGTTCGACCACACAAGAAATCACATTCATATTCGCATTCATAATCATGGGAAAACACGGTATTTCTGTTCATCACTCTCGATTTGTTGCCATAATCCGCAATTTACGACCGCCCGTATTTTGACACAAGTCCACCAGTCGGGTACATCTGCTCGGGACTCGATAGTTTTATTGGCTCGTGTAAGTGGGAACATGACTATTATTATAATAACAACATATCCAATGAATCATCATATTTACATTTACGTTAATATGACATTATATCACTTGAAATATCGAAATTATTGGATGACTCGTGTTATGATAATAACTCAAATCAACATGCCTTTTATGGGCAAATAGTTTACAAAATGGTCAAACAAAAGAGCAAGAGGATTGGTTGGTTGGTTGGCTGAGTATCAAATGTGCTCAGTCAGACAAGCAACTTTAAAGGAGCATACCGTATCGCCTCGGCACATCGAATGATAATAAGTACACGATTACACTGTCACTAACAACTCTCTCATTTTCAACTGTAAATCACTCATTCGTTGTTCGAGTGTAACAACAGCATTCCATCCATTTGTATGGCACAATGTCCTTCCTTCGTTCCTCTATCATTTAACCTAGCAATTCGTGTTCCATTTCAAGTTTCCCTCCTCCTCCTCCATCTTCTCCTCCCTAGTATTCCTTCCTACTCCTTCTTCCATCCTATTCAATACCCAGTTACCGTATCCCCCACTCTCATCCTTCTCTCTCGTCATTTCGTCGTTTAACAACAAACACCCCCTTCTTATTTCATCTTTTTTCACTTCAATTCCATCAAACACCTTTTCTGTGATGACCCAAATATAGATGTAATTAGTTTGTCTACTCCGAGCCCTCCTTCCTCCTTATCCACCCATTCCTTCCATTCCTTCCTTCCTCCATTTCCTTCTGTTTTCATAGTCCAATCACCTCGTCGTTCCTTCTGATTGATCGTCTCATTCTTTTGATGACATTCCGACCACTCCGATTGCAACATTGATGTATTTCGATAGGGGCCACAGCCACAGGGCAACATGATTAATGAGTTGATCCTTTTTGTTATTGTATGCCGCTAATTGGGTTCACACCTGGCCACTTGCAGATGGATTTGTGTGATAAAGTGGATGGAATGGAGGGATGGATGGGTGGATAGGCTAAGTGGTATTGGATTGATAGACATCTATCACATATATTGAAGGTACTTTGTCAATATAGTTGTCACTTCGACACAATATCTGAGCTACATATAAGTGTTTAAACTAGAAGGGTGTGACTCACGAGGGAGGTGGTAGGTTCGATCATTTTTGAGAATTGATACAGCGGTTAGTATAGGTCTGAAATGTAGGAAAAAAGTTTCAGTCACCATTGAAGAGTTTGAAAGGAGTTATGGACATGAAGGTGGGCAAAAAAATCGCACATCGCTATTTTGACGCCTCGAGTTTTTTAAGGACCATTTTTGGCCATATTATTCGTTGTTCCTTTCAAACCCTTCAATAATAGCTGAAAATTGTTTCTCATACATTTCAAACCTATACGAACTGGTATACCAACTTTCAAAATTTTTCAAAATGGTCACCCTGAAATCCTCCATCTTTCACTTGTATATTCATTTCGACAGTGATTATGAAATAGTTGGTTCCATGAAATCACTACTTATGTATCAGTTGAATTTCAAAATCCCTGTGCGACTTCCTGATATGTTCCAATGTCCACAAAAAACATAAATATGTTTCACACCGTGTGTGAGAAACCCTCCCTCTTGTCATTCTTACACTCCTCCCCATCATATGATTCCTTCGTACTTGATCCAGTCTATATGATATATTTCCCCATAAGCTCTTCCTCCTTCTCCTTCTCCATCTCCTCCTCCTTCCACTCTTTCTTCTCCTTCTCCTTCTTCATCATAATCTCCGCCCCTATTTTGTGATTGCGTGTCTTCTTCTACTTCTTCTTCTTGTCTTCTCGTTTCGTCACTTACTTTTTTCTCCAATATGTGTTGTACATTCTCTCCTCTCTCCGAATATTTATTTATTTGTAATATAATAAAAAGCATTGGTGTCCTTCTTTTGATATTTTGACAACGCATCATTCGATTACATATTTTCTCTGTTTTGCAGTTGAAAAAACAAAAAAATGATGGACGAGACACTTGACGAAACAGTATCACCGATCAGGAATGAAGTGGCTGATACGGCGATCACAACACTATCAGCCGTCGAATTACACAAAGTGGCGAATGCAAAGTGAGTTGAGGGGGAGTACTGTAGATTACTGTAGATGGGGTGAACACCTGGATGGGTAGGGGGTGAAACCACTTGAATAGTATCAATGGCTAATCCGAGAACACAACAAAAGGAAATATACCGATTGATGACGAACACCTGCAAAATGAGTCTAATTCCTTCTTCTATTCCTTCTTCGTTGGTTCAAGTACATATCCAATTTAGAATGGTGTGAATAGGTGGGAGAGAGACAACTACAAAAGGATCGAAATGCCGAAATTGACTTATTACCTTTTTTTGTTTTGTTAGGCGACATTGAATAGAAGGGCATATATATAGGTATACAAATTGGATATTGTTGTTTGAATTGGAAGAAGGAACGAATAGAAGGAGAAGGAGGAGAGAAGAGTTATTAATAAACGAGAAGGAGAACATGGAATATTACAAATGAACAAGGAGTGATAAGGATTGTGTTAAGGGGGTGATAAAGTAGTGATACTGGAAGGGGAATGTATCCAATAGATTATTAGGGACTATATTCGCATATACTTTGGCTCCGACTTGCAGCAGAAAGTTTCGGTGCTTTCCAACATTTGAATACTTTTCTTAACCTTCACCTCAGTTCTACCTACCGTACTCCTTTCTATTTATTTGCTCTCCAATATCATCCATCCAATCGTATACATATTGTCATTTGTGGTCGTCTTCTCCTCTTCTCATCCTTGATTAAACGCCTTCTTCCTTCCTTTCCCCTAAATTCTCATTTTCTAGCCATGCGTGACTTTTATTACCCAATTCGACCACCATCCACACCAACACCATCCCACCAAACCGACACCAATCCTTCCTTAACATTAGGGGATGATGTCAATCATTTGACGCATAATTACACACAAACTTTTTGAAATGGTTCTGTGTTGGAATGAAAAGGAATGTGAACAATAGGAGCATGGTAGTGATGGGTGTAGGAGAAACGAGAAGGATGGAGAAGAAGGAACGGTTGATACTATGAGTGGAAGGAAACGGAACCATTACGGAATGGAAGAAACTATACCTGATAAGGGGGAACATACTGGAACTATATGGAGAAGGATAGGAAGGACATATGTTTAGGTTTAGAGAGGCATACTGGGACTATATTGGGAATTAGGGACTGGGAATAGGTTTAGGTTTAGTGGATAGTTGAAAAGTTACATATGATTCAAGATAAGCCAAGAAAAGTTGAGAACTTCTATCAAATCAGATCCCTCAATCTTATAAATTCGATATTTTCAGAATCAAAGTAGAGGATTATATCTCGAGAAAGAATGATCTAATCGATGAAATCCATGAGTTGGATAACACAGATAGGTTAGTTGCAACAAAAACATCAAACAACACAACTAACTACTCGAATATCTGATGACGAAGAAAGATATTCGAGATACAATTAGATATACTCACATAATATATTAACATGTTTCAGATTCCTCAAAGAATCAGCCAAAACTATTGAGGAATTGAACAAGGAGAAAGAAGAACATTCGGATATTATACATGCTATCAATCAGGTAAATACAACTTTGGTTTTAGACAGACAAATGTTTTATGTGTCCATGTCTAGTCATATTTATGTATTTTGCAGGATAAAATAGATTTGGAGAGAGAAATGGCTGAAGCGGAGAATGAGAAGAAGAAGAAAGAGATGGAAATAAGAAGAAAGTATGAATTGCTGTTGAAACTGATGGAGCAGACAAATGAGAAGTTGAAGGAAAGTGGAATTGAGTATATCATAACACCGGATGAGTTGCCATCGACTAGACTGAAGAGGGAGTTGCCTGTTACACTTCCACCGACACCAACTATGTCTGGTATTCCATCGCCATTTGCTGGTGCATTCAATCTCAAGCAACTCTTTCCTGGAATGTTCTTCGATCCAATGCAAATGCCACAGTTCCCACAAGTATCTACTGCTCAGTTCCGTCAAGCTCCACATATGCAAGCAATGCAAATCAAAACAAGCACCGATCATCAATCACCACCAATGAAGGTATACTGTAGTACAGTACCCCTCAATAATACAGTACTCCTTTTCAGACTTGTCAATCTTGCCACCAACTAATCCATCGAAATGCTCCAATTTGTCCGATGTGCAAGAGCAAGAGTCGAAGCAAGAACCCGAAGAAACCGAAGAAGAAGGAAATGTGATTGTATAATAATTGTGTGTTTTGCGGATCTCATTGATATGAATGATTATGTATTTGTTACTGTAGTTATAAAAACACATCAAACGGACATTATCAAAAATAAAAGGAAGAGAGGGGAAGAGGAAGGAAGAAGGGAGGAAGAAGAAGGAGAGGAATGATAAACATGTGTGATATGTTTTGGGAACCATCAACCACTCTTCATTCATTCATTCACTTTCTATCATCATTCAATTTTGATTACTACTGGCTCCACATCCACTATGTTATCAATATAATCATATCACACAAGTGACAAGTGCTCCTTTAATCAATAATTCTATTATCACTATTATCTCTTATCACTTTATCAGAGTGTTGTTGACTTCTGATCCATGACAGTCTTGTAACACTCATATATAAAAATAGATCACTTATCAGAGAAACATAAGACTGTGAAATAGTTGTAATATATTAGTCATCAATTCGAGTTGTTCAATCAATTATCACTCTATCATATTATCACCATCCTATTACTTCCATTCTATCCTACCATATCATTCCATTCTTCAATATTTACCAAGTCGGCGACTCGTGGCTCAAAGAGAATAAATTTGAATAAATTTTGATAGCTCCGCGCCGTTTGATATTCTCTATCGACAATCATTAACACTTCGCCGCGGCATTCCTTTTTGGGTGGCATTCAACACAAAAAACGGAGCCATGAAAATGAGAGAAGAAGAAGAAAAAGATGAAGTTAATGAGATTGAATGTTTACGACAAGATATGGAGATGAAGAAGAAGAAATGAATGTCTGGAATGAAAATGACGACGAAGAAGAAGGAGAATCAAGGAAAGTCACTTGATGAGTTTTCTTCACTTCCACTTTTTTATCCCATTGTTCCGTTTTCAAAAAGTTCCAATCATCATTACTTCTCTTCTTATTTTTATTCTTATTATTCATCTCTATATTTTCAGTTTCCTTGACTACTTCCTATTTTAAAATATTGCAAACTTGTAAAATCATATTTTCATTCCCCGATTGAAAGCTGTCAAAATTTGACTGTTTTCTCCATTTGATAACGCTTTATTTGATCCGCGAATAATATTTTTGTTGTTTTTATAATCACATAAATATATCTATATATGTAGTGATTGTATTCCTATAGTTAAATTTCATGTAATTTGAGCTTGAGTCGTACTGTGCTCCATCAGCAATCATTTCAAATCAAATGATTCTAAATACTTGGCCCTCACTACAGTAGGATGCTTTTGGACAATAACTCGTGTGTTTGAGACTAACTTAAACATCATAGAGGTAAATAACAGCGTTATATAACAATTCTATCAACATAATTACCGTATTTTGTGAAGGTATCAACTGATGTATTAGACTATCAATTGAGAATATCTTATCAACCGTCTAAGGTTTATATTTTAAAACACAATGAACGGCTTTGATACAGTAGGCAGGCTGTAGTTGTGCTTTAGAACGCCGTATTTCCTCGATTACAACGGCACCTTGAATAGAGTGGCACATATTTTAGTTGAATTTTTATAATAAATGGTCTTATTTTCAAGGGATGAAAATTAGAGCGGCATATCCGTTCTAATCGAGGAAATACGGTACTTTAACAAGAACAATATCTGATAGTCAACCCTTAAACCTATTTATTTGCTTATGCTCATAACATCAATTTAGATAGGACTCACCCTATTATCCATAATCAGTGCGGCAATATCATATCACATTATCATATCACATTATCGATTGTGTCTCTCTTTTCCATATTCATCTCTTGCTCCCTTTCTCTATCATCATAACAATTCGTGTTGTTTCTTCTTCTTCCTCCATTTATTCCATTCGTTTCCCTCTGTCTCTCTTTCCTTTTTGGCCGTATCGAACGAAGAAAAAGCCAATAAAATGATTTGTGAATCGATTGGTATGCCCCGTTATGATCATCATTCCATACTTGATTTCCATGTCAATTCTCACTTTCTCTTTTTCCGAAAATCCCGAAAAAATGGCTGATCGGTGTGGGAGAATGATGATGGTATGGTATGTAAATGTGTCGAAGGAATCTAAGATGGGTGGATACGGTCAATTGAATATCAACCTTGTCATCATTAGATTCCCAACAAATACCGTCTCCCTACCAACATCTTCTTCATTCGAGACCATTTCGACTGATTACTAGGTTTGAAATCAATCGACTAGAAATATTTAGGTCATATCTCGGCTTACATATTCCAGTTATCCTTGTTTCATTCACCAAATCATAAAATTCTTTCGATGTTTCCGTTTTATCGTTTTGTTTTGCTTGAAGATTCATTAGTCTCTGAGTCCTGCTCCTGTAATACCGTATACCTTATCATAGTCCCATATCAAATTATTATATTCAATCAGAACCAACAAAGTGTTCCAGATGAAGAACACTTTTCAACTCTTTGTATCCTACGGTTTGAAGATTTTTTGTTTCATATTTTTGTTACTCTTGAGAAGCATGCTCCTTTAATACAGTATGCTAGGTCCTACATCAAGCTATTATATTCAATCAGATCATCAAGAAGTTTGCTCCCATAAGAAGTTTCAACAACGAAAGTCATTTTTTTTGTTTAAAAACTAGATTAAAACTATGAATTCACCCAATTTTACAACCCTTAACCTATCCTTAAGCTCACTATCAATGTTGTTAGGCTCAGAGTAGCACTGATCAGTTGATTTGTTGATATAAAAACACATATAGATTTGTTACGTACTCCTTTGCTCCCAGAAGCGATTGTCGATATGCACCATGTTATAGGTTCAACCGTTGCTCCTTCTTTCAACGCTGATCTACCGATTTCCTTCAATTATCATATCCTTCCCTTATCTTTTCCCATTATTCTGATTCACGACTCCATCGATTTCCTCCTCAAAATATAGTATAGTCATAAAACTACCGTAGTATTTTATGATATGACAAAATGACTCATATTATGTTGAAAGACACATATTTTAGGAAGAAGAAATATGAAGACAGACATAGTCACTTATTTCATTCGGTTATAAATATTATCAAGTATTCCCATTTCTTATTCTATTATCATTGTAATTCCTTCTTCTTCTTCGTTTTCTCCTTTTGTACCCCTTTAAATGTTGCTTCCACTTATATTCATTGTTTTCTCCATGACTCGACACTTCGTTTCGCTTCTCCTACCGTCATTTTTCGTCCATTTTTCCAGTTTTCTTCCAGTTCCTCGATATTCGATGGACATTGAAACATTCTCGTCAAAAGTGCAAGCAATTGGAAGAGCGAGGTGAGTGATGAATGACATGGCTTGATAGAGTAAGGGCGCCGTCGGCTTCCGTAGCGCAGTAGGCAGCGCGTCAGTCTCATAATCTGAAGGTCGTGAGTTCGAGCCTCACCGGGAGCATTCTTTTTGCAGGAATGGTATTGATGAATTCTTCAAAGTTGTGATGGATATCGAGAAAGATGTGAATGAGGTACAAGCAATTGATGAACATTTGGAAGATTGCCAGAAGACGAAGAATAGTTTGGATACAGAGAGGAAAAGTCATGCGGAAGAGTTGAGACAGATAAATCAGGATATAAATATATTGGAGGATTTGACAAAACAAGCAAAATCAGAAGTAGAAACAAGGAAACATAAAATAAATGGATCGATAAGAGGAATAACTGAAATGAGGAAGATAATCAATAATGAATTGAGGGCAATGGATATACATGAAATGATAGAAGCATCACAGGAGGAAAATGAATTTAGGATTAGAACAGAACTGTAAGTGATATAGTGATAAGGTGATAATAATTATATGATTAAGTAAGCCACCATTATCCGATCCATCCTCTCCATCTTCTTCATCATCTCGTGTACCAACTACTCCGTCATTCAATGTTCCACAATTTCAAAACAATCCAATTGCCCTGTTCAACTCATTATTTCCTAATATGCAACAACAAATAAATACGACAAATATGGTCAATCGACATAGAATGCCACCGTCATTTGTGGAAGCGAGTAAGATGAAGGTACGGTAGATATGAGACACATTTGATACTCAGTCAACATATTGATATATTGATATTTCAGAGATGTGAACATTGTGGTGCAAATATCCATCGAAATGCACCAACTTGTCCGGTTTGCAAAATGAAGACGAAAAGCAAGAATCCGAAGAAAAAGAAGAGATTCGAGAACTTCTCGATTTGATTTTAGGTGCTCAATTTCACTGCTTATAGTTCCTTTCAATTTCATGATAAAATTTTTGAAAATCTATGTATGTTGTTATAATAGCGATATTGACGACAGGTCTGAACTTGACTGGACTTTTGTCAGAAATAGACTGAAATGTCTGGGAAATATAATGTAATACGGAAGAGAGTTGCAGTATGGTACTACCACTTTCAGTGAATCATAAGCCTGTAGAGCAGTGTGATGTAGAAACTTCTAAATTTGCTCTAACATTCCAAGATAGTATATTGATATGCCGTAATACTGTTGAGAGTTCTGGTCAGTTTGAGTAACCAAAATGTGGGTAGAGTATATTCTTTTGCAATTCAAGAAGGATTTATTATAGCAATCGTTAACAGTTTCGACTATTGGTGAGAAAAGAACGGATACTTTTTCGGCAAACACAATTCGAGGTATAGACGTGTTCTTGTCTCTTTTTCGGGACCATGTTCCTTCTCCCATGTCCATCTTGTTCACGTTTTTGTTTCACACTCATATATCAACTTTGAATATCCATCAGATTCCCATCACATTTCAAATGTTGCAGACATGTTTTGCCACTTCACCCATAGTGGTACCTTATCATTCCTTATCATGTAATTCCCCAATTTCCCTCTTCTATTCAATTCTATTGTCTGTCCATCAAAATGTCACACCAATCAAACCTGCGTCTCTTCATCTCAATAAATCTTTCAAAAAGAGTTCAAAGAAGCAAAAAAGCTCGTGATTTTTTGGATAATTTGAATGATCAATCAAATGATCAATTTGTTTTGAACATAATGGGATACGGTAGTTGAACAGAGTCTCACGGTTAATTTGAATATAGTCGTTTGAAAACCAGATAACTATCATCATCATCTACCAATGTTCTCCCTCCCTCCTAACCACTACCCGTTTTGTTTGTTTCTAACCGTATTCCCCTTCCATTCGTCTTCGTCATAAAATTCAAATTCCCATTGTGATATTATTCAAATCCGTTCTCTTTTCTTCCCTTTCTCCAGCTGTTTTATGTATTCAATTGCGTATGGCTGACAGGTGTTTGATCAAGCCCCGATTGCGTGGTGTCATTTGGTGCAATACCTACACCATAATGGTGGATGACGTCATGTGACGTCATATCGAACGAAACAAACAAAGAAAAGGGAGAGCCTTGATGGACCATGCTGAATGTGTCTCTAGTCATAGATCATTATCGATTTGGATTTATGACTAACGAGAACATCCAGAATGGTGATGCTCATTTGGGTGAAAAGGGATGGAATACCGCCCAGGACAGCAAGTAGGCTGTGATATGTTTATTGATAATATCAACATAAACACAAGCCTCTTACTGCTATGGGCGGCACCCAGAAGTAGAAGGAATAATGGAAGGAATATAGGATAGGAGTAGAATGGATACACCACATCGGGTGTTGATAGATGTTTACCCGGTGAAGATCGAATTGAGGAATGAGAAGACTTTACCAAAGAAACATCCACCAACACGACCGATGGTGTCTGGAATATATGGATAGAATGAGGGTGTGGATAGCCATCCACATTAGACCACGCCTTTCATCGAAGAGCAGCATGGGGCGGGTGCACCACCACACCATTCGAATGGTGAAATGAGAGAGAGATAGAGGTGAATGACATTCACATTTAGTGGTGACCTGAATAAGATAGTATTGAAGTAGGCGAGGATTAGACATGGTACGGTAGGGAGAGCAGATGGTGGGGAGGGTGCAGACGGTTAGACAACACGCGGGTTTTTTGGCGTACAGCCAACATGATGATGAAGGTCTTTTATGCAAAAAAAGAGAAGCAGATGGAAAGGGAAGGTTTTGAATTGTGAATGATCTTTCTCTATTCTTCTTCCGATACACATCCTAAATCATTTGCATTTGAATTTCTACCTGGCATGATGACCTTTTCGGAGGAATATCAACAAGTAATGAGAAAGATTCGTTTGGGTTCACATATTTTCGTTGCGGGACCCATTCGGTAGGGCGGGAATATAGATGCGAACGCGGGAAATGAAAGCATACATAAGGAATACCATTTGTAGGAGGATGGAAGGAGGAGATGGAGGTGTAGGGAGAAGGATGGAATAGTATCATGTGGCCTAGAAAGTCAGGCAGAGTTCCTTGAAGTGATGCGCCTTGAAAACAGTATGCTAGTTATCTTTGAGTTGCTGTCTTAAAGGCGCACACAGAGAGATTGGGACTCGAACCTGAAGGATATATTGCTTATGATGATGGATGGAAATGATGGAGGTGTAGAGAGAAGCTGGAATGAGTATCATGATACTTCTAGTAGTATCTATAGTTGGTTGGCCCCCCTGGTACCACAAGTTCAACTCATCTGAGCCTGTTGATAGATCAACAATTTGTAGACACTCTATTGTATCATGTGCACTTCAATCTTCCCATTCTCATTCATATTCCACCATGTCTACATATCCCATTTTTCCCCAAAAAATCAACAGCAGATGTTGAGTCGCGAAGGCGAAGAAAATGGGTGTGATGGAGTATGAATGCGCGATGACTTGCCATCTGTTCTTTTGTCAATTAAAAACGAAGACAGAAAAAGTCAGGTGGAATACAGCTGTCGAATATTGATTGAGGAAAATATTGATAAATATATAGTAAAAGTTAGCAGAACATAGACAAATATTATGGGTGAATATCATAGATCAAAGGAAAATGGCGGTACGGCTGAAATGGTGAAACTATTGAGTAATCGACGAGTACGAAATCGGTAAATATTGTGAATCAACAATTTCAAATATGTTGAAGACTACGGTAGATGGATGAGTACGGTGGATTGGTGATCAATCAGGATTAAACCCAATTATAGTAATAATCAAGATAATTAAACACCCAATTATTCATGATCTTATCTCTTCCATTATACATTGTTTTGTACAGATCCCTTATGTTTGATTGTCCTTTCCTCTCATTCATTTATCCCTTAAATTATGTCACGAGCCCCGCACAAAACCATCAATTGTGTATTGTCATCAACATCTGGCACATGTAAAT
This sequence comes from Caenorhabditis uteleia, assembly GCA_963573275.1. Taxonomy (NCBI): domain Eukaryota; kingdom Metazoa; phylum Nematoda; class Chromadorea; order Rhabditida; family Rhabditidae; genus Caenorhabditis; species Caenorhabditis uteleia. The sequence continues at coordinate 6,816,010 of OY752134.1, forward strand.
TCCATGAAAAAACGAATGGCCATCTGTTGAATGAGGTGCTATAATCCATATCATAAATATGTCGGGGTAATTGACGAACATGAAACAGACAAGGCAGTACAACTTAATTATAGTACATGGGAATGATGTCACCAGATGTATCCATCGGTATTACAATCTCAACCATATGGCTATTCGTTTTTTGAATTTTGGCGGGGAAATGTGGACAGGAAATGGAGGAGATGGAATGGATTGGGAAAGGAGGTGGAATATACTTGGATGTTTGAATATCGTCAAGGAATGAACTGATTGCTGATATATTTAACCACTGAAAGTATATAAAAGGGAACAGAAGCTTGATAACCTAATATGTAACTTTCCCTGTAGTGCTTCATGTCTTTTTGGAGCTACAGATAAACTTGCTCGCTGCTCAATTTCCACCATTTGTGTTTGAAAATTATGTTTCCAACATGAAGGATACTTGTTCAATAAAAGGTGATTATGAATTCAGATTCTACATGAAAAAAGTTATCAAATGACATATTTCACTTGTCATTCGGACATTGTTAATTCAAACTTTTCCCTGGTTATATCAAAATAAGCTCATCTGGAGCAATAATATTTAAAGTTATATAGTCATTTAGTCTTTTTTTTTCATATGAAAACTATATTAAATAAGTCAGAACATTGGCTTGAAGTATAGTCAGTGTGCTCCTGAGTCTCTATACTTTCTTGTGCAGTTCTGGTTATGCACTCGAGTTTCCTTTTCGAACTGTAAAACGTATTGGAGCCCAGGACTTTTGAGTTTTTCCTGACTGACTTCCCTTATTTCACATATGACAGTAGTTGCTAAACCTAATACAAATGAACCAGCACTAAGGTGGTGGTTCTAATTCTAAGCATCCTACATCGTCATTTCTTTCATCCGTTTCAGATCCATCCCATGTTTCCATATATATATTGTCAGTATACGGTATTCATCCATCGAATATCTTGCATTCAAAATATTCAAATACTCATATATTGTCCCATTTCCAGTTCCGTTATTCTTCCTCTTTCATCTTCCTCCTCATTTCAATTCATTTTGTTCTCATTCAAATGATCCAAATCATTACCATTCCGATAGTTAGTTTCATTGCCCTCCTCCTATTCCATCTCCTCCATCTCCTCCTTCTCCTTCTCCTTCTCATTCTCTTTCCATTTACCCCATTATTCTTTCCCGTTTTTCGAATCGGGTGGTCTTTTTCTAATGGCCAAAAAAGTGCAAAAATTTGAAATTGGCGCACACAAGGCGACATGTCTTCTTCTTCTGTGTTGGTATCAGATTCATCCTCTCCCCTCTGTGTCCATTCATTCCATCTCTCCTCACATTTTTCAACAAAGAAAAGCAATAAAAATGAGGGCGAAGGAGATGGAAAAAGAGGAAGAAGATGGAGACAAAGAGAATGAAAAATTGGCAGAAAAATGGTTGGTGACAAGCAGCACCACAGTACTACGGTATAGAGGTGCAACAAATACATTCAAAAAACATAAGAGAACTTTCATATGAGAACAAAGGAATGAATCATATAGACAAGGAAAACGAGTACGTCATTTGAGAAAACAACACGGGTTGAATTCCGAGTAGAGGTACAAAAGGATACGGTTGAAAATCAGATGTCTGTGTCTCTCATTTCATACAGTCTATACAGATAAACTTGAAGTTATTCAAGGAACAGATGAATTTTGGGCAACCTTCGATCGTTGCGAACTATAACATGTGCCTTTGAAATATCTTGACACGAAATCCGAAGTCCCTGAAATCCCTCCAACGATTACCCAATCCCCTTGCCTTTCCTCTATATTTGCCATTCAAACCGTTGCTCAACATGTTGATACAGTATCAATAAATCCGCGCAATAACAAGATCGTTTCGCCTATTTTCGTATGACATCATCGATATCCAGCTGTTATGTTTACATTCACCCCTTGAAATATGGCTCTAATAGGTAGGATAAGTAAGTGTTCGTATTGTATTTGTATTGTCACCAATTCACCCACTTAGATGGTGTCAAATTGATGGAATTCGACTGACATAAAAGGAGGGATATCTGAATTGCAAATACCGCAATATATATCTGGATGCAAATCAGAAAATGGATGAATTGGATCGGAATCCATCGTGCGATTCTATCGTTGTTTCGTTTCACTTTTCAATCCGCCCAAAAAATCGACAGAGTTCCACATTGATTTGTATCTTTTGAGTGAGTGACTCACTGTTATTTTGCAATAGTTATCTCTGATCGGAATATCGGTCTCACAACATCAAGTCTATCTGTCCATAAACCTATAAAAATACTCAAAGTTGGAAATTCTTTCATTCCAGATTGCAATACTCCATCATGGCTCTGTTTTTTAACCTTTGATCTATCCATACAACAATGAATAACCTCAAAAAAGAATCATTCCAGACAATAAGATAATTTTCGAATCGACTGTTATACGTGCTAAAAAAAGGTCTTGGGTCTCGATAGGTTTTTGCAGTTCAATTAATCATTGAGCGGACTGCAAAATCGTTTCAGGACCCGGTGCGTCATTTCCCTGGCTGCTTTTTCGGTATATCTGCCCATCACCCTACTTGGTGTTTCACCATATTCACCTTCATCCCCAATCATTCCCTCACCTCCCCATATTCCGCTATATTCAGCTTCTTCCCACCCCCTCCTTCCATCATTTTGCAACATATCCATCTCTTTCTCTCTCTCTCTTTTTCACTTGTCAACCATTCCTTTGTCCATTTCATTCTGTACTTTTACATCACAAAAAGGCCCATAAATCCATTAGAGTTGAAGGGGGCGGAGTCCATCACCTATACCTTTTGCCATTCTTTCTCTCCGCCCATCTTATTCGAAACTTGGTATCGATGTCCCCGCCCATCTCATTCCTTCGTCCATTCCTTCAGTCTTCTTCTTCTCCTTCTCCGTGTTCGACTACTCGACCGTTAGCTCCTCTGACTGTGTCGCCCTCCTTACCCCATCTGGACGAAAAAAGAGAGAGAGAGAGAGGCAGAAAACGAGAAACATTCGGTGGTTTTGTTCGTCTTCTTCCATACAAGGTCGCCCGTCTCATGACCTTCACCATATTCCTATATTTCTCCTCCTATTCCTGCTACTACCTACTTCTTCCTTTATTTCTTCCTTCTTCTTATTCATCCAAAAAGTCTGATGGCCACGCTGGATGTGCTCGTTAGTCATAAATGTTATCAATTGAATATACATATGACTAGAGACACATTCAGCTTGGCTATTCACGACTGTCTTTTGATCTACTCCGAATGGGAGTATGATGACGTGGAAAACTACAATAAAATATGAGAAAGAATGAAATGTGAATGCACAGATAATCATCTGAATAAGGTAGATCGGGAAAAGATGGGAGAATGCTATGGTAGATATGATCTACGGGAAGGAAGACAACGATATTCTTCCCCTCCAATGAGGCAAACGAGTCAGTAGTCGACCTCAAGGACGACAAAACGACAAATGTGATCGATCTGGGTGGTCATGGGCCAAGTTAAGTGTTTGAAATGCAGAAGTAGCAGCAAGCAGCAGGGGGTCAAACGTCGGTATTAGATCGGCCGTGTCAGGGGTAATTTGATTTATTCAATAGTATACACAAAACTTTAGCGCAAAATACGATTTCATCAAAAACATACTTGCTGTTAAACAATTAGACAGAAAAAAAACGTTAAAATAGTACAATGAGATCTTTTTTATAAAAATAAATTAATCAAGGACAGGGGTTATGAGTTTTATTTTGGGACCAATTGGAGTCGACCATTCGTTTAGTCCGAATCGTCACTGTCGACAACCTTTCCTCTCTTCTTCTTTGGTGCACCATCATCGGAGTCGGACAAATCAACGTAAGCTGGTGCTTTACGTGCACGACCACTGAAAAATATTAATTTTAATACAACGGACATTACACTATTTATACCTCTTTTCTCTTGGAGCAGCAACAAAATCATCGTCATCATCAGAACCGGAACCCTTTGATTTCTTGGCAGAACCCTGAAAAAGCAAATGAGTTTTCCAACAACAGCTAGAAACTTACGAAGAAATCATTCATCGTCTTCGATTTTGAATCGGATTTCTTTGCTGGTGCAGCCTTCTTAGCTGGAGCAGCTTTCTTTGCCGGAGCCTTTTTGCTTGAAGTTGATGGCTTGTCATCGTCATCATCTGATAGATCGAAAACATCCTTCTTTGCTGGAGCGGCCTTTTTGGCTGGTGCTGCCTTCTTAGTCGGAGACTTCTTGGCTGGAGCCTTCTTCTTCTTTTTGCTATCATCTTCAGAATCGGAACCATCATCATCATCGGAATCGACTACTTTTTTCTTTGGTGCAGCTTTCTTTACTGGTGAATCCTCTTCAGTATCCGATAAAGCAACAGCCTTCTTTTTCGGTGCTTCCTTCTTTGGTGTTGGCTCATCATCGTCATCAGAGAGCATGAAAACGTCATTGTCGTCGTCCTTTTTCGCTGCGCTACGTTCCGAGCGACTCTTTGGTTTTGCGATAACTTCCTCGACCTCATCATCATTATCATTGCCATCAGAAAGTTCAACATCCTCCTATAATAACGTCAAATTTAAATGTATTTTGCACAGAAACTTACATCAAACTCAACATCGTCGTCCGATTCATCTGAATTCCATTCATCTTTTTTCGGAGTCTCCTTCTTTTTCTTCTCCATTGGCGACATAAACTGCTTTATATCAGCGCCTTCCTTTTTCTTCGGTTTCTCCTCCTTTGGCTCCTTCTTAACTCTTTCCTTCTTTGGTTGAGTCATTTTCTCGTACTTCAACTTCGTTGCAGCATCTAACTTCGGTTCAACACGTGATCCGTCTTTTGATGGGAATACCTCAGCCGACATCATCTTCTTTCCACGTGCTCCTTTGGCATCAGCAGCAAACTTCTTGGCGGCATTCTTTAAACTAGCATCTTGATCAGCCTTCTCTCTGGCTTCTTGTTTGTCCAACTCGACAATGAAGTTGTCCAAGTCCTCGAGCCACAAATCTTGCCATGTCTTCTTTTCCAAAGACTTGACTTCCTTCATCTTCTCATCAGATTCTTTCAACAACTTGTTCTTCTCTTCCTCGGAAAGTTTGATCAAAGCCATTCCAACGAGGTAGTCATAATCGGACAACTTGGTTTCGACCTTCTTTTCGGCATCTTCTTCCTCGTCTTCCTCTCCGTTGTGAGCGAGTTCTTCTTCATCGAGTTCGATTTCTCCACTTTCGCGAAGCTCCTTCAGTTTCTGTTCTTCTTTCCATTTTTTGACTGGATCAGCATCGAACTCTGGAAAATTTTAGTATCAATAAATATACAACTAACTCTATAAACTCACTCATTTTGATAAGAGCCTCGACAATTGTGGCCTTCTTCTTGTTTTCAAGAACAATTTCGTTGTTGATTTTGGCGAGAATGAATCTGGCTTGATTTGTGAGTCGTTTACTTTGTGCTTGCAACACACCAACAAGATAATCCTTTCTTTGGATGTATTTCTCCTTTCTTGATTCAAAGAACTCTTGTGTGATTTCTTCAGCAGATATGTATGTCTTCAAGCATCCATTAGCATCGAACAACACCATACAAGTAGTGTTGATGACTTGTTGAAGTTTGAATACTTGATGAAGTCCTTCTGATTCCAATTCACGCAGTTTTCCTGGAGCCACCTTGATAACGAACTTGACAGTTGTATCAGTGTGATATTCTTTGTAATCCGTAATGAGTGGTTCTTTCTTTCCGTTGTTCTCCAACAATCCTTCCAAAACCTTCTCCTTGTAATCTTGAGTCCATGTCTTGACTGGCAATTCAGTGATTTCGATTGTGTTTGAATCCAACACTGCAACTTCTCCATAGCAAGCATATCTCGATGGATCAATTTGGATGATATCACCGCGGAAGTTCTTATACCATGGTGCCAACGCCTTCTGTGATTCACCAGCAATAAGTCGTTTGATGTTTTTGACAATTTCTCTTGGATTGAAATTTGGAATATTTGTTGACCATCCAGTACCGATTCCTTGTGCTCCATTGACAAGAACCATCGGAATAATTGGACAATACCATTCTGGCTCAATACGCTGATTTTCTTCGTAGAGGAATCGAAGAACATTGTCATCATGTGGTGGGAAAAGCGACCGAGTGACTGGACTGAGTTGAGTGAAAATATAACGAGCACTAGCACTGTCTTTTCCTCCTTGAAGACGTGTACCGAACTGTCCGATTGGAAGAAGAAGATTAATGTTGTTTGATCCAACGAAGTCCTGAAATAAAAACAATTGAATATTTATAGTTGAAGCATCGATAACAAACCTGTGCTAAATTGACAATAGTTCCCATCAAAGACTGTTCACCATGATGGTATGCAGACAACTCAGCAACAGCACCAGCCAATTGTGCTACTTTGACTTCTCTCTTATCCGCTCTCTTGAAACAAGCGAAAAGAACCTTTCTCTGTCCCGGTTTGAAACCATCCACGAGACAAGGAATCGAACGTTCGTTATCACAATTGGAGAAGAGCACCAATTCACGATTGACGAAATCTTTGAAGCTAACAGCGCGAGTATCCTTATTGTATAGATAGTCTTCTGCCAATCCTTGTTGTTTTCGTTCTTTCTTTTCCTGCATCCATTTTGTCAACCAATCCTTTCTCTCGTCGATCTTCTTCTTCGAGAATGCCATATCAACTGCGCTATCATCATCAGCTCCTCCATATTTGAAACGAATACGATGGCGAAGCATATCACTGAAGTATTCCTTGGCTTCTTTCGATGTCGAAGTACCCAATCCCTTGTAGTATTTGATTTTGAATGTTTTCCAGTTATCGGTGTTCATTCTCCATTCACTATACTCAGGAATTGAGAAAAAGGAGATTTCCTCCTTTCCTTTTGTTGCTTTCACAATTGGAGTGATGAATTCTTCGACGAAGTTCCGTTGAACAAGTGATGGCCAGAAGTGATGAATGAAATTGATGACAAGTCCTTTAATGTGAGATCCGTCCTGATCCTGATCTGCCATAACCATCAATTTTCCATAACGAAGTGACTTGAAATCATCATCAGTTTCGTACTTCTTCTTATATTGCAGACCGAGAATCTTGATCATACTGTTGATTTCGGCATTATCAGCAATCTACAACAAATAAGTTACATCGAGTTTGATGAAAATATGTTATACCTGCTTCATATTACCATCTCGTACATTGAGAAGTTTACCACGAAGTGGGAAAACACCATACTTATCTCTTCCAACGACCGAGAGACCAGAAACTGCCAAAGTTTTAGCAGAATCTCCCTCAGTAAGAATCAAAGTACATTGTTGCGAGTTCTTGGTTCCAGCATCGTTGGCATCTTCCAATTTCGGAATACCCTTCAGTTTTGAGGTCTTTGTCTTCGAGCACTTCTTATTCAAATCTTCCATTTGACGGAACTTTACCCACGACATAACAGCATCTGTGATACCGACATTGTTTGCCTGAAAATTGTGAAGTTTAAATATAGCCAATGTAACTATTTCTTACCGCTTTCGAAAACTTTTCACTGAGCTCGCACTTTGAACCGAAATTCTTTGATTGCAGTGTCATTGTTTCTTTAGTTTGTGAGTCGAATGTTGGATTTTCGATGAGGGCATTGACGAAAACCCACATGTGATTTCGAACCTGTAATATTTCAATTGTACAATATGGAACTTTTGTAGTTAAAAGTGAAATAGTTTCATTCATTTTGTTTTGCCTCAGATTCGCCTTTTTGTAATCAAAGATAATAAGATGATCGACCCAAAGGTGGATACATCTGAAACACACACACACACAAAGGTGGAATATCGCATTGCGCCTTTAGACATCTGAGAAAATGTTGCTCAAACATCACTAAAGCAATGAACTATGATGTTTCTCATACGCACTATATAAAAGTGAAATAAGGTGAGAAACTTGTGTAACCTAATACAGTTTCTTTTATAAACCTTGTCTGAGAGTTCATACGTTATTTCAATCATCATTGGCAGCTTTATGAATGGAAACTAGATGGGTAACACTGAAAAAACTTACTTGGAATGGTTTAATATTCATAGAAGTTTTTGTTAGTTTTTTCTTGATCGAGTCAATGAACTTTTGAACCATTTGATCAGCAACATAATCAACATGTCTTCCTCCTTTTGTTGTTGCAATACTATTTACGAATGATACTTGTTGGAAGCCTTTCTCCGATAGAGCCATAGCAACTTGCCAACGATCTCCAACCTGGAAACATTTATTTGATTGTGTCATTCGAAAAGATACGCCATACCTGTTCATAAGCCACTTTGAGTGGTTCACCATTTCCATCATTAGATGTATACATTTTGACATAGTCTTCGAATCCTTTTACGGGGATCTTATCTCCATTGAGGAATACAGTAACTCCTTTTGTACTTCCAGCAACATCATAAGCACGACGAGCCATCAAATGGCAAATATCGTCGTCCAATTCTTGCATTTTGAACTTTTTCAAATCCGGATAAAATGTAATTTTCGTGAAGTCTTCTGCACTGCTCTTTACAATTTCAGGATCCTTATCTTTGTTCATATTGTTAATCCATGTTTGTTTGAAGGCCATTTTGTATTCTCTTGAAGACGTTTCCAACACGAATTTTGTAGAGAAGATGTTACACAGCTTAGCTCCGTATCCGTTACGACCACCAGTGACTTTCTTTTCGTCATCATTGTAGTTTGATGATGTGAGAAGAGTACCGAAGATCATTTCCGGTACATACATGTTCTCTCCTCTGTGAAGAGTGACAGGAATACCTTTACCATTATTATAAATCGAAACCATGTTCTTCTCTCTGAAATAAGACAATGAAGTTATTAGTTCTAAACTAATAATGAACTCACTTGTTGATTTCAACCTTGATGGTGTTCATTTTCGGATCTCTTTGCTTGTTATCAGCAGCGTTTACGAGAATTTCATCGAAAATTTTGTACAATCCTGGTACATAACGGATTTCTCGTTGTTCCAGCTTGTTTGTTTCGGTGTTGAAGACCCACATTGGTGTTTTCTCCGTATATTCAACAGATCCAATATATGTATCCGGACGAAGAAGAATGTGTTCCAGCTGTGATTTCTTCTGATAAATCTCTTCGATCGCCATCTTCTTGCCATTTTTCTTGAGATTATCAATGTTTGTGAAAACATTTCGATCCTCTTCAGTCATGATCATCGAAGCATCGGCCGAGTCTGAAAATGAAAACTGCTACTTGAATAGGTTTAAGATATTTACCATCATTTTTCTTCTTCTTCGGAGTTGCCTTATCTTTCTTTGCGGCTGGTGCCTTCTTCGGTGCCGCCTTCTTCTTTGGTGAGTCGGAATAGTCGCTCTCTGAGTCGCTCATCCCGTCTAGAAATTGTTTAAATTACAAAAGAGAAGTCGCAAAAAGTATATTTCAACCAAACGTGAAGTTAAATTATTTTTCGAAATGAGCCCTAAAATTCAAACGCGTTCCAATTTCGCCGTGAGGAGAAACAGAGGAGAAAAGTTGGTGAAAGGCCTTGAGGAACGAGAAAATAACGTATAAAAAATGTTCGAGTGAGAAAAAAAGCTACGAAAGACAAAATCGATGGGATGCAGAGGACAGCAAATACAAATGAATGTTGATTTGAAATTCGCGCGCAGCTATGCGTCTCGCCACGAAATGGCACATGCGTACAGGTGGGACAGTAACCGATCTAATAGTCTGCGTCTCTTATTCTCAGGTTTTACGCGGCAAACGATAAAATTTAAAATACAAATAATTCTTTCATAAAAATACACAAAAGAAATCGGAAAAAGTAATAAAATTATAGAGAAATAAATACGAGAAACTACAAATAATCGGATAATATTCAAAAGTAGGAACCAGATTGTTCAAATGAGACAAGTTCGCAATTCACATTAAAAAACTTGAAAGTATGCCAAAATAGTTTAATAAAAATTTTCGAAACATTTGAAACTGAATCTGATCAACTGAATAAAAACTAACTGGAATCATTCAAGTCACAGTGAAAACGAATTTGAAAACTTTTGATATGTGTTTATATTTTTGGACACATCCACAGCTTAAGAGTATTAATTTTAGTTGATCTATATATAGCTATACTCTTGCTCAAATCCAAAAACAAACCAAGAAACGTCTCAAATCTGAAAAACCTAACCAATATTCCTTTCAACATTTTTTAATTGATGTTATCAAATTCTTTTCATAACAATCATATTATCATATCACCCATGTTCCATACATTGAAACTTCGGTCTACTATGCTCAAAACAGTAATTTAATTCACTTTATGGTTGATCAGAGTTTTGCACACTTAACTTTACGAATTGAGTACATCTGTCTAACGATATCAGTAAAATAACAAACTGTTTGTAATGCTCTTTGAAGATGTTTTTATAATTCGAAGTTTATCTTGCTTTAGAAGCATGTCTAATCTGTATATCACCGCATACAATCCCGTTGTCGGGTGCACCATCGCGCGAAATAATTTTAAACAAGTGTGCGTATATGCGCCGCTGTGTTTGCGCCCTCATGCCTGCGAAAAATTCGAATAATATTTTTTTTTTCGTTCTTTTTTGTTCTGAAAATCGCTTGTAAACAAAATTTCGCAAAACATTTTAATTTTATAGAACATAATTGGGGATGTGGATCGAGGTTCGAAACCTATACGATGCTATCACTCGCTTTCACGAGTTTGATAACGACGAAAAGTGCGGATTACTGTTGAAAAGAGTTGATCGGTATAAGACGAAACTTGCGAATTTGCTTTGTAATACGGTTAGTGAATTATTTATCACATTTTTGAGAATTAAGAATATAAATTACAGTCAAAATCGACAGCAGACAGAGCGAGACTCGTTCCAAATGCAAAACTTACAATCGGTGAAGTTGAAATAAAACTGGATGCTCAGCTATGTTCGGAGGCGTTGATAATCAGTGAAATCTTCAATATCAACGAACTCGAGGCAGTTGAATTGGTATTAGCTGGAGAAGCACAGAAAGTACATTTTGATGGAATCAATCGTGGTTTAATTGCTGTAGTATGCTATTATGATTCTCATAGGTAAACGTTTTCTTTAGTTTTCCAAAGAAAATTGATAATTTTTCAGATTATTGATTTCAACTCTTCGTCAAATTCTGAAATGGGATCGTGAAGACCTTCCAACAAATCTACTCCATCTAATCGACGAGAATTTCGTTCAAGAAATCGTTATCAAGAATCTGTTCCGTCTTTTGAATACATTCACAGTCCAATCTGAATTCGCTCGATTGATGCAACCAAATGTAAATGGATTGGGTGGATCGAAACATCAGAAATTGGTATGAATCGTTTTCATTCAACAAATTTTCATATTTAAATTTCCAGCTCCGAAATGCTATCGAAGAAATTCGAAATGAGATTCTGACATGCATTTCATTGATTTGTGAATATCCTGGAGTAGAAGCAGTAACAATCTCCTCATATCTGTTCAGTGTCGTCAAAAATGTGCCAGCTGAAAAGCTCAATCTTTCAAATCTAACTGCTTGGTTGGCACTTGTCAAATTGACATCTTCCGAAGTGTTGAATCAAGGTAACAAAACATTTTCAAAGTTAATAAAAACTCGTGGTTTTTCCAGTACAAGATGCATCAATTGTATTGACACAAATGATTGAACATATTCGTAATGAGACAGCGTGGAGTGATCAGGCAATGTGTGGAACAATTCAATTGGCATGTGCTGTATCATTGAGAGCACTCGCAGCGTCACCCGCAGATCATCTCGGAATTGAGAACATTAAAGTGGATGTTGACCGAGTTATCGATAGGGCTGTGAGGAATATGGCATTTCAGTATATGAGACAGGCTATTATCCGGTATACCATCTATTTCTTATCAATCACATGTGTTTCTTTTAGATCCGATCATTTCAAGTTCTCTTATCAATTCTACGTGGCCGATGAGCTTCTCAAGCAGTTGGTTGCATATTTTCCAGCCAAATTGATGGAATGTGAAAGGAATAGTGCGGATGAATTGGCATGGCTTGATGAACAACACAGAGTAAATGATACGACAACAGGAAGTACGACAGGAAAAGGACAATCAACTGATGTACAGTATGATGCAGCTGCTTCACATTATGAGAATTTCCTTCGTTGTTTCGTGGATTTGTATGAAATGCAGAATGATGTCGACTGCGAGAAGAATACAATTTCATTCAAAGAAAGGGAATTGATGGAACAGATTGAAGAAAGTAGTATGTCGTTTAGTACTGAAAGATCGGTTCGTTTTAGTTGGTTTGATTATACAAACTTTTGTATTTTGAAGATTGAATTGTGTCGATTACTGGAAAGAGCTCGTTTACCTCATCATGTTGTCCATTCTGTTGCTTATCTTGATATGGCGTCCGCTATCTGCAAGAATAACATGACAGCTACATTCCTTTTCGACATTTTTGGAAGAGAACAACCTGGAGCAGAAGTATACGGATGGGAGACATTGATGACTGCATTGAGATCATATGATCGACTATTCCGAGAACAACGATCGAACAATCGTACACTGAATCAAAGTCAAATGAATCAATCTATGAGGTTCGTCATCTAAAAATTTCTATGAATAATTTGTGTATTTCAGACAAGTTGATAAAGTGGTAGTTCCGGCTCAAGAATTGAGTGGATTGGTATCATGGCTCCGTGTTGCCGCCAAAGTGGCTCATCATGATAATAATGCGGCACTTCGATTTGCTGAGGATCAATCTTGGGGAGCACTTGGATCATTGGCATCAATCGCCTCGTCACCAGTTCCATCGACATTGAAGGCTTCATTGATCAACTTGCTCACATCAATTGGACGAATCAAAACTGCATCGAATAGGTATTTTATTAGATTTATTCTTTATTTAAATTGATTTTACAGAGTTTGGCAAGTCCTATCCTATCATCAATTGTGTTATTTCACTGAAAATGGAGTTTTAATGGGAATGCAACAAGAATTGGACGAACGAGAATGCGCATCGAAACAATATGACGTTTCTTTGTCATTCGTCAAACTAATTTCAACACTGCTCACTCACAGGTATCTAAAATTTGATTACTTCTAAATTCACTGAATTCCCTTCAGGACAATGCCTGATTTCGCTGCTCCATACATTCAATTTGTCACTAGATCGATTTTGGCGCAATTCGCATCTCGCAGTTACAATGATGTTTCACAGATGGTATTTCAGTATTTTTAAATTTTAAAAACATTGTTTTTTTAGTGGAGTCTGGCAGAAAACGCATTGCGAGCCACAAATTCACTTCTCGAATCGGGAATTGTCGAACCAAGAGCATTAGCTGCAAATGAAGTACATATAGCTTTACTGACACAATGCTTGAATGATACACCATTATTCCGATCAATCACAAAAATTATCATGGAGGATTGTCAAGCACAAGCAGATCCGTATGCATCGAGACATTCACCATCTTCGGATTCAGCATTAATTGCATTGAAAATCATATCACGTATGTTTCAGTACCGTTTCTCACATATATTTCCCTTATTTCAGGTGCTATCGTTCTCCATTCTGCTATCCGTGCGTGTGCTCGTGTCTCGTCAAGTGATATCATGGTTGCATCCATTCAATCATTGGTATTCACTCCAATTCATGCTTCATCACCATGTACACTTCTTGATCTCGTATTCCACTATCTACAAATGGTATTTATCTTTCAAAGTTTAATATAATCTTTCTATGTCTTTCAGGCTGATGAATATCCTCATCACGCATTATTCTCCGCCAGAATCCTACGAGATGTTATATCGGTTCGTGGACAAGTAATGGGAACAATGTTAGAGTTACTGCGGTCAAGAGATTTAGTTGGTGCACATGTTCGAGCGATTAGAACAGCATTGTGCGTTACTTCAATTCATTATACTGTTGAGGATTCACTTTCGAAAGGTACGTTTTTGTTAGGATTTCATCTCCTCAATGTCGACTTATTTAGACGAAGATACAGAAAATGCGTCATATGCACGCGGAGAAACTGCTCGAATCATTCTCGAAACATTATCAGATGCGATCGATAGTTTCGAAAATGGTGGAAAAGGAAATACAGCTGATACGAATAATATATGTTATTATTTACTCGCATTCCGGCCATCAAAAGCACATACCAAGGAATTGTATGATAATGGTAAGGGTTATATTTATATGAAATGACATAAAAGTATGATATTCAGATGATATCTTGACTGGACTTCACTTTGTTCTGTTCGTAATCGAGCAATTCATTGCTGCGCAAGATCCGTTCTCATTGCCTTTCTCGGCACTTCTGGAACCATCATTCCGACTAATGGTATGTGATTTGTCTTCCTTTGTAATATTAATTGATAGTTTTCAGCAAAGATTGGTGTCATTATCATGTCCATTCTCAATGCCAGTATTGTGTTTCATGAGATCGTCGAATGTGATTGAGAAGCTTGTTACATCTCCATTTGTATGTACAGCACTTGAAGAGGAAGATGAAGTTGAAGATAACTACACCACTGGACTATTCTCAATTCGACGAATGATAGCTGGATATATTCTTCATTTTGCTGCTGTTGAAATCTCTGCAATGCTAACATCTGGACATTTCTCGCGACCGGAAAGATTGTATCGAGCATTGCTGGAAAGTTCCGAAGAGCCACCAGAACAATCGGATGATGGTTCTGATGAAGAAATCGGAGCAAATCTGCTGTTCAGTTTACTTCGTCGCGCCACAATCACCAAGAAAACTGATCTCATATATCCGGAACTTGTTCATTTCGATGTCAACAAACTACACGAATTATTCGATGCGTGTTTGAGTGTCACAATTTATGGAGTTGCCCAATATGATATCGAATATTTGGATCGACTGTTAAGAAGAGAAGTCGAAGCAGTTTACACGGAATGTGATGAAGTTCGATATGTACAGAAGGAAATGGAGAATGTTCTCGAATATTGCACGGAAGTCAATGCGAATCTATTATCGGAGAGTGCAAGTGAGAGAGTTGTATCCGGATGTACTGCTCTTTTGAACGTTTTCGCCGTTTTCGCCCCAGTTCACTTCTTCTCTAGTAAAATGCAGTGAGTTTCTTCCAAACTAGAATATTTCAACTCAAACAACTCGATTACAGACTGATAATCTTCCGTGATGCTTGTTATGTATTGATCGAAATGATGTCTGGAGTTGGAGGAGCAACACTATTACAAGCATGCAGTACATTCCACAGAATGACTCAAACTGTGTGCCGACTTGCAAAAGAGGAGTTTGTCGATGTAAGTTGTTTTGGTTTGAAATATGGATTTATTTGAGAATAGAACAACAAAGTTATTGCTTGTTGTTGTAGTGATCTCCGCTTGGGTATGAAGCTGATCCTCCTGATCCTCCACGTCCTCCTGATCCACCTCCGTGTGATCCACGGGCTGGGCATGGGCAGTATTCGCTGAGAAATTATTAGATTAGATAATTTGATTAGAAGAAAACTTACGCATCCTTTCCTGGGCGACCGATCTTTCCTTCTGGTCCTGGTCCACCATCCAATCCCTTCTCTCCTTGTGGTCCAGCACCTCCGGATGGTCCTGATGGTCCAGCTGGTCCAGTTGGTCCGTTTGATCCATTCTCTCCAACTGGTCCTTGATCTCCTTGGATTCCTCGTTGTCCCTTTGGTCCTGGTCGTCCAATTGGTTTGCGTCCATCGGCTCCCTTCTCTCCTGGTCGTCCCTCTGGTCCGATCTTTCCTTGTGGTCCTGGTGCTCCCATCTCTCCTGGATATCCTGGGTTTCCATCGTGTCCAGTTCTTCCTTGTCCTCCATCGACTCCCTTCATTCCACGTGGTCCTGGGCGTCCATTTGGTCCTGGAGATCCTGGTGGTCCAGCTGGGCAGTAGAAGCAGTTTCCGGTGTCTTGTGGTTCTGGGGTTACATCCAATGAGTCGGATCCTTGCTTTCCGTCAACTCCTGGTACTCCGTTTGGTCCTGGTGCTCCAGGAGATCCTGAAAATATCAATTTGAAATGAAATTATGAGAATCTATGGTACCCTTTGGTCCTGGTGGTCCGGCGTGGCACTTGTTCTCAGCAGCGCTCTGGCATTGGCAGGATCCTCCTGATGGAGCTGGTCCAGCTGGAGCTTGAGCTCCGAAATCGTGAGCTGGTGCAGCACCTGCATATGTGTTGGATGATGATGATCCAGATGCTGGATATCCTGCATCGTAGGCCTCACGACGGGAACGTTTGGCGGTGGTTCCAATGTTAACCAAGTCTTTCCACATTTGGTCAGTCTCATGCTGTAATTGTATTCGTTAACTTGATATTCCGACTGTCGGTCCTTACACGGAAGCTCTTGATCTCAGTATCCAACTCAGTCCAATAGTCTTGAACATTGTTGAAGATTTGGCCAAGAGCCAAGAGACTGCACAAAAGTGCGATTCCAGAAAGCGACGAGGCTACGAAAGTGGCAGTATGCACCTGCATATTGCTGAAATTGGGAAATATTATTAGTTGTTATATTCAGAATGATTAGCGAAATCCGAAAAGGCTAATGATTATTGTTATCCATAAACCAACTTATATAGTATTCATTCGAGTACTAGAAACCAGTTACCACCATTTGCGTATCCGATATGATAAGGAGTGATTAGGCGCCTTTCGATAGATATAACTTGTTATCATGAATAATAGGCAACTAGAGATATGGAGTGTCGAAAAATGGGATGTGTTGTTGCACAAACTTGATTTAGATAGATACGATGATTTATTATACGGACTAATATTGATTGTTTTCAGATCGTCGAACTTCGTCAATTCGTCTCATCACTTTTCAAATCGTTGATTGAGCTGCTTCTGCAACCGGGTGAAAAGGGAATTGATGCCAAGGTAGAGATATTCAACATTCCCAAATTTCAATTTTTCAATTTCAGATCAGTTTGTACAAAACACTTCGATTCATTCTCCGAACTGTGTTTGAGAAAGATTCAACTGCTGTAAGTTTCGAATTTCATCATCCAATTCATAAATATGTTTTCAGACTGTTCAAGACGCAGAAGAATGGTTATTAGATGGCTACAAACTACAGCCATCATCATCATACGATACGATTATCGATGTAGTTGATGAAATGGCGGATGATATTGCAAGACATTTGGCAACAAATATTGCTGATATTCCGTCACACAGAAAGGTACGAAGTCAAAACATTTATTTCGGGTTTCTAGAGTGTAAAATCTTAGTTCCATAAGTTTCAATTATCAAATCATTAACATCTTCTTTTGATGTTCGAATGTTTGATGGGATATCTATTGGTGGTGGACTAGATTGATCGATAGGGGGTAGGAAACGGTTGAGACTAGCCATTGTTGTCTGAAATATGATAATTGAATAGTGGTTTGACTGATATTATACCTCTCCTGTTTGAGTAATTACTTCATGAACTGCTTTGTCTTTTTTCAAAATAGCTAACAGCGGGCATTTGTCCTGAAAAGTTCATATGTGATAGCTATTTTATCTGTAAGACATTACGTCAGTTTGAAATATTCCGAGTGTGGCCATGTGATTGATCGGCATGTCACTTATTGTCAACTCATCGAAACTTTCGAATGTCGCCATATTTCGAGATGCTAATAGACCTCCGTTGCTGCAAATTATTCTTTCAAAAAGTTGTGTAGTTTTCGTTCACATACCGAAGTGGAATATACATTTTACCAGGCATCCAGTATGCCTGACTAAATTTAGTATGGAGCAGATTTATGAACAAAGAAACTATTGATAAGCCAATCAAAACGTATATAATGTAAACTGATAAAGATAAGGGTGTTAGATCTGAAGTTTGGTATTGTATTCAATGTGTTTAATAAATTAACCTGGTAAATCAACATTCGAAACAGCTGTAGTTGTGAGACAGTTTAGAATGAAATAAACATCATGAGAAATATGAAGATGAGGAAACCCGTAACTCATTAGTATTGTTCCAAAACTGATCCATCCGAATATTGATAACACCGCAACGGTTACCTATCATCAAATCTCTTTCTTATTTTTGTCTGATTTCTCAATACCGGAATCGATAGAAGCCTTGTTGCATGATCTAATCTGTAATCCTTTGATGGATCCTCTCTCCCATTGTTCAGCCGTTTTTCCAAATCATTCTCGTTTGCTGGTTTTAGGGTACAAAATCGGAAGATGTTCCATATGAGTTCTGTAATATTCCGACATATTCTCCCTCTTTTCTCTCGTTTTGTTCCCATCTCTTTTGTGACACTTTAGAAGAATTATGATGTTTTGTGACATCGTTTAATTGTGCTCATGTTGATTCTCCTATGGGAATATACTACGACGAAAGAGTGAGTGTTCGGAATCATAGAAAACAGGAAGAAGAAGCTTATGGTAGATGGATGACTTACGTAATAATTTGCACGGGAAATGGAATAAGACTGCAATCAGATAGGCAAGGTCCTTTACAACAATGATAGTGAATGGTATTCCCAATATTGAAATGAACATGGAAACAGTTCTTCCATGATTTGTAACTGGTTGAATATAGCCATGACCAGTTGTGGTAATTGTTGAAAAAACGAAGAATATTGAGTTCAAAAAAGTCATTCGAAACTTTGGCATTGGTGCACGGATTTTAAGTTGTTGTAGTTCATAATGTCCGAGACGTCGATCAATGACTTGTTGAAGATAACGAGACTTCTCTCCATGAACATATAGAAGGAGTCGAGAGTTGTTGAATATGTCCGGAAATAGTGTTGTTGATATGAATCTAAACTATTCAGTTAATGTTTTGTCATCTGATTATTCACCTTTTCCGATCATCGTCCACTTTTTTCTGCCACCTTACTCGGTATAAATCGGAACTTCGTGATTCGACGAGGAAAAAAGTAGTTGCGGCAACAACAATAAAGGCGAAATAGAATAAAAGAAGGAGAACATGATTGAGACTGAAAGTGATATCTTTCTGATCAAGATCATATTATTCACTTACTGATATTTATGATAGATTCTTTTGACACAAACTACACATCCAAATGCTCGTGTGTTTGAAACACACATTCTGTCTTCTCATTTATCAAAAAACTGAATATATGATGGGAAAAAGTGTATAGATGATGTAGTAGAGGGCAAATAAAACAAAAATGGAACAATATGTAGTTGTGTTGTATGCGGATTTGTCGGCTCTTCCCATCAGATGATTCTCGAGGGAGATGAAAGGGTGAAAGGAGGCGAGAAAAAGAATTGGTGGCCCCGCCAATTGGTGACACGGATCAACGAGGTGGTGTACTTTTGAGACAAGATAAATGAGTGAGAACTAGGTTTATATCCCTAGTTGGGCTTTTTCTTCTTGGGTCTTTTTCAATTCAGGGATTTTTATTACGGTTGTATCAGTTGAAATTCGTATGGAAAATAATTATAATTAATAGTTAGTTAAAAACGAAGAAAAACTTAAAAGTGAAAAAAATCTGATAAGTCACAAAGTAGTTTTCTAAGCGGAAAAAATAGTGGGAATCGTTGGTTTTTTGTTGGAATTCCCCAGAGATACAGGATAATCCATCGAGTATCTGACAAAAAACGGAACATTTTCCAAGTTTTGATTATCGAAGTGTCAATAGCTTCTCCCTCAAAAGTTGTTTTCAAAAACACATTCAAGAATATATACAAATATGTTACAATAACAATTTTCAGGCAGCAGTCGTCATATTAACAAATGATTTGTTACACGAAGATATGAAATCATCTAACAAAGTGAGTCTTGATTATGCATAGTCCATAAATCAACTATTTCAGCTCTCGACTCATTTATCAAAAAGTGGTGTACCCCGGGTACTATGCGAGGATCTATTGGCTATTGATTTCGACTGGAATATTGTTGGATCGAGTAGTTCGACAAGTGCAACTATTTTGAGGAATGAGCATATTTCGAAGTATCAATTACTAACTTCTATTATGGTATTTGATTGGAAATAAGGAGTTTTTTAATTGATAATAATTGCAGACAACATTCACACGACTGATTGTATCAGATGATGGATGGAATGCATTGTCGGAGTTGGGTGTCACAGAGGTAACATTATCAAATATATGTTATTTTAAAACCATCTTGGTTTTCCAGATTTTCACCGAAATGCCTGTGTTTGCTGAGCCACCGAAAGATGTATTTCTGAAGCCGCATACTGTTAAATCGTACTCATAATTATCAATTTATTTCTTCAATTTTGTATTTTCAGAAAAGGATCACCGGCAAATCTATACGCAAGTACTCTCGATCTGGCACTTCATGTTTGCAAACAATTGTGCACAAAAACAAAATGGAGAAAGATTTCGCTGAAAGTGAGAATATTTAATATTCTGCAAATTAAACGTTTTCTTTTTCAGGTATTGGCATTCATCCAATCATTGGGTGAAGTTTTCCAACAATTGATGCGAGCCGAAGTTGATTGTGACTGTTTGAATACGGCAAGAGCAATTGTCTATGAAATTTCAATCAACGGTAATTGACAAATTCTTTGATCTTCATAGTTATTTGATATTCAGATGAATCAATCATTGGTGCAATTGATGGTGACAATGTACTCCGCCAATTGAAAAACTCGGCCGGTCAAAACCCATCTGCTCATTCGAAAATCAATGTAAACACTTCATTTGCGGCACCAAAACAACTCTTCTCGACATTGTTACCGGTCTAAATTCAATACATTTCTATTCTCCGGTTCCCTCGTTTTCTTTCCATCTCTTTCGTTTTCATTTATTTATTTATGTCTCCGTACGTTCAATTTTATCATATTAAATCGTTGTCTGTTTCTTTAATTTTTGCACATTTTGATTGATTTCTTAACATGAATTGAAAACAATTGTAACATTTCAATACGATGCATAACACATTCATTTTTACATTTGCCCGAGAAAAAAGTGAACAGGAAAAGCAGACAATGAATAACTCGATAGCGGTTGGAAAAACCCGCGGTAAAGAAAAGAACTAGAAATGGGGAAATGAATTGACCGGGTGGAGACAAGAAAACGAGAAACACAGGACTACTTCTGTCGCGTTATAACTAATCCAAAGATGAAAATAAAAACAGATTTTTAATGTTTAAATTAAGCAATAAGATGGAGAAAATATCCGTATGCCACAGAGTTAGGGAAGCAGAAAATAGCAGAGGAATCAGAACAAGCGAATGAATTATTGAGCAATTAAAGGGCGACAGACATAACAATTAATGGTTTTTATCTAATTTGGATATTGATAACTCACTACTCGATCACTTAAACTATACAAAATAAAGGGGAAATTAGCACAATCTAAATACATTATATTTAAAAAGAAATGAAGAAAATGATAGAGAGACAAGCAATGGGGGACAACAAATAAAGAAACAAAAGAAGAAGCTAGAAAAGAAGTGATTGGGAATGATATGAAACGAAAGAATCTATGGGTCTTAGAAAGAAAAAAGGTTAATAGAAATAAACGAACACTCATGAAACAAGGTAAAGAATGGCAATTCTATTTGGCGAAAACTAGAGATGATGCAGCATATAAACAACAAATTCATATGTTCCCATCGTTATTGCGGTGTTCGGAACTGTTCGTAGTAGCTGCAAATAACGAAATGTTTAGTAAATTATATGTTTTTCAAACCTGAACAGACAATCCTCTATACATCGAATGGTATCCTTCTTTATACAATTGATATAAAGTTTTGAAGAAACCACGAGCAACTTCCGATTCTTCACGAAGTCTTGTTCGGACGACTTCATGTGGATAAGCGAGAACACATGCAATGAATTTCGCAGATCCTCCTGCCACCATGAAATTGAGGAAATCCTGTGAGAACGAAATCAAGGGGATAGCAACACTTGGTTGAGGTTACAACGTACCATTTTCCGTTTATCCAATTCATCGTTACGAGCAAGCAAAAGACCGCGGAAATATTCGTAAATACAGAATTGAATCATTGTTTCTGATACTCCGGCATATGAAGCAGTTACTCCCTGAAATTACATGAATATTCACTCTGAATAATTTAAAATATTTACCTTATAAAAACCTTTGAATCCCTCTCGTTTATAAACTCTTTTAATCATTTCCCAAATACCAATATGCCCTTGATACAATTGAAGCCTCGTTTTGACAAGCCATATGGGATTTACTACTGAAGCAGCGACAAATCCTACAATACTATAAATTAGAAACATAGTCATCAAAACTCAAACAAACCAGCTGAACCAGCGCTAACCATATGGACAATGGCTGAATTGGGAAGGAATATTTCTGACTCGTTCCAGAATCTTTTTGAGCTCGAATATGTATAGAAATACACCGCCCTATAAATAGGTTTTTTGATTTGGAAATCCAAGAAAAACTCACTTTGAAGGAGCTACGCCAATCAAATTAGGAATCAAACCCTTGTATAATGCACCAACTCCTTCTGTTTTGATGACTTGTCTGAAACCATTTCATATGTAAGCAATGCAAAAAAAAACATACCCAATATATCGAAAAATGACAGTACCACGTCTTGGTTTCGTTTCCTTTGTGGCCGTCGATAGATTGCGAACACAGTGTTGTAGAAGATTAGCATGGGTTGCTGCTGGTCCTAATTGACAATAAAACAACTTTTGCGACATAATTCTTCACAGTGAAATACCTTGTTTTACTAATTTCGAAAACGCAAGTGCTTGCTCTGAAAACTGTCCACGGAAACGGAAATTCGATCCTAAATTCATTCATAAATAATTGTTTTTTTAATTGTAGTACTAACCAAAACCATTTCTTTCGGAAACAACTTTGACAGTTCCTCCTTTAGTTGTTGAGCTTGGTGGTGGTGCTCCTGAAGACGCTGAAGTCGTGTGTAACGATAATTCTCATGATAATATATCAAACCTGATGAAGTACTTGGTCCACTTTGCGACGATGTATCCAGTCCTCTCGACGATTGCATGCGTGTCTTCACAACTTCCAAGGGACATGTTATTGCTGTTCCTGAAAATAAATCATCATTTATAAGAATATCAATAGAATGGTATTACCAGCAGTGCCACCAACAGCTCCACCAACAAAGTGAATCAGCGCTTCTCTATCCATGAACATCTTGTTTCTCCGTTTTTGGTATTATTTCCAATGCCGATTCTTGGCCAATTTCTGACTATTTCTCGTCGCAAGGACGATTTTGATGAAGTTATTGGGAAAAGTGACGGTAAACTGGTCGTCGACAAAATTTTGCCGATTTTTCAGTAACAACTCGAATCTCTGAAACAGATAAAATTATAACAACAAGGAGCAGAAATGACGAAGAATAGATAAGGAAACGAGCGATTGAATAATGATGAGAAAGGAAATAAAAAGGATTTCTTATTACCTTTGTAACCACATGTTTTCCTCATAAAACTCATTTAATCTGAAATTATTGCTAAACATCTGTTATTACAGTTGTTCTACTGGTGTCTGCTCATTCTTCTCCTTCTTCTTGAAAAAGGTGGAATCACATGAAACAATAAGAATGTAAAACTGCTGCAGATAGTTGTACTCATGTGATTAGGTGAAAAACAATCGAAAGTTCAAAGAAGCATGGAATTCACATGTTTGACAATCATTATTTTCTGTTGACTTTGTTTTATTCGATTTTCAAAAGACGCCAAAAAAGGATATAAATTGCGGTCAACAAATGACATTTTATGGCCATTTATCCATTGCAACAGCTACTAAACGTCATTTTTCGACACATGCAACATTTCAATGTGTGGGAGAATGTTCAATGGTTTTAAATTTACATTTTTAAACTTTTGAAATCGGAATCAATTGATACGACAAAAAATGGTAACCTATGAATTTTAAAAACAAAAAATTTCCGTTCCAACTGTTTTTCTATAAGTTTAGTTCTCGATTGATCACATGAGAAAGTGGATTTTCTGCAGACACTCAACTGTTCGAAATAAATAAGAGAACTCACTTGATATATTGAGAGGAACAAAACGGATAGACCGGAAAATCGGATGATTAATTAAAGTTGGATATTAATTGTTATATTGATTCAAAAGTAATAACCTCAGAGAAGGTGAAATACAAACCTGTACGAGGCACTCTTTCGAGATAACGAGAATTGCATCATGAGGCGAATGGGGAGCACGAAAAGGTTGGAAAGAACGGGGAAGTGAAAGTGGGTGGGAAGAGGAGGAATATTGAACAGAATAGAATGGAAACAGTATAAAAGGTAAAATCACAAGTGCGTAGGATGACTGAATGATTTGATTGAATATCAAACAAAAGAATAATGAATAGATGGGAAGAATGATAATTATTCAAACATCAAATCACCACATCATGCTAAAATAGAAACGTATAGTGCTGATAACGGATGTGATAGGCATTTAACCGAAACAACTTTACAAAGAACTATAGACATTCCACGTTGTTCTCATAACATTTATTGAAATAAGCAAAGAACGCACAAAAATTGATGAGGAGAAGACGGTGAAGCAAGAAGAGATGGGTAATCAAGTGGCCACCGAACAAAACTAACATGTTTCGAGGAGGCGAAAAAAGATTACGACGAGGGGCAGAAAGCAACGTGTTGAGGTAGGTTCAGGTGGACTTTAAACTGCCGATTGCCAATGTTTCCATTTCAAAAGTGAACAGTGAAGATTCGTTGTAACTCGTGATTATCAAACAATATTCGCATTTTATGAAACCATAAAAAACGAATAGTTTTAACTTTTAATGACGCAGTTCCGTAAACAACTGTTTTGAAATCGGAAGATTCGCAATCAATCGAAATGAAATAAAGTAGCACGTAAACAATATCAGGATTAATCTTACAATAAACTGATATCAACTGGGACTTTACTTCCTATTTACTTTCGAAGGCATCATAACATTGATCCGTAATTATCCCCTTTATCATATTTTATCATATCAAACATGATACAATAGTCTGTTCTATTCTACCAAACCACAATTTAGTTCATACTTGTTCAATTCCTGCCACATCGAACGCATTGTCACAATGAAAAAAAAAGTTGCGATCATCGCCAACATGGAAATATTACACACATCACGGAGGGCAATAGAGGTTGTGGAACCAAAAAGAGAAAAAGCAAAAATATACACACAACATACCCACTCACCACCGATGAAATGTGATGGAATAAGAGGAGATGGAGGCGGTTGGAGGGCACGTGTGTTCGAAAAAGAACACTGCCAATTGGCATGTGACTAAATAACTATCGGACAATTTGACTGACTGACACCATTGTTAAACTGATATTGTCTATATATACATGATTCGCTGATAGATTTCTATTTTCGTCATTTCTTGAATTGATGGGCGGAGAACTAGATATCTTTCAACAATTTCTGGTACAATGATCGGACTAGAAGACTTTCAAAGAACACCTGCTCTATTTCTTGACGCAATTGAAAAAGTTGAAGATGAAAATGTTACGGAACTATTTAGAAGAAGATACAAAATGCAAGGGTTGGAAAATCGAAGCTCAGGTTGCTAAAACATTACGAATTGGTGGATACTTAGATCACTTATATGGAGTTTAGCGAGTCGTCTGACTCAATATGGGTTGATCTAGTTGACAAACCATTTCTAGTTTTGAATGACGTGATATTCATAAACAAAGTCAGGTTTTTAAAAACTATTTCAAAAGAATAAAAGCCTCATTAAAATAATTAATCAGTTGATTTCGAACTGAAAAAAGGAAATGAATTATTGAGTGAAAAACAATGACCGTCAAGGTATCAGTGATCAACATCCAGCGTGACTGAAAAAATTTGTCGA
Source organism: Caenorhabditis uteleia (assembly GCA_963573275.1). Taxonomy (NCBI): domain Eukaryota; kingdom Metazoa; phylum Nematoda; class Chromadorea; order Rhabditida; family Rhabditidae; genus Caenorhabditis; species Caenorhabditis uteleia. The sequence continues at coordinate 6,841,809 of OY752134.1, forward strand.
GGTGAGGATGGGGCGACCCCGAATGCTCTAACAACAAAGTGAGTACAATGTAAATACTGATCGAAACTAAATGACAAAATGATCTTCGAAACTGTGAAAGGTAATCGTATCAAAAAACGCAACAATCTCTTCTCAATATGTCAAAAATAATCAAATACTCACATTTATCTTTTCGGTTCGCTCGACTGGTTCAAAATGTTTCGTGTGATTTAGCACAAACGAAAGAAAAGATGGAGTTCCACGTTCAATATCAAACTTCACGCGATTAAGAATTTTTGATAGCAAAGAAAAGGAATGATAAGAGAAATATGTTTGATTTAGTTGTCAAATAATAAATGATTGCAATTCGGAAGAGGAACTTATTGTTCGTAAAGTTTGCAAGTGTAAGGTTGCATTTTGAGAAAGAGAACCTCACAATAACGTTGCGATCACTGATATTTCTTCTTTGTCATCGATGATGATACTTCTACGAACAGATATTGATAGTGATAATGACGATGTAATCAACTTCGCGCCTATCACAGATATAATCTATTCGAAACCTAACAGAATGGTAAGAGAAGGGATGAAAACGCTTGATTTTCCATTCTTTCCCGTTTTTCCATCTTCACCAATACTTCATCTTGCTTGCAGAAAAGCATCAAAACCACGTGCTTATCACATGTTCTAATATCATCTTTGTCTTCGTTTTTACCTCTGGAATATTGTGTTGTGTGCCGAACTTTGTTCATCTGCCAACTAAAACGGATTATATGATAACAAATCGCGACCGGAGGGTGACACAACGTGACTGATAAATTTCACATGATTAGGAAACTCCATCTCTTTAAATTAGTGCTTGAAAAATGGTTAATAAATGAGAAAAAGTCGATGGAAAAAAGAAAATAAATTTCAAACGTGCGCGGCGTAAACAAAGGGGCTGGGCCTGTCGATTTACGGCGCTGCAACTCTGCGGCGCGGTTTCTGGCGCCAAGCTTTTCCTTATTTTGTGATGCATTCTTTTGGCGAAAATGATGAATTTAAAGCGAAATTTGACATAAAACTTCTAATTTCTGAACGAAAATGTTTGAATAAACAAAGAATTGTATATAAAAACAATTCGAACTCAAAAATATTGTGTATTTTATGACTTTTGCATTTTTTCAATGTCTTTGATTATTTTTGTATGAAATAAACCAAGAATTTTATCCAACAACAAGAAAAAAACATATCACACCAAAGCAAGGCACGGCGAAATAAGACTCGTAATTTCTCAAAAAAAAAAACGATAGAATCAAAATTAATAAATGCAAGTGGATTCAAATAAAGAATCAAGACTATAAAGGGAAAAGTGTGATTAGGCTGTAAATGTGTGGATGAACCCGTGCGAACCAATAAAATAGAAATTTGTCTTTTGTCACTATAAAAACCTATAATAATATGTGTAGCTTAAAACTCAAATATGTTAAGGAGAACACAGACTGAGTTTAATTATCCATGAGAATTATTAAATATATCGGTTATTTGTGATGAAAAGATGAAATCTATATGGGAAATGACTAAAATTGGGGGAAGTTTGTATCACAGGTCCAGCAGGAGAGAAAGGGGAACACAGTAGAAACCAAGAAATGTACCAAATAGAAGTTTACAAGAAAAAAATAAATGGGAATACACCGATTTGATATTTAGACTATTAAAGTTATAGAGATTTACAGAAAAATAAACGGGAAATAACAAGGAAACAGGGTAGAATATGATCGGGAGAAACCATTGGAAAAGTGTTGAATCTAGACAGAAACTGCATCGTCTCCATCATCTTCGAGTTCCTGTTCTGGGTCGTTTCCAACATGAACTTCGATTGGTCCATCGCCTGGTGTGATGTTCAAATCAGTTGCATCGTTGAGTGAAACACCACTATCATCCGACAGAATACTCAATGTACTGTCCTTGTTTGATTGACTTTGAGCTTGTTGTGCTTGTTGTTGTTTGCGTCGTTGATCAGCACCCGGGAAACACATTTCAAGAAGACGACGGTATTCTTCACGGAGTTCAGCACTGTAAATTTACCTTTGTTCAGACTTGTTTTTGTTGAAATTTTATGATAATCTTCGTTTGTCAAAACTTGATTGCAATTTTCTCACAATTCCGAATTTCAGTTTATCAAACACCATCAAAAGAACTTACGCGAAATCATGTGGCTGTAACTTCGGCTCATTGTGTGTATCTTTGATATGAGTCGATGCCAAATATCTTCTCGTGAAACTTGCCCCACATTTCGGACAACTGAAACAAATCGTATATTCAAATAATATATTCATATTTCAAAAACTCACCAGTATTGCTTCTTGGAAGCATGAAGTCTCGCGTGTCTTGACAAATGATTGAGAAGATTGGCATATTGGCCATGTCTTGAAATGCTCTTCTTGCATAATTGACATTGATACATTTCACCGAATGGCTCTTCCATCTTTGGCTTTTTTAGTTTTGGCTCCTGCAATTCAAATCATTTATAGCTGTGCAAATAACCAAATATACTTACACCAACATTTCTAGCAGCTTCAAACAACTCCAATGCCTGGCTCAATGTCATATCTTCGATATCATCATCAACATCACCCGATAGATCTTGATCATCTAATCCTTCTTCACTTGGCTCCTCTTTCACACTAACTTCTTCATATTTTGGCTCCGGAATTCTTGTTGGCAATATTGGTGATACATTATCATAAGGTCTTTTGAGACAACTTTTGCCATTCGTACAACCTTCTGGTTTTATTGGTGTTGAACACATGAATTCTGGTACTGGAGAAGTATCAACACTGATTCCATTCGATTTATCACATGTTGGACATAGATTCTCGATTGATTCACCAATTGATAGCTGTCGATGGCCATGTGAAAACTGAAAATACCCTCATTTGTTTCAATTATTTGAATATCTTTGAATATCGGATATTTCTACTATCAAAATGAATCGAAAGCAAATAAATGATTAATTTGAGAAGCTGATAACCGTCACAATTATATATGATTCAATCAAATGACTCACCAATAACTGTACAACATTCTGCAGCATTTTATCATCTTTCAAATTGAGTAACACATACATCCCGCCAGCTTCGTTTACTGCAAAAAGAATGAATTGATCGGATTAAATGTATCGAGAATTGGAATTGCGGCAAAACGAAACGAAACAACAAATGGTGTTGGTTGGTGTAGATTGAAAAGTTTCGACATTACACATCGACACCACTCAACCTTCATATGAATCACACCACCGTGTAACACCAGTGAATAGAATCGAATTGAGATGAAGGAAAGAGAAATCGGGAAGAAGAAGGAGTGAAGAATAGAGAAGAGTAGTGTGGAAAGGCGAGCAATTGAAGTACGGGACACGGGGGAACTGCGGAAAGTAAAAGTGAAGTAACTCGCGGGAAGGGAAGGGTGGAGGGAGAGGAAGGGGTGTCACACCTCAATGCAATATCCAATAATAATAGAAATAACAATAATGGTCGGTTTTACATTCGATTACTGTAGAAATGCGGTTGAGGACAGACGAATAGAGAGTTATATTTCAATAGGAAACGAGACAAAGGGTGAATGGTGTGTGATTCGGTTACAAAGGCACCAATTCATTTCAGAACAAGACAAAGGAAAACTGTAAGTATCGAGAATGTCAAACACCTATACTCTAACTGACCAGTAAATACCAAAAAATCAGCTATATCGATATTGAAATTTCCATGTGACTGCCTAAAAGATTTGGTGAATCACAACTTGATATTGACATTTCTCGAAATATTCAAATCATAAATGATAATTGTTTGATCTACTTGATAATATTGATAACAATCACCATACAATTATTCTGATTCTTTTGTATTGAATTCAAAATCAGAATGAATTGATATCGAGAGTGAAGTGGGACGAGTATACTGATGTCTGTTGTGTCTGTGTGTGTTTATGAAGTGTGGTGTGGGCGGAGAATCGGAATAATATTGGGTGAAATGGAAAAGCGCGCGCCCAGGCACTATTAAATGATTGGTGATATGGAGGGAACGAGGCGTCTATTTCTCTGACAACAACTGAAGGGCACATCTATCTCTATCAATTCTTTTTCTATATGTGCCGAGTCACTGTGCGTGTGTTGTCTATGTGTGTGATAAGAGGGTGCACAAGAACGGCGGAGACGCAGGGCACCCACGGGTATGGCGCCCGCCTAGATATTGCAGCCAATGGGAGTCAACTAGAGATGGGACGGGCGGGAGAAGAATGAAGAATGAAGAAGGAAACGAAGAAAAATGAAATGGGAGAGTCAATTGGGCGACTGAACTGACTTCATCATCGTTCGTTCGCAAATATAGTACACCCTAGCGCCAAACTAATATACGCGCACATACTCATACAACAAGAAGACAGTATCTCTCTCGCGGTTGGTTTCCTTCTCCTCCTCGAAAAACGGGGACAACCGAATAAGTTGACAGGCAGGTAGGGTGACGGATAGGTGCAGTAGTGTATTGCTTCCCAAATAATATACACACAAAAAACCACATACACCGCCCACACCTCAAAATTAGATCATCACGGGGCGATGAGAGAGGCGAAATACAGTCACCCAACCAACCATTTATATTATATTATAGGCAGCAACACAATTTTTGTATGGAGAAATAGGCGAAATACGTCATTTTGTTGATCAAACAAAACCTTTTGATTGCGCCATAGTCGTCGCCCGGCCGGAAGGGAAGAGAGAGGAACAAATGTCAGGTTATTATTGAATTTCATATTTTAACACATTTATGATTTATCAAATTGGGATGAGGAATTAGGATTGGAATGGTAATCGGTATGGGAAGAGCAATTACCATTAAATATAATGACTATGCACCAATTTTATGTGAAAATTATTAAGAAAATATCGTATCTAAGAAGTATCAAAATCAAAATCAATTCAAAAGATACACCAAACATAGGTATGAATATACAATACGCTTCACCAACTGATGTCAAAATTCGCCCGCATCCGGTGGGTGGAGAGTGGTATTGTTTGCGCTCAGTAATAAACTTCACACCATCCCGAGGAGCGTACCAGTTGGTGTGAGGCATCAGTCTTATCACTGCCTCTCTCCGTTCGAAAATGATAACAACACACTCACCAATACCATCAAAACAAAGGGAGGGAGAGAGAGGGTGTAACCAGCGGGTCTTTGGCGCAAACTGTATACAACACACACATACACATACACAGTGTGCGGGAAATCGACGAAAAAGAAAACGAGCGAGTGGAACAAGGAAGAAAAGGAATTTGAAAAGGTGGTGAAGGACACCTTTTTTGTGTTTGTTACATGTATATTGTGTATGTTCAAATCTTTGTTTGGCGTCACCCTTTTTGATTAAAACATGGAACTTTTCTCCAAATTTCGTGCCACAAAAAAGGTCTCGTTTTCCTTTTCCTGCAAATACGCCCCGGAAAAAGGATAGAGGGAGAAGGAGAGAGTGGTGTTTGGTGCACGTGTTGGTGGTGGTTGGGTGCGGGCGACAAGCAAAAAAAAATTCATCTAGAAGAGGAGAGAAGAGGCAGAAAAATGAGATAAAGAAAAGAAGAAAAAACTTGTGGCGAAGATGATGATGATGGTGGGTGAGCACCCACCCACTACACCCACAGAGAGGAAGAAGAAGAAGAAGCTGCTGGCGGGGCTATTCAGGGCGAAAAACGAAAATGAGCTTATAAACCAGGACCACTCCACAACTTTTTTCTCCCGGAGCCACATGTTGGCTCAGATGTGTGTGTGCTCCTAGGACTCGTGGAACTGGGTGTTTGGTGTGAAAATTCTCTCATTTCAGAAGGCAAGAAAACGAGAACGGAAAACGAAAGAAATAGACAAATTGCAGCCAATTTTTGCCTCTTTTTCTTTTGGGTGAAGACCTTGTTTTGACACCTTCAATTGTATTCCTTGACAATTTCCGTCAAAAAACGAAGTGGTGTTCGAAATGGGAATGTCGGATACGGTAGTTATGTATTCACATACATTTCATTGGTGAAACTTCTCCGTATCTTCATGACACCATATAAGTCTCAAAAATGGACAGATCAAGTTCCAAGAATATCAAAAGGATCATAGAAAAGTGGTGATAACTCGGATTCCTATCACTCTCTGATATGAGTATGATATGGATTTGATCATAAATACAATACTATTAAAATGTAAAACGAACGATCAGGAAGGGTGGGCCACATACAAATATGTGTATTTGCTGCTTGATTGAAATATGGAAAACTGGTGCGGTTTGTGTGTGTATTCGGCCGAGTGCGCGAAAGCGATGAGGACGAACGGAAGCGGGGCGACGGTTAGTTCGTCACCATTCACCAAATACACCACTTCCAAACATTACAGTGTGTTTGTGTTGTGACACATACACCACTCAAAAACGAGAGATGGAAAGCGCAGGAGGGATAGGGAATAGTGCATGTATGCGGGAGCCTTTGCCGCACAAAATCATTGGCGACATCGGGAATCGAATCGGGAATTTCGGTCAAAAAATATAGAATGGAATGAAGAGAGGACACGTCGACATTTCGCCTATATCGACGCCCTCGTCTATCCACCCAACATCTCTTCTCATTTCTTCTTTTTTCCTTCTTCTTTTCATCTCGTTGAAGAGACATACAAAACACGCACATAGCATTGGTGTCGGAATGGTGGGGGACCTCTTCTAGGTGGGTGTCCAATGGCGCCACCATCACCAGGCACCATCTGAAAAGACGGGCGGAGTGTCTGTCACCCTCCTACTTTGCTGCATGCTCTCGACTATACTAGGTTGGTGGGCGGCGGATTTGATATGTTTGAAGGGTGTGACGAGAAATGGTGACACCCATACCAAGTCTTTTTGTTGACAACCGAATCTAGGGAGTGATCGTCTTGGTTACATTATAAATAACACTGATCAATCATATTATGGCTGTCAAGTTAGATCTGATTAATGAGTTCAGTAGATCAGATCAGATGGAATGTCTAGTATCGAGTATCCGAAAAGTTGATATAAATAATGTATATCAACCAACTATCATCCGATGATCACAAGATTAATTTCAAAAAACAACATCAACACCCAATCGATCACCTATAATCGATGAAATCTGTAATTCTTCTAATGTTTGTTCAAACTTCATCGTCTAACTATTCAAGGATCATGTCATTGAATCTACTCCACTTCTCCTACTTTTGAGTATTTGTTGTCATTTCCACCGCGATAACCGGGCCAAGGTGTATTCGGGCGGGCGAAACTCAGATACATCGTCGTTTTTCAGCGGGGCGGTGGCCAATATATATATATATTGAGTGTTTATTTGTGAGTGGTGAGTTTTGATTGTTGGAAAACACACACAAAACGCACTCCTACACACCCACAATCGTTGTTGCGTAGGGGCCTCCTGGCGGCCTGGCCTGGGCGACAACCGCTGCTTTCGCTCCCGACGATTTTTCTTTTTTTTTTTCATTTTGCAATGTTCTTCGTCGTTTCGTTCTCGACCTATCGAATCTATCGATTCAGTCACAAAATGGTGGGGGTATTTGGGCGAGAGATAGGGCGAGAGGAGTCATGTGTGTTATATTATTGTGGGAGAGGAAAACGGCGGCGCGGGAGCGAAGTTTTTCGCCTCTTTGGTTGGTTGTTATCGCTGTCTGGGCGATGGGTACTGTGTATATGTAGTGTCTCTCTATAAGAATGGTTAAAATATCAGAGGGAGACGAAGAGACCGAGAGGGATGTTTGGGTGCCTTTCCTCCCAAACTGTACACATACACAATTTTGTGTTTGTGGCGAAACGCAAAATTTTTCCTGCCCGTTTCCTATTTTTGGTTGGTTGGTAACAAGGAAGGGGTGATACGAGCAATGGTATATCAGATATGATGAACACAATATAATATAACATTCTATCAATCCTAGTATGGTGAACAACGGTGATTTAGTAAAAATCGGGCAATATTCACATGCCTTTTTAGGGATTCGGGTTGATCAATCGAATATCAGAGCCCAATATATTTGGGTTCTCTGATCTCATATCACCAGATCCTATATTTTCCTAATTCCAGACTACAACTATCATATTTGCTTGTTCTCATAACAATCAGAGACACTAAGAAATTCAATGCTCATGTCTAAGACTATATCCACCTATTATTCCACCAAAAGAAACACCACATTCCAAGACACCACAAAAAAACGTGTTGAATAATTCATTGGCAAGAGGAGGCGAGAAGAAGTAGGGGTTGAGGGGCGAATTTATGGCGCATGCAATTGGAATGGTGTCTATCTCTACTCCTCTCTCACACCCAGTGCCACATTCCACCAATATCACACCAACAAACACATGAATACGTCTATTGTTTCAGCCGAAAAAAAGGAAAAAAGAGAGAGGAATGAATTCATAATCGTGAGAGAATATTTCTCAAATATCATTAAAAATATACGCCAATCTGACCTAGATGGTGTAGATATTGGGAGAGGACAAAAAACGGAGGAGAATATGTATATTATATCTAATCGACACCCAAATGTTATTTTGGGTCACACTTGTCGCACACCTGATGCCATCAATTTGTAAGACGAAGAAGAAGAAGAAGATGATGAAGAAGAAGAAGGAAAAGAGGAGGAAAGAAGATGGGGATGAAGATGGTGGTGGGTGTACGGCGGCGGCGACGAATTCCAAAACGCGCCAACAATTCGCGCATTAGGTGGAAAGGGAAAATGAAACAACACGAAGAAGAAGGCGAAGAAGAAAATAGATTCAGCCTCCACTTGTAAAAACAAGAGAAGATGTAAGAAAATTTGAATGGTATGGTGGAGAGGGGCGGAGGTTATAAAAAACAGTGAGGCGAGAAAAGTTGATGTGATTGGGGGAAGGAAATCAAAATGGAATTTGATTTAATAGATTACAGTGGTGTACTTGTAATGAATAGGGCAAAGATGCATCGATACTTGTAGAAAAAGAAGGGTTTCAGATGGCATTTGGAAGCATCGAAAAAAACTGACAGAAAAAATCTGAAGGTATCAGATTCAACTGGGAAAGTTACAAAAGAAGCGAGTATCACAACTTTTAAAATTATTACATTAGACAGTATACATACACCTTGATGAGTGAAAATTTCGAACTTTAAAAAAGTTTAGAAACTAAATCCTCTTAGAATATCATAATTTCACGAAAGGAATGTGTAAAATTTCGATTGAACTCAATATCGCATTCCCTATAATTTTGGTTTATTTTCCAATAAATTTTGCGCCGAGATAACATTCGAAAAGCGGCATCTTTAGCATCTCGCCCCGATCTACCGAATTACACCATAAAAAAGTATTGTCGATACCATTTCTACTTTTTGGGTGTCATTTTATGTCACTTCAATGTATTTTTAATCGTTTTTCGTTGGTGACCGATAAGGAATCGAAAAGAAAATGGTGAGGGGTTTGGCGATTGGAAAAGAATACAGATGAAAAGATTTCAAAATAATGGTAACATTTGTCCTTCTTATTTATCACAGTATCAACATTTTATGTACTAAAAATTTATTGCAATGTTTGAAAGGGTTGTAAATTGAGAGATCCAGAATAATATTAAAAAGAGACAGATTATTGGTAAAGCTCATTATTATAACTACTCTGAGGCACTGAATTTGAAAAATTGATGGTAAAAGAATCACAAACTACTAAAAATCCATATACAAGAAGGGTGAGAAAATATATATAAAATGAGAAGAATCTTTGAGATTCAATGATTCTGATAAATATTCTAATAATATGACTATGATTCAATTGCGTTATCATTCAATGCGGCATTCACAATGAACTTCATATCTTCTTCAATTTCAGTTCTAGTTTTATCCCGAATATCTTCATCTAATTCCGATCGAATCTTATCCTTTCTTCGTCTATTTTGGAACCAAACCTTCAACTGAAAATACATCAAATTGAATGATTTGTTGTTTTAATTATAAAACGAACCCTATGATAGTCAACATCCAATATTGTGCACATTTCTTCTCTTTTTGCAGGATCCGCACACGCATTCGGGTTTTCCAAATAATACTTTTCGAGTATGTTCTGAAAATTATCAATATAAACTGTTTCGAATCTACAAGAAACCAACCAGTTCATTTTGTGAATAGACTATCCGTCCACGTCGTGTTTTCCCATTAACCGTTACTAAAAATAAATGTATTAAATTAGTGTGAAAACAAATAATAACTTACACATTGGCGGCGCACCTCTTTTGCTCAAAACATTTGCTGGTGTTGGGAAAGATGGTGTTGTTTGACATGTCTATAAATGAAATAAATGTTAAATATAGATTTATATGATTAAAACTCACGAGTTTCGCCAAATCTGTACTCGCGGCACTTGCAAAAATGTTAGGAGTACTACTGATAAATGAGGCTAGAAGTTGAGGATTAAATCCTGCTCCCTGAAATCAAAATCTTGATTTTAGTTTTCTAATAACAAATACTTACATAATCATCGTTATCATCGTCTTGAATACTTGAATTCGAAGCACCATTATTCTCATTGAGAATGCCGATTGCACTTTTGATCACATCTTCCTCTCTGAAACTAATATTTATTTAGTAAATATTCCAAAATATTGAACATACCCATTCTGAAGTGCAATTAACGCGGATTCGAATGTCGATGCTTTGAACATATCATCATCATCCATTATTTCCTCCTTTATCTAAAACATTTACAAATATTAAAAATTCAAATTGTAATACAACCAACCTCATCATCATTCAGTCGCCGTTTCTTTGCATTTCCATTTGTTATTGAAATTGAGCCACCCATTTCCGGTGATTTTGAATTTCTCGAAGTGGTATGTAACGATGAGCTGGCTGTTGAAACTAATTTCGGTGGAGTTGTTGGTGACAATTCCTTCTTCGGCGAACGATTCAACATTCCATTTGGTGGTGTTCGATTATCCGGCTCAGTCGTTTCATCATTTTTCATACAATCATCTGATGAACATGAAGCTGTACACCTCGGACACATTTTCTCGATGCTATCGACAATTGAAACTGGTACACCATACTTCGAAACCTGCAACAATAACGATTGACTAATCCATTTTTCACAAAAACAATGATGTTTTTTTGCTTCTCAAGAAATTTGAAACCACTTGAATCAATTGTGTTATGCGTAATTTATACGTTGTTCATAATAGAAAGCTCTGATCGTTATAATTTTCTAATCATTATCCTAATCCCCATGATTAATGCATTCTGTTCTATTTATCATCTCCAATCATCGTTCAATATCATCTTATTCATTCCGTTTTTCCACTAATTAGTTGCATCCATTTCTTAATGGGTGCCGCCTGCCAATGTTTAGTCAGTCTCGGCTTTCATCGTCACTCAACTAACACAATCTTCTAATGGATTAGACACAGAAAGAGGCTATTCCAAATATTTCCGAATTGCGTAGTCTGTTTGACATAATTGAGCAATCCCTCATTTTGCACAATTTGATTGAAGGGTTTCACCAATTTTTTGTATAAATTATTCGAAATGAAAAATGACTTACCAAACTGGTGACGATTTCACCCATCACTTCTCGATGTTTCTCAACATTCACGAAGATGAACATGTTTTGATTTGAATACTTCAGTCTTTTGTCTGGAACAATTTGGAGCTTTAGTTGGTTTTGAATAAAAGAGTGCCTAATTACAAATGAAAACAAGATCGAGAAGAGGAAGAGAGATAGAGCGGGAAAAGTATGGAAGGAAAATAAATGGAGCCACTCATAGAATCGGCGAAGCGAGTCGGCAGAGAAAAGAAGCCTAGATTAGTTAATTGCCCCGTGATGTGGTTAAGTGGTGGGATAGTATGAGAAAAGCTATGGAAGAAAAAGAAGAAGACGACAGCGAAGAAAAAGGCGAATGTGGTGGAATGACGAAGAAGAAGAAGAAGGAGTGTGTATACTGGGATGGAAAATATAAAGAGATTTGGGACTCGACTCTCAGGCCTTCTTCCTCTTCATCTTCTTCACCAAGTAGTAAAAGATTATCAAATGAGTATGTGTATTTATATGTATTCTTGAATTAAGTGGTCCCTCATCTTTTACTAATGGATATTCAGTTTGTTAATGAATTGCACAAGAATTTCCAAAACTCCTGCTCGTTTCGAGTGCCGTTCTGGAAACTGGACACCGAAATTCCTGGGTTTTTTGTTAGTGACGAAAGTTAGGCCACGAAACAAAATACAGAATTTCAGAGCTATTACTGCCTGAGAATTTGTGAAATGCTCCATTTTAAAAACATTAATGTTGATATCGAGAAATTTTGGAATTTCGATGTGGAAACTGAGAACAATAGGAGATAATTGGTTTAATTGGTCTCATGGTGGGAAATTCTAGGCCATGGTAGTAATTGTAGTATTGGAAACCGCATATAAAGAATATCAACTCTTTGTGTTTACAACTATCGCTGATATTCCATGATAAGACTCTTAACTGTGGATCAACAAGTTCTGTTAAATGAAGTAGAATCAATTTGTATTCTGATTACAAAACATCAACCAATCTAAACATTTACGTAAATTGATTATACAATAATAATAATGATCACATGGTATAAAGAGAGTGCAAATGGCGAGAGAATGAGCTGTCCGAAATCAAAACCAAACACCATCAAATCGAGCAATACTAAATATTTTGACGATAGACAAGAGGGACTGGGGCTGCGTTTTGGGGTTGGCCTAGTTGTCAATATAAACGAGTGCCTGGTGGGAGGGACGGGGTACTGGGTGGAAATAGAATAAAAGAGAACGAGAGGAAGAGCGTTGGCAAATAATTAAGTGATGGTTGGTAAAGGTATGGTGTGGGCTGGCTACTAATATATAATGCATAATTAGGCGAAACGCAGAGTGGAGCGAGGGGCCTCCTCCTTCAACAGAGATACGAATAAATTATTGATTGTTAATTATCGGCGGGATATATAATACAGATAAACATATTGCAATGTGTTCTTCTTCTTCTTCATCATCATCTCCCTTCTACATTGTGTGTAAAGCGGTTGTGCTGCTTCATCGTCTCTAATTATCATACTCGCTCTCTTCGTCTACTGTACACTCTCTTAATTGCGACTTGAAAGACCCTAATTACCAATAATTAATCCCAGTTTGCTTTGCCTTCTTCTCTTCATCATTCCCAACGAGGAATTTTAGGAAGACTACAATTTAGATGGCAATTAGTGATTGAAGGAAGAAGAAGATGGCGAGATAATCAAGGTCGTGCCGAATTAAATTGATTTTATCGGTCAATTTAGTATGTCCTTCTGCCTGTTATAGTTATATATTGTTGGGGAACAATTTGAACAGTGAGAGCAATATCAAATAAGTCATACTAATGAGGTGTCTAATACTGATAATAGTATTATTAATGATAAGAAACTGATAATTAGAACATAATAACTAGTCAAGTGTATATAATAATAACACCAGATATGAAAATGAATATAAATATTGAGAAGATGTATCAAGAAAGTAGGCGGAGTCGGATGAAGATGTAGGGAGAGGATTTCTTAGTATCCAAGGTAACGACATACTACTTATGGATAAATATCCTATTCCATCACTCTCATCTCGTAATAGTAATAATATAAATATTTCCGATTAATATTAGTTAGTAATTCCAGAAAGGGATGATATTAAGACATATAGAATATGAGAAAATGAGAGTGGGATTGGAAGAAGGAATCCTTCCATTTGTGCCACTTATAATCACCTCCTGGCACATGGAGGATTAGCACACCTCTCTCTCTCTTCCTCCATTTCTATTCAGTTTTTGTAGTTATATATTATTATTATTATTGGTATTAGTTCAGTAATAATAACCTGGACTCCTTGGCAACCGGATTATAGATGGATCTACTTTCCATTTGTGCTCGCGCATAATTGAAAATGGATCTACAGCTGTCGTCGACGCACGTCGCATTCGTCAAAAACATCATTAGGCTCTTATTGAAATTGCCGTGAAATGGAAAGGTGGAATGGAAATGGAAGAAGGAAATAATTGTAATTAGATAATATTATGCATGATGGAGGGTCTATTTGTATAGAATGAATAGGTTTCCCTAGTACTGATTGAGAGCATTTGAATCTGGTCGCACAGGTTTATCTTACACATTTTGGTGGCCGTTATGCTTGATAATTTGAGGGAGACTAATAAAAATGACGATACAGCACATTATGGGACCGAAGATATTACAGAAGCGTTTCAAAAAAATTTCCGGAAAATTTTATAAGACAAAAAAACGAATAATGATAAAATTCTCATATTCTCACTGAAAACTAATTCCTATTGGACGAATTTTGATTTAAAACTTATTTTAAACGATTATAAACTACTCTTAATGAAATATATAACGAAAAATAGAATAAATACGCGAAATTGTTATAAAAAACGCAATAAAACAATTTTTATGCTAGAGTGAGGTTGGTGTACTCAGCGGAGTGTCGTTTAACCTAACAGCGGAGACAGACAACTGTCTGATATGGAATCATGCGGGAAATCAAAGCTGTGTACGGATATTATGTTCCCAAAATAAAAGATTAGCTATAATATGCTAATATAATATCAAAAATCTTCCTCGCCCCAATCTATTACGCACGAAAAGTCACACCTCCTCCATAAATATCAGATTTGTGGTGATAAATGGAAGATTTTGGATTATGTTTTTTGGTGGAAATTGATAATATGATGAGCAATCAATGATCAAAACCAAATCATATCAATTAAATCAACAACTATGATGTGTATTTATATCAAATGAAAGTTTATTTCTATTTATAATTGTAAATCAACACACCACATCATATTGATATTGATAGATGAAGCTCAATGATATACTAATCATATCAGTAGTGTTGATATAATCTTGGCATTCGATTGACGCACATCCCTATATACTAATAATCATAATAAGTTGGTAATACTAATAGATATACTTTGGATTATATTCCATCTCTCTCTTTCCTTTTCTCTCTCTTCCACTTCGTAATTTGTTTACCATCTAATATGAATAAACGAACGAGGGAAAAGATACAATTTGATGAGAATTATTGGATAACAATATCAATATAGGTTTAGTTCCTTCCTCTTCATGTTTCTAGATTATTGCCAATCTTGATCAACAGGCTGCAAATGTACCCCAATCGCAACAAATGAAAAGTTCGGCCATTTTCCGCCAACACAGGGCTTCCAATCATTAATTTTTAAGAAAAAAAGTGTAATTGCAGGTCTCTTAACCTCAAATAATTGCAAAAATATTAATTTTTGTGGGCTTCTTGCTTTCATTGAAATGTATCATTCAAAATCGTCTCAAAACAGTTTTTTCGTGTTTATGAAGTTCATATATATGAAGAAGATATACAAATTTTCACGAGAAATCTCGGCAGATTCTCATTCCAACTGAAATTCCAGTCATGACCTAACTTCCCATATATTGTGATAGAGCGCTTTGATTGACAATATCAAATTATCAATCCATTATCAATTGTTATTCCATTTTCGTAATTGTGATGACTAAAATGATATCAAAATATTATTGAAATATGCAATCCATCGTTGGCAATAATCCGCCAATTCAGTTATATAAATAAGTGTTATTATTACTATTCCTATTATCATCTCGTCTGACTATTCATTTTCTTATATATCTATGTCCATAAACAAATAATTCCCTCCTCTTCACATAATGCAGTTATTATACATATAGAAGGATATGGAGGAAGGAGGATTATTAGCATGATTATAGGATGAAAAGGAAGGATTGTCAGGGAAGGAATGGAAGGAATGATGTGGGGATATGATAGACTGATTGAAATGGAATAATGAAGATGGAATACACAAGAATAGGTTTATTCGAAATACAAATGATTATAATCTCATAACAAGACATTGACATGCTCCGCCACTCTTCATAAATTCACTCATATCAACTTCCTCCACTTTCTTTCCACGAGCCGATAGAGCATCCTTTGTCTTTTGAGCAACACCAATTGGGGAAATGACTGTATCACGGATAGTGATTGCATTGCACACGAAGGCATTAGCTTCCTTCTCAGAAACTGCGATGGAATTAGGGAGACGACGAAGGATCTGGAATTGATAGATGGAGAAGTGATAGGATAGGATAAGCAACTAACCTCCTTTTGAGTATTCTCAGAGAATGCAGGTGGATAATACAATGAAGTAGTCTCATCAACTGGTGCGAAACAAGTATCCAAATGATAGAAGTTAGGGCTTATCATATCACACATGACAATATCAAATGATCCGAGTGCCTTGACTCTCTCATAAACTGATTTTGAACTTCTTTCACCATATCCAGCCCATAATGTTTTTGGATCACTGAATACAGCATCACCACCACCTTCGAATACTTCTTCATATCCTTCTCCGATTGTTTCAATCTTGTTCTTCTTAAACCAATCCAAATACAGTGCTTGTTCACCAGTTCTATAATATCCATCTCAATTCCATCTTATCCATCCATATATTCCTACCTTTCCTTATGTCTGAATCTCGACAAGTATACCTTATTCTGGTATACCAAACCACTATTACACACGAATACTTGATCTGGTAACCCAGCTTGTTGTTCCATTGTCAATACCTCGACTCCTTCCTTCTCGATCGCTTTCCTCAATGATTCCCATTGTTGTTGTGCCTTCTGTTTGTCGACTACACCGCCCATCCATGGATTGATCGAATATTCGACAGTGAAGTGTTTTGGGGCAACCATCAAGACACGCTTGATCAGGTGGGCTGCACACGACGACATATCCTGCAAATTCTCTATTTTTATGAAAACATTTTTTTGATGACATTTTTTCTAAAGCTTCTATACACCTTTTATAATTTATGAACAATTTATCTAAAAACTTTACCTATAGATACGAATAACAATTTACACTTAAAATATCAACTAAAAATAGACACTTACATCTTTAGACATTGTCAACTCTCTCAATAATTGAATCAAACAACTAAACGACTATCAATATGATAATATTATCACTAAATATTCTTATCAATAACTATTTAATCTCAATTGAAACGATTTTGCAAAAAAAAGAAGAGAAACAAAGATAGGTACACAATGAACCGAATGACTGATTTGGCAGACGAATATATCGGTATTTTATGGGTGTTTTAGTTGTAAATCTCATGGTCTTATGACGTCATTGATAACAATCATTGATATATTTATGATTTTTGTATCTGATAGATATTCTTTGATTTATTGACAAGATTCGTTTTATTGAATAGATTGCTAGCTCAGATTCGGATCTGATCATAAAGCCAAAATAATAAAAATGTTTAACCTAAACCTAACTTGTAAGCTGACAAAAGTTCAATTATTTAAAGGCGCATAAGTCAATTCAGTCGCTCATTTCCTTTCAGTCATCTAACATTGTTATTTTGATCTACCAATTTTCCCTATTCCATCTCCATCTTTTGACCTATCCTATAATCTGTCAATATCTCTGTCGTCTCTCTCTCCACCACACTCTCTCATGGCTACATTCTACCGTCTCTTATCATTTTAACAACAAAAAAATCGCTTCAAAAACTCACAACGTGTTGATTGTCTTCGTATTCGTATTGTATTTATTTCATCGAAATATGTCCAAACTACTGCCACGTATCGATTATTATTTTGACGTGATATCACCATATAGTTGGATTGGATTTGAAGCACTACATCAATTGAAGAATCAATGGAATGATGTTGATATCAAGTATATACCATGTTCACTTGGTACAATTATGAGAGAAAGTGGTAATAAACCACCGGCAATGGTACCAAATCGAGGTATTATGTTGATGAAAGATGTGGAGAGAAGTGCAAAATATTGGGGAATGAACATGAAACAACCACCGGTATGTTGATATTGATATGAGGTATCGAAATGAATCAATTTATAGCAATTCATGGAATGGATATTCAAATATACAACTCGTGATGCTCTTATTCTACTTCTTGTTATTCAAGAGGAAGATGGTGAAGGTATGTGTTATCATATCAGTTATCAATTATCACTCTTTTACATTCAGAATTGATGATAAAGACATCTCGTGAAATGTGGAATCGTTTATGGTGGAAAGGAGAGAAAATATTCGAGGATGAGGACTTTGTACAAATATTGAAGGCGGTTGGTGTCAAAGATGTAGAAGGAAAATTGAAACGAATGAAGGATGAGAAGTATAAGAATAGACTGAAGGAGAATACAAACGAGGCTATGGATGGAAGAGTGAGTGATAAGGTGATATGATAAGGATTGAATAATATTGTGATAGGCTTATGGTGCACCATGGATTACTGTACATACAGTAGACGGCAACAAACACCAATTCTTCGGTTCGGATCGTTTCCATTTCATCGCGGAGCTCCTCGATCAACCACAACCATTACCAGATAGATTATTGAAACATAAATTGTAGTTTTATTTAGATTTATTCGTGTAAAATAAAAGACAGAAAACACTTGATACGTTGTTTTTTTACAAATCAGTTGATTATTCTCCGGACATCATCTCCATGAACTCGTCGAAATCGACAGTTCCTGATCCGTCGGCGTCAATCTCAGCAATCATTTCATCGAGTTCTTCCTCGGATACATTGTCATCCAATGCACGCAAAATATCACGCAAGTCTGATACGTTGATGTATCCATTTCCCTAGAAGAATATTGAATGAAATGGGTCTTGACACAAAAACATAGGTTGATATCAAGATGTTTGGAAAGTAGGAAACATTTGTGATTTAAGATCTTGGGAATTTCATAGTTGATACTGATAGTGTATATCACTTATCACTTATTGATATGTTTATAATCTAGGCTCTGGCAAGAGTGAACTTTGGCTAATACCAGTTTCTAGATGTATTTCTGACAAAACCATGAACTTTCTGGTCTTGTCAAGAGGTGATAAATAGAAACGCATTATTACACATATGCAAACACCATATCCGAAAAGTGCAGACATGAAAAAAGAAAAAGGTAAATACCTCTTTATCATAGAGACGGAATGCCTCGCGCAACTCCTCTTCCAATCCCTCATCATTCTCATTGTTGACAACAAAGTTGGCAACCATTGCTGCGAATTCCTCGAATTCAATCTCACCGGAGCCTAGATTACAATAATCAGTATATCAATAAGTGATAAGGTGATAAGATACCATCAGCATCGAATTGCTTGATCAATTGTTTCAAATCTCTCTCTTCGAATGCTTGTCCCATGGTACGGAGGATTTGGCCGACCTGAGAAGTATTAGATAAGTTGGAGATATGATAGGATTAAGTTTACTTGAGTAGCACGAATGTATCCTTTTCCTTCTTTGTCGAACATGTTGAAGTATTTACGGAATTCTGGAATTAGGATAGGTTAACAATCAAAAGGGGAAGGATAGGATTACGCTCGATTTGATCGGCGGACAGTTGTTCCAAGGCATCAGCGATTTCGTCTCCCTAAAAAAGAAAAATGGAATAAAAAGTAAGAAAAAGGAAAGAAACATACCATGTTGATTGAATTTGAAGAAAAATGTCAAAGAAAAATGAAAGGAGAAAGAAATGGGGAGGAAAGTGAAGTGGGCGAAGGATAGGAGGATGGATAGGAAGGAGGAGGGGATGGAGCACACACATGAGATGAGATGGAACTGTGCGGTGTTTGTGCGACTATTCGAGATATTGAGGATATTGAAGAGGACAAACTGCGTCGGCGGGGACTGATTGTGTTTGGTGAGTTGAAGAGGAAGCCAAGTTACTGGAAGGCCGGATTGCTTGGTAAACTGTTGGAGAAATGACACGTGGTAGGTAGAAAGGGTTCATTGAGTAATTATGATAGAGGAGGCAGCAATCCTTGTTTGAAAAGTTGTTGGAATAGGAGTATCAGTCTTCCAATATCTCAATATATTACAGATATAATCACGATACACTTTAACGGATAATAACAAAACAAGCATTGAACCAATTGGAGCTGATGTAAATAATACGAAGGATATTGATGTTATAACTGAAACAAAAGATAGTTGATGATCAAAAGTGATAACAGATAATCACTTGTGAAATCTAAACTATTTGGGAAAAACGATTTGGATAGGTAGACAACTGGTGTAAACATAAGGAATATGGCAACTGTTAGAGACTAAATTTTATCAATTATTATCAGTTATCATATGTTATTATCACTTGAATGAATATATTTTTCATAACTTTTCTATCATAATAATGTCTTGTTCGACTCATTGTTGATGTTTGTAACCTGATTTCTTTCATTATCAAGGTATAAAGAGCAAGGAAGAACTGAAATAGATGATAGAATTTATATTATAGAGAGAAGTGTTGTTAACCGCAATGAATAAAATGACAAGGCACATCATAAGGTTAACCATAATATTGAAATAGAATGGAGATGTATTGACATATGCACATTGATAATTGAATATATATGTATAGTTGGGATAGTTGATTTCTATATACTTGTGTTGTACTTCTCTATTTTCCATTATAGCAATCCAACAATATATTTGAGATACGTAGGTAAATATGGCAAAAAATACAATTAGGAACTTCCAATATCGTATGTGTATTTGATAAAATATGTAGTGTTAATTAGATACGATTGATATCATGATACTTTGAGGAATACACTCTTCTTGGATATTATAATTAGTCTGGCAAGTAAAATCAACAATAGGAAAATGAATTGAGTGGAAAATAGAATGACGAATATAAGCTGAAATATATATAGTTATGACAAATCAGATGGAAATATCATACTACAAATATAATGAATATGTCAATATTATTCAACCAACCAATACAGTAAAATGCTGGAATTGGGAATAGAACAACAACATTGAATATAGTACCAGTATATAATTGACAGATGAATAATACGAATTGATAAGAGAATTGGAGATATTTGAATAACTTTGAATCAGAATGAGATGCTTTTGTTAGGATTAGATAGAAACCAAATGTATTGATAGGGATGGATATTATATTGATAAGGATATTAGACATTGAAAATATATCAGTCAGTGGGGGAGAAAGTAGTGTAGAATAGGTTTATCACCTGCGGATGATGAATGAAACAAACATCTGGAATGACAACGCAATTGCACATGGGACACTGAAAAAACATCGAGTTTTTGTAAATTGAAAATTGGTCGTTGAGTGTTTGCATCTGAATATACTATGAGGATTAGATGGATAGAAGCAGGCTCATTTCATCACGGTAATTTTCTCTGCTGGAGTAGTTACAAAGCTAGAGCCGTTTTCAGAAACCATTTGAAATGTGAATTTCTCGATCATCCACCATATCAATGTATACTGTATCCACATTCATTCATAGCATGAATGAATAGTTACATAACTACATTTCTTAGTAAAGTTGGTGCTGAAGAGGTGTTTTGTTGAATAAGAAAAGATAGAGTTCAATTATAGCATGATCATGACTTCTGGTTGTGCAATTTTACACAACGAGATGTGTGATGTTTCACCAAATGAATTCATCACTCAAACATACAACACAATCAGTAATGTTATCATTATAATCATTGTACTGATAATGATCTATATATAAAAGCGATTGTATTATAAAAATATCAGTAGTCACAATGATACGAGGGTTCATTATTGTTCTGTTGGCTGTGAGTGCACATTCACTCAATTGTAAGTTGCCATTCCTTTATTATACCCATTATATACCATTCCAGCATGTCAACGAAGCAGTATAATCAATCCACCAATCGACAAATCCCAACCATATTTCTATCCTCCTGGATGGACTGATGATAAAGATGCACCCGAGTTCCATCCAAATCAACAATGTTTGTGGACAGTTACAGTACCCCGTGGATATTTTGCAGTTGTACAAGTAAAGAAGAAAGGGCAACATACATCGTATGTCGAGATAAAGGATCAGTTGGGAATGTCTGATTATCCGGAAGGATATCAAGAGAGTTATTATTATGTTCCTTATAAGTTTAGTATATATTTCGATACGGTACAGAAGAATGAAACGAGTTTCGCATTTAAGATTACTTGGGCACCGAGTAAGCCAAGTATTTTTATATGGTATATTGATATTGTTACAGTACCTACACCAACTAGAGTAATACAAGTTGATCCAATTGATCCGATTGTGAAGAATACATCAATGTTAGAATCGATGGTAATCAGAGGAAATCATCAAATATCGATAATACCACTACCATCAACAAGCAGTGCGGCATCGGATCAGAGGAGTATTGTAGTATTTGATGGGGATACAATTGATGGAATGTAATTCGGTAATTTGGATCAAGGATTTAGAATGAAACAACAGTATGTGTCGACGAAGAATGCAATAACTGTGGTGGAATTGAATAAGGCCAAGAAGTATGATGCATTTGCTATTCAGGATTATGAGAGTAAGGATAGAGGACAAGGGGAGAAAAGAGTAGAGGATTACAGATGTCAAATATATTGGTGATTGTTTCGCATTGATATACGATGATCCACTCAATACTACTGTAATAATGAGAGGAATACCAGTGGTCAATACAGGGGCAGTTATTGTCATTTCATATGCAGATGTACCTGATTTATTGATACAAGCAGAACTACATGGGGTATATTTCCTTATTCCTCTATGTTTTGAAGTATCATATTGTTAAGATAGTTGAATTGGCAGTCTACAACGGAACAATCAATGAGAGAAACTTGATAATCAAGTTTGATGAGCCAATCAATCGACAATTACCAATGAAATTCGGACCTGGATTCATACAATATGTATTGACATTCAGCAGACGAAACACAAGTTATTTGATGTTTTCGAATTGGTATACCAATTGATTCATTGTTGAATAAATACATTTACTTGCAAACTTGTTCTATATTGTCTCAAGAAGTGGAAACAAGTGTAGGAACATATACTGCTATACACAGTTTCTCTGTGCCGTTGATACAGTATCCCAATTTGGATCGAAACCTAGCATACTGTTCTATCTCTACTTTTCGCGTCGACCGGTTCTTGATATCTAGGTCCCAGGGCTCGATTCCTTTGGAATCGATAATATATAATCTTAATGCCATCAGAAATAGTTTCGGATTCTGAAAATTCTCCATCAATGCCTACTAACAAGAGCATGCAAAGTAATTGATTACTTTTCTGTTGACTGACGCATACATGAATAAACAACACATTGTGAAAGCTCTAACAGAAGAATAAGAGACCTATGAGTAAGTGCAATAATTCACATTTTGTGCCCTATTCATAATAATGATTGTTTGCTCGTATAGTTGTGATAATATCGCCGGCTGCTCATACCAACACTCACGTATTCTTCTTATCGTTTTTGTGACTACCCGGAATACTTGATTGCGTTGGAGAACACTCGGAACAACAAAGAGTATAGTTTGAAAGAGATTTATCAATTATATTGATGAAATTAAATATGTTTTCGATTGTGATTTTTCTTCTCGAATTGTATCGAAAACTTTTTTTCTTGTACTACGGTAGCGTGTGAAATGTGTGATATTGCGTCATGGTGTCAAAGATACAGGCGGCGCGTTTCGAAAATTCGGGAAAACATTTTGGGCCTAAAATTTCATTTTATTTTCAAGTTTCGAAGTCTTCTCAATTTTCTCATGTTTCAATATTTTTCATATAATATTTTTCTACGAAGAAATCCGGTAAATCTGTGATATTCGGCCGAACATGATGCGTAGATGCCTGTAGATTCTTCATTTGAATTCCTGTTCCTACGCGTTTGTAACTCCTTTTCTTTCTATATTTCACCTGTAATAGTTTTTGGTTTAGGTTTATTTGCATCCTCCTTGAAAAAATGAATCGTTCACCGAATCAAACGCTCTGCCTCAATATTTTTGGCATAGAGCTCTCCGAGCGCAAGATTTTCCGACACATCATTCAAGTGAAACTGATTGATGAGCAAAATAAGAAGGAGTACATTCTGACTACGATGAGCTCCAGGTGAGAGTTATGCTCAATTGTTACAACTATCATATATATTCAGAGGACGTGGAGATCGTTCGAGTAAACAACAAGATAACTTCATTCTCTTGAATCTTCTTCTCGATTGGCATCAAAGAGACAACTCTGACGGGAAAACCCAAAAGGATCCACCTGCATTCGCTTACGACGGTGCGCAGTCGTTGTTCACTCTCGAACCGATCGTTGTGGTAGATTTTCGTCGAAAACACAATACAAATGTTTATTTCAGGAACTCAACATCAATAAGGATGATGCACTCGAGATCCCAGGCATCTCAGTGTTCTTGAAAGATTCGTTGACACGTTTGAATGGGTCCTTGACTATTTCGTGCGAACCGGATTCTGATAAACCGTCTTTCCGACAAGTCGACTACAACGAATGGGACGATCCAAGATTTTACGCATATCTTGATATTGTCACTTCTCAAGGCGCGATTAGAAGGTTTTCTTTAAATTTTTTTCCCGTTTTCATTTTTATTTTTCAGCGGGAAATATCTCTCCCAATCGAAAGGACTTTATGTCAACACTAAGTATCTGGAACCACTTCGATGCAAATGGGCTGTTGCTGCAAATGGAGTTCACAAAGGATGTCGGATCGTGGGAGTCCAAGACAGACCACTGCCAGTTTTGGAGCTTGATCGTTAGTCGATATATTTCTGCTTGACTTTATTATAGATTTTTAGCACAATCAACTCAATACTACGCCTCGATTCCACTTCATGAAATTCTTTTGTATGCGTTCGGAAAGGAATTCTCATCCGATCCTCGTCGCCCACCAGTTCAGCCAAGCGGTCGCTTGATTCGTGCAATGAAACTGGTCTTCAAAGGTATAATCGTACGCATTACTGAAGAAAAACGAACATTTTTGTAGACCTGAAGTGTAATCCATACTACGATGATCAGAAAAAATTTGGAACAAATACACTGACTGTCAGTGATATTGACTTCACTGCTTCGAGCAACCATGAATACCAAGAACAATTTCCAAATTTGAAATTCCCGAATTTCCCGGCTGCGGTTTGTGCCATGGGACCACATAAGAGACGTTTCCCATTCGAATATCTCAAGGCTCTTCCGTATCAATCGTTAGATCGCCGTGTTCTTGAGGAGTTCGATCTTACTGTACGCTTGTTTTTTCTATCAACATCTGAAAAAAAATTTCAGCCAAGAGCGAATGCTCCGAACGAGCGCTGGACCACTCTGCAAGAGCATTTCAAGCAATTTGGTTTTAATGATGAAACAATGCAAGCTTTTGGAGTGCAGCTTTGTAACGATCCATTCACAAACGTTGGAATTAATTGTAAAGAACATAGAAATCAAAAAACTACTTGCAGATTAGTGAAATCACTGGGGATCGAGTCGATAAGCCAGAAATCAGCTATGCAAGCAGAGTGGTGGTTGACGACGAGAAGGTTAGTTATTAAACACAACAAATCAATTAGGGCATTTTTTAGCGAGATTGGAAAGCTCAGGAAGTTCCGTTTGTTCAGCCAAGCAACATCGACGTTGTTGTCGTCGTTCTGATTGTTGGATACTCGAGAAACTTCGAAGACGACAAATCAACTACAGAAAAGGTTGTACATCAGTATCTGAATCGTTGCCGTGAAAAAGGAATGAAGATTGGTCGTTCCGAGTTCCGCCACAAAAAGGGAGAAGCAGATGCTGAGCGCTTCCTCACAGATACCTTCCGCGATCTCATCAAAATGCCAAACTATACTGATCCGAGATTCACGCCTTTCGTCTTGCTGATTTCGGATGATGTGCCGAACATTCACGGTAATCCCTCACTCATCATTAGATAAAATAAATCAATTTCCAGAGTGTTTGAAATTTGAGGAGAGAATGTCGGACATTCCGACTCAACACGTTTTATTGAAAAACATCCGCAAAATCAATGAGAATATCATGAAGAAAATTCAAGCGAAAAGACGCGTTTTCGATCTGACTCTTGACAACATTGTCATGAAGGTCAACATCAAAACTGGTGGATTGAACTACACTGCTGACGTTCCAAAAGAGTAATCTTGCATGATTCGTTCAGCTTAATTACCAATTTTACAGCATCGCTTGCTGGAAAGATAGAGCGACGTTTGTTGTTGGATTGGATGTTGCACATCCGGATCGACTTTCGAAACGTGAAGGACACCCTTCGACAGTTGGAGTAAAACTCAGCATTTCTAAAACAGCTTAATTGTACTTAATTTACAGCTTTCCTGCAATTCGGCAGAGAATCCGTATTCGTTCGTTGGAGATTTCGCGTACACTGCACCGACAAAAGAAGCAATTGATGATGGAATTCTGAGAAAATTCATCGATACCAATGTTCGCAGTTTCGCGCAAATTCGTGGCTTCCCGAAGAAAATCATCATTTTCCGAGATGGTGTGTCGTTTGGAGAGGAGTGCGAAGCAGCAAGAGAAGCGCAAATCATTGAAAGAACTATCATTGCGGCTGCAAGAGAGCAAGGATTACGCGACTACAGTCCAAAGATGCTTGTTGTTGTTGTCAAAAAACGCCATCATACGAGATTCTATGCTAGAGGTGGATATGATGGAGCTCAACCAGTGGTAAGATTAAACTTTTGAAGCTCTTGCAGTACAATTTTTCAGAATCCGCTACCAGATACAGCTATTGGTGGAGACATTGCAGAATATGGCAAAAGACAAATCTTCATTCAAGCATTCCGCCCAGTCCAAGGAACTGCGAAAGTTCCTTCTTTCATTATCATCCGTGATGACGAAGATGTGTCCGATGACCACATTTCCAAAGTGGTTTGCGCTGTATGCAGTTTGCATCAGGTTAGTTCTCGGTAACAGTTGTTAATATAACGTATTTTAAGCTTGTGAACAGCCCAACATCTATTCCAACACCAGTTTACGTTGCTCACGAACTTGCTAAAAGGGGAACTGGACTCTTCAAAGCATACAGGTTTGTTTTTTCAAGGTATATTCTCATTGAACCGTTGACTTTCCAGATTCAAAAATGGTGACAGCGGCGATGACTGGGAATCATTGACTTCTCAGCTTTCGTACAGCACTTTGGACCGTTTGTCAAAAGTCAGAGTAGTCTGAATACTCGGTGCACCAAAAAGATCAAAAAACCACTGTTCTGATGCCACGGTTACCTAACTTTTTGCAAATTGTTTAAATCATTTTTTTAAATCTGTTAAATACGAACTGTCTTTTCTGTTCAAATTTTGCCATAAAGTTCTACTTTCTGGCAAGTTATGTTTTCACACATTTTAATCCTTTTTTTGTTAAACTTCTCGTGTTTAATTTATAATTGCACAGTAAAGTGATATAATCAGTTCTATGAAATGTTTATAATGTACAATCATAATTGTCTCATCATGTCGAACTGTTGTGAAATGCTTCGCGGGAAGAACTGTTGGTTACTTGCACTGTTCGGAAGTGTTGAATGATCTGTATTTGACCCATTGTGCACATTGCTGGCATCATCACCACCTTCTGACTCTTCTTCTATTCTAAAACAAAGTTTAATCGATTGAATTCTCGAGTATCGAACCGATGTAATTGAAACTTTGATGCAACATCAGATTCTCCGCATAGGCTGGCTTCAAATATTTGAGAGTCTGTAATGTGTTATTAGAATAATATGATCTTTACTTACTGGCAGCAGATGAAATGACATCGAAGTTGTTTAGGTAGAAACTGTCACTCATTGATGGAGAAGAAGAATTTGGAGATGGCGGATCGGAAACCCGTGATAACCTAAAATGATATGAATTGTTTATCTGAAATATTTAATATTCTCACTCGTATGTATCAATATCTTGTTGATTATTCTGAACTGGCTTAGTAGCTGGTGATTCAGATGGCAAAGAAGGAGGAGAATATGTTGGAGCAGGCAACTGAAAATAGGATAAGTGATAAAACGAATGATAAACTGATTATGAGGCTACATGACAATAATGCTTTGTGATAATAAAATAAAAAGGCATTAGAAAGCATATTTTAGGCGATTGGCTTACCATCGGTGAAAAACCTGATGATGTAGACTGAAATGGTGGAATTAATAGGGAAAACAAGACAAATGATATTAGATGAGTTAAGATAGATATGAATATACCTGAAATTCTGGCATCGGCTGCGGAAGACATAGATTATAACCGGAATAATTGAATCGACCCGATGGTTGTTCATATACAGATAAAGATGTCTGAATAAGTGATTAGATTGATAATGATATGATGACAAATACCCTATCAATTGATAACAAATCCCCTTCATCTTCATCATCTTCTGGTATTGTAGCACAACTCTTTGTAGTACCACATTCGAATGATGTTAGACGACTGTCAGGTGTACCTGCCATAGTCATTGGCGATCGATCTGGAAAGAGATATAGAGTGATAAGGAAGTGATAAGTGATAAACATCTAGAGGCATTCAATGGTACTATCAGTGTTTTTCCATTATTCGGTCGTCGTGGTGGAGGAGGAGAATCGGAGGATGACGATGTTAGTTGGGGAGGAATGAGTTGGAGACGGGAATCGGTGGAGGATGAAGTGGAGGGAGATGCACTGCCATATGACTGGACAACAAGGAACAGGTTAGGTAAAGTATATTGGAAGGAGTTTACCTTGTATGGAACAGATGCAACACTGACAGCCGGTGTGGATTGCAGAGGGGTTAACACATCAAACTCCTCTAACCTGGCGAACATTGGACCAGAGTCATGCTGTATATCAATTGATATTCAATGAATTCACTCGAATATTCACTCACTTTTCTCAGTGACCCCAACTTGTTGACTGCCTTTTTCCTTTGAGCACGTGTACAACAAAACATAACAACAACCCGAATTATCTGAAAATAATGAGCAATTGAAAATGAGAAGATATAGTAATTAAAAGGGGAAAATGGGAGGAAACACCAAATGAAAGAGGAGGAAACAAACGAAAAAACACTAGTAGGTGATGCGTCGTTTTCACATGGAAAAGGACATAATTGAAAGGGGAAACTGATGAGAAAAGGGAAGAAATAATGAAATAGTAAAGGGAAACAATAGAGTTTACAAGGGTATGTTTCGATTTTTGACTTGAAGTGGAATTCCATTAGAAGAAGGATGAAGGAAAGAGAAGAGATTCATAGATTCATAGTTTCATAGATTCATAGATTCATAGATTCATAGATTCATAGATTCATAGATTCATAGATTCATAGATTCATAGATTCATAGATTCATAGATTCATAGAATCATAGCTTTTTATCATTTTATCATATTATTATTATCATGATAACTATCACTAGTAGTATAATTTGAAACCAAAGACGAAACTAGTCAAAAAACAAGGCCAATAAGTATTGGTGTATGTGCTCCTCCTCCTCCAAAATTCTTTCCTTCTGCTCTTTTCTCCTTCCTCGAAACCTCTACAATAAGTCCCTTGAGATAGAGAGACCCACAGACATACACATATTTTTTGTGCCGCTCCTTCTTCCAAACACTCCTTATTCCATCCTCCTTCCTTCCTTTTTCTTCGCCCACTTTGGCTGATTTTTATCTTTTTTCTTGTCATAAACAATATGGATATACATCAAAACGATTTGATGTGTACTTTTGATATCCACAAAATGACGACGAAACACATCGAATGTATTCGCCGGTTTTTCTCGTTTTTATTGCCATTTTTAGAATCGAGCACTTTTGGTATGTATTTGAACATCAGTCATTTGGTAATCCGAGGGGTTTAAAGTTTATGAATAATTTGTCAAGGATTCAAATTCTAGTCATTGAGAATTTTTGAAAGTTGGAGAAAGATGGAGAGGGGTTTCAATAGTTTGGTAACTAGATATTCACTAGATATCACATAATTGAAGGTTTTTTGGTGTTTCCCCCATAATTATTATCAATTCAAGCTGACTACACGACGATCAAGTATTTCAGAGATATGAGAAATTTGAAAAAATCTAACTTACCAAAAGAATAACAAGAAGCACCGTAAGCATTGCCAATGGTATAATAATACATAATTCGAATCCATTGATAATATTCGATATCCATTCTAATATGTCGAATATCCTATAAGAACAATATATAATTGGATAAATAAGATAAATGAATATACTCACATACTTGGTTGTCATCCGTCTAACACGACAAAAAACGAAAGAAAAAAGAAGAAGAGATATTTGTTCTAGACCTTAGAGAAGGCGAAGAAGAAGGAGCAGAATGTCATTTTGATGCATTGTTTATATCAAGAAGACGAAGAAGAAGAAGAAGATACTCTGCAAAAGAATTGAAACAACTTGTCAAAGAGATTCAAATCTATGAGGATGGGAGGAGGAGGAACGGGAAATGGAATTGGTCAACTAGTGGAAGTAGACGGACGAACTTATACGACCAATGAAATTGACGCATTTTGGGAAGGGGAAGGAACAACGGACTAATGAGCCAACGAACACATAAATAGAATAACATTGAGGAGGGGAAATAGACAGAGTGATACGGAATGATATTATGGGTTGAATATACCAAAACAAAAGGAATTGGTGGACTACGAATGGGGGAAGGACTATAATATCAGATTGGAGTTTCGGATATCATAGGGATCATACTAAGCTTTGTTGAATATGATTATGTGCTCCTTTGATACAGTAGCCTATACTTAAACTATAAGTTGCATACTGTCCTAAACATAGCAAACTGATCATCCTTGTGAGATGGCAAAGAAAAAAGAAGCGACTAATCTGGCTAATTGTTGCTTTCGGAAAGGAAATTAGGCTGATAAAGGAATAGTGTGTGAAACGAGAGACGCAGACACAAAATATTCATTGAGAAATATTGGAAGGATGAAAACAAGTGGAAAAACGACGAATTGACATGCAATTGGATCATTACAAAAACAACAACAATAAATTAACATATATGGATTACTATAGAATAGGATAAAGATGGAGAAGGAGAAGGAAGAAGGAGTGTGTTATTTGACATGGAGAAAACACGAAGAATCATTCGGAACTTAATAGGATTCGAACGAAAGAGGAAGAAATTGATGAAAAAAGGAATAAAAGAAGGAGAAAGTGTAGGTTTAGATGGAGCAAAAGTTGTGTCTTTTTTGATATTTTACGACGATAAAAATTGTTGGATATTGTTGTAGTTGCGTGTGTTTCACTCTTTCACTACTCCATTTTACACCAATTTTTCTCATGGGATTTTGATTCATAAAACAAGTCGAAAAAGGACACAACGGAGAAGGAGAAGGAGGAGATGGAGATGGAGGAGAGGATGGAGGAGGATGGCTTTTTTGAGATGACTACCATATTACGAATAACAGAGGGGATAACAGAATTAAATGAACATGTATTTTTGGGAAGCAGTTGTATATTAGGCAGACAAATAGGATAGGAGGAAGGAATTGAAGTCAGGAGAAGAAGGAGGAAGATGGAACAAGAAATATGATAGGTTTAGGTCAGTTTCGGAACAAACTTGGGTCGAGGAATAACATGAAAATGAAAATGTGTACTATTGAGAAAGGGGAATATTCATAGGATGTATGTTAGGTTGGAAATTCAGAGTTTCCTGCTTAAATTTTGTCTTTTTTTTTGTAGTTCCACATTGTTTTTATGCAAGATTTATTTATTCAAAAGCATTGTATATGAATCAGTGTGGTGCACAACAGCAAGTATACATGAGTCCATCTGGGATACAAAAACCTTTTTTATATGTGTCCGATGCCTTTTTACATGTATAGTCACATTGATTGTCATTACAGGTTGCACCTGAATCTTGTCGTATTAACTATTGAGAAATTAATGACTTACTATCATACAATGATACATTGCTACCCATACATTTCTGATCTCTTTCTTTGCCTTTTTGGATTGAAACGATTCTCGGTTGATCACTAGTATTGGGAATATCAAATTGATTTGGACCAATTGAAGCACAATAGACGAATGAAATGAGGATGAAGAAAGGAAGGATGAAGGAGATGGAAGACATGTTGGATGGATGGTGAGGTATCAACTATCACTCAATGCTTATATACTTATCATTACATCCTATTTGTTGTATATTGATACTTAATTGATAACGTTTTACGATTATATCAATTATTGTTTGTGTTATTAGCGGATGTTTTTTAGTATCAATAGTTTGTCGTGTTTGCTCAAATGGATAATAATGTAGTATAGATGAAGTTAAAGCTTTTCTAGTGACAGATACCGTAATACATTTGATAGCTGTATCCCAGCGAGCGTCTTGAAAAATGAAAACCCCAAACATCAATTTATATTTTAGGGAATTAAATGATATTGAAATGTTTATTTACACTGTTTGTACAAAATATTCGTGTGATTATTTCTGTGAACACCAACATCTCATAATGAACCAATACGATGAACAGTGTCCACCCGGATATCCTCGATTGGTACAATCACTGTGACAATTATCACCGTCACAACGATCGGCTGAAAATGGTTGATATACTGATAATGTGATAGTGATAACACATACATTCCCATATTTTGATATCTCTTTTAACACGGAGATTAGTTGAGGTGGAAGAAGGGAAGAGGGATTCATCGGAATTATCAATGGATTCAGATGAGTACGGTAGTGGAATGAGGAAGGATTGGCAACATAGTGCGATGGACAATAGGAGGATGAACAACTTCATGTTTGGATATCAACAGTTTCGGTGGGTGTTATATACCAAAGGGTCATTTGCACAGACAATGTTTATTTACAATTGTGTTCGATTTATGAGCATTGATTCCAGATGTTACTTGTTGCAAAATAGTATAATGCAAACAATACAGTTTATGATTGTCGGGATGTCCCGGAACTCATGACATTATTCGCTACTGAATTCTTAATGAACAAGCAATTTTCGCTCATCTGAAAGAAGAGGAAAAATGCAGGGTGTACAAAAAATCAAAACTGTGTTTCTGTGGTGTCAAAAGAATTATTTTGAATTAGGTGCGTATCAATCATCATAACTGTACTTGTCGATAAAAATTGCAAGGCATTAAATCTGTGATGAACTCGAAAAAAATTTTTCAAAGTAATCAAACTTCTGATGAATCGAGGATTGGTTTACAGTCTCGTAAAACCAAAAAGCGGAAAGCCGACAATATCATTAACAGAAACACCGCATGAGTTTACGGAATATCATCACCGTCGTAAATGACAGTTTTCGGCGAATCGGTGCGAGGTGAACATCAAGGCAATATGGAACTTATATCCAAAGTTCTAATTTTTACTATTTGGATATCTTTTGAGTATGTAGTGAATTACTATCAATCACAGTTCATATACATATCAACAAAGTTGCTTCGTTGGGTCTCGAAGGGAAAAGACAACATACTCGATTCTTCTTTATTATTTTGGACTTTTATTGGTTCCACAAAAACCAAACTTTGGGAAACAGTTATGAGCTGAAAACCCCCTATGCTACAGTATACTATTTTCCGTTGTATTTTCGGCTACGGTTTAAAGGCGCACAAGTGTAAACGACTTCGTAAATCTTAAAAGACGGTTTGATTCGTTTTAAGCCGAGGATAGAAACGAGTGGATACCGTAGTTATGATGATATTTTTCGTTTCGAGACCACATTTTTCACAAGAGAGTTTATCATATTTGAGATTGATAATAGTGTGTTGTGGGATTTATCAGTTTGGAGAAATGGCGAAATTCGAAACTTCTGGCGAGAAAATACAAAAAAGTTAACCTAAAATCTGTCGAGTTTGAAAAACAAATTTCAAAACAAAAAGTTATCGACTAACGTGAAACGTGAAATGAAACGTGACCACCTGATGACATACAATAATGATGCAACAACTATTCACTGTGAAAGAATAGTTCTAAAACTATCAGCTAATATGGAAGACGGAAAGGAGAAGCAAGAGAAGAGTGGAAGAGAAATAGGAATGGATGCGAAGGATACGAATATGGAGAAACAACCAGCACCACAACCACTGGGATCGGAAGCCGTTGTTATGTGTCCGTTCAGTAGAGAAGATGCAAATGCAACGACAGCAGTATTCACACTCGATCAGATGGACAAACGAGGAGCAGCATCATCAAGAAATGATAAGGTCGAAGAAAAAACTGGTGAATTGACACCTGCTGCTGCATGTAAGTATAGGGAGAATATCAGATGAAAATGAAGGATATTTACAGTAGAGAACAAGAAGAAATGGGCGGCCATAACATACAAAACGAAAGTGGATATCCGAAAGATGAAGAAAGAATTCATCGCGAATAAACCGACAAAAATGGAAAGTGCTGTGACGGATAAAAATTACGACAAATGCAGGTTAGTGATAGTGATATGACTATAGATATTGATATTGATATTACAGATATTCGGATATTCCGTGCATTGAATCCACTCGCGTTATTCTGAAGGGTCGTCCACCTGACAAGGACTTCATACATGCGAATTGGATGACAATGCCCGATGGGTTCCGTTACATTTCAACACAAGGG
This sequence comes from Caenorhabditis uteleia, assembly GCA_963573275.1. Classification (NCBI taxonomy): domain Eukaryota; kingdom Metazoa; phylum Nematoda; class Chromadorea; order Rhabditida; family Rhabditidae; genus Caenorhabditis; species Caenorhabditis uteleia. The sequence goes on from OY752134.1 coordinate 6,876,289, forward strand.
CCGATAGGATCAACAGCAAAGGAAAAGGAGAAGGAGAAGAATGAGGCGGCTGGAAATGTGGAGACAATCGAGGATTTCTGGCATATGATAGTCACTGAAAAGGCTGAAAATATTGTGATGATATGCAAATATTATGAAGGAACACCCCCGACACGCAAATGTGGTGACTATCTTCCGACGAAGAAACAAAAAACATTTGGACCGTATACTGTAGCACTTATCAATAAGGATCAACCTGTGGAAGATATACAACATACGGTGGTTGAAGTGGCAACTAAAGGTTCGAAGGATAAACATACTGTACATCACTATCAAATGCTGGATTGGCCGGATCACGAGACACCATACAAAACAACGTCGACTGTGAAGTTGTTGAAAATGTTGAGAGTGCCGACAAATATCAACCCGATTGTTGTTCACTGCTCGGCTGGCATCGGAAGAACTGCCACATTCATCGGCTTAGACTACTGTACTCAGCGAATCGCTCAAAATCCGAACATTGACATACTCGAAACAATCCGAGAGATGAGGAAAATGAGAGCAAGATCTGTTCAGTCACATGATCAGTACTTGTTCCTGATATTCTGTGTTACGGAGATGATGCTTGCGGTAAGCAGATGGATATTAATATATCATTGATTGAGATATTTATAGGAAGGAGTACCACGCAATGACTTTATGTCGCGTATACCGGCATATTTTGCATCAAAGGATGATAAGAAGAAAACAGTGAAAGAGGATAAGAAGTCGAAGGGAAAGAAGTGATCAGGGAATTGTGAAGTATTCGAATGACAATTGCAATAAAATATTTTTATTCAAAGTGTTTATTTCAAAAGGTCTATGAAAATTCAAGTCATATTTCCCCGACATCGATCTATCTATATTCCGATTTCTGAAAAAAAAATTTTTTCTACTCCAGCATTGGATGCACACATATTGGAACAATATTACTGAGAATTTGTATGGAAAGTATCCAGAAGAGGCGGCACTTTATGATGAACGTAGTCCGGTGAATCACATTGAAAAGATCAATACACCGATTGCCTTTATACATGGAAAAGATGATACAGTTGTGCCAATGCAACAATCAATTACAATGTATGAGAAGATACGGGCGAGAGGAGTGACAACTGCATTGATGTTATTTGATAATGAGGGACATGGATTTAGAAGTGGTGAAGTTATCAAGAAGAGCACTGAGGCTACATTCTACTTCTTGATGAAGGCAATCGGAATTGAGCCATCCATCCAATCTGAGGTTGGATATTATCACATATTACAGAAATATAATAATAAATTTCAGATCGAAATTGTCAATTCAAAAGAGTAATTTGTCAACTATCGATGGATACTTTTCAAGAACGAAACCGTTTGTTCTTCTTTATTTATTGAATTACGTTTTGTTGCAATAAATTGCCGTTCAAAGAACATATCATTCATATTCATGACAAACGAAACGTTTTATATTCATCATCAAAAGTTAGAGTGTATCGTTCCATTGATAGTAATTCATTCGAGCAGCTTACCGAACAAAATCTTATAAATTTATATAATTAATATAAATATATATAATATTAATATTAGTCGACATTGCTCTTTTTTCAATTATTTCGTAGCCTACTGTGTTGCATACACACCTCTTATTCTCCATTTCTAGTTTTGTTCTGACTATTTGGAAACACAACTTGAGCCTTTAGAAACATCAGAAAACTTCGTCGCTGATTTTTACGAACCAGAAATATGCGAAAATGCATCATACTCGAGGAAACCAAACGCAACTGATCGACCTTTATGTGAATACTGATTCACAGCCTTAAAAAACCGAAAAACGGCGAGCCGACTATCTTCAGCATCTGTATATTTCAACAGTATGCACTAACAAGTTTCGAAGAAGGATAATATTAGACGAATCGATGCAAGATGGAAGACAGGGTAACGTGGAGCTTTTATGTCCATTATTACCCCTTTTCCAACTATAACGACCATTTAAGACTTTGGAGCTTTTATGTCCAAAGTCTCAATCAACAATCAACACAATGATAAACTGGAGCTTCTACGTCCAGCTATCAAAAAACGAGAAAAGAAGAAAAAATAAAAATAATTATATCTGATATTACATTCTTCCTCGTCGCCTAGTTCTTGTGCCTTTTCAATTCTGCGATCGATTCCAACAACGGCAATCACATTCGACAGCTGAAATAATACGCATTTGAGGTTTTGAGATAAAAGTTGGACAATAATATTATAAATATTCGATCGAATAATAGCAAAAGTACTTTGTCACATGAAAATTTGGTCAGAGCTTCCGCCGCATTAGTCGAATTTACTTTTTTAAAGGTACAATAGCATCATAACTACAAAATCGAAGACTAACAGAAGGATTTTCAAATAAAAATTTGGCCAGGGCTTCCGCCATATTCGACATATTGCTATGTTTATTAAATAAAACACTAACCACTACAATCAACCATCTAACTGCTCATCGTAGATCATACATCTGGAGATGGAGTTGATTGCAAGTGTCTTATTTCATTTTCGAGCCATTTGAAATCGCAGGCTGTAAATTGGTTTACTTTTGATCATAATCCATGTTGCTAACGTACTAGATCATATAGAAGTGGTATCCATTGAATTGAACACATTTCGCCGGAACTCTTGCTAGCTTCTCATGCAATTTAATGACTACTTCTTCCAAACACTTCCAATTTTACTTCAGCCCCAGCACTGATTTCTCAAGGTATAAATTGCATAATCACATTACATTCATATTCATCAGTTTTCGCGTTCACATGACGTTTCCAAGAACTGAATATGAAAAGATATTATATTTAGGAAGTTGGTGTTATACCATACCTTGCATTTTTCGATGCTTCGTTTATCTCACTCCACTTAATCTTCATATCCTTTAATTGTTGCCACTTGACGATGAAGCAAGTTATCAGATCTCTCCATATCATTGAATTGTCTCGAATACTCCAACATTATCAGCTTCCCTTGCATTGATGACAGTTTCGTTTTCCTTTTATAATCCTTTCGGGTTATATGATGAACACGGCAATCTGATAGAATATGTTAAAATATATCTAAATTTTCTCGAAGGTAACATACTGTTGTGATAATCCTGATTGTTGTTGTTGTTCCCTTGTCCTGATCAATCTGACTTCAGTTGCTTCAGTCGATATTGTTATTTGGCAAGCATAGAACCCTGAATAAGAGAAAATGTTAAAAATGATGCAATAGCAGAAGAGGTAACAAACTATTTTGATAACTCTGATTGTCGTTGTCTTATCACTCCGTTGTTGTTTCCTCCTCATTCCATTTGAGTGTTGTTGCTTCAATTTGTGGTCCGTCTCCTCGCATTGTATTTATTCTTCGTCCTATCATCTCTACTCATTGATCTCATCGGATAGTTCCGACCAATCCATCTGTTTCAATCCATTGTTTCCCTATCATCACTTCTTCAGAGCAACCATTTTGTTCGTAGTTTTCTTGTTTCGTGAATTCTTTCGATGAAATATGGCAAGCATGGAAGCCTAAACCAAAGAAATTGTTAAATCAATGCAGTAGCAGCGAAGTTAACAAACTATTGTTATGACCCTAATTGTTGTTGTTCATGATTGTCTTTGTTGCCTTGTTGTCGCATTCCTATCAGATGTATTGACCAATTATCTCGATGTTCCCTTCTTGTCACCGTGTTGTTTTTTGTGTAGTTCCTCGTCGTATTGCTTCCATCCCTCGTTCCGCATCTTTCCGTGTCCTTCCATTTAACATTGTTCCAAAACAATTCGCAAAAGCCGAGAATGTAAATTTGAAGAACAAAAGAGATAAAAACATTGCCTTCTAGAACCCTAAAACACCACACTAAAACGAACCAACAGTCAACCTTAAAAGCAAGTCACATGCTCACAGACTTTAGACTTCCTCGTGTTTTCGCACGCATCGAGCTTTCGGCACCATTGACTTACTAACTACCGTTCATGATTCCGGGAACGGAGCGACCACCGTTTGATCCCATCCTCAGGCGGGCTCCGCTATGCATTGAATCACTAAAAGTGACTCAAAGGCTTATCTGCTCCCACCACTTTTATTGATGATAGTCTATTCGCTTTTGGTGTGGTGTTTGGATAGGATTCAGAGGGAAATGTTTTTGAATTGAAATTTACAAGCTCGGACTTTTTTGAAATGAATTGGTGGAGTCTAGTTTGATTGTGATTGCGTAGTCTTTGCTCGTTCCGTGGCGTGTTCCTTGATTGTGTTTGTTGATGTTGTTGCAGTATCAATATTGCTTCCTCTTTATTTTGATTGCCATTCCAATCCATCCACCAATATATCAGCCAACACACAAACAACAAGCAACTCCCCATATTCTACCTAATCAAAGAGGATACAATATCAGGATGCCTAATACATAGCACAGTCCAACCTAGACCATCTAAAATGGAGAAGAGACGTTTTCCATGATCCGTAAAAGGCAGAAGTAAGAGGATAAATGAGTATATTCAATGAAACGTGGGCTACCTAGACCATCTAAAATGGAGAAGAGACGAGTGATCCTCGAGTCATTGAATAGAAGATATTCAAAATTAGATTGATTTGAAGGAGAAAGAATGTCCCACGAATGGGAAGAAGTAAGAGGAGTCATTCAACCATCAGTGAAACGCACATATTGAAGAATGATGCGAGAGAAATGAAGACAATATAGATTCAGTTAAGGGGAAAAATTTCGAAAAATTTACACGTTTTTTGTGTTGTTTGTTGTTGTGAATGGCTGATATTTTGTTGAACCCAGTTGAGTTTCGAGTGTTCTGAAAGAAACAGTTTTTGAAAAAGAAAAATTACAGTGAAACGATTGAAATGATGAGGGGGAATCAAGGAAAAAAGTGAAGAAAAACCAATATCTCATTCGGGAAGACGAAATAACAAAAATGATATAGGAATGAATGCGAAAGATTCGAGAAACTATGGAAAATTATTAATATAAAGAAAGAAAATGGTGAAACGCAGCAGTTGAAATTCGAAAATGATGACAAATGTTTTCGAAAACAGCCCTATGAAAAAGCGCGCGCAAAAATTCAACAAAAGATCAAAAAAAGTAGTTTTGGAGAGTACGGCCTTGGCCTAGAACACCAATAAGTGTGTATTCCACTCGGAATAAACATCAATTATTTTTCTTATTTTTCGAAGGAAAATTGATAATGTTCACATAAAATAGGACTGAAGTTTTTAAAAGAAAACATCAAGACCGAAGAAAAGCAATTTTTGGCTACATGCAAAAACTAGAAAAGTTAGGTATAAACAGTTTTACATGAGAAACAATCGAGAAATACAAAATAACTAACCAACATATAGAATATAATACGATGAATGTGTTGTTGAACAACGATGCCACATAATGAAAATGACCATGTTGAAGTGAATATTGCTCGAAACTGGAACACATTTTAACATAGATTTTGTCGTTTCAATAAGATATTCGTAATCAGTCATCCGTAACTCTATATGAAATACTCGAAACACTCTGTGTTATATCATTTTCAGCCACTTTTCGGCTCTGATCTATGGTTGGTAGCGTTTCCCACTCCGCCGATTTTCCTTGGAACTGATGACACAGTTTGTCACTGTCACATTCACAAAATAATGTATTCCATGTGTCTGAAATACTGATTTTTGATATATTCGCAGTTTACATGAATGTTCTATTTATAACTTGTCCCTTTTTTGCATGAATAGTGTCTGGAATCAATGCTCATGTTAAAACTGTAAACATGACAAAACTGTTTGAACAGCATGTACTAGTTTCAAAAACACAAACACATGTACTATAAAAAGGGATTAGACAAGTGTTACAATATCATTTCCATTCGAAATATGAAGTTAATCCTTCCATTCCTTTTCCTTATCCTCTCGATTTCAATCATTCAATCTCATCCAACAAGCCAAGAAAGTGATGAAATAACAACTACAGCTGATAGTATCATTCGTGATAAGAGAGATGTCAAAATATACGAAGGTTATCAATAACTCTTAAGTCTCTTATCATTATCAATGTTATCATTCAGGATGTTGTTGTCACGGACCAACATGTAATAGTGACTGTCAGAAGAAGGGATACAAATCAGGACATTGTTCGAGATTCTGGATATTCATCGAGAGATGCTGGTGCGATACTGATTGAGTGATGGCAGAAGACGATTGTGTATAATGTATATATTTACTGCTGATATGCCTTGATAAACATGATATGCTCTGCATAAAAGTTATTTCGAAAGACAACGGAAAGACTATACATAACGCATATATTGCTTCGGATTCTGATGGACTGTCATGTTCTTCACAAAGTTTTTCAACAAACAATAAACAAGAGGTCGAAAAATACACATTCATTAAATACAAAAAAAAGATCCATAATACTTTTGCTCAACAAATTTTACTTATTCGTCTCCTTTTCTCATTCCTTTTGGCGCCTTTCCTCCCTTCTTCTTTCCCTTCTTTGTTGTTGTTTTTGATGGTCCGGCAGTCTCAGTTGCTTGTTCAGCAGCAAACGTAGCAAAGTTTGGTTTTTGAATGTTGGTGATGCGTTGAAGACTCGCAGCTATTTCATTCATCAGCAAACGATCATTAGGGTTTTCGGCCCAACACTTGTTCTGAAAATGGACAGTTTTAATGTATAAAGACTACAAATCACATACCGTAAGCAACGATGCAATAGCTGGACTGACACTTGGTGGAATATCCATACGGTATCCCTCGCGAACCTTCTGATTTACTTCGGCGACCGTCATACCCGGATATGGCTCGATTCCATAGTTGTATATTTCCCATGCCATGATGCCATAACTCCACACATCCGTCTTTTGCGTATACATTTGTGTGCGAAGTGTCTCGATCGCCAACCAACGGATTGGCACTCTCTTTGTCGGATCCATTTGGTATGAGGTGCATTTGCGACTCAATCCGAAGTCGGCAATCTTCACATTTCCTCCACCATACAAACAATTGCGGGCAGCGATGTCACGATGGAGTACGCCTTGTTGATGGACATATTCCAATCCCCATGCCGCTTGCAGGATCATCTCATCAAGTTTGGCAACCGGCAAATCCGGGTTCTTCTTCAAATAGCCGTCGAGGGATCCGTTTGTGGCCAACTCCAACACCATATAGAGTGGCTCTTGACCAGCAGCAACACCATAGAAGCGGACGACATTCGGATGGAGGAACTCTCGCATAACACGAGCTTCACTCATAAACTCCTTGATTTGTTCCTTTGTCGCCTTCTCCAATTTGGCTTGTTTGACCGCAACTTGAACAGTTTTGCCGTTCTTCATCTTGTATTCGCCCATGCATACTTCTCCAAATGCTCCTTCGCCCAGTTTCTTCTTTATGGCAATCGATTGGTGATCCAATTCCCATTTTAGACGATGGATTGGATTTACGATGACAATATTCTCTCTGATTGGGATCTTTCCGTTCATATAATACTCAATCATTGCTTGAATTGTGTCGAATGAGACTTTCTCGATGTAGCACTTTCCACCGCCCATGTTGATGACAAAATGCTTTGTCTGGAAATTATCAAATAAATACTAGTCAATTAAGTTGTAAACTAACAGCAGTTTGCTCGTCCAATTGGTTGTTGTGCATCACCGAAAGAATGTTGACACGTGCCTCACCGGGTTTTGGTTCGGACATCCGGATGAGGAAATCGCCATTGTTTCTCAACATATTTCTCACGTCTTCTCTTGGCAGCAGACCATGATAATATGTCTCCCTCTCGATTGGTCGCTCGATTCCAGATTGTCTGAAATATAATCATTTGTTATCAATTTATCATCCATTTACTAATATTCCAAATCTTATCATATACTGATAACGAATGCTATCAGCCTAGTATAAATATATCAAAAATAACTTACAAATTAGATGGAGACGTCATTGTCACCGATTTCACAATAAACCTTAGAGCTGTATGTGAATATCGTTACTTCCGAAATCTCGAACTGATTTGATTCGATTGTTGTTGATCTGATATGGACGGTTGATACGTGTCACACGTGTTTAGGTTGCCACGACAGAAAGGCTCGCTAGATATTTTTTCCACAAAAAAACTAATGACCGACATACATATTTGACGTGAACTTTGTTGGTCAACCACTCGTCATCAAAATAATTGACAACTCAGTCAAACAAAAACGATGAGCGGAATCGAGATTCTCAAGAAAAACGAGTTGGACGATGTTGAAGCGGTAGGTTGTTATGATGATTGGAGTATGAGAATGGAATAGTTTCAGCTTGCCGAGACATTACAACAATCAACATTCGATCTGAAACTACCAAATGGTGCAAACTTGATCAAACACGAAGAACAAGCATACTCGAACCATTACAATAATGGAAAGTCATTTGATGATTTGGTTACAAAACAATCGAATGGAGATGCCGATGGTATTCATTTTGCATTCGATTTCAAACTTCATCCTAAGGGTGTTGAGGTATATTCATATATACAATTACTCATGTATAAATGAACATATTCAGAAAATGAATGCGATTGGGAATACAATCACATCAAATACAATGATATTACAACATAATTGTGTCATGTATTCATATACATATTCAGTTACCGTAGTTGCTGATCAGGAGGATCATGGTATGTATTATCACTTTATCATTTTATCAACTGATACTTTAGGTCTTCTCTGTGAATTCCGTCTGATTCCAATCAACTTCACATATCGCCATCCAATCGGATTGAACAAGGGTGGAGTTGCACCAACAATGAGTCAAGATCCACCAGAGATTGTTGATGCCAAATTGAAGATTATGGCAATTGATACTAGTTGTGAGTGTAGATATTGTTGAATATTGATATATTATGATGATGATTCAGTTGATTTGGAACGTGGTCCAGATGGAAGTTACAAAACAACAAACTTGTTCAGTCTCAATTCATTGAAGGATATTGTGAAGGATGGAGTGACAACATTCCGAGTTGAAATGACAATTGATGAGGATTACTTTGATATTGGAGATTATTTGGATATGCAACCGTATGTCATATTTATATTCACACTGATATCAATTTGAATATTATTTAGAAAACAACCAAAACCACCGAAGAATAGTGAGAAGATTGTTGAAATGATATTGAAAGGTGATAAGCCACCAATGTCTGATTGGGTGATAAGCGTTGTTGATGGATCACCAAAAGATTTCCATTGTCATGGACCTGTATTGATGGATTCAAGTGTCATTTTGAGAGTATGTTAAACCTATTCTATATAGTACTATATATTGTATATTATAGGCTGCAATGGTAAAACATATGAGTATCGGAAATGCTGATATCCTATCAATGATATCAAATGAGAATCGTTTCATTTTGCCAAAATTGAAGGCGGATGATATGAAAGTGATCATCACATATGCGTATCAACGAAGATTCTTACTTCCATCATTCGATGCTGTCTCTCGAATCGGTGTTGTTTTGTCGCACTTCTTCAGAGATCAAGTACCCGAATTCTTCAATGTTTGGCAAGCTGAATTGATCAAAAATATGATGGGATTGGATCGAGGAAAGGGTGCGGCGACAGTATGTGAATGTGTCAAAACACTGGTAATGGTGCACAGTGCACCCTGTGGTGGACTACTTGGTGCATATAATGTTGCATTGATTGTGGCGGCTGATGCATGGCAGATTGATGAATCGAAGAAGGAGACGAAGAAGGAGGGGCGGATGGAGAAGAAGGTGAAGAAGATGGTGGGAAAGGAGTGGCCGTTGATTGATGAGATTCTTGAATTGTAAGTTGTATCTTTGACTTGTTCTTGATTATTTGAATATACTTTCAGAATCAAGGACTATCAAGATACAGTCTGTGGAGTGGAGAAATGGAAACTTGTGGAACAACTCGCATAACTTTTTGTATTTTTAGTTTTTATCAGCCAATAAAGTATTTGTTTTGTATTTGTTCAACCTTACTTGGTCCAAAATTGTACGATAGAGCGCGATTACAAGTTGTAAACTTTATTACATCGGATTATATTCAAACAATATGAAGGGATTCAATTGATCAGAAATCACACCAACATTCGTCATCAAACAGTCCAAGTACACAATGTCCATGTGATCCACGTGTATTCACACATGTTACATCACATTCAGTATCATCGCAAATATCATCTGGATAGATCATTTTAGCATTGTTATCATATCATAGCAATTACCATAATAGTAGTCATCGACACTTAATTTGACACGAGATTTCCTTTCTATTCCTGTATTGTTATTATTGAGCTCAATTTCCACTGGAGCAGCATGAATAGAAGTAATGAATAGAACAAGTAGAAGTAGAATATATAAGTATTGCATGATTGACAGACACAACAATAATTGATATAATACAAACACTCAAATATATACTCAATTTGTATTTACAAATCGTTAAATTTTGAAATCATAAAAAATGTGGGTTTTTGGTTGAAAACAAAGGGTTTTTGAAATGATATAGACGGTTTCCGGTTATTGTGTGAGTGTTCATAGATAAGCTGGTCAGCAGATACTGTAGTTGAAATGGAATAGTAGGAGGAAGATAGAGAGAGAGGGAGAGCAGTGTGTTATTCATAATGTACTTTGACCATTACGAATGTTTTACATGAAATTCAAATAGAGTTCAGTCAGACAAGTGAGTCACATTTTCAGATGAGACTTCTATTTGAAAATTAAACAATATTTCTACATCAATGTTGCTTGAAACGAGGAATATGACTTTGAACTCTAATTTAATAAATTACAGTACTCTCTTACTATTGTTTATCAGAATCGTTCATCAATAAACATGAACTCTCCATACTTCAGGATAGAAAAAACAAATAAACAAAGCAGTAGTGACTGATATACCAAATTAGCAAAAGTTGTTGTTCGCTTAGGACTTTAACAAAGAAGCCCATCACGTAGACACAACAATCATTGTGTGCTCACTCACTTATTTTGATCTTGTTTATCAGTTGACAACAACAAATGAACTTGCTATAAAAGAATGATGCTCAACAGTATCAATATCCTTCACTCGATATGCGCATCATTCTTCTTCTCCTTGCAGTTATCCGCTATTCTCTCGCTCTGGAGTCAAGCAAATTATTTACTCGTGTTCCACCTCCGGCTCGTTACAATGGTACGAATTTGTTATCAGAATCAATCATTCACAATATTTTTCCAGCATATCATGATCCAGCTGGTCACGTAACTCATTACATAAATCGTCCAACCAGAAGAGGAATATACTATTAATCCGATGTTTTTTTTTTGAGAAATTCAAAACAATAAACATAAAATCATAATATGTTATTTCAATCAATCAATATCAATGTATATTCTATTCCTTATCCTCATTATCCTTCTTCTTATCCCCCTTTGCCGAATGTCCATCCTCCAATTCCACTTCCTTCTTCTTCGCCGCCTTCTCCGTCTTATCATCCTTCTTATCCTCTCCTTTCTTCTTCTTTTCCAATCCATCCTTATATTTCTTCATCAATCCTGCTTCCCAATCATATGGATATTCAGTTGATCCAGTGTTTTCCATCGCAGTTCTCAATAAATAATACATTCTTTGATAGTTTGGCTCATCAAAGAATCTCCCTCCATCGATTGCTCTCATTATATCAATGTATTCTCTCGGACACCCTCCAAACATCTTCTTCTGTGCATTCTCATTCATTCGAATGGCTCTTTTCTCATTTCCAATCTGTCCGATATCTGTCAGATTTCTCCATGGAAGTGATCCTTTTGTCAATTCGATGATCATATACAGCCATGTTTCACAATCATCTTGTCGACACAACTCGCGATTCGCATGGCAACTCACTGGTGCGTACTTCACCGTTCCTCTGAATCCGGCCACATTCCTCGGTTTCTTGATGGTCCCGTCTTCGTGTACGAACTTGCGTGCCATTCCGAAGTCCAGCACGTACACCTTTCGAAGTTCATCGACTTCGGCACGTCCGATGGTGTAGTTACCAGGTTTCACATCTCTACAATTGATAGGTTTAGTATATTGTTATGATCAGATTGATATACCTATGCAAATATCCAATATTATGAATATCTTCCAATGCTTCGAGTGATTGTCTGGCAACTGATATCGATGTACCCATCGAGAACTTCTTATTCGGTGTATCAGCTCTCAAATCAGCGAGTGATAAGCCAACAAATGTCATGACAACATAGTTGAAGTTCTCGTATTGTCCCTGATAACAGTTATCATATAATCAGTTTCTATTATCATTGTGATACCTTATCCTCAATATTACAGAAGTGTCTTCCTTTGTTCTTCTTCAATTCGTTCAACACGAATACCTCCATCTTCAACAACTGTATCTTCTCATCCTTTCCCTCAACCTTCAATGCAAATAGTTCTCCCTTCTCATTGCTGCATTTGTACACTGCTCCGAATGCTCCTTCTCCCAGCTTTTTATCTATTTGCCATTTTTTCACTTTCTTTCCGACATCGAGCTGGATCAAATCACCCATATTCTTACTGTAAAACAACTGATATCATATCACCGAAGGATGGATAGGGATCGACTTACTAATTTCAATATCGGCTCGGATGCACAAAATTGTTATTCGAAATAGATTGATTAGTGGTGTAGATGGGCGGCATAATTATGCCACGCGACTAATTGATAACATCAGTTCACGCAATAATATATACGTTGAAATCTTTTTTGACGCGAAACTAGGTTTTTCTTTTTGAAAGCAGTTGCCATTCATAATTTGATTCAATTAATATCAAAGTTTGCATTGAGTTTGATAATATTTGTTACCTAGTTTACTACTGAATGATAATGATAGAAATGATGAACAAACATCCATGATTGAACTGTTATTCAAATGATAATTGCGGATGTTTTGCAAATATTCACACAACAAAACAACCAATTGTTTGATTAATGATGTATTTGTATCCTGTTATTCATCTGATATTCCCATATAAAAAGAGCATCAATTAGTTGTATTCCACCATCATTCAATATGCAATCCCTTTTCCTTCTATTCCTTCTCATCTCCTTCTGTTATTCCCTTACTGTTCCTCCAAAAGTATTCCAAATGGAAACTGATAAACCAGTCACTCGCTTCACTCGTTTGGCTTTTTGCCACAAAACAACTCAACCACCAGCTACATCGGATGAGCCATCAGTCGAGCCATCTGTTGAGCCATCGGATGTTCCAGTCAAAGGTGATATCCTATCCTTATCCTATTATTTCTCTATTTCAGCACACAAATTTCAATACATGCCACCTTCTGAAAACCCAATTCGTCCAACTGACCAAGTCGTTTAATTATATTTTTAAACTTCTTTTTCAAAATATTTCGTAATCCGGAATGAATATCAATTTCTAAACATGGTGCTCACAACTATTTTAATTCGATATGTCTATATTTTGAATATATCTGACATATCCTACTATAAGCAGCTTATTGAATTATAGAAGTGTTTTTCGATTCATTTGAGCGTCAAGTGCAGATGCCCTTTTAATTTTCAACGTCTTACGGTTGACAAGTACGCAAACACTCGGCATGCAGGCGCTGAACTTGACGCGCACAGGTTTATTTTGATGAAATTTCAGTAATTTTTTCCTAATTTTTTCGTCATTCTTCGCTACTTCAACTTCAATTTGCTTAATTTTAGGTCATCTCGAACCGAACGTTCAACAGACGAACAATGGGTGATAACCTGGTGTACGGAGGTAATTGGTTTTCGAAATATCATCCATTGAAATTCAAATTTTACAGTTCGATCCAGTTCTGGTATCGCTCTGAAAAGAGGACTCGGCAAGGACGCGGTAACGGTGTTTGAGCAGAATAAGTAAGTTTGATGGAATCAGAGGGTTCAATGGTCATATCCACCCAAATCTAATGTCATCATCTTATCACAACTGATAACTTTTCAGTCCGTCTAAAGACATTTCGATCAATGTATTCACATACAGCAACAATGGTCAGCTTTTTGCCTTTTGCGATAATCAAGTGTGAGTTTCTCGAATCGAACACTGTCAAAATTCGATTCGAAAAGTTTCGAAATTCTTAACAGAATCTTGTTTGTAGAACACGGGTCATTGAAATCTCAACGGGTAAAGTAATTCTATCAGCTGATCTGAAGCGGACAAGAAAGTTGTTGTTCTCACCAAAGGACAACTACTTGCTCACTTTCGAACCATATGCAATTTACGGTCAACGGGTATGAATTCCTGATCACTTCTCTAGCTTATTCGAAGTTTCAGACATCGAATGACCAAAAACCTGAACCAAACGTCCGTGTCTTCAGCCTTGCCGACGGAAAACATTTGACAACATTCGCCGCGCCAAAGGAATCGTCGTGGGAACCACAGTTCAGCGAGGATGAATCATTGGCCGCAAGAATGGTTGGCAGCGAAATCCTTTTCTACACCAACCTCTCTTTCAGTAGGGAACATTGAAGTTTCATTATTCATGGGCATATTACAGCCAAATACGACTACAAATTGGTGGAAAAGGGTGTTACTGACTTCGCATTGAGTCCTGGAACAGCTCCGCATCACGTTGCTCTTTATGTTCCGGCACAAGGCAGCACACCAGCTCGTGTGCGTGTCCATCGAGTTGGAACTGATTTCCCAGTGATCGCAAGTCGCACATTCTTCAAGTCTGACAAGGCGACGATTACTTGGAATCAAAAGGGAACCGCGATTCTTATCTTGGCTAGTGTTGAAGTAGATCAAACAAATCAATCTTATTACGGAGAGCAAAGTGTAAGTTATAACTATCCTCCTGATATCCTAACATTCTCTGTTTAGCTTTATCTTGTGAACATTCAAACTGAAGAATCTGTAATTGTTCCATTGGGTAAACAAGGACCAGTGTATTCAGCCAAATGGAACCCGAACGGAAAGGAATTCGCTGTTTGTTATGGATATATGCCTGCGAAGGTGACATTCTACAACAACAAAGGAATCCCAACATTCGATTGTGTCGAGGGACCGAAGAATGATATTTTCTACAATGCTCATGGAAACATTATCCTCATTTGCGGATTCGGAAACTTGAGCAAAGGAAAGATGGAGTTCTGGGATGTTGAGAAGAAGAAGGAAATTATAAGCGTATGTTTTATTGTAGAAATTCATTCATGTTTTATTTTCAAATTTTAGATTGAAGTTCCAAATACAACACTCTTCGATTGGGCTCCAGATGGTCAACATTTCGTCACTTGTACCACTGCTCCACGCCTTAGAATTGATAACTGCTATCGTTTCTGGCATTACACTGGTCGTATGCTTCACGAGGTCCATTACGATTCACCAAGAGAGGAACTTTGGGAGGTGAAATGGCGTCCGATGGCCGGATACAACAAGTTTGAAATTCGCGAAATATCGAAAACCGACAAAATGGCGGCCGGATTACCTATCAGGAAAAAGGTAAATCTTTATTTTTATCACAAGTGACAATAATTATATATTCAGGATGCTTCCCATCCATTGAACAATGTTCCAGCAGGAGCAGTTCGGCAACAAGGTGCATACGTTCCACCACATCTCCGGAAGCCTCTAGGCGGCGCACCAGCTCAAACCAACGGAGCACGTGCAGCCCCTGCATCGAATTCAAGACCAAATGGAAACGGACAATCAGCCACTGCTTACCGACCAAACCAAGCACAACAAAGCGATGCTGAACGAAAAATGGCGCAATTGAAGAAGAAAGTAGAGGATATCAAAGTTCTCAAGGTATGTAACATGTTACCATTTACAACAAATAATCTAAATTTTCAGGAAAGAGTTCAAAAAGGAGAACAATTGCAGCCAAATCAAATGGATAAGATCAAACGAGAGGACGAATTCCTGGCTGAAATCGCAAAAATGACCATTTAAAAAGTTAATTAGTTGAGTTCTATCGAGATTTTCTGATGACACTTTTTCGTTTTTTCAATTATTCTTTTATTTAACTTTGTGAGATACGTACAAATCAATTCATCATTAGACTTTCGAAACGATAATCACAAATCTAAGTTTGTTTTATCAAATTGTATCCAAGTATTTTGTTGATTTGTATGTATTTAGTATTTAATCATGTTTTTTTCGTCAATTTTCCGTGTGTCGCGACCCAAAGATCTTTTTTGTTTGTTAATCCTGTGAATTCTTTTGGTTTATTATTTATTCTCCATCGTAATTCTCTTCACTTTCGAAAAACAATAGAATGAAGCGATACTCGTAATTTGTTGCAAGCTGATAAACACAAAATAGCTCACTAAACTTGTAAAATCGAGAAACTGAAAAGCAAAATGGGAATGCAACGGCAAAAATAATGATATATTTTGAGAAACTATGAATTATCCTGCGGCTCCTGTTTATTTCCTTTTAGATATTCCCAAATCTCACTTCGAAGTGTCATGTTGCATTTACAGTAAATGATGATACGAATGGCCGATGAAACCATATAAGCAATTGACACAAAGTCAGATATTACTGTAATATTGATATGATAAACGGAAGTGATATAATGATAACTAACTGATATAGAAGGTACTTGATATATTACGATCTTCAGCTGAATATAGGAGAGAAGGACTGAATCTCTCGAGAATGGTGAGGAATAAATGGACACCATTACACACCAAATATGAAAATACGATAGTCAACATGGTATATATGGCATTACGAAGTTGAGATCGTTTGGTACGGGATGATCTGGAATAGGATAGGATTAGAAGGAGAAGAAGGAATGGATGGGCATGCTGGAAATGCAGAAAAGCAAACAAATGAGATAGATAATATGATGATCGGTTGAATTGGAGAAGTATTAGAAGTGGATAAGATACTAGTAGTATTCCTAACTCACTGCCTTAAAGCCAATACAAATGTATGAAATATTGAGGGACGATGACGAGGTAGGTCATCAACAGATGATACTCCAACTGATATGTTATCAGTATCAGTTGGAATAGGTTCACTGCACATCAGTTGGTTTATATATCAACAAGTGATAACAACTACACATATAACTCACTTATGGACAAGAGACCCTTTGATAACATCCGTTGCCACTTGTAATAATACATAATTCTCTGGTAGATTCCCTTGTATACATGACACTTTCTTCCCTTCTCCACCTGGTCCTCGGAATGTCGGACACATCTGAAAGTGATAATGATATTATTGATATCAGTGATACTTACACTCACATTTTCCTTCTTTTCAGCTATCAATCGTTTGACTATTGTTAGGTTTAGGAAGAACAAAAGGATAAAGGGAATAAGCATTTGAATGACTGTTATGAAATGGAAATCATAAAAATGATATATTCCTTCGGCTGCCCATTCTTCGGTGACAACTGATTCACGACGGAAATAGTCATTACATTGAGGGAAGTATGCAATATATGTGACAAGGAATATTGGACATCTCAATACAATTGATACAATCAATATTGTTATTATTGTCATTAATCGACCACGAACATCAAACAAATCGGAGAATCTTTTCCTAAATATATCAATATAGTGATAATCAACTGATAATCTGATACCTTTTCGACTCCGTACATGTCCATAAATATCGTTCAAATGTTATCATTATCAGTATGAATGGCATTGCAAATTGAACAACTTTTGATAGATAATACACCGGGATGATATAACGGTGATAGAGGAAGAATAGTAACTGGAATAGGGATTGATAAGGTGATAAGGAGTGATAAGGGATTACTTTGCTCTTGAAGTAGACAATTGCAGCATCGACACCGAAAAGGAGAAGATAAGTGAGACAAAGGAGACAATCACATGTGGCAAGGGAGAATAGGTATATTGATTTGACAAATGTACGACGGAATACTGCCATTAGTAACTGAAACAATTGATAAAGTGATAAAGTGATAAGTGATAAACTAACAAAATTAGCAATGACACCTGACAATGACACGACAGCGAAGACGAATAAGAATATGAATCTCTTATATGTGTATCCCTCGAAGTATCCACAGTTTTCATATGATTGTGTATCATTGTGTATTATTGTCTCGATTACTGTATTCGTATCGTATTGATCTTCGATTTTGACAAGCATTGTGTGAGGTTGCTGTGAAATATGAATCATTAATTGATGAGTATATACATCACAGACAGGCATGAGGGGCATATTATTCTAAGTTTTGTCTCGAGATAAATGTTCAAAGTGGCGGAATGTATGGAGAAATTGACATTAAAAATTGATGAAATTGAACACAAATGAATGGGAATAACAGGAGGAGGAGAAGGAATAGAAGAAGGAATAGAAGGAGGAGATGGAGGAGGAGGAGAAGGAATGGAATGGTTATTCTATACTTTCAGATGATTGAATTACTTGAGATTTACAATCGAAAATAACAAATAATATGTAATTTAATACAATTGATTACAATTGTGGTTGACATTTATAGACAAGAAACCATTTGGGAATGGAACTGATAACTGATATGATAACTGATATACTTCTTATTTGGATAATGTTTTCTATATCACTATAAAACTCTTTTGCAAAACGATTTCAGTTTGAAGCAACTATCATTATCATATCTTGAACTTATCAGTGATATGCTATCACCTCTTATCAGTAAGTCAAATAGTCTAGTTGAATAGCCTAGGTAGATCAAAAATCATATTGATTATTGAATATATAATTGAGTTATGAAGGAAGGAAAATAACAATTCATAGACTGACTGGCTTGTAAATCACAATTAGAACAAAACTAGGCGGAAAATTGGAAAAAACGGGAAAAAAGAATGAAGAAAACAAAATAGGAAAGAAGAAGAAAAAGTGAGTGAATTGAGAAGAAGAAGGAATGGAAGGAATGGATGGAGAAGGAGAAGGAGTAAGGGTGGACAACCTGAAATGTCTCGGAAAATGAATATTGTGGTGCAAAAGAAGGAGGAGAAACACAAAAAACGACTGAAATATTGAAATAGTTGGAGTGTTTTTAGGTTTAGGTTTAGAGGTGATTTGGGCATATATTAATATTTGTTGACTTGAGTAAACTTGATAGAAATTGGAATTGGTAAATGACGAAGGATAGGATAAGGAGAGAGAGATGGAGGAGAAGGAATGGATGGAGTATTTGCAAATCAAGTGGATTGGGTTGAAAGATCGGACGACTATTTTGACACAAACAGAAAAGTATTTATGGGCTAAAAGGGCAATTATGGGTTATTTCCTGGTTTCGTGGGATTCGATCTGGGTTGAAGTAAATAGGCAACTGATGGCTGAGTATCAAATGAGTTATGAGGGAGACAATAGGTTTAGGAATAGATCTGGAGATATTTGGGAACTTCTAGGAAGGATAACTTAGGCTGAAAATGGTCGAGTTCTTGAAATAATTATGACAAAGTTCAAGAGTTGATTGTAACTACGAACAGGGGTATTACGAACAGAGAGTGATGGATTGAGGAAGGAACTAGATAATGAGAATAAAGACAATGGAATTGTTGATCTGATGGAATATGATAAACATTATACATATATTACTATATACATTCAATTGAAATAACAATATAATATCAACAAGGGGATTATTCGGGTGGTGACAGACATACGATCAAGAAATCAAGATGGAATACGTAGAAGGAGCAGAAGGAGAAGGAGAAGGAGACAAAAAGGGCAATTGAAATAGAGGAGAAGGAGGAGCAAGGGAAATGAATTAATTTGTATGGAATGTGTGAAAATGGAATGGGAGTATAAAGTAAGAATGAGAAAAAAGGAGAAGTAGAAGTAGAAGATGAACAGATGTTCAACGACAAAAGAAGAAGAAAAAGAAAAAGGAATGAAGAAGATGTGTGAAAAGAAAGGATGAGAGGAAATTGAGGATGAAAGGATGGAGAAGAATAGAGAATATATTGATGTATTCTGATGTGATCATACTCATTATTATGATTGGAATGTCTGAACCTAAACCTATTCTGCAGGTGGAATTGATGGTACTAATAACAAAAGTGTAGACCAACTTGCTCAATTATATTCAGGGCACAAACTATTTCACTCGAAAAACAACTCACAGGTGCATTCTATTCAAGGTATGTAATCAAGAAAAAGTAAGAGTATTCCGAATACTTGGAATACATTTCATGATAGGTTTAACTTCCCCACAATGTACTTTAATGATGCTCCTTTAAACCTACAGTAGTACTCACTCAAACACGATGACGCCAAATTGCAGACAATGATTCAGATGGTAGATCAAAATGAGTGAATGACGAAGGAAGAAGGAGGGGATGGATGTGTGATTCCTAGTGTGTCTATTGTTTAACCGGAAGTTGTTTCAAAATACTTTCCCCACTCCTCCTCCCTTACTTCGTGAATTCTAAATGTCCCCTCTACTCTTCTATCCGTGACTGCTCCAAAAGTTGTAAGTCAATTGTGTTTTCAGGTGCAAAAACAGGAAGGAACGAGAAAAAAGGGGGCGGATGGATAATTGAGAATTTAGGAAGAGTTAGGTTTAGGAAGGAGTAGAAGGATGAGATGGAGCAGGAGAAGAAGAACAATATGTGGATAATTGAGTCTCAAAAATCGGATTATGAGGTGCTCGATGAGCTTGTCATAAACATTGCCAAAGGACGGGGAAGCAATGCGGCGAAGGATAGGAATGGATAGGAATGGATAGGAATGGATAGGAATGGATGGCAGTGGATGATCTTCGAACATCACCACCCTGACACGGACCGATTGTGTTTTGGTATAATTTTGAGTGTTTTTGCAAGATATTTGCAGATTTTGCAATCAGAACACTTGAGGAGAAAGAGTGTGGGAACAGAGAGACGCAGACAGATAGGATTCAAAAGGAGTTTAGGATTAGATATGTACATGACAATAAAGCTGAAAAAAAGAAGAAGTAGAAGTAGATATGAGTATGAGATAGATAGATAGCCGTTCTTCTTTTTCTTCTCTTTCATATTCTAGTAAACACATAGACATACACACAATGGGAACTGTTCCCATGAGAAAACGAATTGGATGATGATAAGCAGAGGAAGAAGAAGAGAAGGAATGGAAGGAATAGATGGATAGATGGAGTGTGTTATGACACACTCGTTATCACCATCATCATCACTCATCGAGGGGCAACGGAAATGGAGTACTGTAGTTGGGTATTGTTAAAGGAGCAGAGCACAAAGTTTGGAGGATAAAGAAGTGCACATTTGGAAAGAAAGAAGAAGAAATAAGTCAGGATGAAGGAAGGATAAGCAAACAATTGGAAGAAGGAGAAGAAAGAATAGGCAAATGAGACAACTACAGTATGCCTATGACTGGGTTGAGCCATTGAGGCCCGAGAATAAATGAGGTATTTTGGAAGAATTGAATTGAAATGATGGTGATGCACCACGAAATGAAATTGAATCTCAGGCGGGTGGTCGGATGGAGGGATGGATGGAGAAGGAGAAGGAATTAGGACTAAAATGGAGAAGGTGTACAGCAACATATCTCGTGTTGCACTATGATTCTTGACGTCGAAATCAGATATGAAATATGACACATTAATGTATTAATTATTTCCATCACTCTCTATTTTGTGTGCTCATTTGTGAAATGCTCCGTTTATTTCCAGAATCCTTCTCCCCCTTTTCCATCTCTATTTTTCACCCCAAAAAGTGTAGGTAGTAGCTGGAATTTGTGGCCGCCAACGCCAAAATACTGGAATGTGAACCGGACACAAAAACAAACAATTATATATGGGAAAAAGGAGAAGAATGGAAGAAGTAACTGACTGTTTTGTTGGCTGTGACCTATATCTAATTATGATCAATGACGAACAAATGAACAAGTACAAGATGGAATAGAAGAAGGAATAGAAGAAGGAATAGAAGAAGGAATGGATGGATGAAGGATGGAGACGTCATTGTTTATTCAAAGTTTCGACCGAAAAATGCGTTTATAAGATTCCAGATGTGCAATGAGCAAAGTGAAATGAGCAAACAAAAATAGAATTGTTTGAAGATGAAAACTATGAATTTCAGCAGCAATTTCAGTTTTCATATATGGAATGAGTAAGCATCTGCGCCCTACTGTACAGATCATAAAGCAGATGTTTCGAGTCTAGAAGGAAGTGACTCTAAGCTCTCGAGCCATCTGAAACCTAGCAGCTGAAATCCACCCCTTCCCTGTCTGCGTCTCTTCAATTCCATCTCCAGTGTCCCTGAATACGGTCCATCTGTACCTCTTGACCCTTCCTTCCTTCCTTCGCCAATCATTTTTTGCCATCCAATTTCGTTCTTCTCCCACTGTCTACCTGCTGCCATATTCAATGGGAAAGTCACATTGTTGTGAGAAGTCATCAACCGAGGAGGCAATGCCAATTAACATACAGATACCAACTGTTCTCCTCCTTCTCCTTCTTCTTCGGCAGATTGTTTTTGTTTGGTGTTTTGTGTAAACACATGCAATTCTCGGGTAATTTGAATATTAATTGGAAAAATGTTTGGTGTGGATGACAAGGGAAATACATGACATGATTGATTGGCAAAGGAAGGTGTGTGTGTGTTGAACCGAAACTCACAAAAACTGAAGAAAAATGGAAAGAAGTAAAAGTGAGACGAACAATGGAGTGGGAAGGAGTCGAGATGGAGAAGAAGATGGAGTTGAAGTAGGTTATTATAGGTGAGCAGCAGTTTTGACTACTTGAGTGAACTCATCTTCAGAAGAATATGCACATACGAATACTCACGTTATTTGTACTTGAGCAAAAGGAAAAAAAACGAAGAAGGAAAAGAAGAAGAAGGAGAAGGATATTGATTGTATTTGTAGTTGAACACTGAATGAGAGAGAGACTACAAATATAGAAATCAGAAGGCAAACGAGAAGGAGACATGTTGCTGTCTTCTCTATTCCTTCAATAATCCACTTAAACGCCTACGATAGATAGAAGGAATACTTGCAATTCTGGAAAAGATATGCAAAAGGAAGTGATAAATGGACGAGAATAGAAGGAGATGCGGCACGGACGATAGATTATAAATAGTCTTCGAAGTAGAAACGAAGAAAAAACGGAAGAACCCAAAGCCTTTTATGTGGGATGTTATTTATGAGAGAGAATTGCGAATTTCAAATGAGTCGAGCAAAAAAATAGTGATTTATTTGGAGCAATTGGCATGTTTGGTATCACAAAATACTTGGTGGAATGAAGAAAGGAATAGAAATAAAAGGAGATGTGTTGACTGTTATTGACCACCTGGGATAGAAAATATCAGATATTGGAGTCAACGAGTCATGGATACAATTAGATACAGTAGTCAATACAGTAGGACTAATCACAAGGCATTTGATACTCAGTCGAGCAGCCTTGGAGGAAGATGAACATGTGGTTTTGATTTAGAGAAGTACATTGTTAAGTTTGACATGTGATGTATTGCCATTCAAAAAATGGTTCCTAATCACTGATATGCCTCTGATATGCCCTTGATATACTTCTGATATGGTATGAATTCAAATACTGATATGCCTTATTATCATCCTGATCCCCTCCCCAACTAACCACTTTGTTTGTAATCATCCATGGCATCAAATAGTAGAACATTGTTGATTCTCCTTCCTCTCCTGAATCCAATTAATCAATCTGTCTCCGTGTTTACAATCCAATTAATACCTTTATTCATATAAATTTGAAATATATGTAGATAGTAGTCGGAACAACAATATAATAGACACAAAACTCAATGAACTCGAATAAATATGAGGTGCCACAATTGTCGGTACAATCTGGTAACATATTGGGGGATGAGCTCGCGGAGCAAGAATGAATGGATGACAAAGAGATGACAAATTAGGAATAAGATGAAATGGAATGGGATTGGAGGAGTGTGAAATGGGATGACAAAAAAGAACCGGATGAATAAAGAGAGTAAGAGTAATTGCACATGTCATTCCGTTTTGTTTTGTGTGGTGTTGTTCATCATATTGTCTTGTCAAGATTCTTTCTTCACTTTCCTTTGCAAAAAATGACGAGAAAATTAGGAAAAAAAAGGGGGAGGAATAAGCAAATAGTTGAAAGTGGAAGAAGACACGGGACACGAAATCAGATATAAAAGCAGTTGGCAGATGGCGTTCGAAATCACACCTATTCCGTCTTTCGCCGACTGTTGGCAACATTTCGATTCAGTTTTTTGGCAAATATTCGAACAGATTTGTCGAATAGATTTGTCCGTTTCATGCAATGTTTATTTATATTTCTTTAACTATTCCCTTATAATATATCTATTTTCCCTATATCTGAAACTGCTCCAGCACATTCCATAGAATAACTATTCTAGTATAACAGATACTTTTCCCTATATCTGAAATAGTTTCAGTATAAACTTTCCCATACCATACTGGTCATCAACTCCATCTTCTCCTTCTTCTCCTTCCTTCCATTCCTTCGTCACTTTCCCATATTCAACACTTTCCATTTTGTCAGAATCTCCTGAAACTACCGTACCCATCCATCCATTACTACCAATTAGTTTCAAAACGTCTCCGTCTTTCGGTCGAAAATGTGCCTTTCGCTTAAAAAATGACTACCTATAAGGGACGGCAACTACTAGAAATGGACACCCCGAACCAGCGTCATCCCTTCAATTACTCGCTCATTTTCTCTTACTCCTTCGTTTCGTCATGCCATTCTCCACCCATATTTTGTTACTTTTATGTTACGGCCGCAATGAACAAGACACCCGAAAAAGAAGAAGAAGAAACTGTCACTTTCCTTCCCATTCTCCCCCCCCCCCTGTACTTTTTGCCAGAATGAAAAAGGGGCGGAGCTTGTTGAGAAAGGTATGGAACTAATTCAGAAATAGTTTCACACAATCTGTTCAGTCACTCGTTCCTCTCTCCTGTTCCATTCTGCTCCTTTAAACTACAGTATCCCATTCATATCCAAGGCCACCTCCTCTTGATATCCTTGTCATATATACCCATATCATTTACCTTTTCCATCACTTTTTATTTCATCCCCATATTGGTCAATTCAAAAAAAGAAGGCTTAAAAGTGTCCAACTGTGATATTCTATTCTTTTCCGAATTTACATAATGCCGCCTGCTTCTTCTCTTTCTTATTTCAAATACCAATTTGCATATATAAAATCTCATTCTCATTTGATTACACCACACCCGTCTCCTTCAATATCAAATCATTTGCCATTTTCAGATTGGAATGTGGTACCATATCGGGCTCATTATCAGTGTGATTATCAGTGTCTGTTATGCACATCAATCGAGTGTCAACATCGACAATTCACTTATTGGTATGTTGTATAATTAACGAATATGAGAGGAAAAAGGGGAAGAAGGATAATAAAATATGGTTGATGGAAGCATGAAACAAGGAGAAGAATGACGACAACGATGGAATGGAATGATGATGATGATGTCCATTTGGCGCATCTTTTTATATTGATGAATGTGATACATATGAAGAAGAAGAAGAACATTGCATATTCCATTCCGATTCATTGACATTATTTGTCGGTTTGAAAATATAGGCAGGAATTGGATGGTTTGGTTGGAAATATTGGCATTGTATGGAAGTAGTTGTGATAGGAGTTGAGTTTTTTTGGTGGTGAGAGCTACATATATTACTTTCTCCGCAGCCTTAGATTTATCATCTGAAGCTCATTTTAGGAACCCGTTTTTGATGTGAGCCTTTAAACCTTTAAACAGTATGAATTAGACTACTGTATCGAAGGATTACAAAAGTTCAAGACTCCGTAAATATACATAAATAGATCAATGTGAATGGAACTGAATATATGTACCGAAACAGGGTCTGCTGAAACAGCTAGTACTTCCCTGATTCTCGTTCCGTTTTCAGTTCCAGTACTGTATTTATGTTTAAAACGCATTTTCGAAACTCAAGAACGCGTCGAGTCCCAGGAAAGCACTCACTGTTCCAACTGTCTCAGTTTTGGCAAATATACTATAAGTTTTGATTGCTAACTCTTGAGTATATTACTCTTACTCTTAACTTCCTAGTTCCTGATCACTGTTATTTTCACATATCAGCTATATCTGGTACTATGTAATAAAATGTGAAGGTTTAGCGGAATATTTCTGAATTACGCCATCTCCAGCTGATAATCAGTTATCATGGTGCCATGATATCCATTCTTCCTTCCATCCATTTGTTATCCATCTTCTCCATTTCATTCCTTCTCACTTTCACTAAATCCGTCGATTACGTAACATTTTGTCCTTTCTTCCTCCTCCTTATTTTCCGTCATTTTCATCCGCCTATTCATCCAATATCTATCATTATTTCGCACCACTGCATGAATTACTGTTTCCTTTTTTTCGTCACTTTTTTGTTGGATTATACATTTTCGAAAAGTGAAAACGAATGAGTATCTATCGAAGGAAAAACAGTTACAATTAGGTAATAATCGCATCATACAACTTGTTTCGGTTCGAAGCAGCTACAAACAATCTATCGGTTGAAATGACTTCTGACCTTCAATTCGACCAAGAAAAGCCCGTTAGGGAATGAAGGGAGGGGAATGTAATTAGTATATTACAGGTGAACCGGAAGTCGTTTGTGAGACTAGCTCCATTTCATTACTATTCAAGACAAAGAACTCATTCAATGGTAAAGTATTTGTTAAGGTATAAGAGGTGATAGGGTATATCAGAAGGATATCAGGCTGATTATAGGGATATGTGGCTGATCAATCATGTATATCAGTCGGAGATGGAAAGACAGGACATCGATTTGAAGTGAAACATGACTCATGTGGAGTTAGGCGACAAAGGGAAATCAATGGAGTTGTGATATCAGCTACTGTTATCATATCATTCCACTCGGTTTGTTGATAAGGAACTATTATCATATCACAATAACGATTACAGATATTCATAACAAAGATTGATAGAGCATATCGAGTCAGTTGTTTCTATGTTGAGGGAACGAAAAAAGTACACACCCATGTTGATATCAGTGCACTTACTACACAGTTACTCGAGTCACAAACACAGTTGCCTGTTTGCCGGTTTGTTATCATTTGTTGATATACTGATATAGCTGATTGATATACAGATATGAGATACTGAATGAGGCCGGTGGTTCACCAATCAAATACGCCCGTATTGGTGATCAAGTATATCACAAATGGACATGTGTAGCTGAATTGGAGAATGTATACTGTATGAAGGTACATTCATGTACTGTATATGATGGACAAGGTGGTCCACCAGTGACGGTCATTGATGCCAATGGATGTTCGGTCGACGGTGTTATCCTACAAAACTTGGAGTATACTTCGGATCTATCAGCCGGTAGAATTGCGCCTGTATTCAAGTTCGCTGATAAGGCTGGACTATACTTCAATTGTCAGATACAATTGACAATCAAGGATGTCAACTATGGATGTGCGAATACGGTAGTTATCATTCATATCATATCAGTCATATCATATGTTTATTTCCCAGCAACCACAATGTCAATCTCAATATGTTGTCGAGCCAGCAGCGAAAACAACTGAAACAGCTGGAGAATATGGATACGGAGAACATGAATCAGGATATCCGACTAGGCCATCAAACTACAATACACCAATCACCCGACCATATCCAACTGCCACCCAGCCACCATCAAGTTATCCAAGTTCACCTGCTCCTCCACCACCAGGCACAAATATTGACAACTCGTATCCAGAACCATCACCAATTTATGCGGCTGGAATACCTGAAGGAGCTTATGAGCCATTGTATAACGATACTGAACAGGTTTATCATATTATTAGTATCTTATCATATCATTGATATTTTGCAGCCATTCACCACATCAGCTGCTTATACTGAAGATGGTGCATACGGTAGATTGATCAAGAGAAATGTTGCAGGTATTGGAAAATGTTGTGTTAGATAAATTATGAATAATTGAAGAAGAGACGAAGAAGAAGCCAGTAACTGTAGCTGATTTGGATCTACCAGAACGGGGTATATTGGTATTCGGATTGGAAGAAGTTGAAGAAGGAGAAGAGGCGAATGGAAGTGATGATGGAGCAACACGGGCATTGCGACAACAACAGGAGAAGACTTGTTTCAGTACATGTGAGTATCTATCCTGTTATCTTACCTACCCAAATCCTATTCCAGCCCGTATGTATTTCACAATGATCCTTCTATGTCTTCTATTCCTGACTACTATCATTGTATTCGTTGTTATTGTCCAAAAACAACGACAAATCCTTGCCCAAACTGCTTTCTTCAAACCATGAGTGCCATATTCATATCTACATATTTATCATCTCCCCCATTCAATTCTTTCCTTCTTCTGCTTTACGGTGCAATCCATGTGACAAATATTCTATATTTTTTAGCTTTCTTTTCATAGATCTTTCATCCTTTTGCTTATAGAAATGAATATTATGCTTGTATCCTGATATACCTGATATACACTCTATAAAAACCATTTCATTATTGATCATTGCCTTTTCAAATGATCATACTACGTATTGAGTTATCAATCGTGCCATTTTTGAAAATTTGAAAATGGAAACTGATATCAAATGATAAACAAAAGATTATGACTTGAAATATGATAAGTCGATCGAAAATAGTTCCTTTGTTCAAATGTACTAAGATTGAAAATCGAATGATATTGGTTATGGCTATTGAACAAAGGAGCATGATAGGCAGAAACTGCACATGATAGATTTACAACATTTGAAAAGTTTACGGAGTACCAAAAGGCGATTTTCTCAATTTCATACAATCGACAACGGATGATCGATTTACGAACTTGTTCATTTGTGCGCCTTCAAACCGTAGCCTAATATAGCTAAAACAGGCATACGGTTTTAAAGGCATACTACTCTACTAGTTGCTCGCTTCGTGGGACTCTTGAGGTTTTCCTAGAAAACAAGGCTTGATTCAGAGCGATAGTAATAGGAGACTACTGCTACTGACTTTTTTGGAAGAAGATCTGTAAATCCATACAACGCGTTTGACATGTTCCTTCCATTCCTGATAATTTGAACTTCAAGGATTCATACTACATACTAATTTATCAACTTCCTTCCAATAACTGTAACAACTACAATCACACAAAAAAAAGATTATGACTCGAAATACGATAAGTTGATTGCGAATAGTTCCGCTCTCCTTCCATCTTCCTTCATTGTTCCAACTCCTCCACATTTCTCCCAATCTTTATCAATTGTACTATTTCACATTATACAATTCCTTTTTTTCAAGTAACACCTTTCGTTTCATTTGCTAATCCTCTTCACCCAACCCTTTTTTGCAAAATGATAAACCCGAGTACAAATGTATAAATAATGCACTGATAATTGATAATATTCAATTCTCAAAAGTGTTTCAACATGATACGAGGTGTACTATTCTTCGTATTAGTCGGTGTTGTTGCTGTTATATTCGCAGGAGATGGTTAGTTGGATAGTCATATCAGTTGATAATACGGATATATTTCAGTCCTTCTATGTGAAGATGACAAGAATACAAACTGTGCGAGACATGCCGATGACTGTGCAAATCCTGATCAATTCGATTTACTCAAAGAGTCGGTATCCATATCAATATATCAACAATCCATTAAATTTCAGACTTTGCCCCAAGACATGTGGTCACTGTAGAGTAGCACTCACTCAGAATTTAGCAGCAGATGTTTGTAAGGATAATGGATCAAAGTAAGCATAAAATATATCAAATATCTTATCAAATCATAAATATTCAGCTGCCCAAGTTGGGTCAAGAATGGTTTCTGTAAGAATGACGCGTGGACATGTGAACAGAGGAAGTATTATTGTGGAAAGAGTTGCTTCCTATGCCTGCCTGGTGCCTGTGGAGATTGTTCTGATTTCAGTCCAAGGTATACTGAATGATTATGTCTTGATATTCATAGAACATGTTTCAGTTGCGAAACATGGAATAACGTCCAACATCACTTCTGTACTCAACCATTCTACAACTGTACGATAAGGAAACAATATTGTGCGAAGACATGCAAATTATGTGATACAACGTGTTGAATATAGACAAATGATGGATATAAATATTATACATACTTTCAATTATTTTGATGATCAATAAATGATACTCTCTTTCTCTGATATGGTAGAACTCACTCTAAACTATCAGACAAAAGGTGCTGATACGATGATACTGTTCATGAAGAGAAAAGTATTAGTTGTCAGAAAGTACATTCTACGGGAAATGATGAACATGAAAATCGCTGAGATGTTGAGATACTTATCAACTATCACCATGTTCGTGTTATCAACTGATAACAATCCCATCGAAGTTTGATCTATTTGTTCCACCCACACATATTTCACCCAACTCCTCCTCCTCATTTTCAAATATATTACACGTAATAATCGTCTTAAATGAATGACTCTCATATTTATAGCTCAAACTCACATTTTCAGACAAAAAAGCCGCCTTCAATTGTTCTCAATGATTCCTTATCATTATAATTCCAGCTTATTCACGCCTGCACATATTTTACAAACTTCATTATTTCAAATCAAATTCATTTCCGATTCGTTAATCGGCCGCAATTTATAATTCTCTGACGTTTTTTGATAAACCATATGGAAGGAATTAATGTAGAAATATGAAGCACATTGACTATATAAGACCGGGTTCACTCGTGTATTCTTCACTCTTTTCTCGTTTTGCTTTCTTCCTGATAACTGTGTCATTTATTGTATTTCAGTTGAGAATGAAGACAATTGTATTGATTGCATTATTTGTATCGGCTGTATTTGCCGTCGATACATCCTCGACAACCACAGATGCAACAACTGCCTCAGGTGGAACAACAGTCAGTGGAGCAACAGATGCCAGCGGAGCAACTACTAGTAAGTCATTATCCTACCGAAAGATTTATTGACCACATTTGATACTCAGTCAACAGTCTTAATTAAAACCTATTGTATTTTCAGCTGCTGCCTGTGCCGATGATCCAAATACCAACTGTGCCCAAATGGCTGCATATTGTTCCAATCCAGTCTATACTCCACTTTTGACGCAGTTAGTTTCTTATCGATTTGTAGTTTACTTATGACATATAATCGTCTTAAACAACTTCTCGAAATCATCAAAATTGTTTAGATTCTGTCCGGTGACATGTGGATTCTGCCCAGGTGCAACAACCAAAACTCCTTCCACTCCATGTACTGATAGTTCCCCAAGGTAATAAATACAGCGAGTCATTTATGAATAATCTTGTTTTTTTAGCTGCCCGAGTTGGGTTAAGAATGGTTTCTGTACCAACTCATTCTACAATTGCACCAACAGAAAACTATACTGTGCCAAGTCGTGTGCTCTTTGTGATGTAACTTGTAACGACTAACTGATTAACTCGATAATTGATATTATGAAGTGTATACATTGTTACTATTTCCAATTTATTTACATAAAATATAAATTATTCCAATATAAACAGTTGTTTCTTATCATGTTTCGTCTGTGCATCATCCAATGCCTTCTGATGGTTATCCAGTTTATTATGAACAAATTGTTGTGCAACCATTTCACCCGACTTCATCCATCCAGCTAATTCTGTGTACATTTCTTGTCGTTTCTACAAAAATAGTGATAAATAGGAATACTAATGGAACTTACAGTTGGATTCTCCTGAACTTCGTACCACCTTGACATCCAGAAACCACGCAATGAAATGTCTTTGAAGATTAATGGACCAGTTGGACACTGAAAACGTTATATATTTCTTCGGGTATTAGATTGTGAAGCATGTTTTGTTAGATAGAATGCAAAGATACCTGAACAGGTTGTTTGCTCATTCCACCATATGTCACCATACATCCACCATGATCCAATACACTCGCCAGGAACAATGAACTTCTTCCACCAACACAATTCAACGCCAGCTTTACACCAGGAAACCTTTTCTTTCTTCTGAAATTTATTTGATAACTTCATACAAAACAAGAAACATACGAATATAAATCTTCCTCTGTAATCACTTCATCTGCTCCTAGACTCTTCAACTCAGTTACCAATTCATCCAAATTGTCTCGTTTTCTGACCACATTTACGGTTTTCACTCCAAGAATTCGACAAATTTGAATCGCTTGTTTTCCGACGGCTGAGTTTGCTCCGTTTTGAATGATTGTGTCTCCTTTTTTCAAGTTGACAAAGTCTTTGAGCATGCGATACGCAGTTGGAGGATTTACCTAAATAAAAACTTTGAGTTAAATTTTTGAAAAAAAAAATACCTGGAACACTGCGGCAAATTCAAGAGGAATATTTTTATCAATTTGAAAAACATCAGTTTGTTGATGAATTCCCAATTCTCTCCATGTACCAAGACCCGATTTGTCGGGAATTACATGGTCTCCAACTTTGAGATTATTCACGCTTGATCCAACTTTCAATACTCGACCGAATCCCTCGTTTCCTCCGACTGCTGGCATCTTTGGCTTTACGGGATATACACCTATAAAATTGGTATTTTATTGAGAGAAAAAGAGAGTAGTATACCTTGGATTTGATTCAAATCAGCTGGATTGATTGGCGATGCGATCCATTTGACAAGCACTTCATTATCCTTCACATTATCAGCAATCGTCTCATTTTTTAGTTGGATAACCTGTAATAAACAACATATTTCAATTTAAAATGTTTCAAAATCTTACTTCTGGTGGATTTCCATATCCTTCGTAGACTAATTGCCTTGTTGAAGCAGCTCTTTGCAATAATATCGTCCTTGACAACACTTTCAGCATCTCAAACAGTATATCTATTGATTTTTTATCACAAAAAATATATTTGAATAAAAATAAACAATTGTCGATTTACGATAAAGAACGAACAGACGGCTGTCAACAAGAAGTGTCGTTGTTTTTGTCTGCACTCTCTTGTTTACAAACATTCAATATTTATGTGCAAAATGCTCAAAACTTGTAAAATTGTTGATTATTTTCACAAGAAATTGGATTTAAACAAAATTACTGTAAGCCTAAAGGAACACAATAAAAATTTTTTTTTAATTTCTCGAAGCGATGTATCAGCTACAGTAATTTTATCCGTTATAAAAATGCATGTGCCTTTAAAGTCGTTTTTGGAATTTTGCTTTAATAAGTCTAATTTTCAACAGTATTTTCTTCGTTTAAAACATTTTTTTACTCTCCATTCTCTGAAAATATTGCTTAGTACCTCAATCTCTTCAATAATAACCCCTTCCTTTCCCTACTCTAATTTGAAATTCTTCTAGTTCGATTTTAACGGTTTTAAACTATTTACCATACTGTAAATGTATCTGCTTGAATGGTGATTGAATTATATTTATGTTCTTTTGAACACTTTCACTTTCTTCTTCTGTTTTCAGTTATTCCAATTCCGTTGTGTTTTTTCTCGATTCTCTCTCCGTTTAGAAAAATAATTAAAATGTCGTTTTTGTCGTCGTCGTTGTCAAAAGAAAGTGAACCACACCTTTCGTTGTTGTCGTCCCAAATGTCCTTCACGCATTTTCTATTTCAAACTTCTGTGTAAGCGAAAAAACATTGGCCATGACGGAACAATAATGCGAATTTTTGTCATCGAAACTTCAAGTTCTACTCTCTCATTTTTTTAGTGCTCCGCTGCAAAAACGAAGTAAAACCTTTCATCTGGCAACATGTTTCTTGTTCTTCTCCTTCTCAAAAAACGAATAAAGTATGAGAGAATTCGAAACCACATGGCAACTGTCGGCTCTTAGTTTCACACCAACCCTCGCCCAATCAACAACTATTTTCGTCTTGTTTCTCTTCATTTCTCTCACTATTTCAATCTGCCATGCCAACATACCACTATAAAGTGTGTATTTCTCTTCTCAACGCCCATCGCCCTCTTTTCCATTTCTCTGGTTGAGTTCATTTCGAAATTTCGTTTCACAAGTTGGTTCATGGCTCAAATTACCCAGCACCCTTCTGGCGTTTGCACTTGTCTTTTGTTTCTTCATTTTGATGTACTCATCGATAATCAATCATTGAATGTTGCAGAGATATCGGGGTTATCCTTCCATTATTCCTACTCCTCCCCCGTATTTCTTTCTTTCTTTTTCCAATCTATCTTCACTCTAGTGGCCAAGGCTTCCCCCTGTTCTGTCCCTAACCCGTAAACAAAATCGTAGACCTTTCTCTCTCCACCTCTATTTTTTCATTCAACTCCTCTATCTCCTCTTTCCTATGTTTCTCATTTTTCGCCGTTTTGTTAGTAAGTTGTCCTTCGGTTTTGTCGAGTATAGAGAATGGCAAATGACACACCAACGGGCAATCCGATCACCGTTTCATTTTTTGTCCAACGAGTTTCGTTGCAAAAGGAAATTGAATGCAACTATTCTTGGAACTTATACTAGCTCTCATGGCATTTCTGCCAGTCTCACTCCACGAATATAGAACTATGATCCTCCCCAGTCCAGTGTGTTCACCTGCTTCGTTTTTTCGACATAGTTTCAACCCCATTTCGACACTCAACCAGCATTGTTACAAAATCTAAAATATTTCTGATGTTATTTTGTAATATCTTGCATCATTCTTCAAATAACAATGGAGAACGTTCGTCAATGCGAATGCATCATTTCCGTTCTCTTAAAATAACATCAAAAAACAAAATGATTGCAAACAAATATCCGATGGCATTTAATATTGTTTGTCACAATCAACCAATCTTTCCTCTATTGTCACCTATTACTGATAAGACGAAATGATTCTAGAAAATGTCCGTCATTCTCTTCTTACAATCAATGTTTGCTACTATCTCCGTAATCAAGTGGGCGTGGCCATCTATCAACAGAATGCCTCGCAACCACAACTTTTCTTCATTTAAACCGCGAAAGTCTGCATTTTTTGCCTTCAGTTCGTTGTTCTTCTCTTCCTTCTCCTAATAATTGTGTGTCATCTTATTAAATCGTACAGTATGCTATTGTAGTATCACACAATCGTAGACAAAAAATAGTTTGTACAAACCCGGACTCACTATTATTTATTCAATAAGTGACAATGCAAACATGTATTGATTAAGAAAGTGGGCGGAACGAAAAGTCCGTTTTCTTTTCAGAGTTTTTGTTTTATTAGTTAGTTGTGTCGTCTCGGCTCGTCTCTCGTCGTTCGTTGGGAAGCATCCTTCACTTCGGCAAACCACAACCACATGAGAGTATCGTGTTCAGCCTTTTTCTCCTTCTTTTTTCATTATCTAAAGTTTTCTCTTTTCTTTTTTTTTGCACCCATTAGCTTTCGAGTTGTGAAAAATAAAAGTGGCGATAAATGTGAATAGTATTCGTAATAATAGCTTTTTTCGAATGCGTATTTCCGTTCGTTTATCCCTAATCCCGTGTCGATCGATTCCGAATGTCTAGTATTCCATCATCAACAACTATGATTTTTCGATCATAATATATTCATTCGGGAATCAAAAACGTTCCCATCTATATATATACATGTATATTGTATTCGATGCCTCTCTCATATGTAATTACGCGTAGTTTTCAATGTACGCCGGCCATATCTGACCGGATTTCTCGCCACATTTAACAGATTTGTACTTATAATTGATCGAGTGTATCGTCCAGATCTTTGAACCATTGCACTGCGCATCGAAACTTGTTTCAAATGAGGTTTCATCAACTTTTTTGCCATGATGAAAATAAAAAAACGAAATCGCCCGATGAATTTTTATGACAACGCTCAGGTTTACTACATTTCGAAACAACATAATGTTTGTCAATCACACAGAAGTTTCCATTTTATTTCGGTTGGGTGTGTTGAAGAGGTCATTTTCTTTAAATGACTCATCAAGAAATTGATGAGAAATTTCTAGAATGATCATTGAGGTTTTCGATTGTTTTGAAAAGTGTCATAGCTATGGGCGTGGCGGAAAACTATATAAATATTGTTATTCGGCGTCAACATAATAATTTATTATTTACAAGAGATCCCTGCAGATTTGTTGGAGTTATTATGATCAGAAACGAAGGTATATTCGTGTGAGACGTGAGAAACTCAAATATACATGTTTTGATCCCTAGTTACGTATTCTCAAACTTCTGGTCGATGAGTTTGGCGTTTTCGTTCAAATATTTTACCCAAAACTGTTTGCCCTCATCGGACCGTACTTTCACATTTATTGTAATACATAAATTAGCATAAATATCACCCACATCGTAAATAAAACACATAAAGCTACAGTATCTCACTGCTCCAATAATATTCAAAAAATGCGTCATCATCTTTTTCTACAACCCAATAAATATCACGAAAAAACGAATTGATATTTGGTTTCGTCTTGTTCGCCTTCTCCTTCTTCTTCTCTGTTTTCCCACCATTTTTGAATTCTCCTCCTCCTCTAAATATTGTTTCTCCTCTCGGTCTCTTTTCCTTCCATCGCCGCCTTTCTCTATTCATTTCATTCTTTCTTCGCCTTATTTACAAACCGCTTGTCCTCCTCCTCCTCCCCAATTTTATTGCCATTGTCGTATTTTCTTATCTTCTCATTCTTCTTCTCTCGCTTATTTCAAC
This sequence comes from Caenorhabditis uteleia, assembly GCA_963573275.1. Lineage (NCBI taxonomy): Eukaryota > Metazoa > Nematoda > Chromadorea > Rhabditida > Rhabditidae > Caenorhabditis > Caenorhabditis uteleia. Next base: position 6,912,787 of record OY752134.1, read on the forward strand.
TTTTTGCAGGTTCCGATCCAACTTATCGACACCTTCAACATGTCCGGAGAAGATACCAAGTCCTACGTGAGTTATTCTGCTCTTATTGACACTTATTGTGTGATGAGAAATATTTTATGAGTCATTTCAAACTTTTAACGGTGGTAGGGCACATAACATCGTCCTTCTCGTGCCTTCTTTCCTCCTTCAACCAACCATCGAGTGTTGTTGATAAATATCATATCATTCAAATCAGAAAAAAATAATGGGATTGTTAATGTATCACATAAAACTGTTCAAATGGAATGTTGAGAATCGATAGAAGTATCACTGAGGAGAATAGAAACAAAAAGTGAAGTAGTTGATCCCTCATTAGTTTCACGCCGTTGCGTTTCCATTTCTCCGAATTGTCAACAAATTTGAAGAAAACTTTTCAACTTTGCCGCCTCACCCCCATGTGATCTTTTTGTAAATAGCAAATATTGCTTATAAACAGTGTCACAAATAGTGCACAAACATTGGATTGAAGAAGTTTGAAACTGAACAATACCGAACACTTGTCCTTTTTCATATCCGACGGCAGCAATTACCCTCCGCGAAAGTGTAATTAATCATTGAAACGGAGAAAAAACAAAACAGATGGAATGCATTGAGGATATTGACAAATGAGAATCAGTTAGATGGTTTTAGGATGCATTTGATGGAAATACGAGGGGTTTCCTTGTCACAAGTGAGCACGGACATCAACATCACACTTCAGAGGGCTCCGATCCCTTCTTTATCATTTCTTCATTCGACTATACATTTCTCATATCGATGTTCCTCCTGTCACCGCAGTGATTCATCCACATTGATATACAGTGTATATCGAAAAAAGAAACATTCCTTCCTCAAAAAATGCCTCCTTCCTCTCGCCTACACGCCTCGTTGTTTAGGTGTCGATCATCGAAAGTTCTCCTCTTTTTTCTTCTACTTTTCCCTCAAACCGTCGTCGTCGTCGTCGTGTGTTTCCCTCAATTTGGGGCCGATGTTGAAATGAGTGAGAGACGAGGAATAACATGGCATCGGATGGAGGATACTGTCTGCGTTTCAGTGCATTCCATGCACTCTTTAACCGCAATATGTATGATGTATGTTTGTGATTTCGTTGTCTCCCTCTCTCTATGTCCCTCACTTTTTTTGACACTATTGCTGGTATTAGGCTCCGCCCACTTCCCCTGGAGCTTCGCGGTTTGTATTGTACAAGACAGTTTGACGGCCATCACTCTTATACTAGTCAGTCGTCTCGACTAGTCGCTAGTTTTGATCTACTGTCTAGAAGTCATTATGAGTTCCGCACCTGCTTACATTCGTTGGTATGAACAAGAGAAGGTATGGGGTTTACAGAATGTGTATAGTTCCGCAGGGTAGTCCCGCAGTACCCTTTTGAGAATTTCTGTATTCGAGACAGCAAAAGTATTCGGATGATAGCCATTTACTATGTTATCATTCCCCTTTTAGTATTAGAAGTTATCAGAAAGATCTAGAATAAAAGCATTACTCATAGGCATTTTCGATGAATGTATCATTGTTTTTTTTGGAATATGACTCATATAATTGGTTTTCGAACATTGTTTCTATTTTATAAGAAAAAACAGCATGCATTCTTGCTGAGTCAGCACTATAATGTCAATCTTTTGATTATCATAAAACATCAAAAACCCCCGACATTTTATCAGTGTTCATTCCACTATTTTGACTTCTTTTGTATGCCATGTTGTTGTTGTTGTGAAAAACATGTCAATGTAATCAGAAAAAGAGATGATGTGCGAGCATTTTGTAGTCGAAGATTGGAAGATTGGATAAACTCCCTTCTTTTTTCTTTCTCGCCTTCCGTTTTTCCATTCTTGTTCGTCTCTGCTTTTTCCTCGTTGGGGTCGCCATATTCGGTTCCCCTATTTTTGGGAGTGTCACGCACTACGCAACAAAAACCCACCGATTTTTGATTTATATGCTATCTTTTTTGAGCATTGTGAAATGGCATATGGATGAGGAGGAAAGAATGGTATCTAGTAGAATAATGAAATATAAAATCTACGTCATAATATTAATTTGATTATATTTCAGCCAGTCCCATACCGTTCGGTTCTCCAAGAGAAGTTCGAGCCAGGACAGACTTTGATCGTCAAGGGATCAACCATCGATGAATCGCAAAGATTCACAATCAACTTGCATAGCAAGACCGCTGATTTCTCCGGAAATGATGTCCCACTTCATATCTCCGTCCGTTTCGACGAGGGAAAGGTATAATTTCATATTGGAAACTATCAAAAATCATACAATTGTTTTTCAGATCGTTCTCAACTCTTTCTCCAACGGAGAGTGGGGAAAAGAAGAGAGAAAGTCGAACCCAATCAAGAAGGGAGACTCCTTCGACATCAGAATCCGCGCTCACGATGATCGCTTCCAAGTCATCGTCGACCACAAGGAATTCAAGGACTACGATCACCGTCTTCCACTTTCATCAATCTCCCATCTCTCGATCGATGGAGATCTCTACTTGAACCATGTTCACTGGGGAGGCAAATACTACCCAGTTCCATACGAGAGTGGACTCGCCAGCGGACTTCCAGTCGGAAAGAGCCTCCTCGTCTTCGGAACCGTCGAGAAGAAGGCCAAGAGATTCCATCTCAACTTGCTCCGCAAGAATGGAGATATCTCACTCCACTTCAACCCACGTTTCGATGAGAAGGTTCGTTCTTTTTTACTTCCAAAAAATGGTTTTATGATTCGAAATTAACATTTTGCAAGTGTTTGCATGTGGCAAATATTCATGAGTTTATGAAAAGAAAAGAGTATATTTACAATTTATAACAGCAAACATTGCAAAGTTTTCCTATTGAAATGCGATAGTTTGTAACTTTTAAATGGACATGTCTGGACTAATAAATGTATATTAATTGATTTGATTTGCAGCATGTGATCCGCAATGCTCTCTCCAACAACGAATGGGGAAATGAGGAACGCGAGGGAAAGATGCCATTCGAGAAGGGAGTCGGATTCGACTTGGTCATCCAAAATGAGGAGTATGCCTTCCAGGTATAATCAATCAAGTTTTATCAATCAATCTATATTTCAATTGCAGGTATTCATCAATGGAGAGCGTTTCGCTTCATTCGCTCATCGTGCCGATCCACATGACATCGCCGGACTCCAAATCGCTGGAGACATCGAGCTCACCGGAATCCAGATTCAATAATTTATTATTGTTGATCGTCTTTTCATCTTTTCTTTATCCGATACTGCCGCCTTCAAAACATTTCGACGTAATCACAAAATTGGCAACTAACATCAACATATGTATCCCCCTTCTGTACGAACCCTTTCCCCAGAACACTTATTGTCTTTTTTGTAATGATGTATTTTTATAATAAATATGGTTCGTCAAAATGATTGTGAATAACGTTGGAAAAGATTCAGAGTGATTTGGATATGGTTATTAGTATGATCATCTTATGTACCTGATAAATGACAAACAAGAAGACAACAACTGATAAAAGATAACAATATATTTCAATTCTCACGGATACCTTTCTCAATTCTTCATGTATAAAAACCCGAAAGCTTTCGGGTTTTTTGCGAAAGCTATTCAAGCCATGCGCGTCAAATATGGCGCTTGCGTATCCTCGAAAAAAACCAAAACCGATTTACGAGCCTGCTTTTAAAATCGCTTTTTGAATTTTTAACTTCAAACTTAATTGACTATTCATAATACTTAATTTTCAGATGAGTGTCGATTCAGCAACACGTTTGGCACAACTCGACGGGTTATTAGAATCAAAAAATGCAAATATTCGGAATGAAGCGGCTTCCGCTTTTGGCAAATTCTCAATTTACGATGAAAATGTGATTAGAGTGAGTATTTTAAAGAATTTTCAATCAAAAACCATAATTAATTGAAGATTTTGAAAAAACAACTGACATCTCAATCGTGGGAATCGAGAGTTGCCGCCGGAAAAGCACTTCAAGCTGTTTTGAATAATTCACATACTTTTGAATTGACGAACACCAAAAAGGTTGGTTAATTTATGTAAGAATGTTTTTTAGTTTTGTGTTTAGGAAGAAGGATTCGAAACAACACAATTTCTAGAAGAATTGAAAACAATGGTTGTGAAGAACATATTGAGTAGATATAAACCTTTATTAGGGTTAGTTTCCTTCAATAAAGGCTGTTTCTAAACAAAGAACTTTTTCAGAGATTCCGAAACAAGTTTGAAAAATGATTCGAGTTGTCCGACAACGAGTCGGAAACAAAGAGAACTTATTGATCAACATTTGGAGTATAATAGTTTCACTGGAATATCATCGGTAAGTTACTTTGAGAAACTTCATGATAATTTTGTTTCTTTAGAAAAAGTTCCTTACTGACGATGAGTTGAATGCTGCTAATAATCCAGTTCCTTCAACTTCTTCCGATGATCAAGCATCAGAAGAACTATCACAAGTTGTTAAGAAAGAAGAACCGACAGAATCAGAAGTTGTTGAACAAAATTTGATCGAACGACAAGAGCAGTACTGGAAGATTTTGAGTGAATTTGTGAATCTAGTTACGGATCCACGGTGGTATACAAGACATGGAAGTGCGATTGCTGTATGTCAAATTGCTACTACTTCATTTCATAGGTAACTTTACAAAATTAAAATCGAGCAAAAGATACTTCAGGCTATCAAACAACCTTATCGATTCATGCTTATATCTTTTCATTCAAGTTCTTATTCTAGACAAATTCAATGACTTCATCTCAGGTAATGTTCCTAATATTCAGATATGTTTTCATTGTGTAATTTAGGAAGAAACGCGACAGCTCCTGTCCGAGAACAATGTGCTCAAGCTGTAGTACATATGCTCCGAAATGTCGATGAAACGAGAAGAGAAGTCGTTCTTCAACTTATTGTACAAATGATGAATACAAGTGGAGAAGATGTAAGTTTTATTACTATGCAATTCCTAGAAAATAACCTTTTATTGCAGAATTGGAATGTTCGGCAGAGTGGGTTACTTGTGATGAAATACTATTTTGCGATTGCAAATAATGATGGCCAGAAGGAAACATTTGATAGATGTTTTGATCTAGTTATAGAATCACTGAATGATACTGTTGATGATGTAAGTGTTTTCCGATTCTTTGAACTATATAATAAATAATTGTAGGTTACCGGATCAGCCGTCAAAACACTATCATCAATTCTTGCGAATCAATCCATTCCACGTGAGGAAATGAGTCGATTAGTTGAAAAAGTGATGATCCATGTGTGGCGCTTGCTTCAAACTGAATCGACAAAAGAGCAGTTACGAGCTGGTCTCGATGCACTTTGTATTGATCTACTAGAGATAGTGGAAATGTGGTTAGGATGGAATGCAAGCTCGAGTTTGTCACGGTAACTATTCATTATTTTTGATGAGAAAATAATTGAAATTTTCAGTGAGAATCTACTGATAGTGTGTTCAATGATAGATGTATCATATCCAGTAAGATGCGAAAAGATTGTGAAGTTGTTAGATGCCGATTTAGATAGAGGAAATACAGATAAACTCAATGCGGACGTTAGTTTTCGAAATATCAAACAAAGTGATAATAACACCATTTTAGGACGTATTTCTTCTAACCAAGCAACTCTACCGTATCCTATTGTTTGCCCCGCCAGCGGATACATTAGTATTCATCGAAAGAGCATTTTTAACATTTCAAAAGTTATTCAGATCATATAAGTAAGTGAATTAACTGTTGTATTCTATATATAGTTTAATTTTCAGATCTATAATGGTTGAAAGTGGTCATATAAGTCAGAAAATTGGAATATGGACTGGATGTCTTCTATTCGATCATAGAAATCCGATGATCGGTAAGATATACGTTACTATATTCTATGAATATCAATTTCCTGCAGATGTATTTGAGCATTCTGTTGATGGAATATCAAGTGACCCAAAATCACCATGTGAACGAATGTGCTCAGAAGAAGTACGGTTTTTAAATGAAAAGTGAGTTACTTATTCTATCAACATAGTTATTCAATCTTTAGGGAAAAAGATTCGGTTTACTTGACGAGAAAGATATTATGTGCCAAATTTCTAGCAACAATTCTTGAAGCTTTATATGAAACTGATTTGGAAATGGGCGGACAGAAAGTGTAAGTATTTGAAAAATTTACAACATTAAAGAATGTGTTACAGAAGCATAGCAATTCAATTGATATTCGTACCGTATTTCCAATCGAATAGTGTAATGCATAATCTAGGAGCATCAATAGTTGTGAATGAATGGGCGGCGTTGTATAGGAATGCATTCAATGCGTGAGTTAATGATATTTTGCATATTCAAGTGTAGAAAATTTGCAGTAAACAAACGGAAAAGGAAGCACCAATGACAATAGTCCAATTATGTGATGCAGTACTACGAGGACCAGCAAAACAATACAATGAAATGGCGACAAGTGTGAATATGCTCACAAAAGATTGCAATGAATTCATTGAGTATTGCTCCATAAGAGGATTCAATCAATCAACAGTTGATATGGCTGCAGCTGAATCAATTGAAGAAATAAGTAAAAGAGCATATTCAGTATCAAGGGAAACATTGACAACTGATAAACAAAGAGAATCAATGGATACGAGATATAATATATTGATGAGAACTATTGAAAGTGTTAAGATGATTATCAAAACGAATGCGACGTGAGTGAAAGAAGAATATATATTTATAACAATAAGTATTTTCAGCCGAATCAACTCATTATTGGCATCTGCTCTATTCTATTTTGGAAGTGCTCCGGAGAAGTTAACACCACAAATTCGTCCACTTGTTGAAACAATGCAATATGAAGAAAACGACGCAATCGCTTCGGAAATCTTTCGTGGAGGAATCCCACTTCTCGTTGTGTTCAGTTGGTCGAGAAATCCAAAACCATATGTGAAAGTGATTGCAAAAGCAGTCGAATCATTTGCTTCTTGCTCATATCGGATACCGAAACCGGTTGAAACACCCACATGTACGGATAATATCATAAGTTATGCGAGAATAACTGGAAAAGAAGAAGAAGATGAGAAAGAGAAGGATAAGGAAGATGGAAATAGAATATCATATCAGAGTAAGAATGCTGAACTTGTTATGATGATACTTTGTCGACAATTTTCTACTACACAATTACCTGAATTTTTTGCGAATTTTGATCTGAATGAAGATGTTGATCAGTTGGTAAGTAAAACCATTTATTGTTTTTATAACATAGGATAATTTCAGACGTTACTGACAAGATTAGAGATGCATGAGTGTTTCTGGAATTGTGTTGGTTCTCGACTATCAGATGAATCGACCAATAAGATCTTTCAATTGTTATCATCCAATGATCCAACACTTCGTTTTGCTGCTTCTAAAGCAATCGAAACATTCTTGAAATCACAATGTGGAGACACAATATCAAGATGTTACGATAGATTAGTGAAAATGGCTGAAAACCTGCAAGAAGTTCACGAACGGCTGGGTGCATGTGAAGCATTGTTAAGGATTGCATCACTTGATTCTGCATATATCAATGGATTAGCTACATTGTTATGTCCCGTTGTATTCCGATTACTGGCTGATAAATGTGAAACTATTCGAGATGCGGCTGGTGAAACATTCAGGAAGTTGGTTCCGATGGTTACAATCGAAGATCCGAACTTCAAAGTTGAGAATTTGAGCGAAGAATTAAGTGAGAAAAAAGAACAGAACAAGAACTTCATCATTGTACTCGGATCACCGAACAATCTGCCAAGAATTGCGAGAAGTGTTATTCGAGGAGGATTCGAAGCAAGTATGTTGAGAGAATATCAGTTGGTAGGTTAAGCTCCTCTTGAATATCTTAGACTGTGTTCTTTTAGGAAGGTATTACATGGCTCCGATTCCTACGACACTACGGATTGAATGGTATTCTGGCTGATGATATGGGTCTAGGAAAGACACTACAGACAATGTGTGCTATATCAATGTCATTGGATTTAGGTAGTTTTGATATTACTTATTAGATACTATTATTACATTTCAGATAATCTCGATCCAAAAGAGAGATGTTCACTGATTGTGTGTCCACGTACATTGGTTGATCATTGGTGTTTGGAATGGAAAAGATACTTCCCACAACGAGAAATGGCTGTGAAACAAGCTGCCAAAATCACAGTAGCTGATATCTGTGTTGTTGCTTATGAAGATCTCAAATCGAATCAATTCATTCAACAAAGAGTGTGGAACTATGTTGTACTCGATGAAGGACACGTGATGAGGAATCCGAAGACGCAAGTATGGAAGTCGGCAAATGCGTTGACATGTCGAAGTCGGCTTATTCTTTCGGGTACACCGGTTCAAAACTCGTAAGTTTTCTTCTTTCTGAATTGAAAAAACGAATGTTATTTCAGACCAGCAGATCTATGGGCTCTTTTCACATGGCTCATGCCTGGTTATCTCGGAACTGAAAAACAATTTCGATCACAGTTTTTGAAAAAGATTCTCAAGTGTCGACTACCGAAAGCAAATGAAGCTGATCTGAAGGCAGGCTCCGCGGCATTATCTCATTTACACAAGTTGATTCTGCCATTTGTGATGAGAAGATTGAAATGTGATGTGAGTTTTTATTACAAATAACCAATTCGAATAAAACATTTATAGGTACTGAAAGAGTTGCCGGATAAGAATGTTCAAGATTATGAGTGTGAATTGAGTCACGAACAAAGAGAAATTTATCGATACTTGGTTGATAAATGTACATCTGATTCGAGTGAAATTAGTGCCGGAAAAGGAATCAATGCACTTCATACGCTGATTTCACTGAGGAAACTCGTTGATCATCCGATGTTAGTCTATGAGACACTTCAGAAATTGAATGCACCTGATTTTATTATGAAAATGGTATGTCACATGGAAACAACTGAATTGAGCATATGTATTACAGGCGAAAAATTCAAAATCAGGAAAGTTGGAAGCACTCGGACAACTGCTCATCGAATGTGGAATTTGTAAAAATCCAGAAGTTGAGGAGTCAGATGATGCGGCAATTGCATCAACATCTTCCAGTGATTCAGATGGTGCACATCGAGCACTTATCTTCTGCCAATGGAAAGTATCGGCGAAACTGGTATCGAAGAAATTGAGCAATGGTGAATTCGGAAGTCCGGTGTCACATTTGGTATTGGATGGAAATACTCCACCAAATGATAGGATAAAGGTTGTCAATCGATTCAACGAAGATAAAACGATTGAAGTACTTGTACTCACAACACATGTAAGTAATGGTTATTGTTTGATCATCTGATTAATAATTCTGAAGATCGGAGGAGTTGGATTGAATCTTACTGGAGCTGATACTGTTATATTCCTTGATCATGATTGGAATCCCATGAAAGATCTTCAAGCAATTGATCGAGCACATAGATTAGGACAAACTAGGAAAGTGAATGTATATCGGTTGATCACACAAGGAACGGTTGAAGAGAAAGTGATGAGTTTGGCAAAGTTCAAACTGAATACTGCACAGGTTAGATAATAGAAGATATTATGAGTTATCATATCAATTTATAGGCATTAATCAGTGATGATAACACATCATTACAATCAATGCAAACAAGTGAATTAATGGAAATGTTCACATTGGATGGAGATGAAAAGGCTTCCGCGAAAGTGAAAGAGCCACCAACGAAAAGACAGAAGAAAGGAGCAGCGGCGGCGGCTGGAATTGCAGCTGGAACTGCGGAGGAATGGAATCTAGCTGAAATGTGGGATGATAGTCAGTATGATGACTTCCAAGTTGATAACTTCCTTAAAAATCAATAGTATTTTAATTTATTTCAATTTCAATCTTATAGCTTATCATGTTTAGCATTTTTTAGACTATATTTGTAAATTCATCACAATCAATAATTGCCACGAGCATGTGTTAATATTTTTTTATTTAATTATAAATTATTTTGCTCTAATTATTTTCTTCCGATCGAATCAATCAGTTTTAAATCTTCTTCTTATTATCTTATCAAACCAAGAAGAATGAAAATAAAAAATGACTTCAGATATTATCACAAATGTCAGTCAATTCTTCAACAGAAAATGGAAAAGCGGAGAAAGGTTCGAATGAATTGGAATATCAAAATACACTTATTGTATTCAGATCTCAAACTGGAATCATTAACATATTTCGTGGATCAGACGGAACAGTTGGTTGATCATGCGTTGATGTCACTCTCGTCGAACAAATTGGAAACAATTACACCGAGGTTTTTGAGAGTTAGTTTATATTGATAATCATTGATTATTATATGATATATTATAGGGAAAATCAAAACAAGATCTGAAACAATTGTTACTAGCAGAAGTGGATGGAATGTCGAAGAAACGACTACTCGCTGTCATATCTGGAACTGATTTTGAAGAATCATCGAGTTCGGAAGAAGAGGAAGAATCGATGGAAACGGAAGAAGTTGAGACAAAAAATGAAGAAAAGATGGAGACAGACGATGAAGATGTGGTGGTGATTATAAGGGAAGAAGGAGATGATGTTGAGGGAGAGAAGGAAGGAACGGAAGGAATGATAGAAGTGAGAATTACGGAAGAAGAAGGAAGAATACAGAAGGATGAGGAGAGGACAGATTCACCGACACCGGAAATGTTACGACAAAAACTATTGGAGTCGATGAAGAAAAAGGAAGAGAAAGTAGAAGAAGAAGTGGAGAAAGATGAGGAGAAAGAAGAAGAAGAGAAAGAGGAAGGAGAAGGAGAAGAAGAACAGAAGGAAGAAGAAGAAGTAAAAGAGGAGGAGGAAGCAGATTCAGATGATCCAGATGAAATTCAACGTCGAATCGATGAACAAATCGAGGAAGATTTAGGCCATTTCTTGGAATAATATTATTTTTTGTTATTGTATTTATTCATCATAAATAAATGAGAATATATAATTATTATTATCATCACATCTCTTCACACAAGAAATAGTAATGATTATATGATATTATCCACCAATATAATGAAAAAGTTAAATAGAACTATTATACGGAGATGGCAACTAACAAAAGAATGACCACGTGAGCAAATTCAAATTAACACTATGTCAGCAGGTGTAAAACATGGTTGTTACTATATATTTGGCGATGGTTCAACATACATTGGTAATCGATCGATCGCCAAACAACACCTCTTCGTCTAACACTCCACCATCTGGTGTCGCCAATCAATGGTGACTATTATTCTTGTCTTGACGTAGTTGGGGTCATTCTGTCTTTCTTCTCCCATTCATTCCTTTTTTATACTCAATCTACATATAATGGCGTGTTTTACAACTGAACATAAATTGCATATCGACCAAGGGGCATCAGCAACTAGTTGTCGGATTGATGAGGATATTTGGCTGCTACACCGATTGAATGGATTCAAATTCGAGATGTACAAGTTTAGTATACGTAAGTGGATCATATTCTAATACTCATATCAGGTCTGTGATTATTCAGATACAAATTGTTGGGTTAATGTGGAATACAAGAATAGACATCTGATTGAAGGTGATAATGGAGTACACGAACACTTCAATTCTTTTGTCATTGGTTCATGGAACAATAAAATATATATGTGGAGGGAATATAGATCGATCAGTCAATTATTCGAATTTGACCCGAAAACACTTGAATGGAAAATATTAAGAAATATTGATTTACTCGGTATTTATTCTGATTTTGTCATATTGGACAATGACATGTATATCAACCTTTCAAACATGCATTTGGTTGTTATGTCAATGGATACATTTCAGTTGAAAAATCATATAAAAGTGGGTTTTTATTATTAAAAATCAATTATTTTGGTATCAATATGTATAGATAAACCGACGAGTATCGTTATTCCAAGAACAAACAGATAGATGGAATATGTGTGAATTGAATGGTTTAGTATATATGACACGAATTGAGACGACCGGGCGGAGAACAGTTCATTATTATGATAAAGACAATGGAGAGTTGGTGGAAGTAGACACAAAAATTGAGAATATACCTGATTACTTAAAACATGACATGCTCGATTTTAAGTTCACAACATTTATTTGTGAGTTCGACTTGATTTATGATAATCAGAATATGAAACACTATTATAGGGACACAGAATAACAAAATATGTCATGCTGTGCAGTTGAAATATGGAACCCATTTGATAATTGACTGTTTCGATGAGAAGAAAAAAGAGTGGAAAACTGTATTTACCACTAAAATGGCAAAGAGTTTCATCAGTAGTATGACTGGATATGACAATAAAGTATACATGACTTGTCATAAAATCGAAGATGTTTCAGTCAAAATAATAGATTTGGAACCAAATTTAGAAATGTTATCACTTATCAGTGTAGTTGATAACATATGTTATAACTCATCAAATGATTATTATGAGTTATTACTCAAACAATTACCGTATGAATTAAGGTTAGTGATTATTATTGTTTAACCATATTGTTTGAATTTAGAGAAAAATATACCAACATACATAATTGGAAGTTGAAGGAACGGATTGATATGTACTGGATAAAACAAATTGCTATCGCGACTAGAGCATATATAAGATCAGTGATAACAAGCACTGAAATACCGATTCCTCACTCGGAAAAGCCGATGAAAAACGAATTGGATAGTATATATGATAGTTATGTATTATATATACAACAGTTATTGGTAGATAAAGAAATAGAGACTTTGGTAAGATATACTGTAGAACTGGGGAATGTAAGTGAATAGTTTGTGATTACTAATCAACAATGGTTTACAGAATGAAGATTGCAGTCGAGTGAAAGATGAACTTATGAAGTGGAAGTTTCGCTATGATCAGAAGCGGGGCGAAATGTGTTTCAAAGGGACGCGTACTTATGAATCAATCAGGGGCAACATTAATTTATGAGAATTATATGATAACTATACTTCCAACTATCATATCTCACAAACACAATCAATAATAATTGCGATTTAATAACTACAATACAATAATGTTGATAAATTTTATTGTAACATACTATTCCAATTTATATACATTCAATCATTTTAAGTACATAATTGGTCATTGTGTTTCACTTTCTTCGGAATCGGAAAGGACGAATCGATGCATAAATTGATTAGGCCGTTTCTTGGAATAATATTATTTTTTGTTATTGTATTTTTTCATCACAAAGAAATGAGAATATTCAATTATATGTATAGTTTTATTCACCGAAGTCATTTCCCTTTATACAGGAAATGAATATCAGAACAGTATATCCACCCATATTCTGTTCCATTCTGTTCATTCTCAACATGTATATCAACATTCTCCATCACTACACTCCTCGAATATTTGGATTCCTTGCAATATTTGTGAATCCAATATTTGTATATTTGATATTCACCGATCAGAAACTACAAATGGGTAACTACAGATATCTACTCACATATTTTGCAATATTCAATATAATCTATTCAATATGTGATATATTCATACCAATTGGTGCACATGGATATCGATATGCATTCGTTGTATTCACAACTGATGGATTGTTTTATAAAGGATCAGAATGGAATGAGTTTATATTAGCATCGAGGTGTGGAATGATATCATGTAGTTATGCCATTCTAATATCACATTTTGTATATCGATACATGGCATTATTCAACAAAATGTTCCTCTATCGTCATTTCATATTATTCATGATTGTCTCATTTGTATTATGCCTTGCTCATTTCATCAGTTGGGTATATATCACAATACATTATATGAATGCTGACAATGAAATAAGACTATATGTTAAGGAGAACTTTATGGAAACATATCATGAGAATACAATGAATATTAATATATTTGCAGCAATTTATAATGTAACTAACAGAGAAAAAGAAGGAATAATTGAATAGTTATAGGAAGCAGACAAGGAATCAATTAAACATCATTGGACTGGAATATTATCATTGGCAGCCATATCATCATATTCACTTGTTGTTTATTGTGTACTTGGGAGAAAAGTATGTCATATTTAGATATTATGATAATTATTTGATATCACAGATAATGGATAAGTTGAATAATAACAATTTCCATATGAGTTTCAAGACAAAACATCTACAAAAGAACTTGTTCAATGCATTATCAGCACAGACAATTATCCCAATTTGTGTCAGTTTCACACCTTGTCTTGTTGCTTGGTTTCTCCCTGTATTCAAAATAAACATCGGAAGGTTTGACCACACTATCATCTTATCATATCATATCAATAATCGAATAGATATCTAAACTACACCGCAGTTGTTGCCATATCAATATTTCCATTTCTCGATCCAGTTGCTATCATATTCTTCCTTCCTCCACTTCGTAATCGATTGATAATTGACACGAATCGAACAAGAAACAACTCGAGAGCATTCTCAATGAATTCGAATAACTTGTATAATTGAAACTGTGTGACGAAACAATAAAATTGTTTTATTCGATGAATAATTAAGAGATTTGAAGGAGAAGAAGGAAAAGGGATAGATGGTCATGTTGCTCATCATAATTTATAATTCTATTAGCCATGGCATATCCTTTCTCTTACTTATCCTTCTTCTTTTCCTTCTTTTCATCATATTCAACTTCATTCGATTGCCATTTCCATGTTACTGTGTGTTTTGATATTCGTGTTTCTATAAATAGCAACATGAACTTTTAGACCTATATCAGTCAAAGTTTATCTGTTGACTGAGTATCAAATGTGTTGTTCTTATCAGGAATTGATTCTTATTATATCTCTATATTCTTCCTATGAATACCCATTTCCTAATGCCCTTTCCGATATCAAAACAACTATGTTGTGTGATCCCTTATTCCTATATATTCCTATTTTGTTCGTGTTAATATATTACTTCCCTATTAGTGACGTTTAGTATCATATTGATATTTTGGTATTCACACACAAAACAGGAAGATATCCGTTTTCCGCCTTCCTAATATATTCCCTTTTTTGTTCAATATATTCCACCTCCATTGAGTAGTTCACGAAGGCAGAAAAATGTAGTGTCGATTGATTGAGAATGAATTATTCATTATTGAAGGAAGGGTAAGAGACTAATGTTAGTCGGAATAACTACATTGTGACTAGACTCAATAGGATAGATAGATAAAGAACTATGAATCTATGAATCTATGAATCTATGAATCTATGAATCTATGAATCTATGAATCTATGAATCTATGAATCTATGAATCTATGAATCTATGAATCTATGAATCTATGAATCTATGAATCTATGAATCTATGAATCTATGAATCTATGAATCTATGAATCTATGAATCTATGAATCTATGAATCTATGAATCTATGAATCTATGAATCTATGAATCTATGAATCTATGAATCTATGAATCTATGAATCTATGAATCTATGAATCTATGAATCTATGAATCTATGAATCTATGAATCTATGAATCTATGAATCTATGAATCTATGAATCTATGAATCTATGAATCTATGAATCTATGAATCTATGAATCTATGAATCTATGAATCTATGAATCTATGAATCTATGAATCTATGAATCTATGAATCTATGAATCTATGACCCATCCATTTGTCCATTTAATGATGTTGTTTTGTTCTTTCTCACTTTTTCGTGCCAAGACCATTTCCCATGAATAGTGATATTCGAGATCTTTGATAGAATTATTTGGGTGTTCCCAAAAGAGTATTTGAATAAATCAAACACTACGAGAAGTGTTCGCCCATTTCGTCTAGTCAATTTCTTCAAATCCTTCTTCTTCTTCTTCCTTTTTCTTACTCAAATATTCTTACACATGTCCATTTCATTCCAACTTATCATGCGTCATTTCATTGAACAAGAAGGATGGAAGGAAACCTCGACTATCTTTAAAATAACAATGACGTTGAAAGAAGAAGGAGGAGAAGGAGAAGGAGGAAGATATAACGACACACCCCATGTTCCATCAATAATTCATATTTCTATTTCATATTTTCAGAACGAATACGCAAAAAACGATGAGCAGCAGGAGGAAAAGTTGGAAGAGGAAGAAGGAACGGGTGTTATTCCATGGGTTTACACACGGTGTTTGTTTGCTTTTTTCAGATAGGAAATTCCATGGATTCAGGTATAAGGCTGATATATTGATATTCTATCCTACAGTATGCCTTGTCACATTGATCTACACTACTCACTTTATCCTATCTAGTTCCAGCTTGTTTGTTTCCATACTATGCATCTTCTCACCACTAAAGGTTTTCCGTTTCCTTCCGTTTTTTCTGCAAACTGTGTCGTCATTCTTTTCAGATTTTTTTCTCTTTGCTCGTTAGATAAACCTAATTTACTACCAAACATAACCCATATTTTTCTTCTCCGAACACCATCCTCCATCCTTCTCCTTCCTCCTTCTTCTTGTTCCTTCTCGTCGAAATACAATGTATGTTTTGTACTATGGGTGCAACAGCTTGTTAAAGGCGCATTCATCTACAAAAAGGGAACACTTGTGACATCTTATGTCCACTTTTTCTGGAAATATCTAACTACATATTCTAGGATCAACACTCCTAGTTGGATCGGGCTTATAGCTGTTATGGTGAAAATTTTTCGGCACTTCAACGTTGCAATGTCAGAAACTAGAACTAAACAGTTTATTGGAAAAATGTAGCAATATCCTGTGAGAGCATGTCTTTATCATATCCATATTCCCTTGTGATTTGTCATATACCGTGTCGATGTTTGTCCCCTTATTCGTCTCCATTGTTTTCCATCTCAAGCATCCCTCTCAACCACTTCATTCAATTCCTTCCATTCCATCCCTCCCACTCCTCCACCAATCCGAAATAAGTTTTGAATAGTTCCACTCCCTCTCCATCCATTAATTCGTCATTTCTTTTATCATCGTATTATTTTATGTGTTCCTACTAAATACTATATATCCATAAAACATTAACTACGTCTACATCCATCCACATCCACACACTCACATATTCAAATCCATTTTTCGAGCCAATTTGTACCGCAAAAACAACCCGATTTCTCGGTTGTGTCATTTTACGAGCTTGTTGTTTTGCGTCGATACGATTAGATGAAGTCATTGAATTATGTTGATTTTTATTTGACTGAGACCAACTAAAACGAATCGAGTGATGTTTTAGAACGAGGAGAGAAACAATTAATTACTTCTATTTTTTGTTCGACTAATCTGTATGGATTACACCTTCTCCTTCATCTCCTCCATATACTTCTATCTATTCTTTTTGTTCTTCTGATGGTCATTGATTATATGATGTCATATCAATATCCATATTAGTACTCAATTGTTATAACGGATCCACCCCCATCCGGTCGTCTATTCTTGGACCAAAAAGACTCTATTCAACATGTGATATTTATCAACTTTTGTGTTGTTTGCTAACGGAAATTGAAGTCCAGTAATGTTTCGAGTACATTTGATACTCGGAGATAGGTACGAGCATGATTCATATATAGCTGGAAATATGTTGATACTAGGTGTCATTTGGCTAAATAACACCTTATAGATTTGTCGAAATTCGAGGATTTAGTGACCATTTAATCTTGTCTTATCACTTTAAATATCATCATATTTCGGATAAGTAGACAGAATATCAAACAGCCGAGGACATATTTCTAGATTCATATCAACTGAACATCATACGGATGACGATTCATCTTTGTTGTTTCATGTTATTTTAACTGACAATGATATCATGTACCATGTCTTATCACTTATCAGTTTAGTATCAAAACTAGTATCAAAATCGTTTTCGTCCCGTATATGCTCCTTTAAGATATCTTACCACGATTGTTCTATTAATGATCTATCGCATAGGATACAAGACATGTCCTCATATTCATTAGAAACTACAATTCCCTATATTCGTAGATCAAATGTGGTCTGTTTATTGGAAAGAGAATTGTAGTATCAAATGAAAATAGAATGTAGGTGATAAGAATTCTGTGAATTTTCAGATTCCTTCTCTCTCTCTCTACGTAGTTTGTTTCAATAAATGAATAGTTATCAGTCACGGAATATATCCATCTATCTCCATCTCCATCCCTATCCTATCCTTATCTAATCCTACTTTTTCTCCATCCTGCAAACTTATCTAATGTCCTCCGGATTACCTAACTAACATCGTTCATCCGTCAACAAAACAATCCCATTCTCCTCCTCATATTCTCATTTTAAACCCTTTTTCTTTTCCATTTTCATCACATAAAACATATACATTCTCATGCATTTTTGAGCCCAATTCCCCCTTCTTTTTTGGTTAACGATTTGACGACATGAATGGAGAATAAAGGGAATTCGCACTTGTTGGCCATATTGGCTATATCAGGCCCATATCATACCCATATCAGGTGCCATATTCTAATCAACTTTTTCCATTTTCATCAACAACCCCATTAATATTTTATCACTTCCAATTATCCCTATATATGGGCGGAGCTTAGGTATAGATCATACTGTATCAGTCAAATGTAAATGAATATCTTGCTTCTATTCTAGTATATTTTGTGCTCAAGTCGTTGTTTCATTGATGGATATCCAGTTACCAATCTATTCGTCCAAATGTACATCTAAAGGTAATAGATGTGTGGTCCTTCCATTCCTTCCTCCACTCCTTCCTCTCCATCCTCTCCATCCAACACAAAAGTTCCAAAAACCAATCTAAAATCAGTTTGTTGTTACCAAATGTGGGTTGAAATATCCGGTGACGTAGAAGTTCTTTCTTTTTCGAAAAGAGGAGAAACGTATATATCCGTCGGTTTTTAAACGGAGCAACGGCAGATGTAGGCCCTATTTCGATTTGTGCTCACTTACACCAGGGGCACCCCAACAAGAAATGTAAACTTTTAATCGAATATCGGACCCCATTCCATCCCCTCCTCACTTCATTCCCTCTGATACAGCTGAAAATGGAGTGAGTACACCTGTAGTTATTTCTATTCTGCTATATATCAAGTTTCTATTGATAGAATTGTGAAATATTTCGAACCCTGATGACGCTTTCTTTGTCTGAATTTGTCATGACACAAAAACGACTAGTTGTCATATCCTACGGCCACCGAGAAATATGAACTTATTCGGGCATCACAACGAGTGACTCACAAAACAATTGAACATCTATCGAATTTCGGATTGTGCTTTGTACTTGTAATCTTTGAATGTTTCCGAATGAAACTATAGAATTGTGAGAATATTCAACCGAAATGTCATTGATTTATAGAATATGCTCTATCAGACTACAGTAATCCTGATCAGTTACGTAGTATAATTTCTCCTGGTAGATCACAAATGTTAATCCGGATTACTTGACCCCCTCCCTCGATGCAACGTTTCCTGCAAAAAACTAGGCTCGATTAACAAACTATAATCTGGCATTTGATAAGACCAAACCGCTATTCCACCTTAATCGTTTTATATTTAGTCTGATATGCCTCTGATCAGCCCAATATGCCATTTGATATTCTTTGTACTTGAATACAAAATAATAGATTGATCTATGATACTTACCTTTTCCATTCCATCCAACCAACTCATTCCCAATTCTAAACCAACAATAACCATCATTTGGGTGCCAAATGTCACCATCAATTTCACCCCCACATCCACCTTTTGTCACCATTCCACCCCCTCTTTTGAATATCCTCTCACACTTCATTCACTTGTTTCTTCTGACGTGTTTCACAAACAGACTCCGCCCACTTCTGAATAAGTTGAAGAAGGAAAAGAAGGAGGAGGAGGAGGAATTGGACTAAAAGGAGAAGGAGAAGGAGGAGGAGAAGGAATTGGACTAGGATAAGAAGGAATAGGATGGAGAAGGAGGAGATGTATTCAGTTTTGATGTGTCGTTTGCATATTAGTACATCGTTTTGAAACGGAAGTAATAAATATAGAAATAAGGATTTACATTTTCTTAACGACACATTTCGTTATCCTTTTAGTTAGTTGTTAGAGAGTGAGAGAATTAGAGAAGTCAGATTGTGATCTATGATAACTATATCAACTTTTTCTCAACAGCTGATTATTTGAATACTCACTGATTTTGAATTTTTTAGTATTCTGAAATTCCAACAAACTGAATTCCAAGGTAGATCAAATATTGTCTGTAGATAATATGTTATCATATGATACAATCACTCGAGGGATTCCATGATACTATTATATGCATACTTGTTTTGTTTTGTTTTGTTCCAATTTCATCATCCTGTCTGATATACTAAACCTATAGGTTTAGTTTCAACATGTTTCTTGAAGCCAATCGATGCCAGTAAAGTACATTTATCAATCCTTATATTCCTGATCTTCGAATAATATTTGGACTTTCAATCTGAATTCTAAATTTCAACTGATTAGAATCCCTTTTTGTCAATCTAGACATGAATATCTAGTCTGATTTGATACCTTATCACCACAAAACAATGACTGATTGATTCACACGTTTCGATTGTATTCTGTGAATACAACCGAATAATTACAAGGAATCATAATGTATTCTGATATGGCGAAAGTGATAAGAGACGCAGATACACCTAACTCGATAACTTGATGTAATTGTTTTGTTGCTCATTGAGCACCTTGTTCCTTGTCCTTCCCTATATACAATATGAAGCCCCTCCCTCACCAACTGATTCATCAACTATTCAAAAAAACGAAACGAATTTCCCTTTCTGCCTCCTATTTATTCCTTTTTGTTTCCTCTTCATTCTTTTTTCTTCTTCTTCTTTTTGCAAAAATAAGTCGACATTTCCGATTGGAATCCAAAGTTTACAACTCGGTCGAATAGTTTGTTTGACTTCAAAAACATACATCCGGTCGTCTACATATTCCTTCTTGTTCCGCATCTCTCCATTCAAATGACACGTCACAAAAACAATTTATATTTATGTATGGGTGGCAGATAATAGGTGTGACTAAACATATTTATGCCTTTTTGACTTCAATCAAAAGAAAACCCAATTTCAATATGCACTTTTTGGGGGAGTGAAAAAAGTATAAAAGTGGAAGGAAATAAGACTAGATGGAGAAGGATTATCGGATGGAATTAGGTTGGTTTCACTCGAATACTTACTTTAGATTAGAGATTTCATTTCGTTTTTTAAGATTGCCTTGATAAAATAGTGTAGATTACAGTTAGACGCAGACACATCCCACTGAAATATGGCACAATCTAGAAGAAGCTCAGTTGGTGGAGTATCATAGTACATTTGATACTCAGCCGACAGCTAGATGTTCTCCAAATGAACTCCTCTATCTGATGACCTCATATTCCAATCTGTGTGCTTTTTTCTTCCTTTTTTCCCCTACGCCACCTACACTTTTATTCATTAATTTGAACCTGTCATAGTCACAAATAGAAACAGAAGGAAGCGACGGGATATAATTACTCGAGTAGTATTGCCCTCCATCCTTCTCCATCCATCCATCCTCATTCCTTCTTCTGTGGGGGTGTTTTTCCATCTTCCTACCTACTTCATTTCGATATCTACTCGCTTCATTTGATGTTTGCCTGTTGACAGCTCTTCCTCTCCTTCCTTCTTCCTTCTCCTTTTTCCATTCTCAATACATTTCTCCTTTCAATTGCTTTTCGATACTCTGATTTCTGTGTTTTCTTCCCCTTTCCCGTCAATGTTCTTCGATGGAATACTCAGTGATCCGAACATGAGTTATTCCTTCTAGACTCAACAAAAAAAGTACACAATTTCACAGTTCACTTGTTCGTTTTTCAATTCATATTTGATATAATACACTTTAATCAATTCTTCTCCTCCGTCTTCTTCTTCATCTTCTTCTTGTTCTTTTTGCTCATCTGATGTCATTAGTAAAACAATATTCCACATATTATTAGATTGTTTATTCGTTATGCTCCACTGATTCCTATGTCAATTGTGTATATATGATAACATATCAGCAGGTGATATGTCCATTTGACGTTCTTGAACTCTTTCCACTCCGCCTCCGCCTTGTCAACTGAAACCATAGCTCATTCCCCTTCTCCGTCGCCCGCTAATCAGTTCAAATCTTATTTCGTTTGCAACTCATATTCACTTTGTTTTTCTTTTGTCTATCATCACTTTTTTCTGTCTCATTTATTTCATTCTATTATTTATCTCCCCCAATTAATGCATCCAATAGTTCATTTAACGACGTCACGATGATCATCAATTACTGGAGTAGTTGGAGTAAAAAAAGAAAGTATTTGATGACAGGTGAAGTCGGCAGAAAACATCAATAATCAGATAAGTTTGGAGGTGGAAAGAGAGACACCTCATTTGAATATATACCTTTTTTTGATTTCAATTATAAGATATTTCCACGTCATTCTCATTTCATTCACATTTTGATTCTCTTTTCCAAAAAAAACGTCATGCCTCCCTCTCCATCTCTTTTTCTCTCCTTCTCGTTTCATAAGCCCCGCCCATTTTTGGCTTCCAGCTCCCAAGAGCATCTTAAACACCTGAATGAGTGACAGAACACACAACTAGCCATTGTTATGAAGAAGGAGTGAACAACGAAAAGTTTGAATATGTATTAGCAACCGAGGCCCCTCCCTTCCCTTCCATTTCAAAAACTTCATTGTTTTCCTTCTTCCTCCTTCTTCTCGTTTTTTGCTCGTTTTATATCTCTGTTTACCCAATCTAATTCAATTAACTTGATTCCAATCCCATTTCTTTTGTTTCAGGTAATCATCAATTTTCGAATCCACTCGAAAAACATGAATTTCTCCGTTGAACTCACCTCGATCATCGCCGTCTTCTTGATGCTTCTTCATATTTCATCAGCCGCTGTTTTACCAGTTGGTAAGTCACATATCCATGGATCCGTGATTTATATGTCTACTAACAATATGATATATGAGAGTGCAGAAAAAACTTCTTTTGCAAAACTTTTTTCGTTCCATTTCAATGGTTTCATATTCTGAGAATGAGCTTCTTTTGAACTGATTATTCTATTTTAAAAACTGCACATATTCTCACTCAAATAACATCATTCTCTCTCTTTCCATTGTTGAGTTTTTAATTAAAATCATTCCTTCTGCTTCTGCCTTTCCATTTTATTTCATTCATTTTTTTCCAGATTATTCATCATATGGAGTCGTTGAGGAGATTGCACCACAGGAAGATGGATCACTTTTCGCCGGTTTGTCTATATATCATCCTCATCCATTATTGTCTTATTCCATTTCCAGGACCATCAAAACGCGCACAAACATTTGTGAGATTCGGAAAGAGGGCTCAAACTTTCGTCCGTTTTGGAAAGCGTGGACAAACATTTGTTCGATTCGGACGAAGTGCGCCAACTTATCAAATGGATGCGTAATTAACAAACACCAACAATGTTTTATCCTCACTTTTCGCCATTCAGAAATCATTATTCTAATTATTTTTTTGTGTTATTCTGTTTATTTCGAATATCTTTTAATCATAGAAACAACCACTTTTTTGCATAACGGTTTCATTCTTTTGATACCATAATATTATCTGACAACCATTGATGACAGACAATTAGATCTCTGCTTCTCTTTTCCATTTTCCTTGTTTTATTTGGCGAAATATTAACAAAGATGTTGAATATGTACGTTTTTTTCTCTTCTTGTAATAATTTTGATGATGATGATGATGAAAACAATAAATCTTGATCAACCCGTTAAATTTCAAAAGTATTTCGTTTATTCACTATGGAACAAATAACAATAATACGAAGGGGAAAACAGTGGGGATTCAATGATTATAAATATATTTACTGAACTAAAAAAAGCCTACTTTGAATGAAAATGAATAGAGCTAGCATCGAAGACCTTGTGCAACACCCATAAAAACACCGAATGAACCGCCTGATTGTGCAACTGTTTTACCGGTTTGAAGAAGAAGTTCACGACCACGAAGACCACCTCGGAAACCCATGAATCCGCCGAGAAGAATACCAGTTGCACCACCGATCATTGCGCCCATCATCAATCCCATTCTGATCTATAATTCATATTTATTCAGCTATTTTTGAAAATGGAAGAAGCAGCGATTTTCCGAATAAATTCAATTTTCAGAATATCCCTTTGTCATTTCACTATGTAGTAGTATATGAATATGTGTTCTGGATATACGAAAACCACGTGAAATTCTTTTGGTTTTTTGAAAACTTGAGAAAGAAATTGGTGCGTTTTCTTCAAAATACGAACCCGAATAATCGAGACGATGAATTGCATGCGTTCATTTTAAATGTTTTGTCTACATTGTTTTTTAAAGAAAAATATTATTAAATCTGCACAATTGCCTTTTGTTCTCATACCAATTGAATTTCAGGAAACAACGCTTCGTTTTTTAAAAGTTCAATAAAACTCACTTTTGTGAAACATGTTGGCTGACCGCCTTGTCCTCCTTGTGCTGCATAACCTGCTGGAACTGGCATTATTGAATTCTGAAATAAAATAATCGTTATTGCATCACAAAACGGCAAAAAACTGGAGTAAAAAGCAACAAAAACGAAGCGCGCAAGGTATATCAACTGCGTCAGTCAGTGTTTCATTGCGTCAATATTGCAGTTTGAAAAATAAATAATTATGGAGTTTCAAGTCAAAAAATTGGGAAAACAATGGAAGATAAGGCAACAAACACCAAAAAAAATGAACACGTGTAGAAAAAACCAGTTAGTCACTTTCAGACCTACAAAATATAGATTTCAAACAAATAAATATATCTACATTTGATCTATCCCGAAAATAATGACGCCAATTTTTAAAATTTTGTACTTTTGATGAGTATAAAAAGGCCGGAGACGAGCAAAACGTCACCATTCTAACATTTTTTACTTTGTCTACTGACTCGCATTTTACCATGGTGAGTTGATTTATTATTTTATAACTTTTTAGTCTAGTAAGCGCGTAGAATTTCAGAAAAATAAAAAAAAAAGAAGCGGATTTTTTTGATTGCATACTGTTCCTAAGTTTAAAGGAACATAGTAGCAACTGTTCACAGGTCTCGATACGATTTGTAAGTTACGGTATTTGTTAGGAGCGCGTCTTCAAAAAAAGTTGGGAATTTCATTTTTATTTCTTCAGAACTTCGAAACTGTCGATCGTTTATTCGAAGACAATGAATTTGAAAAAGGATTCGAAGAGCTCATGCATCGCAACCGCCAAGGTAGTTTTTCATAATTATTTTCCTCGAATATTCCATATTTTCAGGTGAGAGATCGGCCGAGTTGTTTTGGAGAATAAGCCGTTTCTGCCATGAACTTTCGACATCTTTGACCGGAGAACAAAAGCGCGAAATGATTCTTGAAGGTAATTAGTCTGCTTTTTCTCGAAAAAACACATATTTTGGGTTTTCAGGCCGTAATTTTGGACTGGAAGCAATGGAGTTGGATCCAACCAATTTCAATGCAATCAAATGGGCAGCTATTCTCTTCGGATTGGTTGTCGACACACTTCCAACAAAGGAAAAGATCGTCGAAGGCGGAAAATTGAAGGATATGCTCGACAAGGCGCTCGAAATGGATCCAACTGATTTCGCCCTTCTTCATCTTCGTGCTCGTTTCCTGTACACAATCGCTAATTTGAGTTGGCTCGAGAGAAAAGCTGCATCAATGTTGTACAGCGAAGTACCAAAAGCCTCGATCGACGATGCATTGGCTGATTTCGTAGCCGCTAGCAAAAGCCACCCGGATTGGATCGAAAATCTTCTGTTCATCTCGAAATGCTGCATGGCAAAGAAAGATAAGGTATATTATAAATATTAGTTTCAAATCACAACTATATTCATTTCAGTCAAAAGCCCGTGAATACCTGAGCAAGGCAGTCAACTTGAAAGCCGACAGTTCGAACGACATGGAATTGATGGGCGAATGCAAGAAACTTATGGAAAAATGCTAAATGTGAATACGATCTCGTGTATTTTATTGAATGATTTTGTATACATGTGTATAACTTTCGTCTTTATTTTCTTTCCAAATAAATTTTGCATGTCCAGTTGTTCTAACTTGTTTATAAATCAAAGCTTTGATCAAAGTATGAGAATAGCAAAGTTATGTTCACAATTATGGATCAATTAACGATGCAAATGGAACTCAATTTGAGTTTGCTGGCATTTGAAATCGATTGAAGGCGAAATAGTT
This sequence comes from Caenorhabditis uteleia, assembly GCA_963573275.1. Lineage (NCBI taxonomy): Eukaryota > Metazoa > Nematoda > Chromadorea > Rhabditida > Rhabditidae > Caenorhabditis > Caenorhabditis uteleia. The sequence continues at coordinate 6,938,920 of OY752134.1, forward strand.
CAATTTATATGTTACTGTTGATCATTTCGCAATGCATTCGGTTTGTTTCATTGAATGTCTCCGGAGACATCAACTAGTTGTCTACCGATCCATTCCACCTTCCTTTGGGAGATTCTTTGACCTATGTTTACATCAATTATTCATATCTATTGGTTTCCTGAACTCTTTTCCCCCGCTAATGAACAATATGTTATTCCGTCAGAACAATAGAATATATTTATCGGTTCGTTTTTTGTCACTTGTGTCATCAAAACAAATATTGTTATTTTCAGAAGTACACCCAAATATTATTTCAGGTAAAAATACCGCAGATCATTCTATTTGTCCCGCTCTTTCGAGGGGATTCCAAAAATTGACATTATACTCAATAATGCTCCTTTGCACGGAAATCTTTAGTAAAAGGCGAAAGATTTTCACGGTCAAATGCAGAGGAACCAGAGTTAATTTGAATGGGGAAAGGTGGGCATTTAAGGAAACGCATGTACCGACACCTCGCGGGTTTAGCACACCACTATCAAATGTGTGTGAAGGGGGCGGAGCTAGTCGGAGAACTGTTCAAATGAGCGATTTCAAATGGATAATATTAGGAAGATAGAATGATAAAACGTATTTTATTGAGTCCACGAAACACATGTATTCTCTCTATCATTATTTCTCGAACAAAATTCATTCATTTTCCCCAGTTATTCTTCCAATTATTCCAAAATTTGTCGAAAATTGACGGAGGTTGTGTAGTTGTTGTCCTTTTTGGTGTTGTTGTTGTTTTCTTGGTTGTTGTGGTTGTTGTCGGTTTGGTGGTTGTTCTAGTTGTTGTTGTTGCCTTTGTAGTTGTGGTTGTCGGAGTCGTTGGGGTGGATGTTGTGGTTGAGGTTGTGGTGGTGGTTGGTGTAGTGGTTGTTGTTGGTGTTGTTGTTGTCTCTTCAGTGGTTGTCTGTATCGTCGTCTCCTCCTCTTCTTCCTCCATGTCATAATACTCATCCTCATCTTCATCGTCATCATCACAATCACATGGTACTTCACACAATGTCTCTCTACACTCATTTTCCTTCTGATCACCTTCTACCGTATCCATTGTAGTTGTTGTTGTGTTTGTCACATGTACATTGTTATTCCTCGGTGGTACAAATGTCTCATTTGCTCCGATACTCATTGCTTGTGACCAATATTGATACAATTTACACGGATCATTCCCACTATTCCTCTTCACTCGGAAGTATCCATGTTCTCCCCAATGATCACCCCAACTATTCCTGATTATCCAATAATCTGATGTGAATCCAACAATAACTACAGCATGATTGATTGTTGATCCACAACTACCATCGTATATTCCTGTCTTGTAACTGTAGATATCATCACTCACTGCCATACCAACTGCCACTGGTCCCTTCCGTACTTTATCCTCAATATTCTGTTCCATTGTTATCAGTTGATCAGTTGTGATATTGCCAGATGATAAGAATCCATCATCGAATCGAAGTATTTTAGGAACAACTGGAGGGAATAGACTGGAATAACATGTGGTGATATTCATGTCAAATGGAATATCATCTGCCTCTCGTTCTCCGTATGTTTTCAGGTATGAACCGGCTACCTGCAATACAAGATAAATAGTTGTGATAAGGAGTGATAACCTGGAAATATCCTCCTTTACATCCAATATTCGATAATTTATAAGTCGAATCCCTTTTTGTATCACATGTCAGCAATTGTTGTACCTGAATACCCCTCCCTATCAACCTAATCATATCCATCACCTACCGATAACACAGGTGCATCAATCCCTCTGATAGCAAAGAATCCCTCTATCATTGCCACCATTGAGAATGCCCAACAACCACCACATGTCAATTGATTCAGTATCGGTTTCATGAATGGTCTCCAATCTACAGTAGTATCGGAGGATACTGTACTTGCTACCGTATCCCTCTTCTTTCTTGCATTTGGTTCCGATGGTGTCAATCCATCTAGGTTTAGGGCCAATGGTGCGATTTCATTTTCAAACTGAAATGTCATAGAATAGACAGGTTTACAAGGAATATTATACAGCAACAGAGAATTGATTAGTTTCCATTTGATATGATGTCATTCCCAATTGATACATTATATTATGTTGTTCCACATTCTTCTCAACTTGTGCATACTTCTCAAATCTTTCCAATCCTTCCGATGCACTTGATTGAAAATCTTAACTGTTTTGTTATCATTATCACTATATCAGTCATACTCATTTGACTCAATAAACTTTTGAAATTAACATTATCATCCATTATGCTATTCAATTGCTCCAATTCAGTTCTCTTTACTGTTGTTGTTGGTGTTGTTGATAGTCTAGTTGTTGTTGTTGTTGTCGTAGTATTTGTTGTCGTCGATGGTACTGTAGTCTGTCCTACACCACAACACGACTTCGGACAGTACTCTCCGATCTTCATCGTTACCCGGGCTGTCACATCTAACACTAGAATATCACTTTTGGCAATTAGAATAGGGAATTGGCACTTGTAATCGAGTGAACTTCGAGCCAAGACAGGTGCCTGGAGCAGGGTGGAACAGTATTTGCCATCGAAGGAACATGTTGAAAAAGAATGGAATAAGGAGAAGAATAGGAGAAAGAATATCCAGTATTTCATTGGATAAAAAGGTGGAATGACAAGAACATTCAATTGAAAAATGACATTAATTAGGAAGGGAAAAGTGAGAAAACAGGTGGATAAACAAAAAGGGAAAAGGGAGCGGAATGTGCCAATATATGTGTTAATAAATGTTTCCTTTCGACGATTTGAATGGAAGGGCAAAGTATCGAGAGAAGAGGGAATACATCACTTTGAGACTAAAAACCATTATTGTTTTCAATTTTCAATGATGATTCTTGCTCTTTTTGTGTTTTACTGTAGTACTAATAAAACAATCATTCAATTAATTATACCAAATAGGCAAAACAATAACATACGTGTTTTACGTGTTCGCGTGTCACGTGACACCCTAGATAAATCATGATAAAAGGGCGAAGATTGCGTTGAAGAGCTCATAACTCGGAAAATGTACTCGAGAACAAAAAGAAGTGTTTCCGCATCGCGACAACCAAGAGACGCGCTCGGCAGATTCACTCCGAAACGTGGACGCCGAAGCCGTAGCAGAAGTGTATCACGTGGGAGCAGAAGAAGCCGAAGTGTTAGAAGAAGCCGTAGTAGAAGCAGCGGAAGCAGCAGAAGTCGCAGCAGAAGCAACAGCAGAAGACGCAGTAGATACATCCGCAGAAGCCGTTCGAAGTCACAGTAAGTTGTATCTTCATACCTAACATATCATCAATATACAATCCTTTAGTGGCCGTCGTCGTGTTGCCCGTTCAGTTTCTCGCCGTTCTTCGACCAGTCGCCGTGCTACAACCACTGCTCGTTCCCGTTCCATTTCACGCATTCGTGCAGACAATTTGAAGAAGGCAAGAGCTGCCAAGAAGAGATATGCGGCAGAAAGAGAGAGAAAGGAGAAAGCAAGAAGATCGAGATCCCGTTCTCGTTCCCGCTCCTATTCACGCAGTAGATCGTATAGAAGATCTGCCCGTGGTAGATGCTGAAGATCCAATACAACTGACACACAACTAACCTATACAACTGACATTTGAATGAATAAACTTGAATTATTTTATACTGTGTATTGTAATTGTTTTCTAAGATTGTTGTCGACTCTGAATGGATCATAAAATCCAAATCCTCCGGCTCACATAAAAGTAACAAACGGCCGTGGACGATGTTTTCCGGCGTCCTGCAAACGCGCCCCCACCCACTGCAAACTTTTTTGATCTATTTTTTTGACTTCGCGGTGCGCGCGGGGGAAAATTTCATTCACTTATTCTCCGCTACTCACTGTTTGAGGAACTCATCTCATTCTTCCTGGTTTTTCCTGCTTCGCTTCGTTTCCTTCTCTAGCGCTTTTCCATTACTTTTTTATTATTTTCAGAAAAATGGATCGTCGTTTTAACAAGGATTCGAACAGCCGAAACAACGGACACGACAATAATCGCCAAAGAAGTAACTACTACGGAACCAATGAAATGTGCAACGATATGGGAAGAATGCGAATGAAAGACGATCGACGACCGAACAATCAACAATTCTCGTCTCGAGGCTCGCGACAAGGAACTGGGGCCTATGTTGGACGTAACAATCGACCACCACGACCAGAGCCAACAAACGAGTGGAGTATGACATCGGTTCGTCCAAAAGAATGCGTTGCGAAAAAGGAATTGGCATACAACTCGCAGAAGTTCGCGCCACGACCGGATAAAATGGTGTTTGACATGAAATTAGGAAAGAAAACACTTGTCGTCACAAACTATTCGCCAGTCAGTTTGCCAGAACACAAGATTGTCCTTGTTCGATACAATTTGGAATTCTTCCAATGCATGAAGTCAGGATTGAAGCCATCGACCAAGAAAGAAATCACATCGCGCCATTTCTGGCAAGTCGTTCACCGAAACCCGACAATTTTCCGCCATCCGGAGTATTACATTTACAATGATGTCAATATCCTGTTGGTTTGCGAAGAGTACAGACTTCCGAGAGAAGAATTGAATATTGAAATCAGAAGTGAAGACAATAAGAAGAAATTGGGAGAGTTGCACATTAAATTCGCCGGTTGCTTTGGACTTTCTCGAAATCCGTCGATGGACGACGATCGAAATCATTTGGCATCGGTTATCGATGCGATTGCAACATCAAATGCTAGAATGGATCCGTAAGTTTTCATTCAAATTTTATCGTTTATCTATATATATATTTTACAGAAATGACAGTCCATTTATCGGCAACAACAACTCGATTTTCCTGAAAAACTCGGAAGATCGAAAGAGTTTCCCTCAAAAAGTTGCATTCAACTTGCCGTATGGATTGGAAGCATTGACCGGATTACATTTGTCTGTCAAAATGAATTTGAGAGGAGGTCCGCTGATCAACTTCGACCTGACCAATTCAGTATTCACCAATCCTGGATATCCGTTAATTCGTCTTCTTTGTGAAGTGTTTCGTGGCGGTCTATTGACTGATGAACAATATGAAGAATACTTGCGCAATGAATTGCCGAGATTGGCAATGAGTAATCGAAATATGGACCAAGTGACAGATCTGCTACGCGGAAAGTACATTGCCTTGATGATTCCAAATACGCGAATGGACAGGAAGTTCAAGATGGAAAGATTCGCATTCAAATCAGCAAGTGGCATCAAATTCACTCATCGTAACAAGGTGGTGACTATTCAAGAATACTACTTCGAAGAGTACAGCTACAAACTAAAGTATCCTCAACTTCCTTGCGTAATGGGACCATCAACACCAAAATCTCGCAGTCCTTTGTATCCACTCGAGCTGCTCTATCTTCATTCTAGTGCTGTCAAATTTGAAGGTGCCATTCCAAAGCAAGTCCTGAATTCGTTGGTCAAGAGTATTTCATATTGTCCGGCTCAACGTCTTGCTATTCTCCAAGAGATGTGCAATCAAACTCCATCAAAACAACGATCAGTGCCTGCGTTGATCAGTTCAGACCAGGATATTATGAAGAAACACATGATCAGAATTGGAAACGAATTCATTAAAGTCAATGCAACAATTCTACCCGCACCAACACTTTGTTACGAAAACACAAAGTTCTTCGACCAGAATAACGATGGAGTATGGGACAACTGCATTCGTGATCGAATCAATAAAATTCTGACCAACAAGTCATTCAGGACTAATCGAACGAAAAAGATCGTGCCAATTTTGTGCTGTGTTCCCTCGAGACCAAATGAACAAATGAGATTGAATATGTAAGTGATGTTAATTTTGTAATAGTTTGAACTTTTCTTTGTTTCAGGGCGATGTTCGATACACTTTTCAAAGTTGTTGTCAGTTATGGACAAGATGTGTGCAAAAGTGAGGCAATCTATACTCCAATATTTGTAAGTATTTCAGACTAGAGTTTGAGTTTAAATTGATGGTTTCCAGACGTTCACATACGCAACTGAGACGATTCATTCTGATCTTGGAGCCGTTAAAACATCAATTGCTCATGAACAGAAAAAAGAAGACGAAACTGGTGGATCCGTGCTCCTTGTGCCACTTGTGTTGTTTGTGTTCGATCGACGATGCACTTCACTCAAGAATGCGACTTTCAATCGAATGTCCGATTATGCTGTTATCAAACAACTGTGCGACGGAGAGTTCGGAATCCAATCACAAGGCATTCTAATGGAAACCTACCACAAGATCCTAATTGGACGACCAGAAAGTTGTAGTGTCAGCCATAATATCGCATTGAAAATATTCGGAAAGATCGGATCAACTCACTTCATGTTGGAACGTGGTGGTCATCATAAAAAGTGAGTTGTTTCTCATAAGTTTTTCATTCAAAAAGTTCTATTTTCAGCTGGACCAAATTGACACTCGATGAAGAACCGACGCTTATCCTTGGAATCGATGTTACTCATCCAAGTGCACAAGCACGAAAAGACGGAACACCTGTTGAGCGACTGTCAGTTGCATCGATTGTCGGCAACTTGGATATCAATATTACACGGTTCCGTGAAACTTCGCGAGTTCAAAATCCAGGACAGGAACAGATTGTGAGCATGGTCAACGAGATCGAGGAACGCATTTCGGAGTTCACACATTGTGCAAAGAAGCAGCCAGCACACATTGTAGTCTATCGGGATGGTATCGGTGAATCGGATTTCAAGCGAATCATGCACGAGGAATTGGCAAGTATCAACATGGCCATCGACAATCTTCACTTTGAGAAGAAACCAACACTCACTTATATTGTGATGACAAAGAAGCATCATACAAGATTCTTCCCATTGAAAAGGGATGATTGTGTCGGTGAAGTTTACAATCTTCGTCCTGGACTACTCATTGAAGACACCATTACACATCTTGACTATTTCGATTTCTATCTACAAAGTCATTATGGCGCAATTGGTACATCGAGACCGGCTCATTATTATGTACTACATGACACATGGAAACCATCAAACGCCTTTTGGCAGGTATAACTATTTTATTCGAACACGAAACTCATTATTCCTTTTTTCAGACTATCACATTTGCATTATGCTACAACTACTGTCGCCAATCTCGTTCATTATCTCAACCGGCTCCACTCATGTATGCTCATTTGGCGTGTGCTCGTGCCAAGGATCGTCTCAATGCAATCTACCGTATTCGTCAGGACCGAGGACAATTCACCAATCTCGAAAATGCGGCTCATATCGCTGAATTGAACGAAGGATTGAAAACTCATGAAAATGTCGAAGGAATGGCATTCGTTTAATGGATATAATCACTATTATATACCTATTCTCACTCAGATTTTATATACGAAACCATCTAATAACTAATAATCTCTTTTTTCTACTTTCCCCTCTAATCATTGTAAAGTTTTCACTTCTGTATAATTTATGTATCCACAAATAATTTTATAATTTTAAATCCAAATATCATTTCAAATAAAGACCATTGATAAAGCAATTATAGATTAATCAGCGCCAGTTGCTGCTTTGTAATCCTCACACCATTTCTTGTACTTTGCTTCTCCATCAGCTCCGAGTACACCGGCAAACAAGTTACTGTATTTCTCGAGGAAATATGCTAGAAGTACACGATGAAGGTACAGATATTGCTGAAAAAATGAAATGTAATGCTGAAACTGATAGAGACTTACGAATTCATTCTGAATTGACCAGGGACGTTGACGACGAAGTTCCTTGAGTAGCTCATTCATTGCCATACAATCCTCGCCCGCTTTCATCTTATCCTGTACATATGCAATTGCAACAATTGTTCCAGTTCTTCCGATTCCCGCCGAACAATGTACCAACACAGGGAACTTGCTGCCTCTGACCGATGACAACAGATTGATGGCTGTCAATTTGGTTTGTGGTACACCACGATCCGGCCAGTTCTCCCATTGGAAATGTTTGATGACTCGATTCCCGTCTGCCCATTCTACCTTGATCGTTGTCACATTGATACACGAATCCTCAGCCGACAACTTGTTCATCTCCTGATTCGTAACATGTATCTGATTCGGTGCTTCACCGAAGCTCATCTTTTCTCCAACCGTCGGTGGCCAATATTGATGACACTTAATCTTGGTCATTTCGATACAATTGCACAGCATGATCACACATTCCACCTTCTCTTGTACCGCCAATGCCCAAAACGAGTGTTGTGTGTTTTCGAGTGGTCCTTGGGCACAAATGAAGCGTTTGGCATCAGAAGCTGTACCGAGGAAGTTGGCATGGATGTAGTCGGATTGTAGACCGGGGAACTTCAACACAATACGTCCTTTGTCTTGACAAGGGACATCTTGGTATCTATAACATATTCCATATATTGGTATACACCATCTCATCCTTATACCTGTTCTTATCCTTATTTGCATTGAATGCCTCGAGTGTCATATCCTCCGGTGTCCATTTTGCGAGCTCACGGAATTCCTCCGTCAGCTTCTGCACACCCATATCCAATGTCCGTTGTACCCACTTCTCCACCACTACATTTCCTTTCGGATTCTTTACTCCTTTCATACTATTATTCGCTGGTCCTCCTCCTGCTTTTCCTGACTTCGTCGATGTTTTGTCTCCTCCACCTGCTCCTGGTTTCTTCGAACTCGGCGGATCATTGGTATTTGTATCGGCGGCATCTACTGGTGCTGCTCCTGCTTTTTTTTGGTCCTCATCGTCACGTTTGTTCCTTCAAATGATCCATTATAATACTCATTAATTATCATTTCAACTCACTTTTTTGGAATACACATGACTGGGAAATATCACGAATCCGGCAGTATCTCGTTCTAAAGACGTGAATTCGACACGTTACTTGTTGACCAAATATGGTATAAACAATGATTTGATAAACACTCTTGATATCTGATAACACATTTCAGTTGATATCACAGGTCACGTCTTCTTTTTTTGACGTTCACGTGTACTTCATCTTTTGTAATTTATGCCGTTCTTAATATTATGAGCATACTGATAAGGGCCATGGTAAAGTGTTAGTGATAAGAATGATATGTGATAATATTCTATAATATATTTTTATTCAAATAAAATAAAGTGTCTGATACAGATAAACAACTAAATGCATTTAATAATTGTCAAATATCCTCAAATATCTATTGATATGTTGTCATAGAAATTCATAGAAAAAAACGGAATGTTTTATAAAATAATAATAGAATATCTATGTATTTTGAATATATATCTATTCCCTGAGTTTGTGGCAAATAAATGGGCAAATGAATCGAGATGAGAATGGAATACTGTAGGAAGGAGGATAAGGAAGGAGAAGAAGGAGAATGACAATGGACGAATGAATGAAAGAATGATTGTAAGTGAGCACACATGTAATAGAATGAATTAAATATATATGGGGGATAAAGGACTAGAAAATTAGATATAATAAACATAATAGACTTGATGATAATATGAAAGATCGAAGTGAACTTGATGATGTTTTTTGAACTTCTTCTTCTGAAATACAGTATATATGATAACTGATAAAACACTTATGACATACGATAAGACGAATACTCCATATCTTTTGCAGTTCTCCATAAATCGCATTCAACTTTTTTGATTTCTTGAATCATTGCAAATGAGCCGGCCTGGAATATTTCTCTGATATACCTCTGATTGATTACGATGATTACCTTGATATTGAGCCATTTCGTATGATTTACTCCATCATATCTATCCCATACTATCTTCTTTGTTGTTCCAATTGATGGTTTTCGAAGTGATGGTACACTAAATATAAAACTTATCTAAATCGAATCTCTATCATTTTTACCCATTAGTAGCAAATGTGCTCCAAAAGTCGATAACCTTCTCCGACAGATCTTCCTCTGCTCTTGTATATCCGGCTGTTTTATTGTATAATGGTACTCCAAATACATATTCAATCTCATATCCATGCATTACACCAGTCCACTTCGGCCATGGATTGGCACTTGATGGTTGATCGAAGTAATACACGAACACTTTTGCCTTATCCTCCGCCAACTTCGAATATTCATGTGCAAACCATATACTGTCACATGTGAAGAAGTAGTCGCCAACCATCTGATTCACTTGCTCCGCATAGAACTCTGTCTTCTTCTTCGAATCAGTGCATCTCGGATCAGAATATACATATTTGGCAGCACTTCGAACCAATTCTGGTTGTGTTGCGAATGCAGTATCAACACAATCGTTGAATTCCTCTCTATTCATTTGTGGTTTCACAGGTTGTTTGTCGAAGTATTTAGCAAGATTATAGATATTCCAAAAGTTGCCTTCATCGTGATTGATACCAAACATTAGATTGACATCAGTTGAGTATGTACCATCACGAAGAGCTTTGAATCCATCCAAATGTTTGAAGAAGTTGGTATCTTGTGATACGAGTACAAATGGGAATTCGAGGAAACTGAGACCAACATTCCAGATATTGTCAGTTAGGGAAGAAGCGGGGACATTCTGGAGACATGATATCACATCATCAATCTGTAATATGATCAATGATTCCCTATCAATATATCAACCATACTTTTGTCTGATTACATCCCACCAAATCCGCCATTGCCGTTGATTTCTGTTTTGCCCTTTTTGGTGTATCCATCGACCATTTATTATCTAATGCACCTGATTGTAATATTCCATTTTGAAACAATCCATGTGATGATGGGGCAATCAAATGAGCTACAATCGATGCTGCTCCGGCTGATTCGCCGACCAATGATATTCTAGATGGATTACCACCAAATGAGAATATATGATCACGTATCCAATACAATGCCAATTGTTGATCTAACATTCCCATATTTCCTGGTACATCGTCATGTCCCAAATACATATATCCAAGTGGTCCAACTCGATAGTTGATATTCACTACAATCAGGTTACCACGTGTCGCCAATTCCTTGCCATCATATAGGTTTAGAGATGGAGAACCATACCAGAAACCACCACCAAATAACCATACTACTACTGTCAGATTACTGTAATTCGTATCCATCAGAATGATATCTACAGTATGAAACTAACTATGCATCAGCCGGTGCCCATATATTCACATATAGGCAATCCTCACTAACTGGTGTATTTGCATTCCACATTTCTGATCCCCAAAATGTCGGATCATATGTATCCCTTGCCTGATAACATGCCGGTGATAACACATTTGCATTGATTGTTCCATTCCATGGTTTCTTCGGACTTGGTTTTTTGAATCGCAGGTTTTTGATGGGTGGTTCGGCAAATGGTACACTAAAATATTATAGTTGAAGTAAGTGTAGAAGTATCAAAAGGACTCACCCTAAAAACGATCGAACCCTTTTCGTCAAGTGATTTGTCTCGAGTCCTCGCACAGTTCCCAATTTGGTTTGTACTTCAACAGGTATCACAGATGCATCCTATATCAGATTAGTATTCATTCGAATGTTAGTCATGATAAGGAGGGACATACCTGCTGTGAATGGACGACATTAGCCGTTGTCCAGCACACAAGCAGCAAGACACGCATCAATCAAAATAGCCGGCTCCACACCGGCAAAAGAAGGAAGAGGAGGAGGAGGAAGTAGTGAGTAGTTGGTAGATGGATGGCAGAACGACCCCCTCAAACACAACACAGTTAGGATATATATTGAGATTAGTACGGTAGGTATACGGTAGATACGGTAGATCAAATGCGAGGGTGAGAAATAGAGAGAGAGAGAGGAGAAATGGGAGAGGATGAGAGAAAGAGAGAGATGGAGGACGTGCAATAGATAGAAGTATTATCATGCATAATCAACATGATAATAACTGATCGAATTTATTGGGAGATCATTTGGCAACAAAACGCCCGTATTTGATATATTTCAACTGGGATGATGATGAGAAAATGAGTGAATGGGAAATAAAAAGAGGGAATTAAAATATAAAATAATATAGTAGAAGCCATAGAATATTGATATAATGATAACAAATACCAACTGATGAATATTCTTGTGTTACTGTAATATCACTTATCACTTATCAATTATCAATTATCACTTACAATATGCTGTATATTCTGTATTCTTGACATTATTCCAAAATGCGCATTCTGTTGTTCGATGTCGTTTGACTGGTCGAATATTCGATCCACTTCGAAGTTGCATCCATCTGATAACAAAGTGATAAGTATTGATAACATTGATATCACTGATATACCGATATCCATTATATTCTGAGTATTCCGGCCAACTCTCGCTATTCTTTGGTATCCGTAATTTAGGCCGTCTGAAATATATATAAAAGTACATATCTGTATCCATATCTATCCAATATAACTCACCCATCCTTCGCAAAACTACTCCAAAACTGCATCATTTTCCTCGAGAATATCTGTTCTCTTCTCTTATAGTTTTTCGTACTCAATGGCATTCCAAATATATATTCAATCTCGTATCCATGCATTGCTCCAGTCCATTTTGGCCATGGATTTGCACTTGATGATTGTGTAAAATAATACACAAATACTTTCGATGTATCATTCAATGAATATTTCAATTGATTTGACAACCATACTGAATCACATGTAAAGTAATAATCACCAATTATTTGATTCATTTGATTCGCATAGAATCGTGTCTTCCTTCCATGATCAGTACAATTCGGATCGGAATATATGTATTTAGCAGCCGAACGGATAATATCCGGATGAATGGCGAATGTCGTGTCAATTAATATGTCGAATTGTTGTCTGAAAATAGAATGAATAGGTGAATGATTAGGTGATATGTTATCATATATATGTAATATCAAAGAACACAACATACCTTGTCAATTCAGGCGGTTCAGTCTTATCAAAATATTCGGGCAAATTGTAGATATTCCAATAGTTGCCTGAAAGTGATGTGTCTTTCTTTCTATTTGTATATTCCATTCATTCTGACTCCGCCCCTTTTATTCATATATGTTTATGACATGCTCCTCCCTCCTCCCTCTCCTCCTTCTATTCCTTCCATTCCTTCTCCTCCCCCACTTATCCTAACCTTCATCCTTATTCATCCCTATCATAATGTTCACATCTCGATTATATTCGCCTTCTCTCAATGCTGCTCGAGCATCCAAATGACCGAAAAAATTGTTGTCTCTGAAAAATGAAATGGAATAAATTAAAAAGGGAAAAGGGCAAGAACCTGGAGACAATAACGAAGGGAAATTCGAGATATGAAAGAGAGATATTCCATATATTAGAATATAGTTGATCAGCTGGAACAAGACGAAGACATTGGATTGATAAGGATGGCTGAAAGGTGATAAGTGATAACAAGTGATTAGATAAGTGATACCGTAGTCTTGTTACATCCAACTAATTCCAATAGTCTCTCTGACTTCTGTTTTGCTCGATATGGCGAATTGATTGCCCATGTGTTTTCAAGGCTTCCTGATTGTATGATTGCATTTCGGAATAATCCACGAGAACCGGGTGATATCAAGTGACCGACTATCGACGCGGCACCGGCATTCTGTCCGAATACCGTAACCTATAATACTTATATTATTTGAATATTTGGAATAAACTAACTTTATCTGGATTTCCACCAAATGAGACAATATTTTCACGAATCCAGTGTAGTGCCAATTGCTGAAAAAACGGGGCGGCGTAATTTGGGAGGAGAAAGAACAGAAAACGACACACAACCATTCCAATTCACATGGGGATTATTCGGCTGTTTTAATCAACTCATCTATTTATTTTTTTTGTTGGAACTCAAAAATATGTTGGAAACAAGAAAACAAGGCAATGACGAACAACGGGACAACGACAAAGAAGTTCACAAATAAAACGGGAGGGGGAGAGAGAGGGATTTGAAAAATTATTCTCCAAAGAGTTGCGTGTAAGTATGTTTGAATGTGTTTCTTTTTTCTACATATTGCTTATTTGGGTGGTGATGTGAGGGTGCACTTTGTGAGGGTGGAGGTCGATTATGAAGAAAAAAGAAAACGAAATGGGAAAAGAAGGAAAGTGTGAATATAAAGGATATAGAAGGAGAAGGAGAAGGAGATGGAACAAGTACCTGGTCAAGTAAACCCATATTGCCAGGTGCTGATGGATCATCTAAATAGAGGAAACCAAATGGACCGAGACGATAATTGATGTTAACAATTATCACATTTTGTGTTGATGATAATATTCGGCCATCATATATTGCTAATGAAGGACTACCAGCATAGAATCCACCACCAAAGAACCATACCATTACGGTTAGATTACTGTAGTATTAGGTTTAGGTTTAGACTGGATAACAATATACTCACTATGCATCGGCTGGTGCCCATATATTCAAATATAGACAATCCTCACTGACTGGCGTGTTCGCATTCCACATTTCTGATCCCCAGAATGAAGTATTATAGTTATCACGTGTCTGATAACAAGCATTCGCTGGTTTCGTTGCATCCCACACATCATTCCATGCTTTCTTCTGTTTTGGCATTTTGAATCGATTCGTTTCGATCGGTGGCTCAGCAAACGGAACTCTATAATCAGTTGTTATCAGTGATGATATCAATGATATCAGTGATAGTGATACCCCAAAAACGAGCGAATCTTCCTTGACAAAACAAATGCCTCTGTGCCTTGTACATCGCCCAGTTTCGTTTCAATTCTCACCGGATGTGAGCCATTCGTATTCTACAGTATCCTTGTTATTGTTGATATACAATCAACCTACCGTAATCCATATGATTAATAATGATAATAGTAGTAATAGTTTCATGTCATCTATACGATGTTTGATCGTGTAGTCTTAGTCAACTTTTCAATCGGGTCCCACCCGTGTCGTTGTTTATATTTGGCACACACAAAAAATGGATGGAAAGAAGGCGGGAGAAACTGCAAAAAATACAAACAAAATAAAATAAGGAGATTAGAAATTTCGGGGGGCGCGGGGACGTCGAGATGTGAAAAAGAAGCAGATGTAGGCGAATGGCGGGGACGACACGCACAAAACAAGCGAATAAACATTTGAAATGGAAATCAAATCGACTTCTTTTGGTTATTCTTTAACCTATATATCAGTTGGCACACGGCCAACACTAAACCTCAAGTTCTTTTTTTTTGCTGTGATAACAAAAGATAACAAGAAGACAGATAACAGGTGCATATCCTGCCTCAATGTTTCTTTTTCCAACACACTAAATGATGAACATTTGTTGATATTGGAAGAAGGAAAAGAAGGAGAAGAAGGAGAAGTACAAACAGGCAATGTGAAATAAGATGAATTGATGAGCAATGAGAAACAAGAGAGATGGAAATGATAATGATAACAGAGAGTGATAACGGACAATCGAGGAGGAAGAGGATGAGATAAAAAATGATAAAGGATATCAAACATGATATATTTACCGGATTTTCCGTAACAAACAGTCAATGTAAAGATTGAAGGTGCAGTATTTTAAAGGAGCATAACTATAATCGTTGAGAATATTCAAGAATAGTACAAAGTGTATATATAGAAGGAGGAATGTGTTGATGAGTTAATGTAGTCTAGACGCCATTCAAAATGGAAAATTGACACGTTGACAACCATTTCGTTTTGTTTCTTTTCTCTCTTTGTTGCTCATTGGCTCCAACTATTTTGATAATTCCACTAATGTACACTATATACCAATATAGTCTAATGGACTGAATGAGTAATAGATAGATGGATAGAGACATCATATGGATACATTATTAGTTGAAATTCCATTCCAATTTCAACTAATTGATATTGGAGTACTGTAGTAGATCAATTAGATGAATGTACTCCACGAGGAGGAAAGAAGGGGGGAATATGAAATGGAAGTGACAGGGGGTGTTGGAGTAATAGAAATATGTGCAAAAAATGGACTGAAGGGGGTGGGAGATGGGAAGGGGCACAAATCAAATATTCCACACTGGTGAAGAAGAATCGACTCTTCTTTTTTTCTGCTCATGTGCTCTTCTCCCTTCACTTCATCATTGGAATTCGACGAAAAAACGAGGATGATGATCAATAGAACAATAGAAAGAAGAAGAAGGTGATGAAGCGAGAAGGAATCAGAAGAAGGAATAGAAAAAGGAATCATGGGACGAAGGAAACACTTGAATATTCTGAATATTATACAAGTCATTGGGATTTATTGAGAAGAATTGGATGATGGAATCAAATGGAAGAAGGAGAAGGGGACAAAATGATGGAATGACCAATGGATGCCAACTTATCTAACAGACTTATATTTGAAGAAAGATAACTAGACGAAAATACTTTATGCTCCTTGAAACCTTTGATCCGTTGTGCGCCTTTAAACCGTTGCCTAGAACCAAAATAAAATTGGTGTACGGTTTAAAGGCACACATATCAAAACAGCTCCCCGCGTCGAGAGACATAAAGAAAGTTACAATTCAAGAAAACCAGAAAAATGGAGTTTTGTGTTGCAAAAATGCGTTGATGCTCCTCGATGATCTCAAAATAGGCAAGAGACTGTGTATCAATTGGCGGCAAGGTTTGCACGGAAATGATAAAAAGAGAAGGAAAAGGGGAGATGTTGCGGGGGGTACGAAGTGGTGGAGGAAACGAGTAAAGTGCACTCAACGGTTGTCTGTATATTTGGATAAATAAGCATCTCCTTCTACTTGTTCTCTCTCTCTTTATTTCTATATTACTTGTACTTCTCACTTCACTCGACCAAAACATTAAAGTGAACGGAGGAAAAAAGAAAAAGGAGGAGAAGAAGAATATGAGAGAAGACGGAACAAATCAGATTTTTTTGCTGTTGAGGAAACGCAAAAAAATTGGAAAGTTTCAAAATTGGATTTGGTCGAGAGAAAAAACGAGGAGGAATGGAAGTTATGCACTTTGCAGATCTATGAATGCTCCTTTAAACATATCTACCGTAATACTTCATTTCATGGCTTTTTCCATAAAAAACGAAACGGGAAATGGCCAATTTTGGGAATGGTATATAATTGTCCATATATCATTCGTTCTCTATTTCCTTCTTTTTGTTTTCTCTCGATTTGATTTGTTAATCCATGATACAACAGTACTTTGTTTGGTTGTTTGTTGATATAAAAGGTCCGAAGAAACATATAATAATAATAATCGAGTATATTCAAGTATACATACAAATAAGCACTTGAAATTCAATCAAAAATATGAGTAGAGGGGTGGACACATATAGGTTTATGATGATTTGAATAAAAGACAAAAAAGGAAGAAGGAGAAGGAGATGAAGTATCAGTTATTATTTATTTGTTGAAAGGGAAGAAGAAGAAGGAAATATTAAATGAATTGCCCCGAGGAATGTGAGAATATTTCAGACAAAAATTGTGTTAAAAAACAAATATATGAGGAATTGTTGAAAAATAGACATGTAACAATGTTCATAGCAACCATTATTTGTTGTTAATTTGTTGGTGAACAGGTGAAATATGCAACTGAATAAGTGACGAATTGTGTCAGAAAACGAACGATATTGGGAGCAGTATCAGGCGACAAATGATCATTCTAAAGGTTTCTTGGATTTGATGTTTCAGAGACTTCTATCAGTTGATATGTTATCAATAGTTATCACCTATCATCTAGTTATCAATCCTAACACTATCATTCTCTGATCAGTCAATATCCATTGTTCATAACTTGATCACCACTAGCAACCAATTCAACAAATATACCAAAAAAGTGAAAAGTTGGGAATTGAGACCACCGGTGCTAAATGAGCTGTGAAATTCCGGTGAAAAGCAAAAAAAGGAGAAGGAAGGAGGAGGCGAAAAATGAGACATGAAAATGCCCGTTTTTTTGCTATCCTCTTCTCAATAAGAGACTATCCTATTTTTCCAGGAGGGGGACCTTTTGCCTTCTCCGCTTATATGTCATTGCCATTACGTGTCTTCTCTATCCATCTCAATGTGTCGTCGAGAGTGCCTTCTCCTTCTTCTTCTTCTATGTGTGCTCCGTCGCTCATCCGAGGAGCAAGTGTGTGAAAAAAGGTCCGTCTTCCTTCTGAAGAATAAGAAAACGGAGCAAAAATTCCTGGCCATTTTAGCTCTTTGCTTTCTTTCCCACCCTCACATTCAGAGCAAAGGTGTTGAGAGATTATGGATGACGAAGACATCAACCAACTGCATTATTTATATAAATGACGGTGGTGGTCTCGAAACGAATCCGTTTTTTTTTGGTTGATCATCTTTCTTTTCAGTTTCATCCATCATCATTTTTCAATTAGAACTTTATTTGAGAGCGTTTCAAAAACATGAGCAAAAGAGAATGTACAGTCTTGAAATGAAATGAAAATTGTTGAGAAAATAAATAAAACCATTTTGTTGTAATATCATAAGTTATCAATGAAATAGTGATTTGCTCGCCAGAAACTTCTCTCTCCGTGCCTTCTTTTCCTCTTCCTCCCGTTGTCGTTCCTCTTTTTCCTCTCTCATTTCCTCCTCAAATCGAGACAATTTGGTTTGTTCAGCGATCTGTAAGAACAACAAAAAAACATGATGAAATGATCGACGGAGGAATTGGATTACCTTGGCTTGGAAGAAATTGGCCGCTCCAAGAACGCCTTCTTTCGAGACATCGACACTTTCTGCGAGAGTCTTGAATACTTCCGAGCACGACAATTCACCGGTGGCGGCGAGGCGGAAAATGAGCAAGAATTCACGTTGAGATATTTTACCATCTTGATCTTCATCAACCTGGAAACAAAACATAGATTGAAAGAGATGAACATGAAGCAATATATACCTTTTTGATGAGTTCCTTGAGAGCAATGTGTGTTTGTGCTTCTCCCAGTTTCTCCATCATTCTTTTCAGCTCATTGAAATCGATGAAATTATCATTATCTTCATCGTATCTGCAAAATATTCATTGATATTGTTCAAATCGAATGTAAATTCGTGTCAACTATAATGACTGAAAAACCTAGGTAATGTATTATCGGTTTCAAACCAATTGTCCCCTGTATAATAATCCATGTTGTTCTCAAGCTACGTAGCTACAGTATTCAGCCGAAATTCAGAAAATGAACTGATATAAAAATGAAATCATACTGTAGCGAAAGTTAGGGACCAAGAAAGTTTTTTAAAGAAAAGAGTGATGTGAAATCGGTAATAAATTCAAACAATACATAATTTGTTGACAAACTAACTTTTTGAAAGTTTCTATGAAGTGTTGGATCTGTTTCCTTGAAAACTCGGTGAATTCAGCATACAACGACAGCTTCTTGTTCATTTTTTGTGGCACGCATTCGCCTGAAAATGGAAATTGTAGTTATAATGCATATTTATACAGTTTTATGATCAATCAGATGGCTTCTCTTTTCGGGATCATTTCAAAATAAAAACACCAGCTTCTGATTGAAATTATATAAAATCTTACCAAACTTTGAAAAGTTTTCGTCTGTAGCACTCATAATTTAATACAGGAAAGGTTAGTAGGGTGACGGAAATACTGCAAAAAACGAATGAGAATAGGAGGGAAAAGAGGAGGAGAAGGAGGAGGAAACACAAGAATGACCTTGTCTGATCGATGACTAATGGGACGCATTTTGGCGGGAGATTCGAAAAAAGAAACAAAAAACGAGAGGAGTGGGTCAGATGGAACGGATGGATTTGTTTATATTGTAATGATCTGAATATGCATATAGACTATAGATTATCAAGTAATATTTGCATATATATTGGAAATAAACAAACAAGTTCATCCAAAATAGATGGACAAATGGAGGAAGGGGGAAAGTACATTGATAAATGACAAATATCAGTTGATATGCGAAAGGGACAAATGAATCATATTAATTGTTATTGTGTCATTCGAATATCTTCACGGGAATTGGTTAGATAATAAACAACAATAGGTCAATTGATTGAGATCGGGAAACAGGAAAAACGATAGGAAAAAGGGGGGAAACAAGACGAGGAAGCCGGAAAAAAACGGGGCGAGAAGAAAATGAGCATTGATATATTTGCACTTGATTAACAACAACAAACAATGAAAATGAGAGGGCGATGTGTGAATGATATATGAGATATTCTAGATAGAATTGTTAGTCACATCAATATTTATAGTATGTCTGTTGGTTTGTGATATTTCATCACATGTGTATCTCTATGAGTCATTCCTACCTTCCAATATCTTATTCCTCCTCTCCAACACATCATTCAACTCCTTCTCATCCACTGGTGCCATTTGTTTGGCGACAATTGGTGGCGAAGTGATTGGTGGTGACACGGGTAGTTTCTCGTGTGAGAGTGATGGATCACAAAGTAGTCCGAGTGGGCTTATTGTTGGTTTCTAGAATAGAATAACTATATGAATATGAGACAAAACAATGAATACCTTAGAGACCAATGGAGACTGCGGACGGCTAGATGATGGTGACTTGATACTGAAAATAACAGGAAATAGAGGAGGAGGTGTTCATTTTTAATATAAAAGCTATTAATATCTTTGTCTATTATTTCAACATACCCGTCCTCTTTATGAATCATCTCGATTAATTGTGGTGTTGGAATCGGACCCGTCCTTCTTCCCACCAATGGTGTTTCTGGTTTTGGTGGTGGTGGTGGTGGCATTGGTGGACTTGTCTCCCGATCTTCTTCATTCTCCAACGAAGATTCCCTGACGGGTGGCAATGGTGGCATTGGTGAAGTTGATGCAGATGCAACAATCTCATTCAACAAATCGTCAATCTCATTGGCAGTTGGTATTGGTGGTGGTTGACTTGTCGGTCTTGGTGATATTGGTGCGGGTGGAATGGCGATTGATGGTGGTGGTGGAATAGTGAATATTGGTGGTGGTATTGGTGTATTCTTCTTCTCTTCACCACTTGATATTCTTTCCATTTCCATCTCCAATTCTTCGAATACTTTTGTTTCTTCAATCTCTTTCTTTTGTCTTTCTTCTTCTTCAATACTCTCATTTGACTTGACACTCTCTATTCTTGTTGGTGGTGTTGGTGGTGGTGGACTGGCAACTGGTGTCTGAATATTTGATGATTATATAGGTGTAGATTGATATTTGTAATTCATACTTTATAAGGTTGTTTCATTATTTCATCCAATGGATCAACATCCTTCACCAATGCCATTTCCTCTGTATATTTCTTCATCCTTTGTGCTGCCAATTTCTTCTCCAATTCATTTCCATCTTCATTTTCCCTTATAAATTGTTGTCTCCTTGGTGATGCACTTCGATTGAATGCCCCTTTTGATATCACCATTACTGGTGTCTTCGGTGTCTGGAATATATCATTGGTAACTATGGTAACTATCACACAATACATACCGGAGTTTGATCTTGAAAACTTTCATTCTCAATCTTCTCCTTCTCCAACAATTCCTGTATCGACCGTTTTGGTGGTGGACTTCTTGGATCAACAACAACTGATGAAGAAGTAGATGATGCTGGTGCAGTAACATCTTCCACTTTCGTATCAATCCTCAATGGTTGATTATTATTATTCTCTTCTTTCTTCTCTAATGCTTTGAATATCAAGTCATCAATCGATGTATCAGATTGTGCAACATACGGATTCTCAACTATCTATAAACTTCTTATCATTGATACCATTATCTAGTCAATCCTACCTTCTGTGGCATAACTGGTGCCGGTGGTGCCTCTCCCAATTCCTTCTTCTCCTCCGCTTCTCCTTCCAATCGTTTCTTCAATTTTTCAGCCAATTCAGGACTAGCCATCTGAAAGAAAGAAACAAATAAATATTGAAAAGAATGTGAAAAATGAAATGTAAGTGATATAAAGCGTAGTCCGCTTCCTGGAGGTTGCCTTCCTTCTTCCATTCATTTGCTCATTCACTCCTTGTCCACTATTTACTCTATCTATCTTTTTCTCTCTGTCCGATATCAGGATAAATGGATAAATAGAGCCAGGAGGGAAAAATGAAAGAAACAAAAAAAACGAATGGATTATCAAGTGACTGGAGATGATAAAAGGTTATGAGAAGAGGAAAAGTATAGATGAGATGACTCAAGGGAAACAGCTGTTTTGTGATGGATACGTGATGAGTCAGTTTAAAACTCTTTCTCTCTTTCCAAGTATTCTAACAATAATCGAATAACTGACCTTCAGAGAAAAACTAGATCGAAAGTCATGGAGTTAATCCTAAACTGTTATAATCCTATCGAACAAAGAGAAAGAGATAGGTTAGGCCTAATCCGTCGCCATGATTTGAAACAATCTGGTCAATATGCTCTAATTTTAGATAACTTATCTAATGTGACTTTATGATCTACAAGTGGATTACAAAAAGGACGAGCAAAAAAGTGAGAACATAGTTGTTGGTGAGTAGATAGTGGTCATCATTCGGATTGGTTGAGTGTAGTGTGTGTTTGTGTGATATTACAGCATATTAAGACACTCCCGGGTCCTTCCTTCCTTCCTATTGTTCTCTGTCACCCTCCTCAAATCCCTCACTATTTCCCTTTATCTTTTTCCGCTTTTCTTCTGGTCACACTCATATTCTTCCTATCCCCCCAATTACTTTTTTCGACTCGAAACAAACCACTCAATATTCATAGTGCTGTTCAGGTTTTGTGTACAAACGAATGAGGTAACAAAGGAAAAGAAGGAATGGCATGGTTAGCACGCAAGCGGAATGGGAGATGGTATTGACAATTGTACTGATAATCAGCGGTATTCATAAAGAGCTGAAACTTTGAATAGATACCTAGAACATCTACTAGAAT
Source organism: Caenorhabditis uteleia (assembly GCA_963573275.1). Lineage (NCBI taxonomy): Eukaryota > Metazoa > Nematoda > Chromadorea > Rhabditida > Rhabditidae > Caenorhabditis > Caenorhabditis uteleia. The sequence continues at coordinate 6,961,632 of OY752134.1, forward strand.
TCATTCTAGTGTATGATTTCTCTTTCTCAATATTGAATAATAATCAACCACAATAGATATTCGACGCCAGATAAAACAACGTTCTTTATCCATAAACATATCATACTGTAACATTCTGAATGCTTACTGTGTTTCACTGTTCCGCTGCAGCAAAACAATCCATACGATATATGCTGAATCCGATTGATTGATGGAATACCTTATGCAAAAAATAGTACTACAAAGAAAACCAAATTTCAATTACAGTTGTCTACAATCGTATAAAATTCGTTAGTTTACGGATATCCTGAATCAACAAAACCAAAAAATCTTCTCTCGAAATATTTCCGACTATAGCAAAACAATGTAGAGAAACAACAACATAGTATTATACATCATCATCACTTGATATATCATAACAAAGTGATATCTGATTATTGAAGTTGACCACATAGTACCAAACAATCAGGAATGCAGACATCCAACACAGTCAGAAAATAAACATACTTGCAAAACAATCGAAATCCCTGTTGACCACAGTATTTGAACACAAGTCATTTCCACTTTAGTTTACTACAAAATCTTGGTGTATTTCAGTTGTATCATCTACAGTATATTCATGATCCTGTTAGAAGTTAAAAACATTTCAATGAGATTTCTGAGTTTTTTCTGTAATTTTGTGATCTTTTTCACCCGAAAAAGTCAGTTTTAGTGTTTCCAAAGAACAGCAGACACACGGAATTTGAAAATATATCTAGACTGTTAACATTTCATTTGAATTTCCATTTGGTTTTTGAAAATTTGGCAACAATGATTAAGCAGTTGGAAGAGTGGTTGCCATTCTCCCTTGTATGATTTGGTTGATCTTACTACAACTTGTGAAGTACATATCATATCAGTCCCCTAACCTGTTCTTATCACCTTCTCCTTTTTCGGTAATCAGTTCAGATTAATCAATTTGTATTTTGATGTTTTCTTTTTTGCCAAGTTCAATAATTGAAAAGTTGAAATGGTTAAGTATTTGGATATTTGAACAGAAGGATGGGATGGAAGCAAAGCATACAACACGTGAGAGATAGAAAAAACAGGTGGCAGCTGATGGCAAAACGAAATAGTATTGAAATCGAAGAGATTATGAGAAAATGGTTTAATATTTAGGTTTATTTGCTTGCAGTTGATCACTATTCTTTTAAAATTTCACATTTTTCTCTTGACACTGATTTTTGAAACACTGGGGAAACTTTGAAGTGTTTTATTTTTGAAGATGACATGTATCCCTATCACTTCGAAGTGTCTCATTCTTTCTCCTTCGATAAATTTCAGTGGCTTCTAGTGAAACTGGTAGCCAATAAATGTGCATTTGAAAACCCGCCATTTTTACTCTGCTACATGCGTCAACTTCATTGTAGCGCGTGTATACACCGCTACGTGAAATCACACTCTTCGTATTTCCTCCCGAAACAAATTTTAGGAGTTTTTTCCGAATTATTTCGTTTCTTACCGTAAATATTGTATTGAAGATTGTTTAAAATTTCTAATATATGGTATAAATGTCACTGATCAATTTGAATTAAATATTTTTAAAAATTATACTCATTTTGAATGAAATTTAGGTGCTCAAAAATGTGCATTTGGATACTAGTAATGTCCGATTTTGTCTATTCTATTTTTATGGAACTAATCCAGAAGAAAATGATTCCTCAAATTACAATATCATCATCGTTTTTGTTTCATTTCCACTATATGTGGAACATTTTGCCAGTGATTCTTTATGGTTACATCATAATTATTCAAACTTCTATTCATATTTGTGTTTATCCCAACTTTGTTTACATCATTTCATTTTTTTTCGAACATAAAAGCCGAGTTGAGTTGATTTCCTCGAAAATTTCGTATTTTTGCATCATCAAAACATGGTGTTTCCCAAAATACGTCTGTCTTTTTTTCTCTTTTCCCTCTTTTTCCATCATTACAACCCGCCCGTTTTGCCTGCAGCCATTGGCCTCTGCAAAGTATTTGAGTGTTCCCCGGCCTCAACCAATTCTTTTCCGTTTTATGCACTATCAGTTATTTGTAAAATGCTAAGAAACTAGAATACTTCTGCTCAAATACTACGTTGTTCACCCCTCGTTTCTTGTCTTTCTTTTCCTGTTTCGTTCCCCATTTTTGTTATCAGTTTCAAACAGAAGCCCAGTTGTTCGAAACAGAAACCAACATTGAAACTGATCCATGTGATCAATTCAATGTTTCTAATCGCTCAATGATGACGCCAGAAAACGAAGAACGTGACACTCCGGCGGAGGTGGAAAAGCCATTGAATGTTGTAAAAAATTGAGAGAACCTCATGATTTTGGCATCTTTCTTCTTGATTTTAGTGTTTTCTAAACACATGGTAGAACATAACCAGGAACTGAAGTTCGAATAGTAAACTTCCGAATCAACATGTTTTTGAGAGGAACGGTTGTTTATGATGTCCACAGTATTTGTTCTTTTCAAGAACTTTCTCTCCTTACCCAAATTTCAATCTCTAATCTCCATACATAACTGACCATTTTTTGATCGATTAAGTCGATAATCGTGTTTTTATTTAGAATTAGAATAAGACTCGTCATACATGTTATTCCCTTGTTCTCCCACGCACGTGTTGAAAGGGAAACAATATTTAGACAGGCGTTATAACGCGTATAAGGTTAGTCATCGTCGCCCGAATGTTTAATTTTAACTTTTGTGTTTTCATATGTTCGATTTCAAAATAAGCCTTGTCCGACGCTTATGTGATCTTTTTTTGATTTATTTTATTTTTGCCTCCGTTACCTTGATATTCCATTTTCACCCCTAGCCAGTCATATGATATTGCCAGAATATCAAATGTTTCAATCGAGGTTCTATTTACTCGCTTCACATTTTACGAGAAGAGCAATTGACATGGCGCCAAACCTCTCTTTGTAAAGATAAAGACAGTTTCACTTTCTCTTGTTAGCAGTAGCAATTGAGCAAATATTTGATGATTATGTGAGCTTTTAATAGTTTTCTAATTTGAATCTCTTGATATATTTCATGAGATTCTTGTTATAATTCCATTTGAGCAATCTACTGAAACTTAAAATAAAGAAACAGTATAAAATAATACATTATCAGTATATGTGGCGAGTTCATATGATTTAGTTTCCGACAACGTGACTACTATCATCGTTTTCTGCAGAATACTATCAATTAATGTGTTTAACGGGTGCATATATACCTAAAACCTGTTCTTTTTGTTGCGTCGTTTGACTTCATGGCTTCTCGTCATTTTTCAACATTATTCTTATCTTTTACTATAATAATCACATGCAATCATACATAATATCTTTTCCGTGCTCTCTTATCACAATTGAATCATTATTAACCTGCACTTCATTCTTGTCATTTCAACTCAAAAAATGAAGGAATGTGTGATGATAGGGGGAAACCCGTCGAAGAACCAATTGTTGTTTATATCGAATACCGTCACAAGAGTGCTCGCTCTCTAAATGTATTTTGTGTGAAGTATCTTATGACTTTTGGATGTGTTCCAGTTGATAGAAACGATGTAGAAAAGAGAGAAAATGCGATAAAAAAACGTCATTTCTCCTTGGTCTGATGATTTTAATCGCTAGTAAACGTATCTTCACATAAATTTAGAATCCCCTTACATTTATACTTTAGGAACGTGCATCTTGCAGTTTTGTTTTACTCTGATCTTTTCATTCTCTCTATCTGATCTTTCTTTCCGTTTTCTTTTTGCAACTGATATCCTGTTCAAAGTAATAATTTTCAGTCTACATATGTATCGAGTGCTTTTGAGTGGAGCAGCTGGAAGTGGAAAAGGAACGATCGCGCGTATGCTTGTACGCGAGTTCGAGCCTGCCGGTTTCAATTATTTCGCAGCTGGTGACTTCATTCGTGATCATATTGCTAGAGGCACCGGTAAGAATAACTATTTTATTGAAAATTATACTAAAAATTCTCCAATTTCAGAATTCGGAGTTCGAGCACAATCATTCTTAAACAAAGGCGAACATGTGCCGGACAGTCTTCTGAACGGTGCCATATTGGCTGAAATGATGAAAGCTGGATCGAAAGTGGTTTTGGATGGATATCCAAGAAATATGAGTCAAGTCAAAATGGTCGAAGATCAAGCTCCGTTGAATTTGGTTGTCGAACTCAAGGTATATTCTATTTTCATTATTATAAACTTTTCAATCATAATGGAGCAAGAAATGCTCTGTGTTTTGGTTCATCAATGTATTTTTCAATACTACGTGAGGATTGTTTTCGAAATTCCGAACAGATTGACACTTCCGCATGGATTGTCAGCTGTTTCCTTCTAGTTTTTGTTCGACCTGTTGTCTTTCCTCAATAAATTGCAAAGTGACAAGTTGCAGGTCCCAAGAAAAGTTCTCATCGATAGACTTTCGAAACAGTTGGTACATCCAGCATCTGGCAGAGCTTACAATTTGGAAGTCAATCCTCCAAAGGAGGAGGTAATTTGTACCAAGAAAGAAAGTTTTTATGTGAAAAATTGTAGGGAAAAGACGATGTGACTGGTGAACCATTGTTCAAGAGAAGCGTCGATCAACTCGAAGTAGCCAGAAGAAGATTGGAAGTATATGATAAAACAGAGAACAAGGTCTTAGACTATTACAAGTAAGACATTCTTTGATTTTGTATGAAAAACAAGATGAAATGTTCCAGGAAGCAAAACAAATGTATCACATTATCTGGAGAATCATCGAAAATAGTATTCGAATCAGTTGCTGATATCATTCGTAGAGATTTGACAACAACTTCACCAAGGACTGCATACGCATAAGTACTTATCCTCCTTGTTATTTCTTCTTTTCTTTTCTCATTTTAATTATCAGTTCCATCAAAACGGCGGTATTATATTTGCCATGATGCATCTTCAGCTCATTATTTTTATTTTTGAAACAGCGGAGGTTTTCGTCTAATTTTCATTTCTTACGGGTATACTAAATTTTCAAAAAACAACAAGAATTAGTTATTGTAGAGGATAGAATCCGCCTTTTTATGGTATTTTGTTCTGTTTCTTCTCTCATCTTTTCGACCATCCATTTCATTTTCTTTTCTTTTCTCATATGCTTTAAACTCGGTTCTTGTGTATTTTTAGATTATTTGTCTGTTCGTCTCATTAGATTTTCAAAATCCTCTGATATAGCTATAGAGCACATAATCTTGAGTGTGTCCCTCTCTTTTTTATGGGTATTTTCGCGTGTATATGAAGTTTGTTTTTGACTAAAGATATTACACTTTGAAAAATATATATTCATTTAGTCCAAATATAGTAATCACAGAAAAATATGTTTGAAATGCAGAAAACAGCACGAAAAATAATATTCAGAAGAAAAAAATATTGTTATAAATGATTATTGAGACTTCTTGAAGTATTCAGTATCTTTCCCGATCAACCAATATGTAACGAAATCGGGGATTTTCTGAAAAAGAGAATCATAAAATGTTCTATTACTGTATCCATACCACTTGTAAATTGATTCCCCTTATTTCGACAGTATACTCTGGATATTCATTCTCCAACATTTCCTTCGATGATTCTGTCATTTGTATCCTCCCTGCTTCTCCAGATGATTCCATAACTGATGCAATATTCACAGTTTCACCAAACAAACAGAATCTAGGTGAGTTTAATCCAATAACAGCCGCTGCAACTGGTCCTGTCGCAAATCCCAATCGAATATTCAATCGTTCGTTCGGTTTGTGTGGTACTTCGAATTTCTCCAATAATTCAATGATATCCAATGTAACTGATGCAATATTTGCCACGTGATTCCTTCCATTTTCATCTGGTATACCTGATACAACCATATATGCATCACCAATTGTTTCAACCTAAATAGTGTATCAATATTATCACTCAATCTCTCTTATCAAACCTTATAACACTTATTCTTCACAATTGCAGTATCAAATTCAGTATATAACTTATTGAGTAGATTGACAACCTGTGATTATTGATAATTGATATGATAACAATACAATAATAATCATACTTCAATCGGTGTTGATATCGAGCATAACTTTGTAAATCCAACAATATCACTGAACATAACAGTCGCAGATGGATATAACTTTGGTGGTACAATTCGTCCTTCTCTCAATTCAATTGCAATATTCCTATAATATATATCATAATCATATCACATATCAACTATCAATTACTTTGGCAACAATTGGAATAACAATCTCTCTGCCCTCTGATTTGCCTGTTCTGCCATTTTTGTCCGTTCATTCACCGTTTTCTCCAAATTATTTGCATATTCTTCCATCATTCTCATCATACTATCAACCAGATTCCCCTTCCTAAATCACTTGATATTCATTGATACAACACCTTTTATCAATACGTTTTGAGTGCAATTTCAGTTGCCATTCGTACTCTTCTGATTGTCGGTCTCATATCAGGATAATCACTCCAACAATCCTAAATATCCCTTATCACTTATCACTTATCATAACTGATATCATCATACCTGTAACAATGCAATCATATCCGGATTCAGTTTCTTGTTCCTTTGTATATTCGGTTTATTGATCTTCTCTCCTTCCGCTGCCTTTTGTGCCAATTCTATAATCCCTTATCACCTTATCATATCAATCATATCATTCCATACCAGTCAAATCAATCTTCTCATCATATGGTAAACTTCTGAATAATATTTCATAAATAATCACTCCAAATGCATATATATCCGCTGTTTTCTTCGTTTGTATCGTTTGTAATTGCCATTTCTGATCCATTCTTTTCATTCGATTCTTTTCATTTGTTGTTCGTATTTCCGGTGCCACATATAGACTCCCTATATCAATATCATATCAATCCGCATATCAGTCTCTATCAAATATACCCAATTTCTGCCATGCTTTCTCACTTTCATTATCCACTTTACAATTGATTCTTCCATGTTTCTCCCATCTTTTCAATGAATCACTTGCTGCATAATCAGTCAGTTTTATCATCCAATTCTTATCAATCAATGCTGCCCAACTAGTCAAACATCCATGATATCCGATCGATGAATTGTGTAGATACTCCAATCCAAGTGTAATATCCCTCACAAATGATCCATGAAACTTGTCATCCATTTCGAATTTCTCACAGTATATCACATCTTGTAGTGTTCCTCTCGAACAATATTTCCATAGTAATAACAATTCACTCTTTTCATTGAACGACATTCCAATGAATGGATTCACATTATCATGTACCACTTGTTTCATCTATAATATCCTTCCTTCCTTATCATATCACCATATCCTTATCACTCACCTTTGTCAATAATACCAAGTCTTCCCTCTTAAACTTGATCATTTGTCGTTGTTCGTACATATCATATACAGCATGTGTATTCACTCCAACAATCGCATGATTCTTTATCAGATTCGTCTTAACAGTCGACATTTTCGTCGATGTCGAATTCAACGACACAATCGACTTGGCCTGTTCCTCGTCTAATATCTGTACATGATCCCTGAATATTCTCCATGGCATCTTCTCCAATGCTTTCGTTTCACTATAATATCAATTGTTATCACCCTTATCACCCTTATCAATCATACCATTTCCTTCTCAACCAAACAATGAAACATAACATCATCAAAATGAGTGCAATCGCAGCTCCAGCTATGATTTCTTTTGTATAGTCACAATTTTCATTGTGAAATCCGCACGATGGATCGGTATTCGGTAGTTTACCATTATCAGAGTGCCAATATCTGACAATATTATCATGGACAACAAGCTCAGAACACAAAACATCGAGACAATTTGGAAGGATCGAAGAGTTGATATAGGCAACATTCTTGATCTGAAACAACTATTGATATATGATATCAACATTTATAATCAACTAACCTGATCATGTTTCGTATCAATATAGAATGCAGTGAATGGTGTCACCCTCTCCGCACCATTATCCAACACCACATCATCCACCAATCCACCAACCACCTTTCCCCTCGACATACTCCATATCATCTTTCCATCTATTTTTCCTCCACTTTCCTCCATCTTTGTCGCATTTTTTGCCACCTTTGCAAATATACAAAATGATTCATATAATGCGACATAATTCATCAAATCCTTCTCATTGATATACACTCGATGATCAAATATCTCGAGAAAAGCCGACAATAAGTCATCAGAATATCCATACGAATTATAGATTTGAATGGAATTGGGATAAGTGTTTTTAACACTATTTGCCATTCCTTTACCATAGAATATTGGGGCCTCGAATCCTTTTGATACAATCAATGGGTATATTATCATATAATCAGATGATATCATATCAGATAATATTGTTGCATTCCGGAATATTGAATATAAGTCTTTGGTTGATGAAAACATTGGTATAATAACTCTTGTGTTATCCTTCAAATCATCCATCATTCCATTATCAATCAAGTCATTCGCTGTTGAATATTCTTCAAATACCACTTTCCTTGTCACTCGTATCCCATGTTTTGTCAATGATCCCTCCATATTCTGTACCTTCTCAAATGCATCCAATCCAATATTCGACACAATTGCCACTTTCGTGATATTCTGCTTCGCCAGGAATGCAGATGTTGCTTCAGTGATAGCTGTTATCGATTGATAAGATGTTCGTATCAGTGTTTTGTACATTTTCGTGTCCGAGAATTGAGCAGCCGTTGCCGTATATGCGAATATCGGAATATTCCAGTATGATGCCATTGTGGCAACTGCTGATAGTTCTGAAATGCATATGTACTTGGTGGTCATGATGATATTTGGAATTAATTAAAAAGTGGATAGACACACAAATGTACTTCTTCTTCTTCATTTCTTTTTCCGGGTCATATTACTTATTCAATACATCAACTCATTATGTTTCAGTCGTCAGTATAAGAACACTAATAGTGTTTTTTTAGTCTCCGTCCATTTCGTATTCTCACGTCTTCCTCCCTCCATGACGCCATTTCATCCATCCATTTATTCCAATTACCATATTCCAATTAAATGTTTCAAACTATTTCAATTTGATCACGCACACAATTAGAGAGTGTGTAAAAGAAGAGACGCAGACATACCTTGAGTACAAAATGGACCAAAGAATGCATCCACTTTGTTGTCATGATACAATCCGGCAGCTGCTGCAACTCCTTCGAATGATTGTCCACATCCTTCGACTGTTATTATCCTAAATACCTTTTCATTATCACTGATCACCCTTATCACCAAGTTACTCAATATCAAAATCCTTATCAATAACACCTTCTTCAATCATCTTTTTCTTCGCCATTTCCATTATATTCGACAACATATCTCCGTTGTCTTTTGCCGCAATATTGCCAACTCGAAGCTACAAATTGCCTCAATTTCATTTCCTTATTTGTATTCTATTCTCGTTGTTTTATAAGGGCGAATGATGAGTAAGGACATGAGAAGGAAGTACACTATATATGATGGATTGTTGAGATCACTTAGATATAGTCTCATGAGTATCAATGATTCCTATGATTCCTTAATTGTATTCTGTGAGTGACTCATTCCAATTTGAGCAAACTATTCCTTTTGTGAGTCTTCCAAATATTTCGAAAACACAAATGAATATCTGTTATTTTTCATTTACCAACAATAGTATTGAATAGATTACTAAATCCTTCAAAAAAATATAGAATATTCATTGACCTATTGTATTATTTATTATGAGAAAAACGAAGAAAGAGAAGGAAACCATATGAAATGAAATACCTTGATTTGTTGTCCATTGATAATATTGAATAACAATATGATAAATATGAAATGTATCATATCCATCTGATATCCATCCAACTCCTTCCATTCACCCTTTTATATCCATCTATCCACCCTCTTCTTCTTGTATGGATCATCCCATGTTTTCATTACATTATAGTGCTAATATAGCCTTCTTATCCACCGATTATCCCCCATTTTTTCTGTTAAATTTTCTCGTTCGCAAACGCTTTTGTATTGTTATTGTAATATTCGTTCTGATCAGCTGAATAAGTACTTAGATATGAGAATGCAAATGATTATTACTAAGAAAATGGAATGAAAGAGGAAGGGAAGAGATGTTATAATTAAGAGTAAATAATATTTGGGGCGGCTAACAAGATTCAGACAAAAACAACTTCATAAATAATCTAATTTATTCAATTTGGAAGTGAAACGAATGTATACATCCATTCTATGATCATATATCGTATATATCCTGATAATAACTGATAAGCCGTGTGTTGTTCGGTGAAAATTTGCAGAAGATTTATCTGTATTCCTAGTAATATGACTATGATATCCAATTGATAATAACAATATGCCATCATAATAACTACTATAATTGTACTTGTATAGAACTCATATCTACGCATATCAACAAATGTTTGTATTTAGTAATACTACAAACTACAATATATTTAAATTGAATTTGTTTTGGTCAAATCAACATGACACTTGTGCTCTTCTCAACTATTCATTCCTTCTCCTCCTTCTCCATCCATCCATCCTATTCCTTCTTCTTCTCCATCTCGTATCCTTCCTTTTCCATTTGTGACTCATTATCACACGTTTTCCCATTCATCATCATTGTTTTCTCATTCTGATTCTGTTTTCTTCATCATTCTCATTGTGATAATCTAGTTTATCATTTATGATTTCTTGGTATTTCTTCAAATATTTGAACTTCTCCTTCCCCCTTTTCTTCTTCATTTCCACCCATTCACACAAATCTCACTCTAGAAAGTGGGCGGAGTCTTGCTCTCCGACAGGCCACGCCCACAAAAAACGGAGAAAAAACAGATATGGAAACCACATTCGCACACACATTTACAGCATTTTCTCATTTCTTTCTTCAGATTTCTTCTTCGAAACTTGTTATTTTTCAGAAAAGGTATCCATTCGAAATGATGTCATCATTCATCTGCAAACTGTTCATCCTCATCGCCTTCTTATCAATTACATCATTCGCTGCACCAGGTATCAACTGATTATCAATCTTATCACTTATCATATTCCAGGATTGTTCGAATATCCATCTCGCTCTGTCCGATTGATCCGTTCTGATCCAGCCGCAACCTACGATGGATACGAGAACAGTTTCTACCGCGGATACGGTGCTGATCAGCCATTCCGTTTCGGAAATGCCCAATTGGCATGGTAGTTGAGTACAGGACATGGATAATTTATTTGTGTTTCATCATTTTGTGAAATAATGAACAAGTTGTGATGTTTTTCAACATTTATATATCTACAGTTTAAGGCAATTCATAATAAATGAGAAAAAGGAATGAAAGAACAAGATAAACGGTCATATATCAACACACAAAAGCAAATAATAATAAAGAAAAAACAATTAATTTTGGAAATATTTCATCGTTCCAAATCTTTTGCCGATTTTCCTCGTTGTTTTGGCATCTTTTTGTTTGTCGAATCCTCCAATTCTCGACTCTGCAAGATTAAGAATAACATAATAAAGAAGGAAGTTTGTGGGTGTTACCTTATAATAATGTGGAGCAACTTCATGTAACCAGCCACTTTCAATAGTTGACATCTGCAAAAAAGAGACCATTATGAACATTAAAAGGCAAAGATGGGGACATCACACATCGTCAAACGAGGAAATATACTTGTATGAGAATGGGAATGACCTATGCAAACTCTGACTATTCTATTGTTCAAGGATTACATATTTTCCTTTGTTTCGAATTCAAAACTTTTTCTATGTCGTCAAGAAACACATGCGGATCTATGAGATTAGTTAATAAAGTTGCAGAAACAGGGAACATTGATATAGTCAGAAGAAAAAACAGAAAGATGTGAATGTGTTATGTGTATGTGTTCGTCGCTTTGGTAATGCGATGATGAGTAGCATCCTCTTGAAATATTCTAGCAAAAGGAGAACGAAAACGGGAAAAACATTATGTGGAATCTGTGGACGAAAAATATGGGGGTGCAGTATCTTATTCGGTGAAATTGAGAATGCTTGGAATATACTCATGTTCAAAATTGTCCAATCAACATCTACTAACAGTCAGACTATGTTTTATCAGTTATTCTGATAAAACATAGACAACATGTTTTTCTGAGCTTTAACCTCAACTTATTACTTATTTCAAAACAACATTCTGATGATCGAAAAAGAATCTTCTTTGCTGTGTTATCTTTCTGAAAATCGGCACGAATCTAGCATTAAACATCATCGGAATCCGCTTTTCATTTCCTTCTAAATTCAATTCTTGCCCTTTTGTCTATTCTAGTATATCACATGTCGGTTGAATACACTACTCGTAATCCCAGAAGGACGAAAAGGAAGGCGACTTTTAAAGAACAAAAGTGACGTTGGAAAAACATACACATACGAATGAGGAAAATATTGATGAAGGGCTCAAAAGCTAACATAGTATGTGTTGGTTCCGATGAAGAATTAACCAAATACGAAGAACGGAAGTTTGACTCAAAAACATTTCGAAATCCAGACAAATTACGATGACCACCGGAACTTTCCTTTCACACAACTATCCCGCATTTTCAGCTTTTTTGGAACTAAAATGCCTTTTCTTCGAATCGAATTTGTTTTGAAATACATAAATCATAGTGGTCTATTCAACTACATTCTCTCACGCCTTCAATGGGGGTTGCAAAAGTTAGATACCAAAGATGAAACAACACTAAATGAATTTAGTATATATGACTTATAAAGATTTACGAATTCGTCATTTCCATTCGAACGGATATCGAATATAGTTATCATATCAAATCATAACTTACTTCTCTCATGAATTCCTTGCTGGTGAACACTAATTCGTAATAAACCACCCAACGGGGTGTTTCCTCGAATAGTGACGAATTCGGATGTGGATATGTCGTATGCTTGTGTTTCACCGTTTTGTAGTGACCTGTATTGTCCAATTTTGAGCAGTTATAGAAATATCCGGCAGTGATTGCTTTTCGAATTGCGATTGTATCGGTGGAAGATTTCTAAAAGTCAGTTGTTATTGTATTTACGAGATATCATTCAGCATACCGGTTCGATTTCAACTCTTTCCAACAATCCAGCCAATTGATCTCGTACATCTCGGGCTCTTTTCATTGTTCTCGCTTGCACGAAATTCTCCATACACCTGAAATGAAATATGTTAAAGTCTTATTTCAATTGCAATAACAAACCATTGTTGTGAATAATCAGCTTCCTTCCATCGGTTGTAAACATTCATCAACGAGATGTGATCACCGGCATTACCTTTGTCCCAGAAACCTTTTCTAGCAGCATCCGCATGGATTACCATAGCTTTCGGTCTGAAATATAGTTGTATGAAAGTTTACAAAAAAAACTATTTGTACCTGTAGAAAACAGCAGCATTGCATGAGAGCATCGCAGCAATCGTTACAATCTCTTCGGAGCATTCATATCTAAAATCAGAATATTGATAACGAAAGACAAACAACACACTTACTTTTCACTTGCCAGAATCATCTTACTCATACACGGATCAGTCGGAAATTCAGCCATTCGTCGACCTAATTTTGTCAACTGTCCAAGATGATTGAGAGCTCCAAGTGCATATAATTGTTCGAGAGCAATTACAAGAGTTTCCTGAAAATAAATATGAATTAGGAACTAATATTGTTGATATACCTGGGGCGGCGGATCTAAAAAGTCGAAATGCACAAGATCGTGAATACCAAGAGATTTCAACATCAACACAACATTACCAAGATTCGTCCGTTGAATCTCAGGAATCGGTTGCTCCTCCAACTCATGTTTGAATGCCCATGCCGTGTATAATCGGAAGCACTTTCCCGGACCAGTACGACCGGCACGACCAGCACGTTGATTTGCAGCGGCCTGAAATCAATTGGTTATTAGTCATTGTTATTTTGAAATGATTGTACCTTTGAAATAGTCACAACATGAAGATGTTCAACACCAGACCTCGCATCAAATGAATTCTGTTTTGAGAATCCTGGGTCGATAACATATGCGATTCCATCGATTGTCACAGAAGTTTCGGCAATATTCGTGGCTAGTACAACTTTCCTCGCATTTGGTGGAGTTGGTTCGAAGATTTTAGCTTGTAAGTCCGACGGAAGATTGGCATAAACAGGCAATGGAATAAGTTCTTTGATCTTACTTCCAAGTGCTTTCGACCGTTCCATTAATGCTTCGTTCACTGTTTCAATCTCTTCCTGTCCAGTCAAAAACACAAGAATATCACCAGGAAGTGGTTGTGTCAAATGAATTTGCATGACAGTCACGATAGCAGCATCCAAATAATCAGCTTCTGGTGCTTGAGTATAATAAATATCAACGGGGAATCGACGACCAGGAATACGGAAAATTGGAGCATCATCGAAGAATGTGGAGAATTTCTCGGCATCGAGGGTTGCAGATGAAATAAGGAGTTTCAAATCAGGTCGGAATCTTGCGATATCTTTTACCAAACCAAACAGAATATCAGTGTGAAGTGTACGTTCGTGAGCTTCGTCAATCATCATTACACTGTAAGAAAAGTTAATTGGAAGGAAATTATGAAATAAAATACCTGTAACTAGCCAAATCGGGTTCATTCAAAAACTCTCTGAGCAGCATTCCGTCGGTCATATATTTCAGAACAGTCTTTTCAGATGTACAATCTTCGAAACGGATACTGTAACCGACAGTGCTTCCCAGTTTGGTTCCAACTTCTTCGGCCACACGAGCAGCAACTGACATGGCTGCCACACGGCGTGGCTGTGTGCATCCGATTCGTTTATTGTCGGCACAGAAACCCTGAAATTAATTTGTTATCATTTCATGTCAATCAAAAACATACCGCTTCATACAAGTATTGTGGTAGTTGCGTAGTCTTTCCTGATCCAGTTTCACCTTCAACAATCAACACTTGGTGTTCTTTTACTGCTTCAATAAATGCCTCTCGGAATGCATAAACTGGCAAACTTTTTCTTGTTTCCGCAATTGACATCTTCTTTTTCTCTACTTCAGTATCTTGTTTCACTTCAACATCTTTTGTTCCTGCCATCTGAAATGCTTGAATGAAATCGATCTGTTCATCTAACAATAGTTCGAAGTCTTCTGATTTCTTCTTTGCATCTTTTGCTCCAAGATGAAGTGCAGCTGCCAGTAGTTGTTCAGCTTCCCACTTGGCTCCATCTCCACCTGGTCGGTAGTCTTCTGGATCTTCAACATACTTTGTTGGAATTGACTTTCTCGTCGAATCAGGCAAATGATATCGATTGATCTTCATAACATCCGCAGCTCTTTCGTGTTTTTCTGCATATTCTAAAACTTGTCTTCGTTTTTCCTTTTCTGCCAATTCTCTTTCGGACAGCTTTTCATTTGCGAACAATGTCTCATCGTCGTGTACAACTGCCCTCAACTCTTCAATCTTGTCTTGTTTTCTCTTCGCCAGATACAGTCTTCGAGATTCTTCACGTAGTTTTGCCGAATCCATTCCCTCCTTATCTTTGTTATCATCTCGCTTCTTTTCCATGATATTCCTCGTTTTATCCTTGTCTTTCTGTCGTATTCTTGCAGCAAACTCATCTCTTTCTCTGTAAATTCGTATATCAAACACGGAAATATTACAAAAATACTTACTTGATATCAGCATCGATTTTATCCTGAATCACTTCAATATCCGAATCATCTGAATCATCTTTCCTCTTTTTCGTGCTTGATTTCTCACTTTTAGTCGGTCTTTCATCTTCACTACTGCTTTCTTTTCTTTTTCTCGAGTTTTTAGTTCTAGATGATCGTGATTCTTCGATTACTCCAACTGCATTATTCAATCTTGTTAATTCTTGTGCTCTTAATTCTGCTGCAGATGGTCCTGTTTTTCGAGATGGAGCATCTGAAAACAAATGAGAATATTTAAATGATGAAAAACTATATAACTTACTGCTTGTTCTTGGCATCATATCCATCAAACTCTTCGCAAATGTCTGAACTTGTCCCGTAATCGGAAAATCAACAGAATCTTTTAGTTTTTCAACTAAATCTCCTGCATTTTTCGCTTTCTTCGCCAATGCATGAATATATTGGCAAGTTGTTCGATCACCAATACCGACAATCGAAAACAGTTGGTCACGGATAAAATCATCTACTGACATTTCTGAAAATCTCAGTATTTCAGTTGTTGACTGAGAAAACAAAACAAATTCGAAAATTTTCAATGCGTTTTCTGTGCAAACACACAAACGCGCAAGCACACAACCTATTTATAATTTCTTCATCGATGTGAGCAACAAGATTTGCGTATTATTATGTTGTTATTTTGTATAAATAATTGTATAAGTTGACAAGACTTTTGGTTTGCTCTGTATTCATTTAACAAAATCTTCATGGAACATAGTCAGCGTGTTATAATAATAATAATTGGGATAGACAATAGATATTCGATTGGCTACGAAATACGAGGGAAAACACTAGAAATAGGAAAGCTCTATAAAAAGGAAAAACCGCGGTTTGCAATTATGTTCGAAAGGAGAGAAAGATTAATAAAACAAATCAATAGGAATCATTAAAATACAAATTATCGGTAAAACTGGTGTTGATTAGAAACACCTAGTTGTATGGTCTTCTGGTTCTTTGTGGGTTTGCGTTGTTCTAAAAAATATGGATTATTGAAAAAATTCAAATAGGTAGCTCACATCGCGGACGATCGATTCCAATGACTCGTTGATTCCGGACATGTCGAATCGGAAGTTTGGATTTTGATTTCCCATTTGTCTTCTATCATCAACCTTAAATATAATCATTGTTTCATAATGAAGTGGTATTTGTAATTCACCATTGGCGATGGCAATGGAGTTGACGTATCACGTGGAACATCATATGGCGACGGATCGATGTTTTCCATCATGAGATTTCCAGCTGAAAATTGAGTTATAATATACACTTTAAAAAATATGTAAACTACATCTTCTGACAACCTCAGTAGAAAGAGCAGGTTCAAGAGCGTTCGATAGTCCATAACGAATGTTGAATTTTCTTTCCTGTAATCAGATTGTTCGATAAATTGATTTGAATTTTATAAATTACCAAAAACTCAGCATTCTCATGTACTTCTCTAGTTTCAATGTCAATATATTTGTGGAGGATTGAAGAATTTTCATACACAGAGTAGGGTTTGATAACCGATTTCCGATGTTCCAAGATTTCTCCTCGAGTTCCGGCACTGCGTTCATGAATAGGTTGTCTATCTGAAAATCATTGTTTGTTTATTATTTGATTGCGTTATCTTACTTGGTCGTGGTGCAGTTCTCACAGGAGCTCCTCGATTCTTTGATGTTTCATCGCGTATCTTCAACGACGTATCAGCGGATGTTTGTTTGCCGGTTTTCAATGTGGATCCAGATGAGTTTGATTCAATGGATTTGTTCAACTTTGCAGGTGGCGCTTGTCTAGCTGGAGCAGTTCCGGATGGGTTTCTCGCCGCAGCCCGCTTATCGGAGAACTTTTCAGCACTTCGTTCCAAATTTTTCAACTGAAAAAACTTTAATGTTTTAGCTGCTGGCGTTGGACTTACGTAAGAGCTCATTTCTTTATCTTCGCAGATCCGCATGGAATTGACTGCGACGTTATTGGCCGACTGGTCTGCATCAACAAGATCAACAATATCCATGAGCTCCCACAAAGCATCACGCTCGACAAAATGTCCGGTTGAATCTTTCTCTCCCTGTAATATTTCACAGATTTATATTGGATGATTCTAGAATTACGTTTCTCGAAGAGAAGTTAACTCCGCCGTTGGTTTTGCTTCGAAATTCGAAAATTCCTCTATAAACTCGATCCGGTTTGCAGTGGGCCACCATCTTATAATTGGTTCTTCTAATCTGAAATATCACTTGCCCTAACTGTTCAGATAGCAACAACTTACGAAAGCCTGTCCAAAATAGAGCATAATGACTTTCACGTAGCTGTCGTATCTTCCTTCACCCCGAGTCGGAAACTCAATGAAATCCGGGCACATGACGAAATTGCACATGACTTGAACTTGTTCGTTGGCAACTCTTGTCGGCATAATTTTCAAACGCTTGTACTCTTCTGGTGATACTCTTTGAACCTGAAACAATGCGAATAGTAATTTTGATGATTCTTCATTTCTTACATCAACCAGTTCTCTCTCGTGAACCTCCTTATTGTAGCGATTCTTGGCGAACTCTCTTTCACACGAAACCCATTCGCCGAGGTTAAACTCTTTCCAACAACCTTTCGGCATAACCATATATCCGTCTGTGATATACTTGTTATTATTCATTAGAACCGTATAAATTGTTACCTCGGATGATAATCTCCGACGAATATGCAAACAATTCCTTTTGTCTCATCGAAGTTCCATTGGTGTCCGCCGATTTTTCAACGATCACAGCAAGAATTCGCTCTTTGTGGATGTCGTTTGGCGGATAAATATGGCGCTGAAATTGACAAATTATTATAGTCACTCGACAGAGAAAACTAACATCCGATGCCATGGTCCTTTCGTTAACTTTTCAGTTTTGGTGCGGAGCAGGGAAATCGCCCTAAAATGACAAATTTAGCAATAAAGCTTCTCGATTTACGGCAATTGTTAAAAGTGATTCAAAGTAACAAATTTACAAAAAAGTCTAGATCAATTTGAATGAAATGAAAAGGCGGTATGACCAAACTACAAAACGTTGAATTTTTTCGAAAATGGGAATGAAAAATACGGAACGCGGCAAATGGTAGAATGTTCTACTCCACACGAAACCACAATGACAATGTGTCGTATGCTCCTTTAAAAGACGACCCACTTTTGTAATTTTTAAACACTTTTTGTGGTTTTTATTGAATTTTTCACCCAAAAAAATAAAAGAATGTAATTTTTTAGATTAGTTTATTGTACAATTAGTTAGAGTATAAATTATAATATTGAATACAAACATATTACGAGAAACGCATTGAATGAGACCCGGTTGAAATGGAAAACAAAAAAAAAGAAAACAACTAGGAAAACAATTAATAAATGTGACAGAGATTCGATATATTTTACAGTTTAACTTCAATTATATAAATAATTAGTTGATATTTATGAATATCTTCCAAGTTTTGACCAGAATGCAATCCATACAATTGATCCAAGTGCCATTATACAACCGTTGATCATCCAAACTGCTCCGATTCCGAAATGTGTGAATACTGACGATGCATAAATAGGTCCGAATATCAATACAATATCCTCAGCAACAACCATTGCTCCTTGCATAACACTCTGATTGATATTACCAAGACATTTCGAGTAAATTGCGTCGGATGAGATACCAGCCAATGGAATTGCGACTCCTAATACAAGTGCAATGACAGTCAATAGGAAATATGGGTTAGGTGCCTGAAAATATGATATTAATCGAGGTTTATGGCAATATGAACATACATATCCATCAGTACACCAGGAATATACAGTCGAGTTACATCCAATATCTCGAACATTGTCATACGGAGCAACTTTAAGACTGATAAAGTTCCATGGATACGAGAACAAATACATGGATACGAAGGATAACATGGCAATAAGGAAACTGATACGGAGTGGAACACGACGACCAAGTTCGGTTACTTGATAGACAGCAACAAGGGCAAGGGAAAGAACACCGACTGATATCATTGTGATTGATATGGCAAGTACTGATTTGTCTCGTTCCCATCCATAATCAGAGATGATCAACACAGAAGTCAAACTATAATATCGATATAAATGATAAGTGATAAGTGATATCAACATACGTCAAAAGTGTTACAATTGTGACTGTTGTTGCCATTTTCATCGCCCAACATAATACAACAATCGGCCAATTCATCTCCATATTCTTGATTGTCGTTATCCGTTTCTTCATTCCTTCTAATGTTAACATTGACTTTTCCTTCTCTATAACTCATCCATTATCATTCCTTGTCACTATCAGTTATCATACCCATCGTATTCTTTGCCCTTTTCGGCAATTCTTGTAATAGACCCAATATAAGTGCAATTGATACAAAGTTAGTTAGTGCTGCAACCCAAACCGGTGCCGAATAAAGATGGAAACGAAGATTTGGCAAGAAAGGAAGGATGGCAATGCCCGGATAGTCGATACCGGAGAATATAGCTTGGATTACTGGACCAACAATGATTGATAACATATTGGCTAATTGGATAATGGAATAGGCTCTTGGTCTATGTTCACAACTTGATAATGCAGCCACATATGCTCTCAATATTGATGATGAACTTGCACCAATACCAAATAGAATATAACAGAATGCCATTGAATATCTCTTCTCATGTTCCACTAATTCAACACACAAATATATGGCACATCCAAGGAACGCAATGATACGACCGGCAATCAATGGAACACGGAATGTCTGATAACGATAACACCAAATGGCAAAGAATAGGGCTGATAAGGCATGGAAGGCTTTTGATAGTCCGGTGGCAAAGCCAAAGAATTGGGCAGTTGCATTCTTGTCAAGCTACAAATATAATGATCAATAACATGTATACATATATAGATATAGATCATAGTTCATATTGGCATTCCCTCTCCCCCCAATCCTCTTATACTTTCTCCTTTTTGTTTTCTATCTACTCACCTCTGTTAGATAAGCCCATTCACTCATTCCTACAACTGTATTCTCAACTGCCGCTATAAATGTTATCAATCCGGCTATGATAATTGGTTTCCATTCTGTCTCAATCTCATTCGATTCTCCACTTTCCAATGATCCTTGAGATTTATCATCTGGTTCTGAAATACTGATTAAATTGATAACAAATGATTAGAATGGAGGGATACCTTGTAAGGAGAATTTAGCAATTGAAGTTGTCGTTTTGGTTGAGGTTGACATTTGATTAGTATATTCTGAAAATGGAAAAAAGTTGAGGGAAGAGAAGAGATCAATGATCAATAGAGAGTGATATGATAATATTATATAATAAATATCCAATTAATTTGGGTCATCTATTGTTTCAATGATAAACAATAATGATAAGCGGCTGAAAATTGATAAGATAATAAACACAGAGATAGAGTTCAAAGAAATAACGAGCAATATGAAATCAGAGAGCGGAAAGTGAGTGATTTGCTTCATTTGAATAGAAATATAATCTAGTAATTGAATGAGTGGGAATTCGACTCAAAATAGAACAAATTGACACAACCTAGTTGATGTCTGTGTCTCTCGTTTCACACACTCTTCTCACATCAAATGAATTATCCCAAAAAGTGTAAACCAACAAATAACTGACAGTAACACTGACAGTTGGTTATTCTATCATCTATTATATCCCTTTTCCTCCTCCCTACTACATAATTTTCGATTTCAAATCCGTTTGAACACAGAGAACATCTATATCATATAAACCAAATATCGAATAGAATCGAATGGTTCAAAAATCTAAATCAAATGAACATTTAAAGGTGTGAGAATATGTATCAAGTTGGGAATGGAAGGAGGAATGACGTGGTAACAAATGGATGAAGGAGAAATCACAGGAAATATGGGGGGACGAAGGAAAGTTGATAGAAAAAACCGGAATAGAAGGAGGGAAAACGACAGATGAAATTGGGCGAAATCGGTTGGAGAAGAGGATGGATTGTAGCCTAATCAAGGAAGGAATAGATGGAAGAAGGAATGGAGAAGGAATGGAAGGAGGAGTGGAGGAGGAGTACTGTAGGAGGGCATATTTTGAATATTGTGTTCGTTTATCAAACTATTTAAAGAATAACACGAGTGATTGAAGAATGTTAAGTAGAATGGATTAGACATGAAACAAGGTTAAATAAACTATCAACTATCTTATATCAATTGTTGTCAATTTGTTGACATTTCAACTCAGTCTGATACAACTAGAACCTCCACATCAAATAACAAAAAGATTAGTGAAACAATTCAATGAATGTTTGTGTTGTTATTGGATGATAACTACTGATAACCAACTGATAACTGATAACTCTTATATACTCCTTTCCCATTCCGATAGTTTACTATGATGTGATTAGATTTCACATAAATCAAACAATACAATCGTGTCATATTGTCAATAAATCAAAATCTTTCCATCAAAAATGATTCATCTTTGTGATTTGTTTTCATTTTTTATGACAACTTCCTCATAATATTGATGAATCGGCGAAATACAAATCATAATTACTAACTGTCTGCGCCTCTCATTATACACACTATCTAGGCATGCCTATTTGAATAACAAAAGGAATATGGGAAATATATTGAACTCGAAATGGAATGAAAATAGAATATAATTGAGGATAAACAAGATTCCAGATTGAATCTAGAATAGAAAAAAACACAGAGAGATAGATAATAATCAAATATAGGTGAACAATATATGAAAGAGGAGGAGGAAGTTGGTGGAATTTGATGTGATATCACTTGTTGTTTCTCCTATTTATACAACACAAAAAAGAGAGACGGATCATGCAAAATAGATGATATGGTAGGGAGTGAATCATTCGGAATACAAATAATATTACGAAATGAAATGAGCCAGAACAACACGAATGGATTGAAATATATTGGATCAGTGAATAACATACAGATATATACAGACAAATATCATTTATTTGGATCAAACTACATAGACATAGAAGAAGATCAAAATATGATTGAGTAATGGATCAATTATCATGTCTAGACCTTTGATTTTGTCGATTTAGCCGATGCAGTTGATAGTAATGATTTCTTCTCATTTTCCTCACAAAGTGCATCTTCGAGTGAAATGGCTGGTGGCGGTTTCTTGATGAGACAATAGTTGTAGAAACCGAATATCAATACGAATACTGCCCAGAAGAATCCACCAAATACAATTATCTGCAAAAATATATAGAATTGGTTTTTGATTGAACATTATATTTGGATGGGATCAGTTGGTTGTGATGTAATATTTAATTCATTTTTGGTTGCGATTATTGGTTTGAAATTGAATGGTCGGACTACACAAAAAACGATATACTAAAGTAATATTCATATATTCAAGAGTTCAAAAGATTGGTTTTTCTGTATTCTATATTTTGGAGCATGTTGACTCATATTGAGCATTAAAAAAAGGTGGAGATATTTTTAGATTTACAAAGCCATCCTTTGCGTGCCTTTAAACCGTAGCCTGAATCATACCTATAATTGGGGTACTGTTTAAAGGCACACATCTTGAAACATCGCTACCGACTTGAAAGGGATCAAGCTTTCGTGGTAGATATACAGAATCAATACCCGTTCATGTACCTTTAATACAGTAGCCTAAACAGGCATACTGTCTTAAAGGCGCATTTTTCGAACGCTTTGAGACACTCTTATGGACTTACGAAGCCATGGTCAATATGAGATCAATATCTCCATGATATACCTATATTTCATGTTGAGTATCAACATCCCATACTCCTTCTCCCCTTATTTTGCTCCCTTATTCTACACCATCTTCCCATTTTCTCCGGCTACATTTCACTCGAGTTTTATCGCCCGGTCCCCCTTCTTCTTCGGTTTTCCATTTTACGGCCGGACACATTTTATTGCTTCTCCATTTTATTGCCCGGTTTTTTCTGTTTCATTACCGGAGGAGCAACTAGTCAGTCAAGAAAGACAACAATAGAATAGAATAGAAGATACTTACACCTTTGCAGATAGTCAGTCTCTCATATTCACTTCGAAATCCACCATTTGGTGTATCATAAAACGGTGGTGAAACCATTATTTTGAAATAATGAAGAATGAATTTATTGAAAAGGAAAAACAATATAAAACAAGTTGAGGTACACGTTATTCACAGTTATAATTCTCATCTCAATTTGATACGAAATATACAGGCAAGAAAGGGAATGTGGGGATACTGTAGATAGGACTACAGTAACCATTTGAACAATCGGGATATTATGGGAAGGCAAAGAAAAAGGGAGACTAGAAAACGAACACAACTATCAATCTATATATCAATTCGAATCATTCGATACCATTTCATTGTTTTTGAGCATTTAAAGAAGATAACAAAACACTACATACATATACTAATCTATTGTGATGTATTAACTGATATATCATTATCAATATGTTCAACATTATCATCATTATCATCACGTGGTGAATGTGAACTACATGAATCATCATGATCACCATCGTCTGATTCCTCTAATAATGTCATTATCTGATCACGGACCTTCTTCCGTTTCTTCGGATCCATCTTTTTCAGTTTCAATCCGATTATCCTACTATACAATAGATCCTCATCATTCAACCATTCCAATGCAACTCGACCAACCTATAACAATATCCCTTATCAGTACTGATAATTGATAACTTACAGTCTGTAAATGATGTCTCATCATATTCTCCGCATGTTGCCTGTTATGTCTATTATTCCTGATATGATCTTTATATGGATGAAAACCAGTTGTAGTTTGTGATGTTGTTTGTTGTCCGAATGTTGGTGTTGTTGTTGTTCCATTTGGTGTGGGTGATGGTGCAATGGTGGGTGATTGTGACTCATTGAATATCTGTTGTGGTGTGGCAGCCGATTCGCTCTTCTTCGATCCATTCATCATTGCGTGTGACATTCCGGATAACTGTGCTGCCAAATGATGTGCAAACCTTGCTTGATTCGCGGCGATCAATGATTCAACAGTTGGTTTTGTGTTTTGAGATAAAGCTTCAATTGCATTAGATAAGGTATTTGGCAGTAGTTGAATTGATTGTTTGTTATCATCACAATCATTCTCATCTTTCGCTTCAATTTGTTCGGGTGTTGGATTTGTATCCATATCAGATGTTGGTGGTATATCCGAATCATCAACATCAATTCGTTCCCCATCGAGACTTTGAGTACCTGATTCATCATTCTCCACTGTAACAATATCAGTTATATCTAATCCTTATCATGTTATCAACTCACTTTCAGGTGATACACTATCCAATCTCTGTGCAGTTTGTGCCAATAACCTATCCAATACCGATGATTCCAATGCCGGATCCCCATCTTCATCATCCATTTCATCCTTTATTGTTGTCAAATTTGTCAATCCAAACCAATTAAATGGTGTTGTTTCATCAAATGAATTGTTTGTTTTCTTTCCTTCATCAGCCACTTGCCCTCTGTATATCACTTATCATTATCATCATCCTTATCACTATATCAACTAACATATTATCCTTCAAATATGGATCTAACCATGATAATTGATTAAAGTAACACCATCTAACAGGTGTCACAAACCCATTCTTTATTGCTATCTTCAGTTCCTTCCTATATCGATCCCTCAATTGTAGCCATCTCTTCTTTGCGAATTCAGCTGCACAATTCTGATCAATATTCTTTGCAATCGACTCCCATAGTCGTTGTCTCTCCATTGTATCTCCACTTCCTCTTCTCGAATGATTATATAAACATGGATACTTTCTCACTTCATTGATTAACCGAGCATTGAATGCCGGCTGAAATGCCATCTGAAATATGATAAGGTGATAACAAATAGACTGATAACGACTATATTTAGTTGAAAGACAAAAAGTGAAACGAAAGAATGAGAGGGAGGAAAAGCAATCTAGAAGGAATGAATGAAGCGGTTGTTTTGTTCATTCTCTCTCTATTTTTCTCCATCTTTCCCTCCATGTCCATCTATTTTTTCCGGTCTCCGTTTTTTTCCGATCGTCTTCTTCTTCTTCTTTCGTTGTCACATACAATTCCCCTTTTTTGCCTTTTTTGATGTTGCAGGAAGTAGTTGGAAAGGGTCTCGAAGCGAAATACTTATCTAACAGTATTGAGGAATATGGAGTTTGGTGATAAGGAAGAATATTCAACATATTTGTGATTATCAAAAAATGTGGAAAATGAAATCCGGAAGATAATCTTAAGAAGGGGGGAGAAAAAGATATGGGGAAAAGAGATTTCAGGAAAAGAAAATGAAAGGAAAATGAGGAGAAACTGGTGGTGGAAAAGGGCCGAATCATATCAGATAAGAAGCCGTTGATCCGCCGATGGAAAAAATAGGAGAAGAAGGAGAAGAAGGAGAAGGATAGGATGGAGAAGGAGAAGAAGGAATACGATGAACACAAATGAAATCCGGATTGCGGGAAAGAAGAATAAGAAGGAATGAATACACGGGATATATAAGACAATGAAGAATAAGGAAAGCGGCAACAGAAGAAGGAGATATCAATTGATAACAGTATGTGGTGTGTATGTGTGATCCAGTTACCATCCAGTTAGTAAGACAGTCGACTAACAACCAACATAGAAATGAAATATAATATGAAGAGCAACAAAAAGCCGGTAAAATGGGGCAACGAGTTGAGGTTGAGTTGGATTGGAAAAAAAACGAAGAAAGAAGTTGAGAGTATATACTTACAGTAATACAAATATTGGAGGTAGGGGATGGAAAGGAGTAGGAATTATTGAAGAACGGAAAACCGGCGGTGCCGTTAGGGGTTAGGCAAATATGAGGGATAGGGGCGAACAATAGAGACCGAGAAATGCCAAGAGAGCATCAACAATTTTGTGGAGCGATGAAAAAAATGCAAAAGTAAACTTTACGGTTGCGCAATCTGATCGGTGGGAGAAAGTGAAATAGAGAGAGAATGGAGGAGAAGGAGGAGGAGAAGGAATAGAAGGAGGAGATGGAAGGAAGGAGGAGGAGGATCATATCACACCAGTTCACCAATAGAGGTTAACAAGTCAAAATGAAATGGTGGAGGGATCAGGAGGTCATAATTAAAAGGAAGGAGTGATTGACATAGGCGCCATCTGCCTGATGACCCTGATGGTTTGAAATGGCTCATTTCCGAAATACCATGACAGCTCACTTGACTGAGTATCAAACGTATTCAGGCCGCACATACACTCTTTTGTTCATTTCCCATACATGAATACCCAAAAATGGTAATAAAAATGGACAAACAAAACGAACAGTATCCCACATATAATGAGCCAATATAAAATATATCCGGATACGAATATATGACACCTATTAACATTACAATAAACCTATTCAAATATACCTACTTTTGATGGGAATACATTTCCGGTTTCAAAATTTGAACTATAACCGACAAAAAACTAGGAGAAGGAATAGGATGGAGGGAGGAAGGAGTGGAAGGAGTTGAAGTTGATACTCGAGATGATTTCAATGGTGCTCAATGCTTATTCAATTATTGAATACGCTTGAGAGTACAACAATGTTGTTTGTTGTCATGGTGATATGTATATAGGTAGAATAACTGATAAGAATAGAGTGATAACAAATGATTATTGGGTGGTAGGCGGGATAATTGTAGTTTACATACAATCACATCCAAATGGAATGAAATACGGAAATGATTGAAATAGTGTATGGATATGTGTAGAGCATATCTCTACCCCCACCGATGTAGACGTTTTCGCATTCGTTTTCAACCGGGTCACTCCTTCTTCCTTCGCCTTCTTCTCCGTTTTTCTCCCCGTTTCCATATCTCTCTTCTACTCTGCGTCTCTTGATTCGTACACTCTCTCGTATGTCCACCAGATTTCTGGACACATATTCTCGGCGCTCTTTTTGCTCCCGCATCTCGCTCCTTCTTCTCCTTCTTCTCCGGCAGAGGCACACCGGGATTTCCGTTCAACTATTATGGATATGAAGAAGAAGGAGAAGGAGAAGGAGAAGAAGGAAATGGGAAATGGAAGAGAAGAAGAAGGAGCGATTGGCTTTATTGGTGGTAGACGATGTAGAAGAAGGAAAAGAAGGAGGAGGAAGGCATCCGGAAAACTTCCGGAACAACAGATGTAGATGTGAAATGGGGGGAGGCAAATGACATGAAAGGGAAGGATGGAGGAAGGAATGATTGGATTTTACTGACACATAACTAATTAATGGTGGAATCACACAAAAGTGGGCGGAGTCTATCGAATGAGTACAACTATTTTTGAGTATATTCAGGGAATATTGATGATATCAAGTCAATTGATTGGTATTTCAAAATGTATCAAATATGAGAAAAACGAAAGAAACAAAACAAATGTGCGATTTTTGATCAGATCAGACGGATTCGATCAAAAAGCGGAACGGGTTGAAATGAAAAACGAAACGAATATCGAAAAGGTGGCGAACGTGAAATGAGAAATGGAGAAGGAATTGGAACAATACTGACGAGTACAAGGAAACGATAGGAAGGAGTTGGGTATATAGACAATCAACCAGATGATCAGATGATTTGGCGAATATCGATTTGAATTGATGTCAGGTTTCGACCGGATGATTCTGATAAGAATGAATTGTCGAAAAAGGAAAGAAGGAATGATTAAGTTTAATCGTCTGCGTCTCTTATTGTCTAGTTATATATCAGTCCGGTTGTAGGTTAGGTTAGCTGGTGAGGAAGGAATTGAGAAGGAGAAGCGATGGAAAAGGAAGGAGAAGGAGGAGGAGATGGCCGGGCCGAAAATGAATCCGGTTTGACTGCGTACGCATATCTTCGATTCTAAATTAAAACAATTGAATTAACATGACATGGATCAAAATAGAATAAAAGGGATATCAATGCACATGACGATGTTAAGAGGAAGGAATATATGTGTTACAATAGATTGAAGACAGAATATCTATAAATTACTATAATCAGATAGACTGTCTAAACATTCTCCGACCGACATATTCGACTGAAACAAACCCGTTTGAACGGATAAATAAATGAATGAATGAATGAACGATGCAGCTGTTTTTGGGAAAAACATGTGGAACTATCTACTTACTCCTACCGTATTACATCTTGACAACAAGTAGAAGAAGAAGAAGATGACCAGATCAGCATATTATGGATGGATCGGCTGTTATTCAATTGGTATCCGTAGATGGCAAGGAAACCGTGTTATGGGTGATATACGGGCGGAAGTTGAGTATCATATGAGACAGGGAAAGTGGAATAGAAAGGATGTAAACCTAAATGATAAGAAGGAATAGAATGGAATGAGGTGGCAAATGAAAATGCATCACAAATGGTAATGTTCTTGAGGCGGCAACCAGGAGGGACGACGGGTTTCCGAATAAGAATAGATGAAGGAAGAATGAGGGGGAGGAGGGGAAACAACAACAAAACAACAACAAGTAAAAAGTGAGAGGAAGTAGTAGAAGGAGGGAAGGAGGAAGGAGAAGCATCAAAACTACTTCGGGACCGGTCGCGCGTTCAATGGTTCCACGCTCCTTTCAGTTCTTCTTCTTCGAATAATCAAAATAGGCATTGTTCTGACAATATAACAATGAACAAGAAATTGGCTGGAATTGAGAGGGGGCGGGGTTTATTTTAAGAATCAAACATTGCAAATGAATCGAGCTGATTCTATTGCAAATGTTGTCACGGAATGGGAGGATGAGAGAGTGTGTAGGATGAAGAGACGCAGACAGTATTTAGGATTAATGGTATTCTCCAAATATTCCTATTTGTCTGATTAGAATCACGCGGATTTTGTATATGAAACATTGTTTATAGAGCAATAAATAAGTGGAAAGTGTATACAGAATAGGCATCAAAAGACTAGACCGATATCAACTGATTCGATTCCAGCCCATATCAACATCCGATCATTTTCCATTTCGCCGCAACATTTCAAAAGCCATTTCTAATTGATGATACGTTGAAGAAGAAGAAGCAGACGATCTCTCCTTCTTCTCCGTTTTTCTTTTCGAATCGAAACCCTAAAAACCGTATTATCTCTTCTCTCCACTTTCTTCTTCTCGATTGTCTACCTATCCTTCTCCTCCTTCTTCTCCATCCTTCCATTCCTTCCTTCATCCTTCTTTTTTTTTCGTCTCCAATCATTTCCCGTTTTCATCGTCGTCCATTTTTTCGGGCGTCAGTTGATTGTTTCCTTCCGTCAAATATCCATCTACTATCACTCCGACCGCCAACCGAAACACAAGAACCACAGCAGGAGGGCGACTCTTCCCTATTCAATTCCTCCTATTCCTGTTTTGTCAATCCAATTCTTCTTGTAACCGAAAAACACAATGAGATGATGATTCGGTCACACTTCTTTTCCTTGTATATTGCATATTTTTCGCCCCATACTACTACCAAATGAACATAGGCGAACGACGCCATTTGCCCACTATCT
This sequence comes from Caenorhabditis uteleia, assembly GCA_963573275.1. Classification (NCBI taxonomy): domain Eukaryota; kingdom Metazoa; phylum Nematoda; class Chromadorea; order Rhabditida; family Rhabditidae; genus Caenorhabditis; species Caenorhabditis uteleia. The sequence continues at coordinate 6,991,734 of OY752134.1, forward strand.
ACCACTTCAAATCTACTAGTTTTTAAACCGGGCCATTAAATGGAGAAGAATATAAACTTTATACAAAACGAATGACAAATTAGTAATCGACTGTATTTTCGATGTCTTTATCACCACGTGGATATGCAAATTGACTCTTTTCTTGTGCAAAAAGACGACGACGGGCAACAATTGTTTTGTCTGTATCATTATATGGGGTTAGTAATAGAGAATCTGAAATGGAATGAATGGAACTAAACCTAAGAGGAATGAAGGATACCTTTGATATCAATGTTATTAGCAGAATGAATGGATGCCAATGTTTTAGGATCTTGTTGAAGTGATGGAACATTATACAATGAGTCTTCTTCATCTTTATACTATAACAACATATCAGTATGATCACCTCTACAGTATCAACTTACAGATACATCATTCGGACTCTTTGGATACATTCTCCTTCTTCGTATCTTCGACTTCATCTTCTTTATATCTTTTTCATCTGGTGATGGTAACAATACAATATTGCCAAGATGTTCCTCTTCACTAAATACATATGGTTCCAATATACTACTATGATCATCTTCCTCCTCATCCTTCTTCTTTTCTTCCGTATATGTTTTTTGTGTCGAACATGCCGACAACTCCGATGTTGCTGTCTTCAGATCTTCATCTTTATTGAATGAGAAGAATCTGCCTATTTTCTTCTTTTTCCCACTTCCATTCAACTTCTTCGACTTATTTGCCTTGTTTTTCTTTTCCACACCAATCACTGTTGTTGTTGGTGGATTCTTTTTGATCTTAACAGTAGTCTCTTTAGTTGGTTCATCTGTAATCCCTATTCCTTCTTCCGTTGCTAAACCTAAACCTCTTACAGGCTTCTCCTTTTTGATGACGTGACTTGAATTTCAGGCATCCAATGCTGATAAAAATTGAAAAACTAGAGACTATTAAAGTTAACAACAGCATTCTACTGAAGATATAAATGGGAAACGAGTGAATGAGGAAGGGGAGGAAGGACTTACTGACAGAAGAAAAAGGATCACGTCGAATAATTATACGAATTGAAATGAAGAAGAAGGAGGTTAACCTATGGATACGTGAAATATATCGAACCGTGACCTAAAAAAGAGTATTGATACGAATCGAGAGTTGTCAGATCAGTTCAAATTTCATTACCTGAGCATATTTAGATCGAATTCTGAAACAAGAATGGCTGGTGGGTAAGTAGAACAAAAAAGGGGAAAGAGAGGGAGAGAGTGTGAGAGAGGAGGGACGCAGACAGAGTATATTGAAGTAACTATTGAGAGGATTACAGTGATAATCAAGAGGATCAGGAGGGAGAGAGAAAGGACAAAGTGAAGAAAAAGAGCAAGAGTAAGGATAAGAAGGAACGGAAGGAGAAGGAGAAGGATGATGGAGAAGTATCGAAGAGGACAAAGAAGTCGAAGAAGAAGAAGGAAGGAAACCTATTTGGAGCATTGATGTAAGTGATAAGGAAGGAGATAAGGAATGATAAGGGATGGATATAGGGATATGATTGGACAGAAGAAGAAGTCATTGGCAAAGATGGATGATGGAAGTAAAACACCGACTGATACACCGGCTGTATCACCAGTTAACAAACGGAAAGAAGAGAAGGAAAGGGAGGAGGAAAGGAAAAGGAAGGAGGAAGTGGAGGAGGATAGAAGGAAGAAGGAGGAAGAAGAAGGAATGAAGAGAAAGGAGGAGGAAGAGAAGAAGAAGAAAGAAGATGAAGAAAGGAAAAAGAAGGAAGACGAGGAAAAGAAGAAAAAAGAGGAAGAGGAGAAGAAAAAGAAGGAATTGAATGATACATGTGCAATTGGTTTGTTATCAATTATCATATCAATTGATTATCTGTTGTTTTGTAGAGTTTGTAAATGGATTGTCTGAAATGGAAAAAGGACAGACAATCAACAAATATTACATGACAGAACTACTCAAAATTGTACCGATCGATCCAAAATACACTGAATTCATAGCCAATAAAACAAAGAATCGAAGTATGGATGTGTTCTGTTTGGATGATACACGTGTCAAATTGACTATGAAAAAGCCAACTGATAAGGATTATATCCATGCAAATCATATCAAGATTGAGAATATCAAGAGAAAATATATCATGACACAGGTACCTTATCAGTATCCTTATCAGTATATCGATTATCATTATAGCATCCAGTTGTTGGATCAGTTGCTGATTTCTGGAATATGATATGTGGAAATGATGTTGAATATATCATATCATTAACAAATGAAACTGGTGATCAATATCCATCATATTATCCAATAATAAAGGATGGATTCGAGACATTTGATGATTATACAGTACAATGTAGAGGGGTTAAAATACCAAAATATAAGTATTCGGCAACTGAATATACATTGGAAATTGTACAAACTGGATGTTCGAATGGTGTTAATGTGAAAATGTTGAAATATCCACATTGGAATAAATACAAAATGCCATGTAGTCCGAAAGTATTGATTGGAATGGTTAATCATATCAAGGTGATTATAAGATAACAGATATGATAAGAACTGATTAATTATAGAAAGCACAAGGGACGATAGTTGTGCAATGTGAGACGGGAGTCAATCAATCACCTGTGTTCGTATTTGTGGATGCAATGTTCACAATGATATGTGAGGGTGTTACACCAAATGTCAGTTATCAGTTATCAATTGATATGTTATCATATAATCATATTCCAGACTGATAAAGTATTCCGTGATATCCGTCTCCAACGTTGTGCCGTATTGACAAATCGTCTTCATTTCCTTTATGGTGTCTTCACAGTATTGGAAATATTGAGAGGAAGGGCTGAAATATACAAACAGAATGCGGATATGGTTAAACAGATTGTTGATATGAATAAGGTGTTGGTTGAGGTAAATGATTACTTATCACTTGTTATCATTGGCATTGATTACTCAGGAGTTTGTCAAATCACTATCAACTGAGCCGCCATGTGATGCATTGATGAAGGAATCGGCGACAATGGATGATCTACTCGGATTATAAATCACATAAATATGTTTTACTGGTGTTTTCTGAATATCAACGAATAAACGAATATTCTGCACTGATTGTAAATAACTATATTTAGTAAATTTCATAGTTTTCTCTATTGAATTTTTTGTGTACATTTGCTAAACCGTCAATTCTGACTTGCATTTTCGCGAAATTCGATTGCAAGTCTGAAAAATACAGTTTTTATTATTCGTCGGTAGACCCGTTTAATTAGTAATGAGCGTGCTCCTTTGAATACCGTACTTCGTCTTGTTGTTTCTTGTTCGCGCCCACAACAGTCGTTTGGATTTAAATTCAAACGATTTCCGATTTTTTCAAAACTACGATTTTTATCAATTTTTCTGAAATTTAGATGAGCTGGAAAAACTGTGCCTCGTGCAGTGGACAGAAAGTGGAGAAAAATGATGAAATATCATCGAGAAATCAAACTGTACAGAAGGTATTGTTCATTAAATTCATGAATTGTAATCATTTGTTTTTATTTTCAGCTAACAAACTACCACGAATACGCCCCAAATCGGCAATTTCGAATTTCAATTGTTCAAAAGTGTGATCAAGAGAATTCGAGCATAAATGATGCATTGGAATCGAATAAGAAAGAGTTCGGATTGACGACGGAATTCTATGTCGATGTACAGGAACTCAAGAAAATGTCACCGTTTTTCGAGAATTATGAGAATGTTCGTTTCATCTTTTCCATTACCATTCTTATTAATTCTTTTTAGAGCGGATACATTGAATTCTCAACAAATTGCACATCATCATCAGTTTCCCATCCAAAAAATACGGATAAATCAGAGTGTAATTGTCAAAATGATCACTCAGTGCCTCTGATCCCTGAACATTTTCATGCTTTTCTCGAAGCCACATGTCCGTCAATCTACGGTATTCGACCTGTACCATTAACACGTATGTTTACAACAGTTATCAACTTCAAATGTTTACTTTTCAGTTGATAACATAATTCCGATTCTTGATATGATCAGTCATTTCCCATGTGAGCCACTTCTTGTAAGTTCAAAAAGCAAGATGAAGAAGCATTCAATTGTTTTACAGACGAACTGTGAGCGTATACTGATGAGTACGAATCTCTCGGCACTTGAGCCCATTCAACTTATTCGATTGCTCCAAAAAGGAATGAGAGTCAGTTTGGATCATAAGGTTTGATAATCTCATATCAATCGATATAGTAATCATGTTCTAGATCCTTAGTCGGATTCTATGTATTTGTCTGATGAACACATCGAAATTGGCTGATATTTCACAGGAATTGACTGGTTCAGTTGGTGCTTTGTTTGCACAAGCATTTATCGCGTAAGATCTTTCAAGCAAATTATAATTATAATTATTCTTATTCAGAAATTCAGTCAAAAGTTTCCGCCATATCAAGCCATTGGAGCAAGATTTGTTCGGTTTAAATCAGCATTCTGGTCGAGGAGCTGAAAATCAAGAAAACAGAAATCAGAAAGAATCAGATGAATCGAAAAAGATGAAAAAGAAAGGATGCGATCATGATGAAGAGTCGTAAGTACTAAATATATGTAATATCGAAATATCCCAAATGTTTCAGATTCGAATGTATTCTGTGTTTTGATGTGCGATGCCACAAATGTAAAGGAGAAACATCATACTGTTACAAGGTTTGTCATTTATTCAAGAATCAATTTGTTAATCCTTTTTCTATCAGGCACTCGACAATTTCCTGTACGAAGTCCGTCTCCAACTTTATCCATTTACTTATCGAAATCATTTGGATCGTGAATTACAACGAGATGATTGTATCAATCATTATATTCTGAAACATCAACTCAAACCGATCCCTAATCAATTGTAACTGTATTTGAAAACACTATTCCTGTAAATTATTCCATGTTTACTCCATTGTCTATTATTCTGTATATAATTCTTCCCAACTCGTCGAACATCTCTGTGAATTGAATTCAATTGTTTGATAAATTATTTCGAAATTTCTGATCTCTATATTTATTAAAACAACAAAAACATCAACAAAGTTAACAAGTCAAAAAGATATTAGTTTCGATACCGTTTGATCTCCGCTTCCCACTGCTTCTTCACCGACTCATACAATCGAAGAGCAACTCTTGCATCTGTGATCGAATCGTGTTCTCCTTTTTGAATTTCAATTCCCAATACTTCTTTTGCGAGCTTTTTCAGCGATGGGGTCTGAAAATAAAGAGCTAATATTCATCAATAATATTCCAAACATACTCCTCTATTTTGACTGACACGGTTCTTCAGAATAGTACATTTTGCGGTGTCCCGGGTCAATTTACTGCCATGAGTCAACTTCAAAACCTGTAAATATGTTATTTAGAAAATGGAAATAAACAGAAAAACGAACCCTGAAGTCATTGTGTACAGCATGTCCGACAATTGTACGACCATCCAACAACTGATGAACTTCCTTCTGTGCTTTATCGAATGGGATTGCATTCCGTAGATCCGTCGGTCGGATTCCACTCACATGTGTTCGATAGTCGGTGATCTTTTCAGTTGGTTTCACATACTTGTTATACACAATTTTGCCTTTCTGACAATGTTACTCATTACTTTTTGTTTAAATATAGCCCACTTACATCATTCACAATTGAGATTCTTGCCAAGATATCAATCGAATGATCAGGTCCACCACCAACATATTCACAATCAATTGCCATCAAATCAGTCGGTTCTCCTCTGAAAATTGATATAAATCTGAGTGAATTCAGTATGAAAACTTACTTTTCGTCATCCTTGATAAGAACAGGAATATCATAAGATGCTTTCTTTGCTGCCGATGCTTCAACTGACAATGCCAATGCTTCTTGTGCTTTTCTCTTTCTATTCATTTGTTGTCTCTTTCTCTTTGATATAACTTTCTCAAATCCGTCATCATCTTTCGGTTCCTCTGTTTCTTTCTTCAATGCCTCTTCTCTTTCTTTATCTTGTTGTTCTTCTTTCAATTTCTAAACTTTGAATATTTTCCCATATCTTTTCAGACACAATATTACCATTTGTAGGACTTTCCATGCGGGTGAAATATCCTTGGCATCTACCTGTTTGGCGGCGTGTTTCGACGCCATTCTTCTGAAAGACTATGAAGATTGTGTGCGGGCGACAAGACAAAGGTACGGACTAAGATCCGTGCGACTTAAAATGCGAATATTTAAAAACTAAAGAGATCAAGTTATTTATCGTAAAAAAGAATTATAAAACACCCGAAAAGTTCGAATAACTAAAAAAAAGTTTTGCAAAAAAAATAATATTGTGTACATTTGCGTCAGAGTGTTTACACAACACAACTGATCTGACGACTAATTGCCATTCGACCCATTTGGTGGATTACAACTACTCCTTCGCCCATTTATACGTGTCATACGGTCGAAACCAACCTGAAATAAGGTGATTAAATGATAAAGAGATATTGAGGGTACCTTCATTTCATCTGTAACACAAGCCAACAATAATCTCCATGCCTTAACAGCTTCATGATTGAACTTGACAACATCTTGTGATCCGATAACTGATACTGATATCTCTCCGAACTGTTCAATCATCAATCCAGTGAATCCACTCTCACCCATCTGCAAATATCCATTGTATATTTCTTTACTCATATCTAACCATACCTGTGCATGTTTCTCACCATAATGTCGAATCATTGACAACTGTTCATGTATATTATCAAGATTCTCAATCAATTTTTCGAATATTCCAACCATACATTTACAATGATCATGTTCTGTTTTCACTAATGGAGGTGATGATCTCTCACGACTTAATGAATTAACAAAGGCGGTTGTGAGGAATATTGATCTGAAATGATAATATGATTAGATTGAGAATGGATTGATAACAAACCTCATATCAGGACATTTGACTTCTAGTCTTCTGAATATCTTTTCCATTAATTTCAAGAATGTTCCACCTGAGTTCAATGCATTGAATGTTGACTAAATATACAAATATACAAAATATACATTTGATACAATTCCAATTTCTTACCCTCAACAACTTCTTCTGTTTTGCAGTTAGGTTTAGTTTTGCACATCGACTGACTGGATTTGGATTAACACTTGTATCAGATAATGATAATTGACGAGAGAGTGGCTCACTGTAAATGGTAATCAGCTTATCAATATGTATAAAATGACAATATATAGATCCAAAAGACTTACATAATCCTAATTCTCATACTTGTGAACATTTGAGTCTTATTTCAAAAACACACACACGCCCAAACAGAAAAAGAAGTGCTGTTGACGAGGTGTGAAGAAAAATAAGAACAAAACGGGCGGGAGATGACGAGAAAATTGAGGTTTTTATGGGATATATGGGTACTTGAAGGATGACATACACATGTCCGAACAAACCAACACAGACCGACTGACTGACTTAACCCCTTTGTTTTTTGGGTTTCGATCGAGATTCTCTTTTTGTCATATGACGCTTCGTCTCTCCCTTTTTTGTCGACTAATAGGTTTTCGAAAGAAAGAGAAAGAGGAATGGTTGCTAGGCTTCGTGGGTGTGATTCATTTCATATTTTTGTAGTATGTAATTTAAATATTCACACCAAACATCCAAGGGCAATTATGAGGGAGGAGGAAGGAGGATGGAGTCATCGGAGGGTCCATATGGATCAGAATAGGACTGGAGAGGAAGGATATTGAATTACAGGAAGGAATTGATGTTATTTGGGTATATTTCAACTATTGTAGTACACATGGATGGATGGCTGAGTATCAAATGCATTATTCGTGGAATCATTCAGTACATAAGGGGCAGTCCTTCAAATGGCCCCCTCAAAACAGAAATGAGATATCAAAATAGACAAACACTTCATAGATCAGAAAGGAAATATACATATCATTTGAGTTGATATACTGATATGATATGATAACACAACTACTAATATCAATCCATTCCTGACTCAATCTAGACATCCCCTACTTTAACATGATTTGTCAATCAAATTTCACCGAATTTCCCGTCGTCAAAAAAGTTCGAAAACTCACCGAAAATGTGCAATTTTACGAAGTGTTGTAAGCATAAGGAAACGAGGAAAATAGAAAGGAGAAGGGTATCTGTAAATGAATATGAACAAGATATTAATGAAACAAATGAAGAAGGACAAAAGAGCATTGAAGTGGAAGGAATGTATCGGATGAATGGAGAGGTGAAGGAGGAGATGGAGGAGATGGAGGAGATGGAATTAGGACTATTCTACAAGAGAATGACAAACAACGTCAGTAGACATAAAAAAGATATGAATATATTTAGAAATGATCTAGGTCAATATGTTAAATATATTAAGGGATTAGAGTTCGAATTGATAAGGATAGGAGAGAGTGATAACTGATAACAGACTGATGAACATGTTTATATATAGTGAGTTGCATTGGGATTATATACACAAAGTAGATTATTCTAATAATTGATAAGTGCTTGGTGTATTAGGTTTACTTCCTTCCTACATTCAATGTACTAGACCAAATAAGGATTCGTTTTTCAAACAAATTCAAATGAGATTAAAATGTGAAATATGTGATATGAAATGCTTTAGGATCAACAAAGATCAGGTGAATTTGTCAGAGTGATATTATGATAATTATATTGGGAACAGGTGTGATATGATATGGGTATATATATGGGTAAACCTAATTATGAAGACAACATGAGTTGATCAGTGATAAACATGATAATGATATGATATCAAAATAATACTCAGAAAAAAGGGAGGAGTACGTCAAAAGGATGAGTAAACGTTTTGTTGAATAATTACTAGTTGTTGGATGGATTATGACATATTTGTCATAATCTTCAATTGTTCCGAAAGAATGACTCGATTGAAGAAAGAAGAGAGAGAACAAGTGTGTGGATGTTTGTGATATAAAACGAACGAACAACTCGCTTCAACTACCATGGTAATCAAATCAAATTGAGCATCGTAGCTATGAAGGCGGTCTGTTTTGTGTGGTGAATAATGAAATACAACTCTGACCGGAAATGCTCATATTTTTGGAGGCAGCAAAAAAAAGAAACATTTCTCAACTTCTCAACTCATTTCCGATTGCCATTTCAACCAAATGACTTACGTTGGTACATCGAGCGCATTCGATTTTTGGACCGATGGACGGCGAGTACATTCGTCACTTTTCCAGATTCGATTCAACATTTGGAGGACGGATTCACGACGTCTGGAAATATATATATATGCGTTGGGTTACAGTATAGAGGTCAAAGGATAGGTTTAGGGTAGATACATGTTTCTTGGGATCCTGCGCAAATTAGGTTTAGGTTTAGACGATTCATCAGTTTAACCTATATGATTCATATCTCAATTGTTAGTTGTCTATCAATTATTCGAACAACTCAAATAAACATAAAATACACTTTCGCTTAGTAGAACAATTTGCCGAAAATAAGGGAGATGAAAACAGAAAGTGCTTGTTTTTGAAATGGAAACAATACAATATACGGGGTGGTATATTCTTATGATATACGAACTGATATACCCAAATGAATATAACAGGCGGAAGTGATATCAAGGATATTCTATGAAAAAGATAAGAAGGAATTGAAGGAAGACAATAACATGAATGGAACACATTAAAATATCTTTTGAAATGCAAAGAAAAGAACAGAATGTAATCTCAAATTGATGAGTTTTGATAGAAGTTGGAAGAAGGAAATGGATGGATGGATGGATGGAGAAGATGGAGAAGATGGAGAAGATGGAGATGGAGATGGAAGGACCAACACTCTCGAAATTCAATAATAACAACGAAATATGGGAATGGAGTTATAGAAGGAGAAGAAGAAACGGATATTTGATTATCAATAAGTGAATAAACACGTATGATATCGGGTCCCTCAATTGATATAATACAAATAATTGAGGTTTGATGTGAAACGAAGAAACGAATATGAACAGTTGAAATATGAGATAGATGCACCCGAAATTAGAGCTTTTTCTCGCCTTTTTTATGCTACAAACATCGTACTAATAAGTGTATCTCAAGAAGGATATCCCTTTCAAAAAATGAGCATATATACGTAGTTGATGGCTCTTTTTGTCTTTATAGTTTAATATGAATAATAGTAATTACATAGTTAATTATATGCATATAACCAGTAATAAGATCCCTCATATTTCAACCAAAAAACCAAAAAATCAAAGTGATGATGTTTGAGATGCACAAATTTGAATAAATTGAGTGACATTTCAATCACAACAGCTTCTACATGTCACTTCGAATGAGAGAGTGTGTAAATGAAGAGACGCAGATATGATACCTGAGTTGTTCGCCATTTGCTCCTCCACCTCTTCGTGGCGAAGATGAAGCACTTCGAGTGATTCTCTCGGCATATGAAGATGATACCATGGAATTGGGACATAACTGAAACAACCAGTATATTCATCAACAATATTGTATTGTTTACCTGTTGTTGTGGAGGTGGTTGATGTATTGTTGTTGTTGTCGGACACTCAATATCTGGCATCATTGGTAATTCATGTACATTCACCTATAACAATATACAGTAACCCAATCAACTACAGTATATTACCGTAGGAATAGAAGATGGTCGTGTGATATTCGTAGTATTGAATGGTATATCAACCCCTCTCGGATGTTTGACGTAGAGTGTCGATGGCCGTTGTCTCCGAATAAGCGAATGATGTGGCTCTTCGATGTCAGGTGGTGGACTACGAGTACTGTAACTAGGGCAACTATACACTCATTTATCATAGATGTCATGTTTCGGAATGAAGGATTAGTATAGAGTATGTTAGAGTGGAATGTGGTATGTTGTTTGGTCACACAATCATTCTATGATTATCATTGATATCCCCCATTTCCCTATAACAATCATCTCGTATCTTTCTCTCGTTTTGCAATATATTCCAATTGACCTCTGCTCTAATGTCAATTCCAGTAAAAAGTGACACATTCGCATGAAAAACTCGAAGAAGAAGAAGGAGGAGAAGGACAGAAGGAAGGAATGGATGGAGTGAGGGAGGGGTATTCCTTGGAGAATCGACAAGGAGGACTACGTGCAATATTCGTCACAAAAATGAATGATTTTCAATAATATGTTCCATCTCCATCTCCATCTTTTTGGTCCTTCTTTGTCCCTCATAAGTCGACGACGACACAAAAAAGAGGGAAATGTAATAATGAATATGCTGTGTTGATGACACACAATTCACTCGACTCAACTCCCGTTTCAAACATGTTTCTGACAATTAACAAAACGAAAAATGGAGAAGGAAATGAATGAGTATAGTGGAATGTCATCAGAACAAGGAATGGACGGAGGAGCACACTGATGATCTCCTTCTTCTCCTTCTTCGCCTACACCCGCCTTCGTGCCTTTTTTATTGGAAATGAGGCTAATTGTGTGGACATTATGTACATTGAGGTGTAGGCAAAAAATGATGAGGATGGAGGAAAAGAAGGAGGAGGAGATGACATATTTGCAGAATATTGCACACCATTGATAGAAGATTTGACCACACATTTTATGACAGGAAATGTATTCAGGATATTGCGACACTTTATATATAGATGATTGCGTTTGATACTCAGCCATCAGTCCCTGTATCCATATGATCATTGTCTCTTCCCGTTGTGTTCCGTAGTTTGTTCATGTAAATATTAAACTAGTCGTTGTCTGAGATTGCATTGGCAGACAATACATATCCAAGTGTGAACAATTGATGATATTCAGACATGTGATCATCAAAGATTTTTTGTCGAGCAACAAAAAAGAAGAAGAAGAAAGATGAACAGAGGATGGAGACATGACAAAGTGCAATTACGAGTTGCTTCAAAAAATGGAAGAGGAGAAGGAGTGAAAGATGGTGTTGTTGTCTAATTTTAGAAGGAGAAGGAGAGAAGATCAACAGAATATAGATATAATTGAGACATGCCTATATACTCCTCCTTCTCCTCTTAACTTCTTCCTTGTTTCTTTTCCAATTTCTCACCATTCCTATTCTTATACACCCGTTTGAATGCATTCAAAATGAAGTTGGGCCCTATGTATATTGTTTTTCGTTTTAACACTTTCTGAAAATGTTCGAGTAATCTCTGTCTTAACTACACGTCATTAACAACCAAACAAGGCAATCGTGGGAAAATGAGGAGCGATTTTCACATGATAATCATAATTCATGAGCAGCAAAAGATGAACAACAACAAGAATATGGATGGATGGATGGAGAAGAAGGAATAGAAGGATGGAGAGGGGGATGACATACCTCTGTGAACGACGGAACATTCCTTGTTTATAGGCAACACTCATTTTGAATCGACCACAACCAATTGGACCTGGAATACAATATATGATAACGATGATAGTTGTTAGATAAGGTCTCGCAACGAAAAGAGTCAGCTCCTTGTTGTGTGGGCAATAAGCCGTGACCAAGTTGCGTAATTAGGTGTACTGGAAGAAAGAGAAAAAGTTGAGCGAAAAATAATAATATTATGAGGGAGCATGTGCAATATTTGTTTGTTCGCAAATGGCATATATAACATCTGTCGAATGATCAAGGAATGGAATGGATTTATGAAGGAAGGAAGAAGGAAAAGGGCAAGGGAAGAATTTGCATGTATGAAATATGGCAGAATTTGATGGAATACAACTGATATGTAAATCCAATTCATATGCAAAAAACGAATAGAATGCATGCAAAATTGTGGATACGAACACCCACCAATATCTATCTTCTTGCCATAAAAATTTATTCATTATTATATTATTATTATATTTTCTGAGAAAATTCAATTATAACAATCGATTCAAATGAAAACTAAGCAACAATATCTTCTTCTTTTCCTTCGTCTTTTTCCACACAAAACATGGATGTATTCTCTCGGAAAATGGGCGGAGTCTTGAGCCATTCTTGACTCCGCCCACTTCTCGTTTGCGACCGACGGAATAATGTACTTGTTGATTAGTTTTGAAAAAAAGAAAAAAAGGGATGAATGATGCACCTGGGTAATATGATGTTGTTCCCACAATTATAATGTTTCAACATGTGTAATTCAATACACTCATTTTATTGTCAATTAGTTGAGAATGTCATTCAAAATGTTCCAAAATACACGAAAAATGAGGAAAAATTGGATAAGTAGAATGTAAATTATAAAGAACTCAAAAAAACTGAAGACAGGTAAATGATACGATAGTGAGGAGGATAGGAAGGATGGAGGAGTAGATGAAGGAGGAATTACATTGGTCACCTGAAAGTAAAAGGTATGGAGGAGTGATTAGAATGATAGGATATTACCTGAACAAAAGCACTGATTAGCAGAGAATGATAAACTGATCGATCGTTTTGATCTACTTGGTACTAATGGATCTTGTACCGACGTAGTGAAGTTCATAGTCTGATCAGTCCATGAACAGACATCCCTCGCAAACGGATTGAATCCCGAGCAGCCCCTTGTCTCATAATAATGTCCACCCACTTTACCCGCCGTCTTCGTACAGTAAGCCGCTTTACATGTACTTGTTGTACTTGCCGTACATGACCCAACCCCATCATATTCTCCACATGACTTGCATGTCTTTTTTGCTGGTTCCGTACAGTTCTGTATCCCATCTACTCCAACTGTATTCTCTATGATTCTCTTGTTACATCTTTCTGTAACACCAGGTGGACAAAAGTGAATAATTGTCTGAAAGTGTGATAGTTAGGAGAGAAAGATAATCGGATGATACATGTGCTGATCCTTTAATTTTCTTTTCGAACACTCCCTCGATCTCATACCCTTCGATTGTACTCGACTCACATATATCAGTTCCATTACTTGTCAAAGTGTGTTCAGGCCATACAAAGTTCTCATGACAACCACGTACTAATCCGTAATTCTTCTCTTGAATTATTACAACTGATAATGATTGATAAGTGATAAAAAAACAAATACCAATGGGAACAAGTAGTTCGAAACAAGAAGAAGCACAGTTGGCGGATAGGATCTTATCGTTTTCACTATCATCAGCACCAGGTGTGATACATCTGAATATCCGTTATCATATCATATAAGTCTTATCAATCATACAAATCAAGATACTCTAATTTACTCGGTCTCAATGGTAATCCAGTCACTGCCCAGTTCTCTCTCATATTCGTTGTTGCGCATTGGTAACACTTCTTTTCTTGTGCTGTTATTGTTGAAAAGAGCACGAATGAAAAGAAGAAGAAGAAGGAGAAGAACATCATTATTCTGAAAAGGGAATGTAATGGTTGAATTGGTAAATAGAATAGAAATAGAAGTAGAAGAAGAAGAAGGAAATGAAGAAGAAGAATGGAAGGATAAAGACATCATTTGACATTTTATATCGTTTCTTTTTTTCCCGTTGTGATTCATAATTTTATGGAAATGTACACAATGAACAGCGAATTGAATAAGAATATCAACGAAAAAAAGAAGGAAAGATAAATAAATGAGTAAGGAAGTTTATCATCGTGTAATAAAAATTGTATTTCTTGGAATTTTATGCATTCTGAATTGGTGACATAACGGTTTCATAACGTTTATTCGATAGAAATGAACAATTAGTGCAATAACAATAACAACAGAAAAGTCATCAATTTACTTCCTAACTCGTTTTGCGAATGTTTCAGCAACAAGAAGTGGGAATACAAGTGTTGCCTCGGCATGTACTTTGATTGCCGATGCACATGGCTTCACTTTTCCCCAACTGACTGCTTCATCCGGTTGAGCTCCTGAATCAGATCCATCGAATTCTTGTCCGGTGTTGATATAAACAGTGTAATCGGATCCATTTCTCATCAAATTCGCATTATTGATATGATGTTTGACAACACCTCCACCGAGGATCAATGATCCAGTTTTGAGACTTTTGACAGCGATTGTATTGATATGACGAACATCCTCCACAATATCAACACGAAGTCCAGGCGAAGATTTGACGGAATGAAAGTATAACATATCACCTGGAACACGGATAGGATGGTATATGAATAAAAGTGTAAATTACCTAATGATCCATCAGTCAATGCTGGACAAAACACTGGAATATTGTTTTTCGCAGCCCAATAATAGATTGATGATTCGTCATTTATCCGTTCGCCTAGTCTAAAACGTGCTGTTATTATAATGAATATAAGTCAATAAAATTACCGTTTGATCAACTTCGACGGTGTCCAATTGACATTCTTCTCATTCTGCTCCTCTAAACACTCATCCAAAATCGGATTGAGCCAATCCTCAAAGAAACAATAGTTGTCATTCGGAATAAGTACATTTCCAGCTCGATTCATTCCTTGTTTCCGTAATGATTCACCATCCATTGTGAATTTACCCAAATATGATGGTTTCAAACACTTGATTAGATCCTCTTCGACACCTCCGGCTGATGTGACAATACAATCGACCAAGTTGTGTTGAACAACGAAACGAAGAACCTGAAGGAGGATACAATTCATTCATTTCGGCTTATCATTCATACCTCTCGTAGTCCACTTGTAACCAAATTAGAAGTGTATCCCAGGAAGATTGTACACGACTTTTTCTCTCTTCCAACTGGATATGATAAATATTTATCACTTTCATCTTCACATTCTAATGGAATATCTCTTGTATCTAACATATTATTTACTTGCTGCAATTGTGCTCTTTGATCAATACAAAAATAATAGTAAATACCTGAATAGCTAATGCCAAATGAGATGCTTGAAATCCAGTACTCATATAACTTGATAACAATGCGGAAATAGTCAAATCACCAGAATTGAAGTCGAATCCTCGAATTGGGATAGATCCAGTTGGAACTTCACATGATTTGACGAGAACTGCTCCTTGGGCAGTTGCAATGTCTTCTTGACTTGGCCCTACTTGTTCCTTGCTCATCTGAAATAATATGATAAAAGATAACAACCGGGTGACAAAAATGATAAGGATATTCAACCTATGCGACAGTCAATACACGAATTCTATAAGATAATTTATTCAAAACATGTTCACAATACACAAATTTCACAACAAGTATGTATACATTTATCTAAAATTGTTCTTCGCTTCTCTGAGCAACTTCATTCCTTCGACCAAATCCTTCGTATTCAATCTTTTCTGTAATTCCTCCGATGTTGCCACCCTCATAAACGGATTAATCTTCTTCTCTTCCCCAATACTCGATGGTACTGTATCTTCATCCTTCGTTTTCATTTCAATCGCCCATTTCAACTTCTGCTCAATATCCTTGTTACTTGGCTCAATATGATGAGCAAACTTGAGATTACTGGCAGTGTATTCATGACCCGGATAGACACGGGTATCATCAGGAAGAGCACCGAGGATTACATTCAGGTTACGGTGCATTTCATCAGCGGATCCTGAAGATTATCATATAAATTTTGGAGAGGCTAATAATAATACCTTCAAAGAACTTTCCACATCCAGCAATGAATAGTGTATCTCCAGTGAGCACGATTCCCGATGCCGATACATCTGTAGTGATATGATAACAGATGTGGCCACGAGTATGGCAAGGAGTGTGAAGACAGCGAATCTAAATAATTAAGTAAAATTTTTAATAACAATCTGTAATTCACCTTCAAACCAGCAATTTCGAATTGTTCATCATGATTTACTTTCATGTTGAGTTTATCAATTCGTTCATCTCCTCCAATAATTGGTACTTTTTCAGCATTCGGATACATTTTTCGGAAATCAGGTGTTCCTCCAGCATGATCCCAATGATGATGAGTGAGAAGGGCACCGGTAACTTCTAGCTTAACCAATTGTATTGATTAATTGATAATCAGTGATAACTCACTTTGTTTTCTTTCACAAACTGTTCAATCTTTTCCATGTTAACTGGATCCACTACTAACACTTTCGATTCATTTGCATTTTTTCTGACTACGTACATGAAATTGTCCTAAACAAGACATCATTCATATCTATTTCGCTTTTTATTTCATACCTCGAGGGCACGAATTGCATTTACATGAACCATTCTGTGCATCTAGCTTACAACTTTCATTCGATTGATTATATCACACAAACAGGTATCGGTTACATCGAGCCGATTGAATTAGTTATTACATGTTTAAGAATTCTAAACCTTTATATTTCTGGTTGATAAGATAATTACAGAAGAAGAAATAGGACATAAAAGCACACGAAATTTACAAATTTAGTCATGAAAAATTATAACCCGTTCGAATTAGGGTAAGTTGCAATTAATATTTAAATTGAGTGATCGAAAAAAAGTAAATTATGTTGCTTTCTCTTTTTCATCACTTCTAGCGAGAAGATACAACATGTCACTCATAGCTTGTTCAGCAATCTGTTCTTCTGCTCTGGCATGCATTCCGGTAGCGCCTTTTGGCAAATATTTATATTTCGGACCAAGATTCACATGTATTTTTGCATCTGGAACAATTTAAATACAATTTGTAAGTCAAATGATACTTACTATGGAATAACGACACAGAAGGAAAATAATAACCGGCGTATAGATTCTGGAAAGCTTTTCCACAGGATTTTCCGTTCAAGAAGAACTCGATCTAAACATTTATATTTAATTAACGTTTGGGATGAAAAATAATCTTACATAACTTCCTGGTAGCTCAACTAATGTTTTGGCCGCTTCTACACCATCAACATGCTCCTCGAAAAAGTAATTTCCTTTGTAACTTATAAGAGGGGATTCCTGAAAACTTCAAAATGATACGTAATCATTTTTCACTTACTTTTCGAGATTTAGGAAGAAAAGATTCCGATGAAGAAGTAGGAAACTTTTCATCGAATGGAAGATGTATGAGGCATCCGAGAGTGTCACCTTCCTAGAAATATTTGTATTCGATTTCATTCGAAAAATACAAATGCACCTTGAATTCACCAGAATAACTTTTACCAATTGCATCGTGAAATTTAGTTCCATGCTTCGACCGCCACGAATACGAAAATTTGTTGTAACCGGTACACGCTTGAAGTGGAGCTGAAAAATCAATAAATGATAACTATATTAATTCATTAAATTGTACCTGATGACTGAGCCCATCCAATTCTGATATGAGAATCATCTGGTTGTTCTTCAAATGTCACTTCATAATACCATGTTCCTTTCGATGCTCCATGTGTTGCTCGTGCCATTGCATATCCTTCATGTCCAAGAGCAGAGTACAGGGTTCCATTCGCACCTGTGACCGTTTCCATTCGCACCTGGGACAAATAATGGATTTGATACAAATTGTTAGCGTTTTTCTTACTTGATAAGCCCGATCGTTACTGGAAAGTTGAACAGTTTGAGGAAGAACTACTCTGTATTGATAGTTTGGTATCACATATGAAACTTTATCATCTTGTTGGCCTCTGAATCGATCAATTGAAACTAATAAAAGCTGATAAACTCACTCGTCTGCAACATGTGGATCAATTTCAGTCAAATGATATCTATATCCATCTTTATTATTTGGCAAATCAACAGTTGTGCCAGAAATGACAGTAGAAGTGTAGTCTGCTCTGAAATTGCTTCTCATTTTTATAGTATACTTAGTTCAGATATTAAACTTACAACTTTTGCTTTTTTCCTGGTACTGGAGCTTCAGTTACTCTTCTCTTAGTTGCTCCGCGAGTTTTCGGACCTTCGATCGGTGGTAGCTCAACAACTCTTGGCTCTCTTGGCTCAGCTCTCTCAATTGTTGTTTTCTTTCCTATCTTTAAAATTAAACATTCGTGAATGATAATATTTTTTTAAAAACTGACTTGTTTGACAGCTTCATGTAATGGTCCGACTAGTGCCAAGTTCTTTTCGGCAAGTGTGAAATGATCATCATTATCTTCGTGTTGAACAAAAACATTCTTCTCTTTTAATAATGTTGTTGATAGATTGGAATGCCATACATTCTTCTTTTTTATTGAAGTTAACATATACCAATTTTCATCCATATATGGAATCACTGTTTGTTTCAAACTGAAGTTTACAATTCATACAATACATAACTTGACAAAAACTACCTCAAAAAGGTGTGCTCTTCAGGTACATGGTCCACTGATAGTTTTCCAGACTCTTTCAGTTTTTCAGCAATCAACGTGGCAAAAACTGTAACACACATTTGTGTCAAATCAGCCTTTTTTGCTTTCCAATCTTCTGCTTGTGGTCGACATTCTTTACAAACAAAGCTGTAGCAAATCATAAACGGAACGCCATTATTGATACTGGAACTTTTTTCACAAAAAAGTTAGCAATTCAGTTGAATAATACTCACAGCTCATGGTATTCTTTCAAACATCGTCCATGAAACCATTTCAAGCATTGTGTACAAACGATTTCTATTGAGCCGAGTTCTCTTTTGCCATTACTAAAACAAATCAATCTTTCAGTTAATTTACGGATTTGCTCACCAATAACATACTGTTGTCGGTGCAGTTTTTTGTAAATTGCCTCGAGCTCTTGTTCCCTTTGAGCTTCTCATCTGAAAAATGAGTGTTTGTTTGCTTTAAATATCTTTTATTATTCAAATTTATCGAGAAATCCAGTTTAGTATTTGAAAAGTGCGCCGTTAATCTACAAAGCATTATATTTTCCTCGTGATGTCATTTATTGCAATATATTGAAGAAACGCAGCGTATTTCGAAACGAAGAAATCATAGATTGCAAACTTTTGGATGGTTAGAGAATTGGCAAACTTCCAAGTGAGGAAGGTATGCAGGTTATGCAGTACACTGTAGCCGCAACGCAACACGCTCCGCGTTTGTTTCGAAACGATTCGTCGCATCCTCCCCGTCCCCCTCCGCCTCCTTCCCATTCCCTCACGAGTCATTCTGTCTATTTGATTGCAAACTGCAGAAATCGCTCTATTTTTCCCGGCATTTTCGCTATTTTCCGTCGTTTTTCTGAAATTCAAAACTTACTTCACAAAATGATGGGACAGACTTTCAGCTCAGAAGACGAGCATTTCTGCTCTCTTTTGGACGATAATAAGGATAGCACATATCCGCTTATCAAGGACGATCCAATCATATTCTATAACGCAGACTACGAACGTGAACTTTTAATGGCGTTCGATCTGGATTTTGGTGAGTCGGATTCGACAGCGCAATTCCATATTAAAGAAGAAACTGCCACTCCGACATGGCCATCGCCATCTGAACCAGAAATGCCACCAACTCCAAAACCAAGAAAAGCTGCCGTACATAGATACAATCCATATTCGAGCGGACCATTGATTAAGGTAAGATTTTGAAAATAATTTTTCTTTATAGGGTTGCAATATTTTTTATCGAAACACTTTCGTGTTGTTTTGATAAAAACTATGTGTAAAACAAGCTACAGGTAAAGTAAAAAAAATAGTAAAATACATTATTTCAAAGCGCTTATTAGTAATGTTTCAGGAAATGCCGAAATCAGTCCGGGTTGACACTGTCCACTCAAACTGGGTAAATAAAAGCGATGCGAATTTGAAGTCTTTAGTAATTATTAGGATCATCTGTTTTAACAGAGCATTAAAATTGATTGAAATAACTCTAATTACAATTATTATTTCCAGGAATCGCCGGCACCTTCAAAACGAGGACGTCCAGGCAAGACAACGGGAAGCGACTCGAAGATGGCCAATTATGCAAGAAACTATCGTGAGATGAAGAAGAATGAGCTCGCTATATCATTGATGCGCAATCAAGAATTGGAGGAAGAATTACGTTTGCTCCGTGAAGAAAACGCAATGATGAAAACTTCGTTGACAATCGCTTCTGAAGAAATTGTTCAATTACGCAAAGTTATCGACCAGGATTCACAAATCGCCAGCGTCGTCGCCCGGATGAACAATGGCAACAGCTCTCAATACTCGCTTGGAGCTGGTTCATCAAAGGCCAACACAGGAGTATGTGTTCATGTCGGATCTCAAGGAACAACAGTTGAGGTATGCAAACAATGTGCAGAAAACTCCTCTCAACGATTGGAGAAGAAGAACCAAAACACTGATTATTTCAATCCATCCACTGAACTGTTCAATGGGGATTTCAGTGTTTTCGACGATTACTTAAATTGATTCCAATTTCTAATGGTAATTCCTTTAAATTACGTGTAAAGGGGTGTTCTTTGTAAATTTTGATCCCGCAAAAAAATTATAAAAGAGAAAATTTGACAAAAAAAACTCTTCGTTTAGATAAGTTAGATCACCCCTCTCTTATTGCAATCGGTATGTATATATGCCTGGGACTCACGCTATCCCAGCATGAAGAGGCTGATGTATGCTTTACATGGTTCGTTAGAATATAGCATTACTTGTTATGATCATTATGCTACAGTTCCCCTATTCCAAGTATCTCTTCTGTACGATGATCGATTGATTAGGAATTGCTGGAGAATAATTTTTGTGGATGTTGGCGAGAAGAAAGTAATTAAGATCCTATATTTCTTCAACGACCATCTTTGTTTCAGGAAACTCGATTGATCGATCATCAAACTTGTATATCTTCCACTTTTCTTATTGATGTTATTTTTTATCCCGTTGTCTAAGATATTTAAACCTTTTTACTTTTTTTTTGAAATTTGTTAATAAAATTGATAAAATTCCAAACAACTTTTAAAATTATTTCTTATTCTGAGTACGTTAATACCGTATTTGATATTTCTATTCATATTTTCTAATCGGGGGCACCCACTATTATACTTTTGCAGGTCAATCACCAATTCAGCAAGCGATTGCAACACATTTTGGTTTGAAATGTCCCAAGTTTTCGGCTACGTCGTAGAAGTTTCGGAGTTACAAAACTCACCAAGACATGGAAGTTGCTCACCAACTCCATCAACATCAGGATCAACTACATCCTCATCAAGTGGCGCAGGTAGCCCAACCAACTCGGAGCAAACACGTAAGATTGTGAAAAGAAGAAGAACGTATATGGAACGGCGGAAGGGGTCCAGAATCACAGGTGAGAATAAGTTCATGATGCTTGAGAATGTAGTTTTACCATAAGCTGTTTTACGGCATGTGGCTTTAGCGCATTCTCACCATCGTGTTTAGTTACCTTTTTCTTAAATTCGCCTTTTTCAGCGTCGAAATCTAAATACGCGAAGAAGCTTGCTTCTGCGTCGAAGTTGCGATTGTGGAAAGCTAAGGTTGTCAAATACATATTTTCGAATAGGCTGAATGAGATTGATAAGAAATTGAAATGATTTTTTTTCGGAGATACTATCTAGAGATAACTGAATGTACGACCTGTAATTCCAAAAGTTACCTATTCAAATAAGTAACTGTGGTATGCTCTAGGTGGACAAAGCGCACGCCGAACGACTGGCAGCTCAACAAGCGAATATTGAGAGAATGAGACGAGAACGAGAGCTTCTGCATTCAGGCAGGAGCCAAATCGCTATTTTGGTAAGCTAAGTTTTAGAAAAACAATGAAGTTGTACTGATTACAATTTTGTGCACTTCATTATTTTTCGTGCTGGTCAAAATCAGTCATCGTATGTTCGGCACTGTTTGTAAACAAAACACGTTGTTTGTAAAAGGCTGATTTTCGAACGTTACAGACACTTTCACGGTGTGCCTGAAGTTGGGGAAAACGAGCTCATTCAGTCTCCAAATCCCAATGCGGAGGACGGTGCGCCTCGTTGGCAATTGAAATACCTTGGGAGTTCGTATGCCCAAGTCATCGTATTGTGTACCTCGATAAAGATATACACTGAAGTACGATGAAAACTTGACGCGATCCAAGCCACAAAGCCATGAAAGAGAACTGAGATTGACTCGATTTTGGCCAGCCTCGATATTTCAGGACTTTACAGAACTAATATATCAATTTCAGTGTGAAACAGTGAGTTCCGACGCTCGTTCCCTTCGCGCCCACTACGAAAGACAACAGCAGGCTGTTGTAGAAGCTATTCTATCCACAGTTATGGTTGACGATTCAGAAGATGGTTTCGTAGGCCATGTATTTTATTAATGAGTTTGAATATCTTTTTATTCCTATCCTTTTTGCTTTACTGTGCTCCAATACTTGTTTATTCCAACCCTCTAACCGGTTTAATTCGCGGTGACCATTCCGCGGCATCTGATTTTTTGAAAAGTGTAAATATAAAACGGTTAGAGGAGTTTCTCCATTCGGTTTCCTCTCTCAAATTCACAATAGTCATCTTTTGAGTACAAGCTTCATTTAAAATCATTTTTATTCTCTTCACACCTAACCAATGCTCTTTATCTGTTAGAGATGTATTGTAGGACTTCATGTCTATGTGGTTTTTTATCCATGCGGATCGTGTTAAGAAGAGTATAATAACTGCCCGCCTTATTGCTCTCAAGGATCTAGAAATTACGTGTACATACGGGAATGTAAAGCTTTGGGTATTTATATTGTACGATATACAATTCTCATATAAAATCTCAAGCTATTCCCGAAAGTTCGCGTAAGGTGTGATTTTATAATTTGAATTATTTGTTTCGCAAAGTTTCAGTCAAGTCTAGTAATAAAACATTTTGCCATATTGTGTTACATATTTTCATACAAACAATATTATATTCAAAACGCACGTCATGTAGGGTAGGGAATAGGCCGTTCTGATAAGGGATCACGCTGAGTCTGCAAATGCGCGCTATCTCACCGCTTTTGGCAACTTGCCAAGCTTTTGTGACCGCTCCGCGTTTCACTTGCGTTGCGGTCGCCAAATTTAAATGGATTTCGCAATATCAACGAAAGTTAAAGTCAAATTTCCAGCGTTTTTGGAGAGAAAATAAAATTTTCGTTATCAATTCGTGAAACTAACGACTATAGCAGTAAAATAAAACAAGATTTGTAATTATTTTCGTTAAATTGGCGGAGTTCGGCCTGATTTTTCACTTTTCGTTCAAAATCGGTTTTCGAAGTGTTACATCCAAATTCCTATGAGTATAATATTCCTCGTATACTAGAGTTTTAGTTATTCACATTTAATGATCGAAATTCCATTCAATTTCATGGAATTTAATAAATAAACTTTGAATCGATGCGCAGCCAATCAGCGCTGTAGGCGTGTGGGCGGAGTCTACGATCTTTTTTTGGTACAAAAAAACAGGACGTGAAAACGGGCAAAATACAGACCTGGATTCGTACACGTCATAGTTGGGCGAAATTTCGGGCCGTTTCTGGGTTTCCGATTTCCAACAGAATAATTTAAACTGAAAACCTCTTTGTTCCGAAAAATACATCGGACTCTTTATTTCGTTTTTATCAAGTATTGAATTTGTTCAGCTGATTTTTAGATGTGATACGTGTCTTGATTTTGTATCTGCAAAAGTATTGACATGTTGATTTAGGAACACTTGGGATTTTTCCTATTCTTCATGAAAACCTCCGATTTTTTGGTGAAAATACTATTTGTTTGAAAAACTGAAACGAAAATGGACCGAGATGATCAGGCGGGGCCTCTTTCCGTAGGCTGGCTCCGTATTTTCATGCTAAATTCATTCAATCGTTTGATTTTATCTAAATTTAGACAAAGTCGATTGTTGATATTTATATGATTCTCGATTAAATAGTTCTTTATTCTCCGTCGTAGTTGTATCTGAAATTCCGTGCGCCGCCCACACAAAATAAAGATATTCCACGTGTAATTAGGTCAAAGGTCATCCACGTGGCATCTGCTTTTCAGGCGCCGCGCCCCATTCACACTCATTCATTCTCACTCATTTTCAGCCTATCCTCTTCATTTTTCGTCTTTTCTCTTTTATTTTTTGTTTATTTCCAGGATTGGGATGCAACAGTTGAAGGCAAATTCATACGGATCACGGTCTAATGACCAGAAAATGGCTCACATTGGAAAAGGTTACAAAAAACCAGCAAAACCAAAGAGCTCATTCCTCACAACCGAAGTAACTACTCTTGATATGAATGCAATGTTCCAAAATTCGAAGAAAATCGGAGCATTGAAGAATATGAGACAAAATGCGATTCCCCATTGTAATTCAATCAATTCGATGACAAATGGAAATTTTTTGAGCCAAACGGTACATCGAACCGCCCATCAACGAAAAAATTATTTTAAAACATTTCAGGCAAATTACAATATGGGAGTTTACAATAACCCGAATGCGTTTTTGTCGAATTTCGAAGATATTCACGAATTGTCATCTGATCTTCCGTCCTTGATGAGCGTTTCTACAAACGGAAAAAGCTATCCGGAACAAGCTTATGATTTTTCGAATTTCTCAGGTATGTGCCATTCTTTGCAGTTTGAATTCAATAAAATTGATTTCAGATGAATTTGCAAAGATTCTTCAAAGTGGTTACAATTCGATTCGTCCGTCCAACTCGATTGACATGAATGCGAACCTTCACATGCTTGGCGATTTCTCATCATTGGGTGCCACGAATATGCAGAAGATGATGTCACCGACTCAAACATTTTCACGAGCAAATAGCGGGAATTCGGTTGGAAGAAAGAATCGAATGGTTGAAGTGAAAACGATTGATGATGGCAGCAGTTGTAGATCAGTTGTTGTCGTTAGTGATCCACTTTCCGCCTCAGCGGCTAATCGCTCAACTGTTGTTCAATTGAACAATTCGAGACAAGTCAATGCCACAAAGTCCGTCAATACACCAAGAATTTCCCAAGAACCACTTTACTCGAGAAAAGTATTCATTGGTGGACTTCCGATTGATGTTACTGAAGGTATCAACCAGTTTTATAAGTTTTTAGAAGATACTTTTTTCAGAAGAAGTATGGACTACGTTTGGAGCATTTGGACGAGTTCTTGTCGATTGGCCTCGTCGTCCAGAAAATGGAAGAGGAGATTACTTCGAAGTCGATGTGGGAAGAAGAAACTGTAAGTGAAATATGATCGATGTGTCAAAGTGAACTGAATTGATTTCAGCCCGTTCCGTATCTGGTTACGTTTTTCTCGTGTTCCAAAACGAGCGATCTGTTCAGGAGTTGGTCAACAGTTGCCAGATGTTCGAGCAGAAGTTCTATTTGGAACTTTCTTCCCCAACAATGAGCGACAAAGCAGTTCAAGTTCGTGCTTGGCGTCTGTCGGACATAGATTATTTCTCGGATGAAATGGTTCCAATCGATCATCGTCGGACTGTCTTCATCGGCGGAGTTCCAAGACCAACCAGAGCTTGTGACTTGGCGAAATGTTTGGAAAACCTTTACGGAAAAGTCTCCTATGTTGGAATAGATATTGATCCAGAGCTGAAGTACCCGAAAGGCGCTGCTCGAGTCACATTTGCCACTGCCAAATCATTTGTTGCTGCCATTTCGGGAAGATTTGTGCAAGTTATTCATTCGGATACCAACAAAAGAGTATGAATTTTTTAATTTAGTGAAAAAACTTTACAAGTCGTTTTTCAGGTTGAGATAAAACCATATGTGATGGAAGAGCAAATCTGTGACGAGTGCGAAGGGAAATTGTGCAAGTTGAGCTACGCACCATATTTCTGTGGAGATCAAAGCTGCCTTCAATACTATTGCGAAGCTTGTTGGGATCGTATCCATTATGAGATGTCGGAATTGAGAAGGGAACATCGCCCAATGGTGAGAACTGGAGATCAAACAAGAGTAAGTCGACTGTACTGATGAACGAGTCAGTATCATCGGAGTTTCAGATCCTTCCTCGTCCACCACATCATCCACCAAGCACCTATCATCGTCATTCGGCAACCACATTGGAGCAACAATCGACTATTGCTCGAATCGTCAGCGGCACAACCCGTAATCCATATGTTCAATCGAAGCCATTCTCCGCCACTCCAACCCAAATCGGGTATTAATTGAATAACTGGAATGCATCCCAGTATCCCCGCATCCTAATATTATTAATCTGTAACTGCCTCTGCAAAGTTTTGTTGAGTTTGCTGAAAAAATCACCCCGTACTATATTGAATTCTTGTAATATTTACGGTACCATTGTAATTGTCCCCGTTCCATTTCCCCTTTCCCGCGTTTTATCATTCCACTCCTTATTCTTCTTGATTTTTTGAAATATTATTGCCCGAAAATTAATAAGTTTTGTGTGTTATTTTTAAGATTAAAATGATAGATTTTATTTATTCATTTATGCATTCAATATTTCTATTTTGACGCTGTTTGCCCGAATCCATAGGATGTAAAATTTATGTAGATTGTTTTGTTCTTTTTTATGTAATCTTTCCCCTATTTTGAAAATCATATTTATCCTAAATATCATGTTTTACTCGAGATATATGGACACTTTTTTGAATGTTCCCTGTTTGTTGCTATACGGCAAATAAATTATTATGGCGATTATCATTGTTTTAATAACTTGCAATAATTGATCGAATGCAACATATGCACACATTTTGATGATTGGCTCCAATTTATAAGTTGATTCGGCTAATCATCCCTGTATAAAATAGAAGAGAAATTCATAAACAAACAGCCTAGTCTCTCACAACTACACAACAATGCCTATTTCTGAACTTGAAAAAGTTGACACAATATGTTTTGTTATCACTGATTACTGTATTGCAGAAATGGACTGGATTATCATTTGAGATTGCAGCAGAAGAAATGAGAAGATTGAAGGTAAGGGAATATAGGTGATAGAATACATATAAATATATTCAGTTGTCACCGACTGAAAGAGAACAAATGAAATTGTATGGGTTATACAAACAATCACTCCATGGTGATATACCAAATGAGGATCTCTATCGTAATCATCTTATCATTATCATTGATTGATTACTATAATAGTAATTATAGCAGTACCAGCTGGAGATGAGAAAGGAATGAAGAAGTATGCAGCATGGAAATCGAACAAGGGAATGCATCAAGACAAATGTCGAAGTGATTATGTGAAAACAGCGGAGGAAATGATAAAGAAATATGGAAGAAACATTGTCAGATGCAAGTGGAACTCGGAAGTTTGGAGTGTTGATTATTGATTTCATTTGAATAAACATTCATATTAAATTGAGAATTCGAGTTTATAATTTGAAATAAAATGCTTTTTTGTCAATGATGTAATTCGTAATTAAAAACACATTTTTGTGAAACACAATCGGTTTATTTATCTCGTAATGTCTATATGGACTAGGATATGCGGGATTAGAAGAAGGGACAGGGGAAATTATGGCACAAAAATGTACGTGCTTTTCAAACTCACAAAATACATGTTTACAATCATTACCAATATAAAGCTAGAGAAAAAAGAGAACTATGGGTACAATGAAACACTTCTTATTGGGAACGACGTGATTATATAGGGGGTGATTTTGTGATTTTAAAAGGAATAGGGAAATAGAAACATAGGGGAAGGTAAAAAGGGTTAGGTACATGCTACACATACAAAATGCAATTCAATAAAACGGATAGATTATGGCACATTTGGAATTTCACTGAAAATTCACCTGAAAAAGATTCATAATATATTTGAGAATAACAAATTGATCGTACCTGTCAGTAAGTTATTTAATCTTTTCCAATGATTTTCTTCTCAAAAACACCTGCATTAGTTGGCATATCGCGCTGTAAATAATAGTCATGGATGGCTGTATTCCGTCAATTGTTTACATTAGTCAAGCCCACTTGACGAACTAATGTAAACTTTTCAATTCTTCATTTTTCCTAGCTATGTTATATATTAGTCATTACCTGTTGTGCTTCTGGCAATGAATCATCAGCTGATTCTTCATCGATCACTGTCATCTTGGTTCCAAAAATCTTTTGGTACCATGGCAAATTATTAGTTTGTGGTTGGATTTGTTGACTAAATAACGCATCAATTACTAATTACATTCAGTTATTCATTACTTGATTTTATTTGTCATTTGAGGAGCCGATGTTGACGAATGCAATTGTGATCCATCAATAACCGTATCCTCTTCACGAATCAAGGATAATTCCTGAGAAATGATGATTGTATTTACAGTATTCGCATCATCCAAACCTTTCTAACTGGTGCATTCATTCCGCGTTCTTTCTTATTGTTCGATCTGTCGACATGTTCTTCACTTGCGCGAACCATTGCCCCATATGTACGAATATTTTCCTGCGAAAAAATTGGATGGTCGAGGATTGATGGAGACGAATTTACAGGTTTGCCAAAAATCTTTCCATTAGCCATCGACGCTTCGTAGTCAGCTTGATTGATCATTGATGGCAAAGAACGACGTTCTATAAAAATTGAATACTAATCAGTCACTCGAAATATTCACTCACGATGAGATTTCTTCTGTCCGGTTGCCATTTCAATGTTTACGACTTGCATCGGTGGATA
This sequence comes from Caenorhabditis uteleia, assembly GCA_963573275.1. Taxonomy (NCBI): domain Eukaryota; kingdom Metazoa; phylum Nematoda; class Chromadorea; order Rhabditida; family Rhabditidae; genus Caenorhabditis; species Caenorhabditis uteleia. Next base: position 7,020,974 of record OY752134.1, read on the forward strand.
AATCGGTCTCGATGATTTTTGATTGCGTGGTTCTTCGTCGTGATCAACATGATTCGCCAAGTTTCGACGGCTACCAGATCCACCATTTCTTCCGCCACCGTATCCACTATCAGACATATCATTCGCTGAACGGCGGCGAAGATTAAGACGAGTCAAATTGATGCTTTGATCATCCGATTCATCTGGGTTGATAATCTCGTCGTCGCGGGCTGGAGAGATTTGACCTTGGATTAGGGCACGGTTGTATTCGAGCAATGGAAGGCCCTGTATTCAACAGATTAATGTATGAAGTTCATTCTAATCATACCTTTTTGAGCTTGTGAATGAATTGACAACGTGGACCATACGGACATGTTCCGAGACTTGAAAATTTATCACAAAGTTGCGTCTTATACTTTGGATGAGCTTTGCCTCGTGGTTGTGATGGCATACGAAGTTCATTTTCTCCATGAGCGAAACGGCAATCCTCGCCATAAGGGCAATGTCCTGATCGTTTGTATGCATCACAAAGGGCGGTTTTAAACGCTTCTTCTTTGCGTTTTTGACGTTGAATCAACTCACGCTCATCGTCTGTCATGGTTTCCCATGTTGCTGAATGACGACGCATGTATGTTGAACGAGAAAGCTGAAAATATATTAGTTGAGAAAAGAGCTGTTGGCAAACAATGAATTACATCATCACTGAGAGTAGTTGACTTTGGTCTTCTATAACTTAATGAGCCAGCTTCGATTGGCTCTTCGAGTGCTGCCTTATCCATATCTGGAATGGCTGATAATTGTGGGAGCATTGAAGCATGAGAAGCTGTCAGTGGTTGATGTAAAGCCTGTGGAAGCAAGTAAGAAGACATTTGTTGAGGCAAAACTGCAAATTTGAAAGTAAATTGTGTATCTTCCATGGTTTTTGAATCGAATGGTAAAAAAACATACCATGTTGATACATAGATTTCGGCGGATACCCGAAGATTCCATGAGATGCAAACGCAAGAAGGTTTGGATCACATGGCGATCCCATGAAATACGGTGTCGATTGTGGTGTGAGTGGCTGTTGTTCTACTCCACTTGCCGCTTGCATCTTACACGCCCTGAAAACACAGAATGTTTTTAAAAGTCTAAATACGAAATTATAATGATGAGAAAACGAGACTGTGCGGGATCAATTTGATCAAAATCCACATTCTCGCGCCCGTTTTGAACTGAAGTACGGTACTCACGTTAGGACTCTGTATTCCTAATTCACACATGCTCCTTTGAGTGTAAAGTTTTTACGTTAGGTCCATTGTCCCTTTAAAGTATACAGTAGCTTTAAAATTTGAATTTGAAATAATTCTTTTGATTTTGTTGTCTATTTACTTTGAACTTGTTTTCAGTTTTCTTTCGACATTTTAAATCATCCTCAAATTTGAAAATTTTTGTAAGTTGATTTTTCTGAACTTTCATAAATTTACACAATCCGATCGGCGTTCTTATGTTCGATTTAATGATGCAATGTTTCGTCTATATATTTGTAATATTTCTATGCCTCTTCATCAATGATATTCGGTATTCATTGAGAAAACCAGTAATTGCACTGTTTAATCCCATGACCTTGTATTTTCCCTCGTATTTCCACACTCTTTCTATGCCTTCGAGTGCGTTGCGTACATTGCGTTGCGGTCTCTGCCTGAATGAAAAAGAGTGAGTGAAAGACACAGAGAAGAGGGCAACCATTCGTTTCCTCCATCTTTCTCTCCACTTTTCTCTTCACATACTTTTTATTCTTCTCTTTCTCTCAGCTGATGCTGTATTCCCTCTCCTTTCCCATCGTGACACCATCATCCCATCGCTTCGTTTTTTCTCCCGCATGTAGTCAGTCACATGTACTTCTTTTGTCTGTATTTTTTTAAACTTCATCATTTCAAGCTTTCATTCTTTCAGTTTTTCATCGAAAAGAGTGCACAATGTCCAATCAAAGAGAACATAATAATCATAGCCGCCCCGCCCCTCAACACCATCAGAGACCTCATAACAACGGACCTCGTAGAAATCAAAATTTATGTGAGTCATTGTTTTGTATTCTCTGATATTATGAATGTTTTTCAGCATTACGAGAGCGTTTTCGAGCTTCAGTGCTTTACGCAATTTCGAATATGGAAACAGTCCCGGTATGTTTTAATTTTTCATCATAAACATAAAATCCCCTAAAACGAAGATACTGAAATCTGTAATATTATCATCTTCTCGTTAGTTGAAAATGAATATTATTCTTTATTTTTGTTGATATCGTGAATATCGATTGATACGAGATTGGGGTAGATTCGAAAATAAACAAAACACAGAAATATCTTATGATTCGCAAAAGAGCATTGTTTCCCCTGTCTCAAACACCACAATCGTTTTTATTTCGATATTTTGATCAACAATCTGCGACGAAATTTGTCATATTTTTTATGAGAACAATAACAACAACGGTTTGGTCGACCGTTCCTTTAAAAATATTCGAAATTAAATGTATTTCTTGTATTGATGCATTTCGCAATCGATCTAACACCTATGACTCAACCATATATTTCCCAATTTCAGGAACCTACAGAAAAAGACAACAGATCAACCTTCGTTGTGTTCTGCCGGAATAATCCAACACATTTAATTGAGCCGGGCTACGCGGAACAACACGCCAAAGAGTGTCCTGATAACAAGTTCATGCCCGGAAAACCGCAGAAAAGGATGCCAATAATCGACAACACTCTTATTGAATCGAAAAAATGATTGCGCTCACTCTACTTTTATTTTTATAATCGTTCATTTTTCTTCATCGATCTCGTTCCCATTGACTAACTAGGACCGTAATCATATTCATTTTAAACACGGGCAAAACATATTATCGTGATGTTTTATTCCTGCCATACATCCATCCCCAATGTATTTTTGTTCATGTTGTATTGAACCCTTTCTTGTTTATTCAACACATTCTTTTTCTTTATCTCAACACAAATAATACAACTTTTATCCGCATTTATACTCATTTGAAACTCGGTGGTTGCTAATTCCTACACCCTTATCTTTTTTCACTGAAATTTATTTCCATCTCTTATCACTCCGCTTTTTTCTTCTTCTAGTCTCATTTCCCATTTCATTAATTTCAAATTATATATTTATAGATTAATCAATATGTCTGGTACTCGCAAGAAGGCCCTTCTCAAAGTTATTATTCTCGGAGATTCTGGTGTTGGAAAAACATCACTTATGAATCAATATGTCAATCGGAAGTTCAGCAATCAATATAAGGTACGAAAATAGTTAAAATGTCACCTTATTGCTTTTTTTCAGGCTACAATCGGGGCTGATTTCTTGACAAGAGACGTTAATATTGATGACAGAACTGTCACTCTTCAGGTATTTTTAATTGAATGTATATTTATTTTCATTTGTTGTTTTTCAGATCTGGGATACCGCCGGACAAGAGCGTTTCCAATCTCTCGGGGTTGCATTCTACCGTGGAGCTGATTGTTGCGTTCTCGCATATGATGTCACAAATGCAGCATCATTCAAATCACTCGACTCTTGGAGAGACGAATTCTTGATCCAAGCCAGTCCAAGAGACCCAGATCACTTCCCATTCGTGTTGCTGGGAAACAAAGTCGATTTGGAATCGCAACGAGCCGTTTCGGCGAAACGTGCCCAAGCATGGTGTCAATCGAAGGGAAATATCCCATATTATGAAGTATCGGCTAAGGAAGCATTGAATGTTGAGGCGGCATTCATGGCTATTGCCAGAGATGCCTTGGCAAGAGAATCACAGGTAAATTATTTCTGACTGTAAGAGATTAATGATGTATATACTTGCAGGATACCAATGACTTCCCAGAGTTCCCTGATCAAATCCGTCTCAACACAAACCAAAACACCCAACAAAATTCAGGGTGCAATTGCTAAATGCTCTTGATGTCTGCACAAAATGTATTGTTTCAATTCAGTCTTCATTTCTTATATATACATATATTCCTCATTCATCCTTTTATTACTTCATTGTAACATTTCCAAACATCCTTTCCCCCTCCTTTCCCTTGCGATATACGGTAGTTTGAGACCGGTCCAGACTCCCATACTTCATCCAGAATCCCCATTCAAAAGTAATATGCTCGTTTGTTGCAATTACTATTACTCGATTCTTCCGTAGTTTTTCTGAATTAGTCCAATTACATCTTTATAAGTTTCATATTCAAGTCAATTGCCATTTGTGTGTTTTCTTTATATGCTCCCCCTTTTTTCATCTGCTTTGATATTGTTTTCAGTTTCACAAATTTTTCTTTGAAATAAAGTTAAATACAAAAAATATGCGATTGTTTACATGAATATCACATGAAAACTATATTTCCTACGATTCCCGAATAACATTACCAAAAATCAAAAACAAATTGGGGAAACGTGAAAACCGTGACCTAGATAGAGATAGGGGGATAGAGTGAATAAGATCAAATGTCATACCACATTTGATTTCTCCTGAGGTGACGATTATCAGGAAGATAGAATAATGAGCACGGTATGTCGATTGATTGAAGTGATTGGGTAGATAATGATGGATTTGTTGTAGAAGGGTAATAAAAAGGATAAGAAAAAGGAAAAGAAGTTCAAGTCCCATGGCGGTGGATCACAGAAAGGAAAAAAGAAGGGATCAAGAACAAAATCAAGACACGGAGGAAAAGGATTGAAAAGTGAATGCACGGAAGAGGAAAGAGTGAAACCAACAACACCGAAAACGAAAGAGGCATGGGATGCGGAGGCAGGAGCAAAGAAACTGGTTGCTTCGTTTCTCAACTCATTTGATGCTATCAACCGAGAGTTTGGTGAAATCCGAAATGACAAACCAACACCGGATAAGTGTGGGATGTTCATGAAGAATATGCAGAAGAATCGACAGATTGATGCACCAATTGCGGATGATGTTCGAGTGAAGTTTCCAACTGCACCGGATAACTTCATAAGTGCTGCGAAGGTGGCTGTTCCGGATACACCGAAGAATGTCCTTATCGCTCAACTGCCGGATGCTGCCATCCCCGGTGCGATTGAGGACTTTTGGCGGATGGTGTTCGATGTGAGCAACGTTCATGAGTGAACTATAAAATTGAATTGTTTGCAGGAATCATGCACCAATGTGCACATCGGATTCTCACCAGGTGAGATACCGACGACATTGGAACAGATGATGCCGGTGGCAGCGGCTAGTTTCATGACATACGGAAAGATGTTTGTCAACAATAAGAAGGTGGATGTGTCGGGGAAGAATGGAATTGTGTATACATTCGAGATATTGCCGGATGGATGTTCCAACTCACTTCTGTCGAATGTTCATGTTTGGACATGGAAGAAAGGAGCACCAGCAACAACAGCGAGTGATCTGGCAAATGGATTCGAGAAGACGGTTAAGTCGATGGATGTAAGTTGAAATAAACTGGCTGCTGATGTAGATTATGTTTTTAGACACCATGTTTCGCGAGTGGATTCGGTACCGGAAGAGCTGGAACAATGGCGGTGCTCTTTAGTACAATGTACTATATCACGAAGGATAAGGATGCCAAGATAAAGGACACTCTACAAAAGATGCGTGGACAAAGATGTAGTTTAGTCGAAAACGGACAACAATATTCGACAATCTATCAAAGTGTCGCATGGTGGATTAAGAACAAATCAAATGACGAGGATATGGTCAAGAAAATGGAGGAGTTTTGCACAATAACAAATGTACAGTAACCTCATACACCATATCCAGTTCAAGCTTCTTTCACTCGAATAAACATAGTAAATTTATCGTTTTTTTGGCAATCTGAAAAACAACTACGTGTTCGCAATTATATCGATATTTGTTTTTACCGGATCGAAAACTCAATTTTCTCATTGAAACTCCGTTTCCACTGGAGCTCACATTCAGACGCGTTTTCTCCATAGCTTTTTCTATACACATAACAAGGTTTTCATCAAAATATATTTAATTAATCACAAAAAAGTTGAATTGTTTACATAAATATCACAACTATTATCACAATCTTTATAAAATATAAATATATTTAGTATCTAACATAAATTTTTGGACTAGTCAATCAGATGAATTCATATAGGAATGGAGTATCAATAACAGCATGTCCCACAGCCACACCACCCTGAAATATATCAATAAATGGAATAGTTTGAGAATAACGGACCTCATTGACTGTTTCTCCTTTTGTTCTCAATAAATGACCAGCTGTTTTGAGTTCTGGCTTTCCTTGAGTACCAAATGCATATCCGAATACACCTAATTCACTGACGGCATTACAGAGAGCATATGGTTCATTTGCACGGATTAGATAGTTCTTAAAGATAATTGATTAGAATGAAATCAACATATTGAAAATGAGTATACCTGTACAATGATTGGTTTCAACTTTTCCATGAGAATATGTGCTCCTCGTTCATCTCCTTTCATTTCTACCAACATTTTTGCCATAACATCTCCATAATAGTTTCCAGCTCCTCCTTCTAATTGTGGTTTCAACACAAAGTTATCAGTATGTACAATTGCACTCTTGATTATTCTTTGAGTGATTGGATCTTCTTTGTCTAATGCATACAAACCGGCAAATGTTGACCGAATATCGTTAGCGCTTCTTGGATTGTCAACAAATCTTTCAACTACTCCGTCTTCTGATAACACTTGTTGTGTTTTCTTTGTATTTGCAATTTGTAGTCCAATCCATGGTGTTTTGATTGCTGTTGATAACTCCATTTTCAATCGGGCATCCCATTCTATAATATTTATTTCAGATTCAAATATATCTCTCTATTGTATACCAGCATCAGTTGGATAATGATCCGGTGAATATCCAGCTCTGAAATAGACAATCGCCACTTGAGAACCCAAATAAAGGAGTGATTTGTCTTCAGATACTGTCAAACTGAAAATAAACTATAATTTGAATAAGATAGCTATTAACTTACTTCTCATCACATTGTTTTAATGTTTTTCTCAAGATTTGATCAGCTGGAATTCCCATCTTCTCCAATTCATATTCAACATGTTTCTGATCGATTTGATTTTGATTAACAGCCTCAATAACAACCAATACAATTGCATCTGGATTCTCGAAATGTTTCCTGTAACAATCATTGATGAGGGAATAAATGAATAAGTCAAATAACATACCATGCTTTGTACAATGCTTCGGCAATCATGGCAATTGGTTTATTCTCAGGAATAGTCTTATCAAGGAATGCCTTATCATATCCCAATCCAGCCATTGTCCGTCTATGCAATGCTGTTAACTAGAATGAAATCATTAGGACAGATAATAAACGATTCAAACTAACTCGTTCCGCATGTGCTCCCATACTCGATGCAATATTATTCACTTCTATTTGTTTCAATTCATAATCTGCAGAAAACAGATTCTTATGACACATGTAATCAGATCGTTGAATTGCCAATGTTAATGGTTGAGCGAGACCTGGAAGTGACTATTGAAGTTGTCATAACATATTATCTGGCACTCACCTTGTTCTCTTACTTTCTTATAGATTTCAATCATTTTTCGGGTGAACTCATCAGTTTTAACAACATGTTCATGCAAATTAATGAGGAAGTCATATTCGTATGCAATATCATGATATAGGGCGGAAATTAACTGAAAATGTGAATATTTGAGAACGAAGATATATGATTTTACTTACATCTTGTACTTTAACAGCTTTATCAAAAACATTTTTTGGGAATGGTGATGGAAGAAGAGCGAATGGTGCTGATTGACAAACATCACTCTTGTCCTTATGTTCTCTTGTTCTCATTACAAGTCCATGCGCCTGAAACGTACCTAATTAAACCAAACAGAATGAATGAAAACATACATGAGCGAAGTCATGAGCCTCTGCAATCATTTCCTGCACTCTCGCTTCTTCTAATGGCAACTTTGGATAATCGGCAAGAAGAACTCTTTCATTGTCTTGAGCCATCTTCAAAAAGAAACTTTTTAGAACTCGACGTGAAAACGTAAACATAATGGAAGGAATGATGATAATTCAACATACAAGAGAGCCTATACACCTCGTGGAAAAATATGACGTAATATCGTTCGTATTTGTCATCATGCAAAGGTTTCGTTGGAAACTAGATCAGTTTTTGAGAAAGCAAACAGAAAAGTGAAGAATATCCAATGAGAAACTGCATGATATGTGTCCAGTTTGATGTTATCAATCTTTGATCTTATCTCTGCCATCAAACTTGTTTAACTTTTGTGAAATTTCAATCGAGAATCCGGAACAATTCATAAATGCAATCTGGGAAAAGTGAAAGAGTTCAGAAATCAACAAAAAATTCACCGAAAAAGCGACGCCAATGCTCAATACTGACACGCACGACAAAAGCGACGACAGGAATTTTGCGCACTTTATTTTTTATTTATTTCTTGTTGTTTTTTGTTTTAAACAGTGAATATCCAAATTATTCTTAATTATTTTTCAGATGGGTGCTCAACAAAGTGCCGAACCTCAAACAAATCCAGATGTGGTTCGTATCGAAAGATCCGAAATTCCGGAAGAGTACAAGTAAGTCTTGAACAAACCAATATCATTTTTATTTCTTATTTTTAGAACGGTTGGAGTTTCATCCGATGTTGTAAAGCGTGTCAATGCCACCAAGACATCTTCTGGTGATAACAATGCAGAAAGTGATAGACTCAGGTAATTCCATTGTTGAATTATTATAGAAACCAACTTCGACATTTTCAGAAAGGAATTGCAACGCGAGAGAGATGAAAAGTCGAGACTACGCGAGGATATGGCCAAATTGAGCCAACTTCAACAAAGAAAAGTAAGCCATTTTATAATTATTAGTATTGAATTAAATTTTTCAGGATTTCGGCTCGGCTGCCCCACAATCGATCGGAGTGGGTAACGATTTGGAAGAGAGAAAGAAGATTTTCGATGATACTGTCGAACGCGTTCAAAAACAATTTTTCTCATATCACCGCGAGAACGTTTGCCAAGATAATGAAAACGTATGATCAATCGATTTATGTTATAACCAATAATTTCGTTTTTTTTCAGGAAATCGTAAAGTGTCTTACATCCAATCCAGGAAGAGTTTTGAAATGTGCACCACTTACCGAGGTTTGTGTTATTTTCTGAGTTTAAAAATATCTGATTGATTTGATTAAAATTTCTAAACAAAACCTGTTTTTAATTGGGGTGTGTTCATATCATTTTAAAAATCAAAAGTCATTTTTCTTAGGCTATAATATCGATAAACGTCATTCCGGTTGTCCATAAACTTTACCAAATGATGCTACAATAATACTTTCCGTATTTTGTTCCTTGGTTCCTGAATCGAGTGAACGGTTATCAGCTGAAAATAGAACCAGATCTTATCATTCGAAAGTAATTATACAGTGCTGACTGAGTCAAACCAAATATTCGAACACTGTACATTGAGCGGTCAAATTTACAAAACAAACGAAGTTTTCTTATTCAATTATTCAAATTTCAGGCATTCGAAAAATGTGTTGGAGACTTCAGACAACAAGTTCTCAAGGGAAACTAATTCTTCGATTTCTGCACGAGACTTGCTCATTTTTTCGTATTCCTACAGTAGTTTATTGTATAGGAAGTGTGGTGATACTTGTATTTTTCCCCCATTTAAAACATTTCCCGCTTTTTTATTTGTTGTCGAACGATTTTAATAGGAATAAACACTTTTCTGTGCGTGTGTTCATATAAATCCGTTTAATAATGGTAACTATCCAAATCCAATTCCGCTCAAACAGGAACTGTAGTTTTTTGACTGAAACATCATTTATTAATTTCAGGATGAATCACGTTTTTGTTAGATGTACCCCTGATGAAATGGCACGTGTCGACGAAATAGAGGAACGATAAAACAGAAAAAGAAGAAGAAGGTATGTTTGCATTCCAGCTACAGTTTGTAGCCAAATGATCGTCTTGATTTCATGATTACTGACTTCAAATATAGGCGGAGTCACAATTATTTTGTACTAAAACCCATTATTAAATACTTGTGTGCTTTGATTCACAATTACTCAGTCGTCGAGAAAAATGTATGAATAATTCTCGTTTTGTCAATCATTCCGTTTTTGCGTAATGCAAGCCAACATAAGCCAATTGTTACAGTTGAACATGCGCACCTTTCACCTCTGAAGGTCGATATTGTACATAAAATATAAGCATTTATTCCTATTGCAGTTCCACTTTAGATGCGCAAAAAACAAATAAGCAGTCGAGATAAACCTTTTGCATCAAAAAGTGAAAATATCTGTTTTCTAATAGTTTAATCGTCAGGTATATAAGCTGGATTAGGCATCTTCAGAATAGAAAGATCGTCTTCATGTTTGTCCATCCTTCTCTATACTTCTATCTATCCATTATCATTTCATTGACAATCAAAGTTCTTTTCAACCTTTCTAATATTGTTGTAGCCTACTCAATTCGGCTGCAAACAGCTCCAATTTTTTACCCAGTGTCCGGCTTCTCTCAATTGATAAAATGGAAACACTTTTTAAAAGATAACAAAAATAGAAATCAAATAGATTCTAGTTTTGCTTTTTCAAAATTATCGTTTCTTTTGCCCATTTCTCCGCCTATATAAATATGTTGACGAGAGTGAGAATGGCTCTACATTTTCGTCTTTTCCTTTTTTCCATCGCCTTCTTCTTCACAACTCAAAATCGTCCATATCCGCCCTTGTCCATCCAACTAAATTCTCTTCTTCTCTAACCATTTTTCCCCTCATGTTTTCATTTTTTGGCACCAGTTTGTGTCATGAACGCGTTGGTTGTGGTGCTCGTCTTTGGGCAGATATTTCTGATAACTATACTTCCTTGCCTCTTTCTATTGCAATATTTGACCAAGAGTTCAAACAAACATGTACCTTACAATCACGTGGAGGAGAAAAATGAACACCAATTCATATATATTTTGTTCTCATCCGAAAAACCAGAAGTTGTAATGGATGTACTTGGCATCTGACGAGTTTTCAACCTCCTTCGTCCACATATCATATTTCGTTCTTCTTTTTCCGACCTACGTCACATTTCTGAAATCGTTTCGTAACCCCATTGATCTTGATCATTCTCTATTCATGTTCGCTCATGATTTCTTTCGTTTTCTTACACAAAAATACTTGAAATCTTGACTGATTCACTACAAAACACTAAAAAACCTCTCGATTTTCACATTCTGCCAAATCAAGTTTCTCCTTTTATGCTAATTTATGAAAATTGTCACAAAAAGGAAGCCAAGTGTTTATAAAGAACACACTTTCATATTTCCTTCATTTTCTCTTGACCTTTCAAACAATCTTATATAAACATCATTTTTAAATTTGCAAACATCTCGATTTCAGTGGAATGGACAAGAAATTCATTGGTGTACTCGCCGTTTATGTGCTTCTGGTCCTCAATTTCTATTATCAGTCAAATGGATTCAACAATTTATATACATACACATACTCATTCTGGTACGTATATCAAAATATGTTTATTTATCATTATAGTAGATATTTGATCACTATAAACATGCAACAACACGTTTTGTTATTCTTTACTATTATATTTTCAGGAAGGTGACACCAATCGCATTTTTGGCTGCTTTCGCCTTCTTTGATGGTGGAAATCTATTGAAAAATGATAGAAAGACTGCAGCACTTGGATTAGTATTTGGAGGAATTGGTGATTGGATCATTGGTATTCACCAAGAAGGTATCATTGCTGGAGCAGTTGCTTTCGGAATTGGTCATCTTTTATATGGAGTATGTCCATCAATTCATTCTATATCAAACCGAAGCACTTTCAGTCTTTGTTCGTCCGTCATCCAACTAAATTCCATAATCCATTGATCCTTGGTGTTGCTGCATGGGGTATCATTGTCGGTCAATTGTGCCTTCTTCCTCTTCTTCCAGAACATAAGGTAACATCGTCAAACATCAATCTTTTCACATATAACTACTATTTATCAGGGACCAGTTGCTGTATTCGGACTATACTCACTCCTTCTCTCATCGGTCACTGTCATGGCAATCTCACAGTATCTCAATGGATCGAAAACTCAAAACGAAGAGGTTTATCCGGTTGTTTATGATTCCAAATATCTCAACATTTTCAGGGTCTCTTCTACCGTGCCCTCGGATTCGGTCTCTTCTTGATCTCGGACTCTGTTCTCATCATGGCTCATACTGGCATTTGGAAGATTCTCACAGAATTGATCATCCTCGGTACATACTACTCTGCTCAATTCTTCATTTTGTACGGAAACTCAACATCAGTTGTACCAATTCTCCGCAAAAAGTCATCAACAACAACATCGACACGAAGTGTCAAACAACATTAATTGACAACAAAAACAAACGAATAATTATTAAATTGTACATATATTTTTCCGTATTTTATCAAACTATGTCTGTAGATTATTTCAGCCGCTGGGATTTCATTTATTCTACTTTTTTTCGATTTCCAAGCTTTAATAAATCAATATTCTTCAAATTGTTTTCAATTGTTTTCTGAGTGATATTTCCAGGTTTTTCCATGTTTATTACTTTCTGATACACAATCTTCATGAATCATATCAAAACATTCAGATGTTATCACCTGCACAATCACTCGCCATCTATGGTGGTGCTACACTTTTGGCGTATATCGAAACGTCGAAGTTCGAGAACTCGCACACCATTCTATTATCACTTCCATTGGTGATTTTGGCGATTCTGACACTCGGAACAACTATGAATCCGAAGTAATCAGTGATAATTGATATGTAATCAATGGAAAAATTACAGAGTAAGATTCGCAACTGCAATGTCATTCCTCATATCAGGAATTGCCACATATTTCCAGGTTAGATATTATTATCATTTGATTTATAACATGTTCTACTGATCTGATCATTCAATCAAACACATTATTTTGTTTAACAATCGAAGTAATAATGTAATATTAAATGGGAAAAATAATGATAATTGACATGCATATAATTAGAAAAAGGGAGGGAAACCTGTTCAAGTTCACATTTTAAACTGAAAAGACCAACTTTCAAGACCAAAGAAACTTAATCTTTCTCTCAAAAAAGGGAATAATAACTTGTTATTTTCAGTCAGTGAATCGCACCGGAACATTGCCAACAGTTCTATTCACAATCGCAAATGCATTCTATTATCTATCATACAGGTATTCAAATCCCTTCTATTCCCCATAATATTCCTATATTTTCAGAGACATTGTCACAACAGTATCATCCCCAATTGTTGCTCTTGCTGCATGTGTATCTCTTGGCCAATTCATCAATCTTCTTCAAGACCTCGTTGTTGCCATTCCATTCCTTACTACAATCCTTTTCCTTCTCCTCCTTTCACATATCCTCATCCTCGCCACTTCTGCCAGTTTATGTCAAAATGGCCAACACGGCGATTATGATGCCCGTCAAGCATCACTCATTCGTTTGATCGGTGCGATCATCTCGTGGATCAGTGCCTTCTTACTCATTCATAATTCATTCCAAACCCATACCAAATTTGTTCATACTATTTCCCGAGTATTGTTCTATTTAGGCAATGCAATGTTGTTCATTTCTAACGAAAGAGCATTCTGATTTCACTTATTGCTTTCCACACATTTTCTCTGAGCTTTTATCATTCGCCATATTATAATGTATTGTAATAATTAATATATAATGTTTATAAGTGTAATAATTGAACACATTTCAACCGGTTTATACTTTGATCCGATTCTCGACGAATGTCACAACTCCCTGTGCACCATCACGGACCAATGTTCTGTAATTATTTCCTTTTTGGGTTTATAATAAATAGTGATTCATACGCGAAAGATGTTGCGAGATTGACGACAACAGTTCTGACACCATAATAGATCTTTCCAAAGAAATTACGCTCTTTCTGGGGTTGGGCAGTTGTTGATGGAACTGGGCTGAAAACAGGTGATAAGATGATAACTGATAACACTTATCACTCACTCAGAATTTCCGATATCAATATCAATATCCTTCTTTGGTCTGAAGTAATGATAAATACTATTATCACTCTATGATAATCTTACTGATCACCAAAACTTCTACCGGATTGGAGAACAGAAGTATCCTTAACAACAGCTGGTTGATTATTCATATCACCAATGGCATTCTCAACAACTGATTTAACCGCCTATCATGATAATCACTGATAACAATCATAACTAATGATAACTTACAGTTGACACAACACTCGCAGCAATGCTGGAAAGTATACTATCAACAAAATAAACAACCGACAATATTGTCAGAATACTTACGCTCTCTTCTGTCGATTCGCCAAATTACCCTTCTTATTTATTTCGAAAAACGAAGCCTTTCTATAATTCTATTGATATGATAATTACTATCAATGATATTCAACCTTCTATGTGCCTTATCACGAATACTTCCATGTTTATTGTGTTCAGTGTCTTTCGATTCCTTAATATTCTATTATTTTCATATTGAAACTATAATAAATCAATTGAAAAAGTAGTTTCATACCACCAAAGAAGCACTGCAAATGATGGCGAAAAGAGCAACAAAGATGAAGAATAGAGATGGATTCATGAGTGACAATTGAATAATGACTAACTGGGGGTGGCTAATATAGAGGATAGGTTTGCATGAAATCAGGCGCATTTACAATTCAATATTTGCTGGAATTGATTAGAATTACAAAATGATATAGGCGAAAAATAATGGGAGAAAATGAGAGAGGAAGTGAATTGGAGGATGATATTGGAAACAAATCAAACATCATTATGATTAAGGATCACATTGTACAGATGAATGAGCGATGAAAGCAATAAGTGGCACAAGATAGGAGAAGGAGATGATAGGCTATTTGGAATTACAATGGTTGTCATGCATATCATGTAATTGATGTCTTCCTTCGTAGATTTGCTCCATTATCTCTTTTGTTGATTGTTTGCATCTGCAATTTATCAATATCAAAACCAGTATCTGATATCTTGTTATCAATATCTTATCAATTATCAAGTACTTGTCTATAAGATGTTAGATTTCTCCACAAGTAATCAAGTCCTTATATCCAGAGCCAGTCGCATTTCAGATATATTTTGTTAACAATCTCATTATCAGTTATCAATCAACATACTCATCAGTCAACGGACAACATTTGGCAAGTGCCGAGCACTGTTTATGCCATAATTTGGCTGCTGCTCTACATTCATGTGCCTTGCTATTCGATTTCTTCGCATCCCTTTTGCTTCTCTTTACTGATCTCTTCTTCCTCGAAATCACACTCGAAGCCATCGTTGCGTTTTTAGCAAATTGGAATTTCTCGTGAACAGATTGACATTGTTTGTGCTTAAATTGATTGAATATTTGGAGAGCAATTTGTATAATTATATTACAGTTTCTGCATCGAGTGTTGACTCTGCAATTTCAGCATCTAAATGATTCTTGCGTACACAATCACGGGCAACTTCTGCTCTTCTGAAAACAATGAATATACTATGAAACAGAGATATAGATATCTATAATTGGGTAACCTTGAAATATGATCGGTTGAAATACATAAATAATGATGTCTGCGTCTCTCAATAAACACACTCTCTCACCTCATATGAAGAGCATTCAACTCCAATTTCTTATCCCATTTCTGTCTCGAACAATCATCATTTGTTCTCAATCGAATATTGTGATCCAATGTGAGACACTCGTGTTGTTTCACTTCTAATTGTTCCATACATCTCAGATAATCATCACAAAATAAGGAATAAGATGATGAAACAAAACAGAACAAAAGGAATAGGGTACCCATATCTGAAAATGAATCGATTTGGTAAGAGAACAAGTTGAGGTAGAGTAAATAGTAGAAATGTATGTCATAAATGGACACAAAAGGGAGCATGGATTGGAATGTAAATATGGATGGAAAACGAGAAGAGATGGTTGGAATGGAATGGAAGAGAGGGAAGGAAACGGCAAATTGGCTACAATCATCAATTTTTGACAACACCAACAAAAAAGGAGAAAGGAAATAGAATTATAAACAAAAAAGGAGATGACATTATGAGAAAAAGTGGACAAAAAGGAAGGAGATGGAGAAGAAGGAGTTGTTGTTATGACATGAAACATTGTGACATTTCACGAATCGACCCTTATTTATTCTGGTCCGCACTTTGATATTCTCAGATATGGGATTACTGTGGGTGTATATCAAGAGAGAATGTATTCATAGAATCAATATAAACCTATGTGGTGTTGGGAAACAAAAAAACGAGTATATAGTAGGCGATATCCCCATGCAATTTACACGCCCGATTGGCCATTTCGGAACATATTATGACACCCTTTCAACCTAACAATTGTTGAAAGAATAGATGGAAAAGTTGAAAAAACAGACAGAGACAGAAGGCCGACATAAACCGGCGGGCAACCAAAAAAACGAATAAACAAATATAAAAGTATATATTGACAATAGAAATGGAGAAAGAAGAAGATGGTATATTTGTTTGGATTGGATGGATAATTGTACATTGACAAGATGACAACCAAATATCATATGATAAGCAAGATGTGTGACCACACAAGATAGAAATAGATAAATATTGGAAATGGAACCCCAAGGTCAGATTAATTGAATTAGAGAAAGTGGTAATTATTGTTGACCGAATTTATCAGTTAATTTAAGGAAGTGAAAACAGGGCGTATCACAATAACGTATAGGGTGAATCACTTGAAATAGTTATGGTGTTCAGATGAACTATCCCGAAACTTCGTACGATTCTGAGAGAATATATAGTATTGCAACTTATCTAACATATTCATGTTGTACTCGAAAGAGGGAATATGAGTTGTAAAGTTTCAAGTTACCAAAAACTAAAAAAGGAAAAAAGAGAACAACTCATTTTTTGGTTTCCCTTCAAGAAGAAGTCACTCTTCATGTCTTCTTCTGCTTCTTCTTCTTCTGCCGTTCGGGTTGTCTCTCTATCCTTCTCTTTCTTTCAAACCATTTGTTGTTTGTCCTTCTCAATTCCCAATATTATTCATGAGGGCACTAACACTTTCAGATATATTACCCTTTTTCGGGGCGAAACAAAATATTAATATTAGAACAATCGATTGAAGAAGGTATTATTGGTAATTAACCAGTTTGTGTTTATGGAATGTATAGTATAAATTAGAAAGCAAATTGGAGTAAAAGACGAAGACGAACAAGAACCAACTAATGAGCTTTTTCTTCTTTTTTTTTTTGGTTTTCAATTGGAAAATGAAGAAAATGGAATGGAAGGGAAGGAAGAAAGAAGGGATGAGTAGGGGGCAGATGGGTGACATACCAATTTAGGGGAGGACTCAATTTTATGACTCTTCCTCCTCAAAGTTCATTGTTTTCAATTGAGAAAAAGAGAGTTCTCATCCACATTCACACATGTTTTATTTACCAGATGTTCGAGAAACAATGAAATGAAACAAGTTGTTGAAAATATGGAAGGGAGGAGGAAACAGTTTGTGTTGTTAATACCATACGAAAAGGGAAAGAGAGAAACATCAAATAATCCTCTTTTTAATCGAAATAAAATGATGAAAAACGAAAAGAAGAAAGAGAAAGAAGATGTTTAAAAGTAGATATGCAAATGAAACAAAGGAAGAGGAGCAATAGAATGAAATCGAAGGAATATTGGAGTGACTTATTGTGATATCTCATGGGAAAACAATACGAATTAAGAACAAAAGACATTCATCAAATACATTCCCATTCAATTATCCGATGCATTTTAAGTCAAATGTATAACTTATCTGACTATATACGTATCCAACTGCAAATACAATCTACCATTATCATAACCACACAACTTCGAATATTGGAAAATGGTGGAGAAAGGCAAAAAACTTTCATCGCCCTATGATAAATATTCAAAAACTCGGCTCGTTTTCGGTCATTCCCAATGGACCAACTCAGGCTTTTGGCGATAATCTCCGGCGAAGTGAGAAACAGAAGGAAAACGAAGGAAAAGAAGAAGAAGAAACTAATACTACTTTTACTTCTTCTTATTCAGTATCTTCTTCTTATTCAGAAGGCAAGTTTGTGGAAGAAGAAGAAAGAGATTCAAAAACGAATAAGAATAGGGCGAAGAGCCGAAAGAAGAAGGAGAAGGAGAAGGAGAAGGGCCGATTTGAAATTCAATTTCGACGCCATTCCAAATCCGTTTCACTCTTCTTTTTAGTCGTCTTTTTTTCATCTGAAATGGAAGTCGAAAAATGGAAGAAACGAATAAAAATAAACTTCATTTCTGGTTGATGTTATGGGTTAACAACAAATAATACAGAGTAACATAAAAAGGAATACAAATATTATTGGTACAACTGTCTATTCGTTGATATTTCAGTAGAACTATTGCTGATCAGGGTGTGATTAGGG
Organism: Caenorhabditis uteleia; assembly: GCA_963573275.1. Classification (NCBI taxonomy): domain Eukaryota; kingdom Metazoa; phylum Nematoda; class Chromadorea; order Rhabditida; family Rhabditidae; genus Caenorhabditis; species Caenorhabditis uteleia. The sequence goes on from OY752134.1 coordinate 7,039,380, forward strand.
CATCCATCGATTCCTTCCTACAAGTATTTCATAATAACAAATTGACCGTCCGGTATAATTCCCCAGTAATGATATACTAGTTAGTGGTTTTATGAGCCGAATAGCAGCGACTGCTCAGCGTTCGATCGCAGATTGATATATTGTTGATTTTTCAACCAAGAAAGTTAAGAACAAGTTAAATATTTACCAAGAACATTCATTAAAGAAACATATTATGACTGATTTATGATAGATTATTTCTGTTCGACATTGTCCTTCTTCAAATGAGGTTTCATTATCACAAATGAACATTGCATTTTGTCATCGACATTCATTACAGCAGCTACATTCTCGAATTGTCCACAATAATTGGGAGCAGAGAATATGGTGACAAGTGATTTGTCAGCAAAAAACTCATAACCATCGAGGACAACTTGATGGGCACGAACGACTAATTCCAAGTTATGAACCTTCAAGAATGCCTTGACTGCGTCTGGTCCGAATACTCGACCGGCACCACGTTCTGATTCAACATATCCGGATATGTCTTTATTAGGGTCTGCCCATGTTAAATCAGCCATCACACCAATATCAGGGATATCACAAGGACGCTCGATCTTCTCCAATTGTCTGAAATCAACAAGATATGAATGGAGGGATATTATGGTGATCACCTTAAATCAACCAAATCCTCTGATATGCCACCATGCATACAAATGATCTTATTTGATATGACAGCACAGAATGGCATACAATAGAAGGCGAATTGGAAACATTCATAGAGTGTAACCGAGTATCGTTTCTTGCATTCCATAAAGAATCCGTATTGCATATTGACTGGTCGACTCTCATGATTACCACGTAATAATGATACCTTATCAGGGTATAATACTTGAAAACAGAATAATAGTGTGATGACTTCAATTGAGAATGGTCCTCGATCAACATAATCACCGAGAAATAGATATTTCTGTTCTGGTGGCCATCCATTCAATTCGAATAATGCCAATAAATCCTCAAATTGTCCGTGAATATCTCCACATATTTTGATTGGTACTTCCAACTGTAATCATATCATCACTTATCAATATCACTCCTTATCATATCATACATCTAGTTTCGCATTGTCCTTCCAGAATGTTTCCCTTGCTCGATAACACAATTCAATGAGTTCCTTCTCGTGGAACAGTCTCTGACAATGTCCGGGTTTCCATTTTTTGTGCCGATTAACCAAATCGTTAAGCCATGTTTCAATCTATCATATTATCAGTATGATAAGCCGTCAAATTTCATGTTTACCTTAGTACGCCTTTTCGGTCTACCTATGTCTTGAACTTCACTCATGATTTTGTTTTTTTCTTTATCAAAAGAATGTATTAGCAATGACTGATACTGTTTCCATCTGGCATCATGCTTTGACCACGTCTTATTTTACACGTTCCACTCGCCGTATGCTTGTTGTTTCGATCAGACTTTTTTCCCATTCAAACGAAACAAATGAAGAAAACACTTCATTTTTTGTTTTTTAAAGTCAACAACACAAACACAACACAACAACAATGAATAATTGAGAATATATGAAAAGGGATTGATAGAGAATACACTAGATATTACATAATAAAGCAGGATAAATGTATATCAAGGTAATAGGAATGAGACGGAAAAACGAATATATGATTATGAAATTGACCAATCTGGATGTATCGAATCGATCTGAAATCAATAACTAGCTAGGAAAAAAGATAAGAGAGTCAACTAACACTCATGGATTTACTTCTTTCTGTCGGCTTTAGCATCATCTGAAACGAGCATGTTTGGGATTCCAGCACGAATAGGGAAAGTACGACCAGTATCCGGACATGTCAATTCACCTTCAACAATCTCTATACAGAAGATGATACGATGAAGCTGAAAGTTTTTAATTGATACAGATTCTAATAATGAACGAATAACCTCATTCACAAGATCCTCGTTTTCAATCCAATTCTCTGGCAATTCATCTGGAAGAGAAGTTCCTTCTTTGATATCTTTCGCCGCTTGTTTCAATACAGGATAATCGAGCTGTATAAAGTTATACTGTCTAGTCGAATTGAGAGACAACAACTCACTTTTGGAACCATGTTTTTGACGAAGTCCAAATTGAGTTCGAGTTCCTTGATCTCAATTGTTGATGCAGTCAAACCGAGTGGATATCCCGTTTGAACATCTTTCAAGAATCTCGACGACAAAAAATTGTGTGTGAGGAGTTTCATCTATAACAATTACGATAAGAAAGTGTGAGTGAAATTGATGTAGCAAATAATTGAATATTGGCTGTAAACCAGTCGTTTGAACAAAGATAAATGATAATAAGGATACAAGATTCATTCGTTACCGTTTACAGAAAATGATAATTTCAAAAGAGATCTAAATTGGACAAGTAAGTGATAAGTAGATATGAATTTTGATCAGAAGGGAATCGAAAAAACAAGAAACGAAAATGTTATTTGAAATGCTGAAAACTAAAAAAGATAAATTGAAAAGGAATTCTGAAATTCAAGTATAAATTGAGATATTTTCCTAAAACATTGAATATTTTTTGCTTTAACATGATGTAGATAGAAATAAAAGATTAAAATATTGAATATAATAAGAAAAGCGACATAAAATATTTCAGAAATCAATTATAAAGGGTGTACAGTTTCTTATTCAAACAAGAAAAGGGGTTTAAAATCCCAGGGAAATCAAGGTACAGGACCGAAAAACAGATAACTTGGAGTCATTTCACAAGCAATAACGAAAAAAAGTTAATTAATACGATTGAGCACAAAAAGAAAAATTGAAGTGATTATATAATATTGGGAATGTTTCCATTCAATTTCTCACAGATTTCCACCACCATTCGGTCTCTTTGGTGTGAATTTTGGGTGAATGGGTGACATATCGAACACGAATCGTTTGAGTTCAGATGAAGGACCATCAATACTTCGATTATTCGATCTTCGTGGAGTACAATCCAAATCTTCGATGCGATGATGTGCGTGTGATGTTGTTGATTCATCCATTATTTCATATTCATTTTGATCTGAAACAATTTACTTTATTTTGAAATAACTATCAACAGAAAACTTACGCAAATGAGTATCATCATTGAATACTCTATTCTCATCTTCCGTCTCATTATCATCATCTTTTTCTGTCGTTTGTTCCATTTCATGCATTGATTCTAACATGCATCCATTGAGAATCGAAATACTCAAACCCATAACAGTTCCTTGTGGATTAGAAACATTCGGTATTTCGCCATCCTCATCCTCATTCGGATCTTCTTCGTTTGTGGGCCGACGAACAGGTGATAATGAATCATTCTGGAAGGAGCAAAATATTGAATATTATGAATGAATAAACGAACAAATGGTTGACTTTCATCTAAATTATCAGTAGAGAGAACCGAAGTATTTCCATCTTGCTCTTCATCTTGAAATAATCGTCTTCTCGTTGACATATTTGAACACATTGAAACATCATAGACTTCTTCCTCTTCGTCGTCTTCTTCTGCTTCCTGATAAACAAATGCATCTCCAAGTAACTTCTTCAAATCAAGATCCAATGCGGGTGGAATAGTAATCTCCGTTTGAGAACACCGATTTTGCATTCTCCGAATGTTTCTGAAACTATTTCCAGCATTAGTGGCTGTTTAGATTTTCGTTTTGTTTATAACTTCCAACGATATAATATCAACTTACTTGCGAGGTCTCTGCTTCGGGGATGACGTCGCATATGTCGCCTTCATTGCTTCTTTCTGTCTGACCAATTTCGACAATGATGGAGTAGCCTCACGATGATCAGACGATGTACTTTTCTTCACAAAAGTGCTTCCTTCGTATGTATATGTTGTTACATTTCCGTCCCGATCAGGTAAATGAACCTGTAAATTGTCAATATTCATCTGCTTTACACTGTTACTAACATGTCGAGGTCCATCTGGTGACGGTATATACACCACATTATTCGCCCAATACTCATCAAGTTGTTCTTGTATTTTGATTTTCTCTTCAGGACCTCTGGAAATCAAGATTTAAACTTTCATATTTCTAAAATCAATCTCACGGTGATGAATTGCTCGCGGCGATTTCTTCATCAGAAATAATTGCTGGCCTCAAAATAGCCATTTGCTCAACAGACCATCCGAATTCGCCATCATCCGATCCACGAGTCACCGATTCGGTCTGAAATCACGGTTAAGATATTGTCAATGAATTACAAGAGTACCGAAAACACAATCCTTGGACTAAAATTGATACTTTTATGAAGTGAATTGATAAACAAAGAATCAAATGTGTTCAGGCTTTTATTGCTTTGAAAAGAGGATACATTGGCAGTTGATGTGACAGATGACGTCTTGCTGCTGCTGGAATAGACAATCATTATGTATAAATGCATATCGAGCAACTAACCCAGGCTGCGGCGAAGACAAAACAACTGAATTCAGGTCGGTTTCTTCCTCGACCACCTCATCGACTGTACTTTTCGACTCGTATCCAGATACTTCCGATTTCTAGAAATAATACGTTGAAATACAATTATTTGTTGCAGATTGTTTTTTGTGGATAAAATCGAAAAAGCTTACGTTTTGAACTTTCAGCGGAGATTTGAAGCTTCTGCCGGAAGATGACGATGGAAAACAATTTTCCGAGCCCAAATTTTCACGATTATTGAAAATTGATGATTTCGTTCTATCAGCTACAATCGGTGACAACTTCCATTCTAAACAATCAAAATACTTTCATACAGATTATTATTTTATACCTTTCTCTTCATTCTCCTTCGACTGATCAGCATCAAGATCAAACGCAGTACTGTTCAACTGCTTCGTTTGGCTAGTTTCTTCTCCATCGAAAAATGAGGACACATCCATTAAAATATTCAAACGGTGAAATTTTCGTTTTTGGGACTGAAAGTTTATCATATAACAATCGTAGAAAATTGACGAAAAACAAGAGCAAACTAAGCACGAAATTTTTCGGAAAAACTAGTGATTTAAATGTAGTATGATTTTGGAAGCGGAGAAGCAAAGAAAAACTCGCGAGAAAAAATTCAAAAATCGAAGAAAAAACTGTCGTCATTCAAAATGCAATACGCAGTGTTGCCTAGGCGGCGTTTACACATTTGACGACCGTACGCACATAAAATTAATTTTGGAATTTTGATATCTTTTGACCAATCTCACAAATAATTACCAATTTTCTTGTATGTTTCTACAAAAAATTAATAATAAAACGATTTAAATGTTGTACTAAGTCTTTCTCAGAAGTCTATGAAGATTGCTGAACGCATTCTTCTTCAAAATTTGTGAAAAGAAGACGTATTTACAATATCCTTTTTGAATTTCGTGTTAATCCACCGTCATCTAACAACGTTGATTCAGTTATTATTGATTTTGCAGGTCACTTAACTTGCACTTCAACCGACAGTTATCAAACATCGTTAACATTTGCTTATCACAGACAACTAGGTAGTGTTCATTGGGAGAACTTAGTTGATGTGCAAAGTGATGGGGAAATTATTCTACTTCGGTTTCATGTAAGTATTTGAAATATTCTCAACCTTTTAATATTTTCTTTATTTTAGTGGTCTTCTTATATCGTGGGCGGCTCTTTACTACAGATATAGCGATGAAAAGAACACATTGGCCAAAACATACAGGTATCTATCACAGTTAATAGTTTCCTTATATAAGCTTATGAATGTTTTTCCAGACTCGACAGTCCACCAGTTTTGGAGAGTGTTTTGGCTGTAAACCAAGGTCTCGAGAAAGCAACTCACATTTTGGATGGAAAAATTGTCGGACCAGAGTCATTCGTTGTAGATGATGGTGAGCAGTTATAATATAATATTCACGATCAAAACGATTTTTAGAAGCAATCTATGCATCTCTATATAATGCGAAAGTTGTGAAAATCGTCAATGGACAAATTGTGAGTCATATTGCGTATTCAGAAAAAGCGAGATTCTTCCCGGATTGTGGTTTGTTATAATTATCATAAATTATTTATTACACTAGATCTTTCAGGTCATTTTGATGCTGAACCGACATGCGGTCGACCCTTGGGAATTCGTCGATTAATTCCAAACACAAAGAAGTTCGTAGTTGTTGATGCATATCTTGGGATTTTCACTGTTGATTTCACTGATGAAAATAATCGTAAGTCAGGTTAGAAGTCATCAGCATATAGTATTCACTTTCAGCAACATCCACTCAAATATTTGACTCAAAAACACCGATCAACGGTCTTCCACCACGATTTTTGAATGATCTTGATGTAATAAACGAAGATGAACTTATCATCTCCGATAGTTCCGTCAAATACGATCGGAGAAATTTCATGCCAGTTATTCTTGAACATAACGCTGATGGAAGAATTATTCACTTCAAAATATCCACAAAAACAGCGACTGTATTGATTGATAAACTATATTTCCCAAATGGCATCCAGGTAAACTTCAATGTTTTTGAGCGATAAATATTTGACATTTCAGTTGTTGGCTGATAAGAAATCAATCTTGTTCTCCGAATGTAGCATGGCTAGAATCAAGAAACTACACATTGAATCAAAGAAAGTGGAGATGTTTGCTGCGAATCTGCCAGGAATGCCAGATAATATTCGTGCAACTGACAGAAACACATTCTGGGTTGGACTTGCTGGTATATACTGTATATGATGTATCACTTATCAAAGTCATTCGTTACAGCTACTCGTCACTCCGGTGCTCCATCATTAGTTGATAAACTTGGCGGTTATCCAAGTATTCGACAATTTCTGATTGACGCTATTCCAACCAATTTCTGGGAAACACTTTTGCACACATTCAAGAAATCTCACTCAATGGTTATTGAATTAGATAGCAATGGAAAGATTATCCGATCATTTCATGATGTGACTGGAAAACATGTTGGAGATGTATCACAGGTTTGTATATGCACTTCTTGGACACAATTATCACGATATTTACAGGCTGTCGAATACAAGAATGTGCTCTATCTCGGAAGCTTCAACAGCCCATATCTTGCCAAAGTTCAATTGTAAACTTAATTTATATCAAACCATCTATAACCATTTTATTATTTGAAACTGTGATAAATTTTATCGGGTTGATCAGTCTTTTGTTTTCAAAGCTATGAACCAGGTTTTTGAAGTCTTTTCATGGTTCACACAATCGAGCATTCCCCAGTAATAAGAAGATGCGATGAACAAGGAACACATATCAACGTATGTTTTTTTCTGATACCCTCAATCATAATATTATTTACTTAATGAATCAATATTTTCACATGATTGGGAGAAACTCGTCATCGGTTGCATTTTTTCTAAACTTTGACATTCCAGTGGTAGTTTGTCATCGATTCACAGACCATCCCAACAGTTATATATGCCAGGGTTACTGTAGATAAATCTGATGGTCAAAGTGATAAAACAACGGATCAATGTGATCAATATTATACTGACTATTATATGTTCAATTTCCCTTGTATTCCAATAATATTCCACAACTTTTTATCGTGCAAATATGGTTCGTTCCTCCCCTTCTTTTCCTTTTTTCTTTATTATTTGCATTCACATCTTTTGTTGAATATGTATATATATGAATATACATATATTTCCTCCTCTTTTCAAATCGACAATAATTTCCCATGGTCAGCTTCTTCTCGTGTTTTCCACATCGATATTTACTTGTTGTATGAACAGTTTGATTGTGTTTCATAACAACATTTACCGCCCACATCAAAATGGTCATAACATCAATAATAATAACACTGATAATGATAAGAAACATGGAATCGAATTGATATGATAATATTTAAACAGCCACTCCTCTTCTCAATGACTCAATCATTCATTCAACTATTCCATTTTCCATTAATGTGTCGCTCTTTTTTGGTTCCCTCATAATTCGATTAGTTCCTTCCTTCTCCTCCTTCCTCCGAACAGTCTCATTGCCGTTTATACACCTATTTTCCATTTATTCTTCTATTCCACTTTGGGAATCACACCTTTATATATATGTTTATATTTCAAACCTCTCTTTGCTTCTATATTTGTTATTCGGGAATAACCGACAAACAACGAGTAATTGAAAACATCTGTTGCCAACAAATAAGTATCACTTTTTCCTTTTCCTCGTGTTCCTTCTATTCCTTCTTTTTCGTTCAGTTTCGTCATAATTGTCTGCGTCTCTCATTCTACTATACTCTCTCATACCGTGGGAATCAAGGAGGTGAGTGACATGTCATGTACCAGGAACCATACATAACTCGTCATAGATACGGTATGTTGGAATATCAACAACAATTGTTGTCGTTTCAAACCATATTCCACTCCCTCGAGAATATCAAAACACGAACATGAATAAGTTTGAATGATAGGAAAATCCGAAAAACATACAAAGGTTGTGGTTGTGCATGATGTTTACCTTCTCTAGTCAATTTTGACCATCCCTTCTTCTCCTTCGCCTTCTCACATGAATGTGTTCATTTATTCATAATTATATCCACGTCATGTAGGGTAGGGAATAGGCCGTTCTGATAAGGGATCACGCTGAGTCTGCAAATGCGCGCTATCTCACCGCTTTTGGCAACTTGCCAAGCTTTTGTGACCGCTCCGCGTTTCACTTGCGTTGCGGTCGCCAAATTTAAATGGATTTCGCAATATCAACGAAAGTTAAAGTCAAATTTCCAGCGTTTTTGGAGAGAAAATAAAATTTTCGTTATCAATTCGTGAAACTAACGACTATAGCAGTAAAATAAAACAAGATTTGTAATTATTTTCGTTAAATTGGCGGAGTTCGGCCTGATTTTTCACTTTTCGTTCAAAATCGGTTTTCGAAGTGTTACATCCAAATTCCTATGAGTATAATATTCCTCGTATACTAGAGTTTTAGTTATTCACATTTAATGATCGAAATTCCATTCAATTTCATGGAATTTAATAAATAAACTTTGAATCGATGCGCAGCCAATCAGCGCTGTAGGCGTGTGGGCGGAGTCTACGATCTTTTTTTGGTACAAAAAAACAGGACGTGATATCCGATGTGATCATCTGTATAGATAGCATAATTCACTTGTTTTTTGGTAGCTGTTTCTCGAGGTGGAATGTGTATTTATGATGTATATACACATTATTGTTAGATAATATCCTCCTCCTCCGTCTCCTTCTATTCCATTCAATTGTTACATATCGTATCGTTTTGAAATATTTGATATGAATACTAAAAGTGGGAATAGTGAGTCAACCACCATCTCTTCCTTACTGTTTTTTATGTTCCTTCTTCCTTCATCTTTTGTATATTTACATTATTGTCTTCTGACACATACATCATACACTCCTCTCCTCCCTTTTCCTTCTTATTTACTCTTCCTTTTTATTTTCAAATAGTTTTCACAATCAAACTGAAACATATACTTGTGTATATTCCAGTCAACAATGGGACACTCTCAATCCTATGATCTACGAAATCCGGAATTCGAGGAAAAGAATCGAGATCCGGTACGTGGTGTTCGTCGGATAAGCAGAGAACATCAGAGTGAGACAAGATTTGTGAGTTTGATATGATATGATAAGAATGATAAAATGATTATAGAATGAGGAGAATCAACAAAATGAACAAGAGAACTTTGATTTACAAAGGGAAGAAGAATTGAGAGAAAGAATAAGGAATGAGCAATTGAAACGAAGGGAAGAAGAGCTGGATACATTGAGGATCAAACAGAAAGAGACTAGAGAGGTTGATAGATACATATCATTGTTATCATATAGTCAATATACATTTATAGCCAATCATTGATGCATATCGACAAACAACTAATCAACCGAACAGTTTTAATGAATTCAATCATTATGATTCTCTGAAACACTCTCATCCAATTGATCCGATTACTTATGAAAAGGTATTTGATATCACTGATATGTTATCAATTATCAATTATCAGCTTCATCGTCATTCGGAAGTCAACAATGGTAATCAAATGGAGTTCCGTGTTGCCAAATCAGAATATCATGCGATCCGTCAACTCGAGTCACCAATTGCTGCTGAGCCGATTACAAGATACGAGAAAACACAAAGGGAGAAGCCAGATGGACCGATTGGGTATCCAGTCAGTCACAAATATACTGGATCATTATCACCATTATCACGGCATCCGGAAGTTGAGAAACATGCAATGCCAAGATACATTCCACCGATGACACATAACCAACAACAGTATGATACAGTACCCGAACAACATCCACAGTATGATGTTGTACCAGAAGAATCAACTACAGTTGTGTCTGAGATACACGCGGAGAAACGAATGATTGTTGGTGTCGATGTATCAGAAGAAGAAAAACAGAGGAAGATATACTTCTCATCGGCAAAGAATCCCGATTTCCCGTCGTATTCTGTCAATTTCAGAAGGTCTCAATTACCGATTGAGGAGGAATATTTACATAGAAATGAGGAAGTGGAACATGTTGAAAACTTCGCAAAACCATCAGAATATGGATATAATAAGTTGAAAAAGAGAGGAAGTAAAGAGGCGTTTGCTGTGGTGGTTGGAACTGGTGTTGAGGTGGTACAACAACCATATCAACAACATTCACCTGATAAACCATGCAATATCGAGTACTGTACCCATGTGGAAGTACCTGATCAGACTGAATATGTGCCAGATCGGGTGCCTGTTGTTGCGAGAAGGACAAGAACTGCGAGTGCGGATGAATTGGAACAGGTTGGTTGATTATCAGGGGAATATAATATATAAACAATTACAGGAGAATCGATTGACTATTGTGGTCAATGAAAACGAATTTGACAATGTTGTCAATTTGGCTAGAGATGATGAACTTGGTCCGATGACATCACAATCGAGAAGATGTTTGGAGGAGGTAACCACTTGATATAACATATCATTGATAATTTGATAATATTCAGAAGTTGTACTATCATCCGTATCTTCCTACATTATCACTCAATCGTCGTCCAATTGTCGGTTTCTACGACAAGCTTCCATAAATTCCCGGCTCTTTCTGTCAATTCTCGGTTTTTAGTAGAAGAATATTGTTTCCTTTCCATATATTGTATTCACCATAATCTCACTCTTGTGTTCTGATTGATTGAAAACGACCAAATAAATACATTCTAATTTATGAAAAGTTAAACACTGCTATTTTGATAACTCAATAACTGTATAAGATTATTTTCTGGCAATCTTGCATGCTTCGTTGAAAATCGCAACGGACTGTCTTCACTCAATTGGTTCGGACTTCAAATCCGATTGAAAGCCGTCGTCATAACGACTTCAAGTTAAATATATGAATCAAATTTATTATATAACGATAAAAAAAGCAATTGGGAAAAAAATATGATAAACGAATTTACGTTGACGTGACACACTTCTAAAATGAAATCCGTGTTGAATCAACAGTTAGAGATAGAGTAAATCATTTGGAAAAGAGAAGGAGCAACAATTGATTCAAGATTTAAAAGCGAGATATTCTTATCAAAACGATGCCGACATCAAATAAATCTGATAACAACACAAACGAAATGAAAAGTCCGGGACCTGATAAAAACAAGTATATGAATGACGACTTGACTCAAAAAGGTGAACATGTGAGTGAGAATGATAAGGTGATAAGGAAATGAGTGTGGATATATAGGGATACATGGATTTGGTATTCAACGATAATAAAGAGGAAAAAGAGAATGTGAGCAATTCACAAATATCACATCCATTATATCAAGATGATAGTGATAATCAAGAGAAGTTTGATATGAATGTGTGTATTTGTAAGGTATTATGTAGAATTATCAGTTGATTTTTAGGAATTTATTCGAAACAAACTTCGTTTTTATCCATGGTATCATGGAGTAATATTGGGCAAAATGGTTGGATCATTGTTGAAAGTAATACTTATTCCTCCATTTTCTCCTTCAATTCATTATATTTTTAGTGTGATCGCTCTTTTTTAGTCCGACAAACAATCGATGGTAAAGGTGCAAAAGTGTTATGTTTATCATATCGGTCAGGATCAAAAGTGAGAAATTGTGCAATATATTATAAAAATGGTTGGACCTGTCCTAATGTAATTGATATGATAACTGATTCGGTTGAATAATACTGTTTGTAGCTATTTTATAAAATAGCACCGTCACTGAAGAATATGGGACACTTTGAATTGACCGGATTAATCAATTGTTGGACATTGTTGGTACATGAGATTGTGGTTAGTATTTGAATATAATCACATATACTGATAGTGGTTATCAAGGCAATACCTCGTTCCAAATTCATATTATACAATGATGATATTCGTATTGGAAAGAAACTGGGAAATGGTGCATTTGGGGAAGTATGTTTAGGGGTATACACTCACGAAGGAACAAAGACGGAGGTAGCTGTGAAGACAGTCAAGGGAAATGCAACTAGGGAACAATTGGTTGAATTCTATGGGGAAGCGAGAATTATGGAAGAGTTGAATCATGAGAATGTTGTCAAATATTATGGAACAGCGTGTTTATTGAGCCCTGTTATGGTTGTTATGGAAGTATGTAGTGGTGGAACTGTTAAGGTATATACATATCAGTTATCAATTATACAACTGATTATAGTCATTTCTACGGAAAAATCCGAATGTGACTAAACTACAACAATACGAAATGCTGTATCATATTGCAAAAGGAATGCAACATTTGGTTGAACAAAGGATCATTCATCGAGATTTGGCAGCAAGGAATTGTCTAATTAACTCGAATAATGTAGTCAAAGTATCCGACTTTGGTCTTTCGGTACAGGCAACCGAAGTGAAAGTAAAATCACTGAAGAAGGCACCGATCAGATGGCTGAGTCCGGAGACACTTAATAAGGTAGATATCAGTATGATAATCAGCTGATAAAGGAGTTGTAGGGTGTATTCAATGAAAAGACAGATGTATGGTCATACGGTGTAGTTGTATGGGAAGTATTTGCCAAGTGTATCACCGATCCACTCTACCCGAAGAATCTCAAAGAAGTTGCACAACTCATAAAAGAGTCGTCGAGTTGTCCACACAAATTGCCCGATGGATCACCACCAGATATCAACCGTCTGATGGAAGACTGTTGTAAAAAGGTAACCATTTTCTGTCAATATCAACTCAAGTTGATTAATTTCAGAATATACCAACTCGTCATACATTCAAAAGTGCCGTGCATTTCATTAAAACGTTGGTCGATAAAAAGAAGATTTTAGCTGGAGATAAAAAGGCGGAAAAGGTGACTAATTGGTATCAATTAGAAGTGTTATTATATTGAGGTTTAGTCGGAGAGAATAGCACGAGGAGAACTTAATGGAACAATCCGAATGACAAGGAAAAGCATAAACAATTCGGCCAGAAAAACTGTGAGATCGAAAACGTCGAAGAGACCGGATAAATCAGGATAGTTGATATCAATACATCAATTCATTTGTTTTTTTAAGAAATAAAAATAAGAGTTCGCTAAAAGTTTTTTGCAAAAAATATATTTTTTTTATTGAGAAATATATGTATAACATTGAAAAGAATTGATACAGATGCTCATAGAAGTTGATTAGTGTTGATACTTCTCCGTCTTATCATACATAAATGTTCTGTTACATCTCGCTTTCTTTGCTGGTTTCGGATATTTTCCCCAACATTCTACCACTTTTTTGTCACAATCACATAGAGCTGCTTTGCATCCGACGTTGGTAGCTGAAAATTTACAGTAAACTTTCTGAAAAGTATAGGATAAACAAACCAGCGCAAATGGCAACCGAGTTGTTGCATTTCCATGAGTAGTCGTCAACGTATTCAATTTCAGTATTCATGCAGATCTGAAAATACGTTGTCAAACTTTACTGACTGAATTACTAACCTTTTCATCCACAGCAGCATCGTAACATTTGTCATGGTGCATGCAACATCTGAAAACAAGGCAGATAGATATAAATAGAAGAAATCAAGCTTACTCATCAATTCCATCGACTGGTGTATGAGAGCCACCAATACCACACCAACATCCATAATTATTATACGTCTGAAACAATTTAATGTTCAAATTTCATTTATTTTTTTGCTGACAACTGACCAAAGCGTTGTAATGAAGTTCACACTCGGTGACTTCTTCCAAATTCCACAAAGCTTTTAATTTCGGTTCTTTAAGGATAGCAGCCTGTGTTGCTATTAAAGGGATCAGAAGAAGTAGAAGCCGCATCATCTGAAAAATCAAAGAAAAACATGTCATGAGTACGGTAAATCAATAGAACAAAAAACTGTGTTTGAACTACCGCGAAGAAATCAATGGCCGAGAAACGCGAAATGGCCGAGAAATTCGTCGTACTAAACGGAGTGTTGTACTGATTCCTATTTTTTCGAATTCTCTTTTCGCAAATAGTGGAAGGAATACTCATTAGTATTTTCTTTATTATTTCTTCTAATTGGTAAAAAAGGTGAGTAACTTGTATTAAATATGTTTATGTAGATATAAGTACTAGATAGATTTGATTACACTCAGAATCTTTGGTGTTCTATACTAATTTCATTTTTTGAATTAAAAATAATTCGATTGAAATTTTAAATGAAATAAGATATCGACAAATATTTGACTAAAATGGTTTTTAATGTTTTGTGTAGGTGCGAAATGTTTGGTATAGTCTCTAACTTTGATAAGGCTTAATGATCATATTATTATGACTTTTATAGATAAGTTTTCAAAAACATAAGTAGAGAAAGATACTTTTGGTAGAAAATGAAATAATATGATAAAAAGTATCGCGTTAGTCACCACGTGTTCAAATGTCTGACGACTACCTAGGAATCTTGGGCGGAAAACACTTGTTGTAAAGAGAGTTTTCATTCGCCCCCAACAGGCGGTCGTGCCTTCCTCTATCATCCAAACTATTAAATATCAAAATTTATAGATCACAATGGACGACGACGAGGGACATGAGTCATTCGACATCAATAATGCTGATTTTGAGTATGCTATGAATCCGGGGCGTAGAGCTCGTTTTCAAACAAAGGATGATGCTATCTATGGTGGGGTGAGATTTGTTTTTTGAGAGTTCATATGACATAAAAACAAAAATGTTGGAAATTTATTTTTATTTTTATTTTTAGGATCATTCGGCGGTGAACGAGATAGTGATGATGACACAAGAGCCGGGCCATCGAGGTAAGAAGTTTCGTTTTCATAACTATAAAAAAGTATAATTTTCAGCAGAAAAAAGCAGAAGTATAGTGGACCAGTCAGTTTCGTGAGCGGTGGAGTTCAACAAGGTTCGAAAACAGAGAAAAAAGAAACAACAGAGACAGCCAAGGATGATGTGATTACCACTGATTTCACGAAAACTAGAAAGAAAGAGCGACCATCGTTTGGCGGACAAGTGTTTGCAGGTAATTACACTTTTAAACTGAAAAAATATAAAATAATTTATTTAGGAATGAGAGCTTCTGCGACAAAAGGAACAGTTGATCCGAACAAATTTGGTGATTGGATGAAAAATGGAAAAGGAAATGTAATTATGAATATGATGAGTAAGATGGGATACAAAGAAGGCGAAGGATTAGGAGCAGCCGGACAAGGTATCGTCGAACCAGTACAAGCAGCATTGAGGAAGGGAAGAGGAGCAGTTGGAGCATATGGAAAAGAAATGACTGGACCGAAGTTCGGAGAAACAGCGGCTGATGCACAAAAACGATTGGCACAAGGTGGAAGGATGGTTGACGACGAGGAAAAAGAACAAGAAAATCGAGCGGCATTCAAAAAAGGATGGAAAAAATCACAAAAAGTTGTTACAAAATACAAGACAATGGATGATTTGATCAATAATGACGACGATGATGAGCCCAGAAATACAGTAAGAAGTTCGGCCCATCATGCACAAACGAAAGTTATTGATATGACTGGACCACAACAAAAAGTATATACGGGATATGATTCATTCTCAATGAAGAAAAATGAAGAAGAAGTCGATATTGGCGAAAGAGCAGTGTTTGATGTTCCCGAATTACTACAAAACTTGAACCTTTTGATTGATTTAACTGAAGATTCTATAAGGAAATGCAACAAAACTCAGGTTACAGTCAAGGTATGTTAGATTAAATAAATTCTTTATATAAAATGTCATAATTTAGGATCAAACTACTGCGTTGGAATATGATCTCATCCAACTGAAAAAGTCATTAGATGAGGAAGAAAAAGAATTTAATCGAGTTCAGTCAGTGTTCAATATCATCGAATCGTAAGTTTTATTTATTGATTCTAAATCTAACAAAATATATTATAGGTTCACAGCAAACAAAAATCCAACAATGTTAGAATGCCAAGAATTATTCAAAACACTGAAAAGAGATTATAGACACGAATATCGTGTTAACAATCTTGAGGCCGTCGCAATACCCATTGTTCTTCCATTGGTACGTTTTTTAATCTATGGCCAAAATAATTATATTATTGTTTCAGATCATCAGATTTTTCTCGCAGTGGAGACCTCTGGATCAGGAAAATATGAGCTACGGTCTCGATATGATGTATGATTGGAAAGATGTTTTGTGCGATAACAAGAAGTCAACATTTGGGATGAACAAGAACGAATTTGGTAAGTTGGACATTTTACCGGTAATTATTACAATACTACGAATTTCAGATGAGATACCAGCATATGATCGATTGGTCTGGGAAGGATGGATACCGCATTTGAGACGAGCAGTTCTAAACTGGAACCCGAAAATCTATGTAGATGAAATGTTGGCGTTGATTCATACATGGAGTCCAATTCTTCCAAACTGGATCAAGGAGAATGTGTTAGAGCAACTAATCATTCCAAAGATTTCGGAGACTGTAAATGCATGGGACCCAACAAGTGACCCAAAACCGCTTGTCGAGTGGCTTTTGCCATGGCATGTTACTCTTGGTGACAGAATACAAGTTGTCATGCCACCTATCCGACAAAAATTGAGCAAGGCTCTGAAAACATGGACTACCGATGACCGCAGTGGATACGGTATATTAGCTCCATGGAAGGATGTCTGGTCGCAAGGAACTTACACTGCGTTTTTAGCTCAAAACATTGTGCCCAAACTCGGACAGACACTAGAAACAATGGAATTGAATCCCCAAGTAAATCCGAATTATGTCGAATGGGGATATGTCATGATGTGGTTACCATTGGTACATCCAGATGCAATCGCTAACATTGTTACTAAATACTTCTTTCCTAGAGTAAGTTACAATATCTATATTTCATTTCAATAATTTCTCTTTTTTTCAGTTTTATGGAAAGCTTTGTCAATGGTTGGATATGCCTCATAGAGATTTCAATGAAGTTGCACAATGGTATAAATCATGGAAGGCAAGGATTCCATCACAAATCGTTGAATATCCGACAATTAATGGTGAGTTGAATGAAAAATTTAGAAAACATTATTATTTTTTGTTTATAGAAAACCTGAGACGAGCTTTGATTGCAATCGACAGATCTAGAAAAGGACAAATGGTTTCAAATATCGCACAACAACCAATCGGTGCGAATCCCGTACGACCATCAAATGCTCCAATCCAAGTTATGGCTTCACCAGCTCAAGTGTTTTCGGTTAAAGATACAATTGAAATAATGGCAGCACGAAATGGACTGGCATATCTTCCTCAACAAGGTAGATATAATGATGGAAAACAGGTAAATAGTTAAATGAATGTAAACATAATATATTTCCATATTCAGGTGTATTGGTTCGGAACAGTATCAATTTGTATCGACGCTCGTACTGTATTAGTGCTTGATCCAATTGAATTCTACTGGAGAAATGTCGGTTTCGACGAATTGATGCAAATGGCAGGCGGTGGACAATAATCATTCAATTATTGTAGTTTTATTTATTTATTCAAAACTTAACAAAAGCCTTGTTGCTTTATCTGTATCTTTTATTGTGATTTATTCACTTCCAGTTGATCTTATTATTATTTTTCTATACAATAAACAATTGATTCAATCATTTATTTTAAAACAATGTTCCCACCGTTCAATCGGTGAACAATATCGAATAATTTACTAATGAATAAGCATATATATTCTCTATTTCTCCATTCATATTTCGATCACACAACTCGTATTCAACTATGAGATATTATAAGACTAGCATATAGGTTATTGTTTCTTTGTAATTATCCAAAGTTTCTTATCGCTGGTATATGTGCTACTGATTCATCAATATCAATTAGTTTTCCACTATTTGCCGGTATAGGTGAATATATAATATCCTCTGGTTGTGTGACGATTACTGTACGTGGCTCAATCACTAATGCTACTCTTTCTGATGGCAATTGGACGATTGACCGCGTCGGCTGAAAATCTGAGAATATTATATATCACAAAGGAATTTGATATCTATTTATCTCTAATGACTAGTTATATCACTGTAGTTTTCAATATAAACTTACATGTTTTGGGAATAGATACCATACAAATAATCCAACAAATACACCGACTAAATGAAGTGAGATTGAGATAATCGTATGTGTTGTATAGGAAAATGTTGGCATGTTCATGTTTCTGGAATATTCGTATGTATTTGCATCGTTTATAGTATAAATCATAGAAAAAAAAGGAGAAAAGAAGTGAAAGATTGTAATCAAATGGTGTTGGTAGAAGGAATGTAAGAAAAGAAGCCATGCATTATCCGGAGTATAGCCCGGCCATAGCATCATTTTCTTGTTTCGCCCTCCTATCCGCCGATTCATCCTCTTTCGAATGACTGAATGGCTTTTCGTTTAAACATCCTCTAGAATATGGCAGACAGAACGAAAGAGGATTACAAAAATAAATGAGAAAGTAGATATCTGGTTTGAAAAGAGATGTGTATGTTTGTAGCCGACGAGCGTTTTAGGAGAATAACGAGATTACGTTGAGAACTTTGATGCTTTCATATTATCAATAATCAATTCGATAAAAGCAAAGATAATTTGACGATATCAGCAAGTGACTACACTGCCATTCAGAATATTTAGTCTGTTTCAAGTTTGCAATCTAGGCATCAAATAAACAAAGAAACAAGATATCGATGTTAGAAAAGTTGAAATAAAATCAAAAGATAAGATGGATAGGCATTTGAGTAAAATTGTTTATGCAAATCGAATAAGTAGTTGATTCGAATCGGACAGTCAGAATAGGAATTCGTGTCTAATCCTCTCTGTAAGACGTTATATTTCGTCTCTATCCGTCTAGTGACCCCGATCTGGCGACAGAAGCGCGGTTCACAAAAGCAACAAAGCGAATAGAAAGTGTACCCGATGAGATTTCTCTTTTATAAGCTTCTACCCTTCTTCTCTTTCTCTCAAAACAAGACTGTTTCGAAATAAATGAAGTACGCTCACTTTCGTACTTTAACCTTTTGATGAAAACATTTTACAATGATAATTATTCAGATGAAGATCAAGAGAAAAGTGGTACCGAAAAAAGCGAAAATAGTAAAAAAGAAGAAGGTTGAGGAAGATGTGGAGGAGGAAAGCATGGGAGAGTCTGATGAGGAAATGGCGAAATTAGATGGAGAAGGAAGCCTAAATGGGGAAGAATCGGATGAGGATGATGGAGATGAGACGGTTGGAACGGGAAAAGGAGGAATGAAGAAGATCAAGATTGATTTGGAAAAGTAAAATTAATTAGATTAATTAATCAATCAATTGGTATTTTCAGACTGAAAGAAAGTGATCCTGAATTCTTCAAGTTCTTGCAACAAGAAGATGCAGATCTACTCAATATGGAGGATGATGATGAAGATGATGTAGAAGATGAAGAGGGTGATCAATCGGATGAGGAAGAACCAGAATTAGATGATGATGAGGATTCAGATGATGAAGATGAGACTAAAGTCAAGAAAAGTAAGTTGACGACAAATTGAACAAATAAAGTATTTCTAATTACAGTTCGTAAACCCAAACCGAAGATGGACACTGCTTCCGGAAGAATGATTGTAGATTCTAGTGTTTATTCGTATCTTCAACAAGTTTTGACACTCGATGATGAGGTAAGAATGTGGTTGAATTATGTATCATAACAAAGAAATATTTAGACAAAACCAGTGAATCCAACTGATATCAAAATGGCTGTCGATGTATTCGTTGCTTGTGTTGCTAGAGTTGGTGCCGATATTGAAGCTCCGAAGTATGTTATCAATGAGCAAAGTATTTTCGAAGCTGTCGTTCGTTTGTGTTTCCAAGCAATGCCAGGTGTATTGAAGAAGTTGCTCAAAGCAAAGGTATGGTTATCAAACAAACATTAAATCAAAGTTTATGTTTAAGACGGAGGGAGGGAAAACATTATTCTCAAAGATTGCGATCAAAAAATATCAGAATTATGTGAAAACATATTTACATGCAATGATTGTATTCTTGAACGAAGTTCAAACAACTGATGTCATCATTTCTTCGTTGAAAGCAATCACAAGACTTGTCGATCTCTATGCTCATTTCAATCGAATGTGTAAGATTCTGATCAAGGTATTCACATAAAAAAAATAGAACAATATTTATGAACTGTTTTAGGCAATCACAAAAGTTTGGAGTCGAAAAACACTTGAGTGTCGTTTGCCCGCCTTTGTTTGTATGAATTTACTTGTCAAGGACTATCCACAACACTTTGTTCCACTTTACAAGGTATTCAATCCATTTCGATCAAATAATTCAACACAATGATTTCAGACAGCTTATGTTGCATTTGTTGCGAACTCGAAAGTGGTGACCAATGATACTTGGCCTCTGTTACAATTCATGCATCGAACATTTGCCGAATTGACTCTATTGTATCCAGAACAAGCATATAAATACGCATTTGTTTACATTCGACAAACTGCTGTTCATTTAAGAAATGCAATGATCGCGAAAGGAAGAAAGGTTTCGAATTATATTTGTTTGTTTAGTAACGTTTTGTTATTATAGGATTTGATCTTCTCAATCTATAATTGGCAAATGATGCAATGTCTGTACATGTGGGTGCGTGTTATTGCTAGATCTCATTCAGTTAATGGTGCAGAATCAATCGGAGAATTAGCTTATCCACTCATTCAAGTCATCATTGGAGTATTCCGGTAATTCATATTCACTGAAATGTATATTTATATCGAGTGTCTCAAATGCAGATTATGCAATGCTCCAACATTCTTACCTCTTCGTCTTCATTGTTGTCAACTTTTGATTCAACTTCAAGCCAGTTGTACCAACTACATTCCAATCTTGATGCTCTCATGTGATGTTAGTTTACAATTAAAGTGAAATCATATAGCTATAAATTTTAAGGTGTTCGAAGAAATGTCTCGAGAATTGAAGTCCAAACCGAAACCAGCAAAAGGAGTTGTCAAATTGCCAGACCTTGAATGCACTTTGAAGGTTTCATCTCAATTCACAGACCTTCCACAATGGAGAAAACTAGTATGTGAGCACATCTTCCGAACAATGATGCAAGCTGCTCATTTGTTGTCTTCTCAAGCTGGTTTTCCTGATGTTATCATTCCAATCAATCATAGAGTAGGAAATATTCAAGTTGTTCTTTTCTAAAATGATTTTTCTTCAGATTTCGGCGATTCTTGAAGATTTCAAAAGCAGTGATTATTCTCATTTGTTCCGTGGATTACAAACGAAATTAAAGGAGCATTCGAAGTTTGTAATTGCTGTTCTTGAAAGAAAGAATGTTGATTTGAACGATGAAATGCAAGTTGTAAGTTCTGATTTTGCGTACGACCATAATATGTGTTGAATTCAGCGTGCTGTCCGATTCGCACTCAATAACCCAGATTCACCGATTAAAACTTATTATCGTCAATGGGAGAAGGTTTGGAAGACCAAGGAACAAACAGCGATGGATATAAGAAAGAAGGATGATAAGAAGGAATCAAAGAAACCAGAGAGGAAGAGACAGGCCGAGGTAGATGACGAGGATGATGATGTGAAACCAGAACTACCGAAACAAAAGAGAAAGAGAGCAAAGATCGGAGCAGCTGCGAAAAAGGCGGATGCATCGATTGTTGATAAATTCGCTGATTTGGCTAATTGGAGTGATGACGATGATAACTAGGTTGCCATTTGCATACTTTGTTTTACAATTGTTGTTTTGTTTTTCATTGTTTTTTGTTAATTGTTAAAATCATAAGTTGTTCGAAGTAAAATCGTTTTTAGAAAACCATCAACGCATTAGTTTATATCAAAAAACGAATAATAATTTAGGCGATAATAAATAATAACAAGAAATTGTGACGATTTAAAAAACGAAAAACAGCCCACATAGGCGCTTAAAATATTAGGATGATGACGATGTTGAGCAATTTTGGTCCAATAGTTTGCAAGGATTTGGTCGAAAAAAGGTATAAAACGGGGTATTCTATAATTGTTTCTTGGCTCTTTTGACTCTCTTTTTGGTACAAAGTGATGAACAAGATTGAGCACACGCGGGGCCACATTGACGGGAATTCTGACCGGAGAATACACATTGACCCTTGCAAACTGTTTGACATGCATCTTCACATGAGACTGTTGGACATTGGGCTTCACAAGCTTGAGCACATGCTGGAGCACATGAACTGGCTGAAAACAAGGGATTAGTGATAAGGAATTGATAAGGAAGGATACCTTGATGATAACACTGTTGAGTACATTGGGCATCACATGGAAGATTGCAATTGTAATTAACCGTCAACTGAACTACTGGTGTTGGTGCAGTTCCACATAATTGTTGACAAGATGCTTCACACCCTTGGGTGCACTGTGGTGAGTTTGTCTTACACAATCCTTGACAGTCACTCATACACTTTGGTGTGCACAATTGTTGTGTAGTTGTTGGTAGTTGGGTGGTTGGCATGGTGACAACTGGTGCGGCTGGTGCACATGATTGTTGACAGATAGCCTGACATGCTGGTTGACAAGTGGCTGCTTGTACATTCAATGTAGTTGATTTGCACTCTGATATACAACTTTGTTCGCACATTGGCTGACATTGTGATGATTGAATTGGTTCCAAATTCACTTGTATCTTCATTGATTGTTGTTGAGCAACACAAACTGGTTCGCATGCTGGTTGACATTGTGGTTGACATTGTTGTGGTTGTTGTACGAGTGGTGTTGTTGCTGTGTTGGCTTGTTGTACACAGGCAGTCCGACATTGTGAGTTGCATACACTACCACAATGCTCTTGTGGGAACTTCTCGATACATTGTGCATTACATGATTGCTCACAGACTGGAACACATTCTGGAACTGCGAAGTTGATCACAATTTGAGGACCATTGGCGGATGCGACTGGGACTGTTGAGACAGGAACAACTGGAACATATGACAAGGGTGTTTGAATGAGTTGAGGAGTCGATATCGGACGGGCGGATGAAGTGGTGGCTGGTGTGGTCGGACATTCACTTGCACATACTTCTACACATACATTACGACATACATTCGCATCTGGATTGTGTTGTTGACATCCTGTTTGACATTGTTGTTGACATGGACAACGTTGTTGCTGTAAACAATAGATGGAGTTAAACCTAACTAATCAATAACTCTATAATTTGTAACTGTCTCTGTACCTGAACACATTGGGAAGTGCACTGTGGTTGACATAACTGTGGGCAACTGGACAGTTGCTGTTTCTGTGTTGTTTGTGGTGGTGGTGGTGGAATTGTGAGCGGCTGTTGAACCGAAGGCGTCTGAAGTGACAGGTAGAAACAATACAAAGATGATCAGAAGGGATGAACAAACAGAACTCTAACCGAAATATCATTGAGAGGTGTTTTAACTAAGCCGTGCAAAAGCGGAACATAAACGAACTAAAGCGAACCTTCTGTTGTTGTATGATACATTGAGGTTCACATGCCGGTTGACACTTCTCCACACATCCGATCTCTTGTCCAGTTACAGTTATTTTGATGATTGGTGGTTTCTGAAGGCATGATGGATCACAAGATGGTTGACAATCCAGTGGACACACAAGGGATGATATGCATTGTGGTGAACAATTGTCAGATTGACATGCGACTGGGCAGTTGTTAGCAGATGGAAGCGAGTATTTGTGAGTATTTATACAGTAGGCATCACATTGTGGCATACATTCTGGTACACATTCTTCTTCAATTTCAACATCATTCTTGACAAGATCAACAAATGGTGTGTTATCATCAATATCATTATCATTAATAGCTGATAATGATGATTGAACAAGTGACGTCTTTGGTAGACTACCGTAACCCTTGGTAATACCCGGTGAACGAAAGACAGGTGCAGGTGGTTGAGATGGTTGTGGTGGTTGAGTTGGTATTGGGAATGGTCTTAGTAGTGGTATCGGTTGTTGTGGTGATTGTTTCATATTGACAGTTAGATAATTAACTGGTTGTATTGGTGGTTGTTGTTGTCCATTAAACCTAACAGTTGGTGGATTGTTACCGTTAGATTGAATGCGTATTTGCAGTGGTTGCTGTTGATTGTTGGGTGATATACTAATCGGTATTGTGTGAATATTATTAGTATTTGTGGAATATGCTGACATTGTTGGTGATTGACTTGGTGCATTATAAGTAGATGTTGGTGCAACGGTGGGTGGTGGAATATAATTGTTTGTTGTCTGATATTGTTGGTTATTCATTGCACCATAATTGGCAGTGTATTGTACAGCTGGTTTATGATTATTTGGTGGTGGAATAGGTCCAGGTACCCGTCCACCATCTCTCGCCATATAATCATAAGGTGTCTCTAGTATCTGATCTACCACAATCCTCGGTGATTGTGTCGGTATGATCTTCTCATTGAAGTATGGCATAACACAATCCAACAAACAAGCCGGCATGCAAGCAGGTATACACAATCCTTGTTTGCCAGATGTTGGTGGTGGTCGATAGTGTTGTGGCGTAGATGGTGCAGCACGGAGATATTGGTAGGCACATTGTGGATCACATGCTGGTTTACAGGCATCCGGACAAGAGATATACAGTAATACTTGCATGGCAATCACACAGTTCTGATTACAGAGTGGTTGACAAGCAGGCATACAAGTATCATCTCTTTGTGGTGGACTAGTGGTGGTGATAGTGGTGGTGGTGGTGGTGGATGGTGTGATTGTTGGTTGGGTGGAAGGTGGTGTGATGGGATTGGTCGGTGTGATAGGGCTAATGGTGCTGGTGGTTGGTTGATCATATTGTGGATAATCATATGGTTGAGGAGTAGTTTGATCAACAATATAATCATCCGTTGTTGTTGTTGTTTGTGGTGTTTCATCAACATATTCTGGCTCGATTGTTGTTGTTAAATATTCCGGTTCATCCGGTTCAACAATCTCATTAGTAGTTGTATATTGATCGGGATAATTGGTAGTAAACTCATATGGTGTAGTTGTTGTGTAAGTATGATCCGTATCTGGTACCTGTGTAGTTGCTTCTTGTATACACTGTGGTTCACATGCCGGTTGACATTGCGGGATACATTTCGGTTGTTCAATGTATTGTTCAATACATGTTTGTAGACACTGTGGTTGACAAGGTGGAATACATTGATTGGCAATGATTGGTGTTGGTGTAGTGGTGAGTGGGATCGGATTGGTACAGGCCGGAAGGCATTGCGGCATACAGCTAGGGACACAAGCTGCCACTGGAGGGGGGAGGGTGGTTGTCGGGATGAGCTGGATTTGGACGGGAGAGTTCTGATTGGTACATGATGGCTGACATTGGGGCATACACTGACTGGCACATTGTGCCTGTACTTGTACTTGTGGGGGACTATAAACAGGGGATGAAGCAGCCTGGGTACACTGTGGAGTACAGGCTGGCATACATGAAGCGGTGCATACTTTGATATGAATGACTGGGGCCTGGGTGGTGGTGGTTGTTGTGGTTGCTGTTGCTACTATTTGGGTATCACAAGACAATTGACATGCCGTGGAACACGATGCTCCACAGATGGCTGCCTGTGAGTTACACGATCCGAGACACCGATTCTCGCATCGAGACTGACAGTTTTGTGGTGTTGGTTGTGGTTGTGATACCTGGGTGGTTGTTGTTCGTGTGGAACACTTCGACGAGCATTCCGAACCACATGAATTCGAACATTGATTGGCGGCATTTCCTTGGGAAATACATTGAGAATGGCATGATTGGGTGCACTTTCCATCGCAATTATTGTCGAAATACCTATCACTTATATCCAATGTGATCTTGATTGTTGGTGTTTTTGTTGTTGTTGCAACTGAATAATATATACATATTATCCATCTATACTATCAACACTCACTTTGTTCATTAGTAGCACATCCAAATTGGCATGATTGTTTACAAGTCTGTTGACAAATGGCCGGTGGTGAGTTCTGTGATACACATGCTCCTTGACACACATTCTGACACACGGATTGACACGAATCGGTTCCTGGTGACATGGATACAACTGGAGATGGTTCAGGTGGAGATGATTGAGACACTTGGATATGGGCAATCGCCTGTTGGGCACTGCTTGCACATGTCTTCTCACAAGTATTCTCACATGTTGTCGAACAGGAAAATGTGTTGCCAGTTGTACGGGAACAAGATGGAATACAGGCACGGACACAGGTGGCAGAACAATCAGAATTCTGAAAGTGATAATGATAAGTGATAACCAATGATAACAAACAATCTCAGCCCTCGGACACTGTGGTTGGCACATTGGTGCTTGTTGACATTGACATGTTGGTTGATACACTTGTGCAAAGTATGTCTGTTGTGGTTGACAATTACAGAAGTTCGAACAGCCACATTGTCGTTTCAATCGTCGACTCTACAATATTCTATTTGTGTCTTCTCGTTTCATTGTCTATTCATTCTATTGTCATAATCAACCGAGTGATTGTAATCCTTGTTTCTTTTCCGTATTTCACTCCAAAATGTTTCCCTTTTCGCCCCCTTATTAATCTGTTGTCCGAGTATTCGAGGAGTCACTCAAACAATAGACAATCGAGAAGGAACATTGGAATCGATTGTAAACATACATCCATACTTACACTGATTTCGTGAGAAAAACCACTTGAAAAAGAATTTGTGAAGAAAAAAGATGGAGATACACAAGTGATAATTTGACTATTTTTAGACAACAGAATACATATATCAGATATAGTTATGATACTTTTATGATATTAGGTTTAGCTCCTCCACTACCATTCAACCCACACGATAAATAAACTTGAATAGTTATTTCCTTATTTGTTTCATCACTTATATCCCTTCCTTCCTTCCTTCCTTGATATTATAATCATTTATTATCAATTGATAAGTGCCTATTTCTCGCCTCTTTCCTATTTCCTGTTGAACCGAGAGGAAGGGGATATCAGGCTGTGGTGCGTAATGTTTACTTTATCAGATATCCCTACCCAAAAAATGATCAAATAATATTGAGAGATTGGTCGGCTAATGGCAATCAGGAAGAGGAATTAATAAGGAAAAAAACAGCTAGAAACGGACGGAACATATCCGGATTACAACGACTAGATCAATTGGAAATGCTGATATTACTGTTATCAAGGAATATAAGATCAGAGAGATCATTTGAAATGAAGAGACGCAGATTGTTTGAAAGTTCGAAGTAGCATCAATTGATAACCCAAACTATTATCATCTTCACACAAAGCGTTTCTTGAGCAATATTTACGAACCAAAGTTTCTCGAAAGGTATTACGGTTTATTGCTATGCGCCTTTAAACAGTATGCCATTTTTCGCTATATTCTATGGTACAGTTTAAAGGCGAACGATTCAAGTGTTCACTGGTCCCCTAAACCTATATCAAATGATCGAATTTAAAAAAGTGACACCCAAAATAGATATTTCGTTTGGCAAACTAATTCTAGTCTAGTTCCTATTGTTATTTTTGTTGTTGGATCAATGTTTCAATATATGATGCTCATCCCTTCCTTCTTCTATCTACCTATCTATTCACTCCTTCTTCTGTCTCCTTCTCAAATTACAATGTATCCAGAAATTTCTAAAATCGGACAGAAATGAAGAAATCGGGAGGAAATTGAATGCGGCCCCCTCCCGGTGAAAGGTTAACAACAACAACATATGTAAGGAAAAACGGCCATTTCGTTGTGTTTGTTTGACTCTTTTCATTCGTGTTCAACTTCTGGCTGCTCCCTCCCTCCTTCTTACATCAAATTGAAATAGAAACCTTTAGATGGATGGAAAACGGCTTTGTGGAGACGAGGCCGAAAAAACGAGGAGGACGGTGTGAATGGAGAAGGAATTGGAAGGAATAGGATGGATGGAGGATGGAATGGAGGATGGATTAGAGGGGTTGCGGTATGTTGCACTAGAAGTATATGGAGATGGAGATGATATGAAGTGATAAGAAGTGATAAGAAGAGAACTTACAGATTCAACTGATCCGATGATGGATAGAGTGAATATGAGAAGGAATAGTCGAAGTGCCAGAGACATGGCAGAATATGATAGTAGTTGTAGTTATGATGGGGGATATGAATATTAGTAAAATAGGAATAATAATAAGTGTTGCTCTTTCTGTTTCTGTGCAATAATCGTTTCGTTGAAGAAGAAGATGAAGAAGTATTGGAGGTGTGTTTCGTTTTTGCCTCTTGATATCTTCTTTCTCACTCTATGTCTCTTGATTCCGCGCGGACGGGGCGACGGAATGTTGTGAGCATTGAAAATGGGCGGAGTCATAGGTGGAGCAACTAACCGGAGAGAGCAACAAGAGAGAGAATGTTCGCGGAAAAAATGACATGGAGATTTCGAAAGGCAAAAAGGGACAAAGGCATTTTGAAGAATGAAAAAGGAGGAGGAAGGAGAGGGGTCAGGTTTTGAACAATGCGTCTTGTAATGAAGACAACGATATTTGAAAGAGATGCAAAAAAACGGAAGGAGGAATGATAAGAGGGCAGAAATAACAATAAGGATGGAGATGGAAATAGTACAAGGATGGGAAGGAATGGATCGATGGAATGGGCTTGAAACAGATGGAAGGTGTCTCATGGCAAAAAAGAAACTGATAGTATCATTGAAATATATGATATTGACTTGTTTTCATCAATTCAGAATACATTCGTTATCAGTTTATAGTATAAATAGGTTGATGGTAACATATTTTTTTTAGCTGGAAACACAATATCAGTTTATGACAAGGACGTGTTCGAGTTCAATTTATTGTCACCAGACATACAAAAAGGTTGTTCCCCTCGCCTTGCAATAAGTTTCAGACTACCACAATATTTTCCCGTTACCAGATTGTTCATGAAGTTCTTTAATTCATTTCTGGGATCTTTTTCATTGTCTATGATTGTTATCACTTGAAACTATCGTGATCACATATGGAAACTCTTGCACTCATCAAAGTTTCGCATGTACCTTTACAGTTCGTTCCATCAAGTCCTTTCTAATTACTGATATTATCACATCTCCTTCCATCCATCCTTCCAATCCTTTACTTTCCTCATTCATGAAACCTTTTCCCCTCTCTCCTCCTTATTCAATACATTTCATTTCCCTCCTTTTTCAATTAACACTGTTTTTGTCTGGCGTCAACTCATTTCTCCCGTGCAAACAATGACCAATCCAATTGCCTCATATACTCGTTTTATTTCGAAATTCACTATGATTTTTGAGGTGAAAAAACTATCAGAAATGATTGGTGCTCAAAATGCTCGAAAAACATTCGAGTGGCTGCCAATTGGCTAATCCGTTGTGTCCGAAAATACATTTGTTGTTATCGCCCACTTGAAAAGTACATGGTCAGACGAATAACAAGTGGTGATCAATTAGATGGAATCCGGGATGGAATATGGTGGATAAAGGACAGAGATGGAATCGAATGAGTTTATTGTTTGACTAAACGGTCAAAAGTAACTACATGTATAATACTTTGTCGGTTCGATATATACAAATAAATAACAATAATGGATAATGAATAGATCAATGAATCACCATGATCTTCTTCTATCTTCAGTCACTTTATTGCTTTCCTTCATTCGTCGTCTCATTTTTGTCTGACATACTGGATAGCATGTTGTCTGGCATGCAGCCATACATTGTTGTCCTTGATGAGCACATTGATGTTCGCATTGAACCTACAAACAACCGTTGTTTAACAATTCGAAACAATGGAATTATGAGTGGTTATGAAGAGAGAAAGAGATGCAATAGTTCAACAAGACATTCATCTTTTTTTGGATGTTCGTGTTGTTCTTTTTGAAGAGATTTGAGTAGAAGAAGGATCATATGGCACTGAGATAGACATGGATACATACCAGACACTCATTCCGACATACTGTACCGAGGGTGATGACGGATGGGAAACTGGGTGGAGATGTGGTGGTGGAGGCTGGAAGATGAGGATATCAGTTGATAAGGTTACTGATAAGGATGATTACGTTCATGAACAACGATGGATACAGGGGAGATTGGGACAAGGACTGGTTGGGGAACTGGCTTCTCGGTGGTCACTTGGATCTGTTGTAGAGCAATTTGCATCTGTAACTGTTTGATAAGTATCTTATCATTAATCAGTATATCACTTGTACTGTAAACATGCATTGTGGAGTACATGATGGCATACAAACAGAAACACATTGAGATGGAGGTGGAAGAGTCGGAGGAGCTGGAACTGAGACGGCAATCGGAGCAGATGGGACTACTTTAAGTTGAGTTGTTGCGACGGCCACCTGACAGGAAAAGAGGAATAATATGTACAAATATGGAAGTGAATTGAATACCGGTTTGACGATTGTGCAAGTGTCTTCACAAGCCGGCGAGCAATTCTGTTGGCATTCAGTACCTGGTACACCGGAAGAACTGAACAAAAAAGGTCAAGTGTGGTCAGTATTTGAATGAGGAAAAAAGCGGATGAAAAAAAGGAAATGGAAACATACGCGCAAACTGTGAGACAAGCACTACTACAACTAGTACGACACGTCTGTTCGTCGGTCTTCGAGTCGAACATTTGGGTGATGACACGAAGAGTTGGACGAAGTTTGGTACAAACGAAGTTACATGATGGTTGACACTCTGATGGACAACTTATCTAAATACTATTCATTTGTAACTGTCAACCCATATTGTTTTACCTGTACAACTTTTCCAACAGCTGGCTTGGCAGTCGCCTGCATTGTCCCAGCTGGAATAACAAATCGATACTCCTGAATATGTGGTGGCAATGGCACCATGACTGGTGTAGTTGTGGTGGTGGGTGGTGGTGTAGTTGTCAATTCCTGTTTGGCACATGTGAATCCACATGCCTCCTTACATACTATTCCACATTTCATATTGAAATTCAATCGGTTACAACTATCAAGACAACTGTTTTCACATGAATTTTCACAACTGTATGGTTTGAATAATGACGAAATTAAGGGTGCGGCAATTATATGTTTCTATAATATCAAATATACGAATTATACAAGTATACATACATACCGTATTCCCCTCGGTGCATACACATTTTGGTGGTACTGGTGGTGAGCACGTACATATCATTTGACCACCACCAGTCTCGGGTGTTGGCATCACTTGACACCCACATTTTGGTGCCTCACCAGGGGTGCAATCGCAGTTTTGTCGTTTCGATCGAGTAGCAGCCTGATAAGGATATATCATATCAATTGATACAAACATACTTACATGAGCTGATTCGGAAATACAACTGATAATGATAAATGATATAAATATAATAGTCGTATTTCGTATTCCACCTCTCATTATTCAAATAATTTGGGGAAGGAGAAGAAGAAGGAGAAGATGGAGAAGAATGGCAGAATGTATGAAACATGTCGCCTCTTTTAAGCCCGTTTTCGCCCTTTTTCTTGAACCTTGTTATCGCTTTGTTAATAAGGCTAATGCGGATGATAAACAAGCGGAACACAACACAAAAAGTAGAGAACATGAAAGACAAGAAGGAGAAGGAAGGAGAAGGAAGGAGAAGGAAGGAGAAGAAGAAGGAAAGAAAGGATTGGCTCCGGTAGATGGATACAATACAGGAATCATGCAATACACAGATTATTGATGATAATCATTATCAACTGATAGGGAAGATGGATATTGATAAGAACGTTGCAGATGAACCTAGATTTCCTTTAATAGATCGAACGAATAAGAGAGCTGGCCTGTTAACGCCTATAAAAGTGGTTGATAATCCTCAATATGTGTGTCTTGTGCTTTGAGCCTACTGATGTATCCACTCATGTTCTCCTGATATTCTTATCATCCTTATCATTTATCACTATACCTCATTTCGTAGTTTCTTCTCGTTTGCTCATTTGTCAACAAAAGAAGCTGGAAAGTGTATAGTTTGTCGGCC
This sequence comes from Caenorhabditis uteleia, assembly GCA_963573275.1. Lineage (NCBI taxonomy): Eukaryota > Metazoa > Nematoda > Chromadorea > Rhabditida > Rhabditidae > Caenorhabditis > Caenorhabditis uteleia. The sequence goes on from OY752134.1 coordinate 7,071,668, forward strand.
GTATTTCCATCTGATTCTAGTTGTTAACATTTCGATCTACGATCTTACCAACAAACGAAAAAAACGAGAGGCGAGAACAATAGAAATTCTTCATGTTCGGTCAAAATGTTTATTCATGGAAAAGAATAAATACATGGGGAGGAGGAAATGCGTAGTTGTGACTGACAGTAGTATGCCATTCGAATCATTAGGAACGGCAACATTGTGAACCACACACGGAATAGCCGGATGAACACGAACAACCATTGGAAGTTGAGGTACAGGGAAGCTGGAAGGAGAATGGATTGGGGGGGATAGGTGATAAGTGATAACTGACAACAAGGGTACTGGCAGTTGTACATGTTGATCGACATGTTTGTTGACACGCCGGAATACACACATTCAAGGCGGCAGTGGATTGACACGAAGAACGACAACTATTGTTACAGGAACGTTCGCAAGGAGTCTGAAACAATTATGTGATAACTGATATGATATGATATAGTGATAATTATCATAAGTTTTCTGTCAAAGCAAACAACTTTCTCATGGCTTTTTTGACAGATATATTCTTCATACTGAGTTGGCAAATTACTGAGTTTCACAGTAGGAATAGTCAGCTCCCTAGATACATTTGCCTTTATAAACTGTGCTCGAGCAAAGTGTAATTTTTTGTGAATAATCACTCAATTCATCCCCCCATTTCCTTCCATGCTCAACCAAAATGATGATTCTGTTATTCGTTTTAAAACTTGAAATCGGGTTGTTTACAGTAGTCTGAAGGGTCTCGACACGAAAAAAAACGAGATTGTCTATTTTGGATGACTGCCAATTTCCGCAGACAAAAGAATCAAGTTGGAAATAAGGACAACAAACCATGACAACAACAGATGATGTGGAGCCAGATGAACATCGATTACCGGAACAGGAGCAGGAATTGACACAGGTATTCTGACAGGTTTGACGACAAATCGGAGTGGTACAGGCAGAGTAACATTGCTGGAATTGATATGATATCAGTGATATGATAAGATGGGGGTGGATACATTTTGACAGGAGTTTTGGCAACTTCGACCGGTTGAGGATGGAATTACAATAACAATCGGACTATTTGAATTATTGTTGGAACACGCATTGTTGCAGGAGTTGGAACAAGCTGGAATAGTAGGATAAGGATGGATGAGGGAGGAATGACTCACAATTGGAACAGGATGGTGTTGTACATATTCTGAGACATTGACTCTGACAATTTGATTGGCAGTTGTTGTTTCCACATAAATTGGTACAACTATTCGTTTGACATGTCCTTATACAAGTCGGAGTAGTACAGGCAGATGAACACGCTTGTTGACATGAGGAACAACTTGGAGTGGATATTTGGATGGTCTGACACTGTTGAGCACATCTGGGGATGGATAGATGGATGGAGAAGATGGATGAGAAGGACTTACTGATTACTACATTGTTGTTGGCAAGTGTATGTAGTACACGAGGATTGGCATTGTGCCATACAAACAGGAACACAGAAGGAATTTGAGGATGAACCACAACAGGAGGAGGATACACTACCACAACATTGACGACGAACACGACTCATTGATGTAAGAGGGAATAACTGAATGATAATGATAATGATAATGAATAAAAGGAATGATTACTTGAGCTGATATGATAGGGACTACTATCAATAGGATAAACATATTCATTATTCAAATAAGCGGAAGAGATTGGGAAAAGGAATGATTGAAAGTGTCACTCATTATATATATAATCGTTTCTCCCTCCCTTCCTCCATCCATCCCCTCCATCCACTCCTTCCTTCTCCTCCTTCCTCCTCCTTCTTTTTGCTCCTTTTCCGGATAGGCGTCAACCTGAAGAAATCTGCATGAAATATGAAATGGTTGGGGTGGAGTTTGATCCGAAATGAACAAATAAACACGACGACACACTCCAATACATGCTCAATTCACTCCGTTCTTTTCCGAAATTTCGAATCCAAAAAAGTGTATCGTTTTTTTGTTCGAAATGTTGTTGGGTACACTCACATTTCGATTATTGAAACATGTGAAATGGTCATAGATCGTGTTAAGTGGTGTCAGACCGGAGTGTCGTATTGTGTGTATTGTTGTCTGATGGATGTGACGGAGACAACTGGAATGGAATGACTACAAGTAACAATGTCAACTAGACAACATTGTTGTTGTCCACAATAGTGTGTTATTGTTGTTGTTGTTGTTTTCTTTGGCTACTACCAGTTCCATTAGTTTTTATTCAATCACAGACAATAGACAAATAAATAAAGAAGGAGTGTAACAAGATCACTTGGCTCAATTCAGCCATCGCCAAACAATTCCTCAATGAATATCACAATTCGTATTTGGCGGTGTTGACGGGTTTTCGGTGCCTACAAATATATGATTGAATGGCACCCTCAATGGCACATGATATACCTAGTGATTGTGTTGATCCGAGTAATCGATCAACTATGTTTTTAGCCTTTCTATCAGTTGATGATATTGGAATTGCACCAGTCTGACAAAAGATATTGATAAGATGATAAGGTGGTTGATATGATTACTTTTGCATCAAACTTGTCGTATGGTGGACCAGATTCCATTTTGGTTTTCAATTATTATATCGAAATGATATGACATTATCAGTAGTTATCAGTTATATTCACGTATATATTCCATATTCCCATATTATCTTTTATGGTCCCTTTTATATTGTTCAATCGATCATCAATCATATTTCATTTGTTATTCATTTTCTTCTGCAACCAATTGATAATAATGAAGATGACACATGAGTACTCCTCGGTACATTTCACTTCCATATTCGAACCATAATAACAATAATATATGATATTTAATCATCAACTGATAACATATTCAAATGTGACCTATTGAGCTATCGGGTTACAATTTGATATTTCAAACAAAAACATAACGACGTCACATAAAACAATTGATATTGTATTATAAACATATGAAAAGGGTGTGTTATCAATTGATTGGAACACAAATGATTCGTGGAGAAGGAATGATACATTCTTCTGTCATTCCAATCATTCCATTGACCGAGAAGAGGATTAGCTACCGAACTACAAGAGTAAACGAATGGAAAAAGAAGAAGAAGGAGAAGAAATGAGACAAACAAATGAGTGAGCAAAAGAGAAATATGATTGATATTTCGAAATTATTGAATATATTGATACATGTTGAATCATCACTGATTATGATTTGAGTCCGTATCAACAATTGTCATATTTCCTATAGTTCAATTTTCCATATCCTCATACTCCACTGTGTTCCACTCCATGAGGTCACGGATAGGTTTAGCAGGACTAGAGGATTCACATGATTTGTTTGGAGATTGGCTCAACGAAAGGATATTGAATAATTTATTACGAGATGCATAAGTTATTTTTCTGAATCACACGAAAAAAAAATATCTACAAACAAGGATGTAAAAGTGTTCCTTCCTCTACCATATTCCATCATATTTCCCATCTACAGTATTCCATTCCCCATTTGATTTGTCCCCTCTAAAAGTTCAAAACCACATCGAAATTTGTTGAAAACCTCGCAAAAGAGTTAGCCACTGTTCATCAATACATCGCTACAATTCAAAACCTTCTCGTAATGTTTATTTTGGTGCGCGCGCCAAAATCAACACAACTCTGGCGCCATCATGGTTTTCATTCCTCCATCTTCTCCATCTTCTCCTTCTCCATCCTCCATCTTTCATCCTTCGGACATTTCGAATTTTGCAGCTGGCGCCGCCAGCTCCCACACTCTTCTCGTGATGGAAAAAACGGTTTGTGTTATGATGGGAGGAGAAGGAAATTAAAGGAAGGAAGGAAGGATAGAAAGAAGGAGAAGAAATATAATATAATATCAAGAGATTATTAGGGATTGAGCACAGAAGAAAAAGTTGGCGCCATTGAGGAATTTCGAGGCTTTTCGAGTAAACATCATCAGTTATGAATGAAACTCTTGAGTATTGGTATTGTGTTATTCCAATCATCATCCGTCTATCATGTGGGCTCTTTGGGTGAGGCTCTATTTGATCAGCATTCAAGATCTATGATGCATCACACATTGGAAATGTTATTGAAACAAACGAAACTGGAAATGGAAATGTCTGAAATTAAGGCTGAAACAAATTCAAATGATCTTCGGAAAACCCCTTTATTGATAAAAAAGTAATATAATGTTATCATAATATTGTCGTCCCGTTATCATGGATTATTTCTTCCTTCTCCTTCTTTTCCTTCTTCTCTCCTTCTTCTCTGTTGTTGCTGCAATTTCCGGAAATGACCAAATAAGGAAAGAATAGCATCATTATAAATATCAAAAGAACACGAATACACACACATACACATTGTCTAACATTTCATAACCATCTCCCCTTCTGTTCTTCTGTTCTTTTTTACTATATTTCGATGGAAACCAACTGTGTAAATAGTTGATTTGTTGTGTCAAAAAACATATGGAAAATAATCAAAATATTTATGATAAATGTCATCATTCTAAATATAAACATTCGTGTTTATTGAAGTACTTGAGTAAATGGACAATTGCACAAAAAGAAAGAAAAGAATGAGAAACAGGGAGGAAGAGGGAGAGGGAGAGTCTAAACTATACTCTCCATTGTTCCCATTTTGCACATTTACTTGTCATTATCAGTGATATTATAAAGAAACAAAGGAATAGTTATACGAAATGGTGCACTCGAATCAAATCAAAAGAAAAAACGGCGTGATTATTCGAAATATTATCATATCAGCAAAAGGTGTGGTTTGTGGCACAATACACTCTTGACCAACTTGCAAAGCTCTTTCCACTTTTAGTTGCACTTGGTTCCCACACCCGCTTTCGATGAATATTCAAACATCAATTAACTCGGAGGAATCATTGGTAAAGAATCTCGAAATGATGTCATGTGTCAACTATTTATGTTTGTCGCCTAAAACAACATTCGTTTGTCATTCCAACACAATACTCCATCCCCATTCCTTCTCCATTCCTTCTCCATTCCTTCTTGTCCTTCTCTTGTGTTGTATTTTGACCAAATCGGTTGGATGTGTAATTGCGTGCAAAAAACGTTCATAGCTCGACCACAAATTGATATAATTGGATGAGAAAACGGAGAAGGCGAAAGGAAGAAGAAGAAGAAGGAGCGTAGGCGAATGAATGTTGTGGTATGATCCTGTGACACACAACACATCTCCTTCTTCTTCCTTTTTCAGTAGTATGACAACATTTGTGTGTTTTGTAGGTGTTTCATCCCATAAGATATAGCAAAAGAGACAGTTTATTATAGCGTATAACTAGCATATAGTACAGATGATGTTGGCGAACAAAAAAGACACGAAATGAGGGATTTTGTACAAGTATTTAGAAAAAACACAAGAAAACGAGAAGCGAAATAAAGCAAATGAGGGGCGATGGAAATATAGGCTCACATTGGAATTGTGACTGCAAAATAAGGGAAAGAAGGAAGGAAAGGAAGGAGAAAAAGAAGGAGAAGGAATAAAACATTGGATGTAAACCCGAGAATGGAATAAAAGCATTGTTTTTTGAATAAAGAGGAACGAATGAAGCGGATAGGAAATGGTAGTCGATTGATTGATGTATATAGACTGCATTCAACACGATGTTGTCCATCTTCTTTCGTTTGTTTCAGCAAGTGACACAACTGTTTTCACCTCAACAACATCATCTTCCTCATCATCAGTTGCATCGAAACTCTCCCAATTCTTCTCGATTGAGATGATTTTGAACATTGATGATACTTGGCTGATTGGCTCTGTTACCGCCTTTTCCTTTTTTGTTGACAATCGTCGAGCTGATGCCGGCTCTGATGCGGTTCTTTGAACGATTGCTACAAGAAAACACAAAATATGATATGGATATGGTCAATTGAATACTTACAATCTTGATCTGTTTTCCTTTTTGATTGCCGTACAACACTTCTTCTCAATGCACCATATCCATTTTGTGTTACATGTGCAGTTGTTGTTGATAGATATTCCGGTTTTGTTGTATTATTATTATTGTTGTTGTTATTGTTCTTATTGTGATTTTCATCGACTTCTTCTGATGATCCACGATTACGGCTTGGCCATACAAACCATTTTGGACCGTTTTGAACTTCAATTACCTGGAAACATCAAAGTTATTTAGAGATGGATGGGGGTGGATGAAGCTGAGCAAATACTCGAAACAGTTTAAGCCGAGATAGAAACACGAGGCTCACCTTGAATCGGAAATCGCGTTTTGGGCGAACTGGCTTGGCATCTGGAATGGTGTTGTTGTTGTTGGCGACGGAGGCACCACACGAATATGAGGTGGATGAGGAGGCGGCTGGTGAACTCGTGTTAACACATACTTCCATCATGATGGTTGGGGAAATGAAGAAGAAGGAATGGAGTAACTGAAAGAAATGAGCATGGTTTATATACAGATAGACACGTGAAGAAGGAATGAATGGAAGGATATGAAGGAAGGATTTAATATAAAAGAGAGGAATGGCAAGGTACAATATGAAATGAAATGGAAAGGGGACAAGGTATAAGATATAAACAATATATAATATATTGGTAGATCAAGCCACATACAATTCATGTCTAAACTCTTCTTCTTTTTTTCAAAAAATGAACGTTTTCAACAAGTAATATATGTGCACTGGCTCCTATTCTCCACCCCTCCCCAGTTCAGTTCAGTCCCCTCAATTGTGGGCGGAGCCTATTCGAAAGTGGGCGGAGTCATTGCGAACTGGCGCCGGGTCGACGACGACACTGTCGCATGTGACCTCCGGTTAGTTTGTGATTGTGCTGATGATATTTGATAGAAGAAGAAGAAGAAGTTTAGGAAAAAGAGAATATAGAGATGAAAAGGAGAAGGAAAGTGAAGTGATATGGAATATAGAGAAGACAGTTACTCCAATTGATACTTCATTTTTCTATCTCTTTCGTCTCTCTCACTCTTCGTTTTTTATCAATTGTTTCGTTTTCACGTGTATGTGTGGTTTGGATTCGATGAAAACCAAAGATGGTAAAGTTGAAAGAGGAAGGAGAAGAAGGAGGAGATGGATAGAGGAGAAGGAGTGTTAGATAAGTTGATCGAAGTGAGATTTGAACTGTAGTACTTTGCAACAAAGCAGCAGATGGAAGATTGTTTGATAAAAAGGGTAAAGTAAGGAAAAGTAAAGATGATGGAATTGGAATGGAATGGAAGAAGCACAAAAAAGAGAATGGATTGGGAAATGAGAAAAGAATTGGATTGGAAATTGGAAATGAGCAAGAGAGAGTGGCTCATTGAAGGGCAATATATGTAGGAGGACGAAGAAGGAATAGAAGGGTGTCATCCACTAATGAGATATGTGAGAAGAAAATGGAATGGAGAAGGAGTGAAGGAAGGAATATTTGATAAGGATTCGGATAACAGACAGATTATAGTTTAATCTTTTGGAACAAGGATTCAAATGACTAACAACAAGTTGCATTTTGATAATTAGGCTTAGGTTTAAGAAGGGAAACCTTTGATGGAAACATATTGGAAGAAGACTAGACGTAGAGGATAGACGTATTAGAATATGTCAATGGAAAAGAGCAATGTTGCGTCTTACGTATGTAAATGTAGAATCGATATAAGGAGAATGGAGAAGGAGAAGAAGAAGACAGGTGATGTTCGAAACAGAAGGGGACACACCAATTGGACATTTGATTTTTGATTCAAAAGGCATTCCAAAAGAAGAAATTGAAGAAGGACAAGATAGATAGGGGTACATATATTATTGGAATGAAAGAAGGAAGAATTGATATGGAGGATAACAAGGGAAGAAGGAGATCAAACTTCTTGTGTGTCTATTCTTATTTCGGGTTATTATTGTATTAATACGATATCGATGAAAAGAAAGATATTTATGTGTAGGGTCTATTAATAGAATTGATGAGATAAGATGAGGCGAATCTTTAAAGATAGGTTCACGAGTTATTTGGAAGAAGAAAAGATTGAGAGAGAGAAAAGGGTTAGGTTAAGGGAATTGGTATGATACCAACACGTCATTCAAATGAAATAATTGAATATCAAAAGGGAGAAACATTTAGAATGATTGGGGGAATGGATCGATGGGTGTATGAATATGAATATATAATGAGAAAAGGGAGGTAGATCGAAAGGGAATACGAATGGCCTGCGGAACAAATGCGCAATGCGGACATATAAGATAGAGAGAGTTATGAGACGCAGATATAATGAACACAGATGGATGGAATGGAATGGATGGAGGATGGAAGGAGGAGGAGGTCAAAAGACAACAACAAGGGGGGGGGGGCTCATTAGAGATGTAAGGAGAATAAAAAGAGTTGTTTACCACCTGGGTCCGTATCAAAATGACCTTCGAAAGTTGATATGTACTATGCAAATATCTATTGATAGATACATGTATATGCCGACAATCTTGGAAAAAAGGTTGATGTTATGATGTGCAAATATAGATACTACTTGTGTCAATTGATCAAGAAACGAACCCGAGGTGAACTGATTGGTGGGGTGATTCGATTGAATTGAGATGGAGATGGAGATGGAGATGGAAAAGGAGATGTTTATTGTACGGTCTACTATAGGAACTTGATATTCATGTGTACTAGATGAGGCATATGACACGACTCATTCTGGATTTGAGACGAAGGAGGACTAATATGACCAATGATTATGTTTATATTATTCAATTTATTTGTAGACGAAGGTAGTGTATTTCCGATTTACATCAATATGTTATTATGTACATTCACTCACTCTTCTCTTCTTTTTTCCAAAATCCCACTCATCGAACGTGTTCCCTGACGTCAAAAACGGGGTATCCACGAAAAAAGAGGGAGAGGAGGAGGAGGATTAAATGAAATATATATGAAGAAGAGTAAATGGGAAAATAGAAAGGGCGAATAGTTGGGATACATTATTGTATTGTTATGTACGTCAACAACTGTGTCATGTTTATGGATGGAGCCACGGAGCATTCCAAAAAAAGGTGTAATTAGGATAAGGAGGAACAGACGAGAGAATTACAGGACACAGGACACGTCATCTGAATAGAGTGGACGGCGGAGCAAATGAGCATGAAGAAAGAAAACAATTAATTATTTGCCATGAGTTTTTGTTGTTTTCCGTTTATATTTTCTCATAACACAAACAAATTTGCATTTTGCAGCACCAAAATATCTGGTGATAATCCGACATATCTGTGTCTCTTTGGCTCACACACTGTCTAACTGACAACGATACTCCGCCATTCCGGATGGATATGTTCAGTGTTTTTCCCAAATGTGAGGAAGTATTGATATGAACCTTTAATCTTTTGGTATTCGTTTCTCTCCGGATGGACATGTGTGAAAACAATGGCCGAGTACAGAAGTCACACAACAAAAAAGTGACGAATGATAGACACTAACCGTATTCTATGTATGTATGTATTTTGTATTTTTATTCGTTTATTTTGACAAGTGATATCATTTCTCAATTCTTCCATTGGCTATTAACTATCGACCAAAAAACGAACAAGTGATCCTCCGTATTTACTACGATATCAATCGAGTGTCACCCCACCAACAAAATACGTAATAATATTCTGCAGAAAAACTTGAAGAAGAAGAAGAAGAAAAACGATAATATTGTACCGGGTACATGATGTACCAATAAGGGATTGGAATTCTATTCTATTCAATACTTCGTCATTCACGTGTACAAGCACAGAAGGCCAGACAGGCGACCACGATAGGACGGAGAAGGAGATGGAGAAGATGGAGGAGATGGAGTATCTATGTGAAGGAATTCAGAAGGGAGGGCGACGAATTCGATGAAATCAATGATAAGAGGACAACAAGTGATATGCGGCGATGATAATATGATATGATTGACAAGACACTTCGCACCCAAAAACTATCGAGTGTTTCTGCCAATATTCATGTAAATATTAGGTTTAATCCTATTCAAGGTGACCCTTTCCTCGATACGTCATATTTCGAGATGAATAATGTAGACTCGGAATACACTCAAGTTTTGATATTTTGACAGAAAGGAGGAAAACGAGGAAGCAAGAAAAAAACAAGGAAAAATGACTGATGGAAGGGGAAGAAAACCGACAAAACGGATAGAAGACAAGTTCAAGAACATGGAAAGAAGAGCCGAGTAATTGAATATATTGATATGATATGGTGTTGGTTGATATGATAAACACACGTGTGCCGTCGATCGACTGATGAACCACACCTAGATATGCATTGACATGACGTGTGAAGAGCACAAATACAAATATACTGCTGCCTTTCTTTCTTTCTCAAGACGATATTAGCGGTTGATCTACACATGTTCTGCCACGTCATTTGACCGAAAACTCATGGATTCCATTCGACTTATGACATACTTATTCAGGTGGAAAAAGCAAGTCATTTGCTAAGGCGGGAGTACGGTAGATATGTTTTCGTTGTGAGACCAATATCTTGTTTGATTCGAATTGAACTTTGTACTACAATCAAACAAACGGAAATAGTAGCACAAAAAGCGAGGAAAAAATAAATCGAATGCTTGAAAATTTGCACGTTTGCAAGATAATTTGTGACAAAAAACCAGGTATATATTCAGTATATTTACAGGCGGAAGAGAGGAAAAAGCTGAGGAAACGAGGGAGGAAACGGAGTGTTTGTACATTCATTGTTGCAAACAATCAGGAGAGAGAGCATAGGAAATGGAGAGACGCAGACTGATACCCGACGGAACACTACAAAGTTCGAAGGTTGAGGAGAAAAAGGAGAATGACTTACAATATACAACAATTGGAATAAAACTGGAATAGAGGGGGGGGGGGCTGAAAAGAGCAACGGAGCAACGAAGAGTGGAGGAGGCAAATGGAATGGGGGAACAAGAAATGAATAGAAGGGAAAGAAGGGAATATACAGAGCACATAACTAACTAATTCCACCCTCTCTCTTTCTCAATATCCGTTTTTAGACTCAACTATATCTATATATAACACAGATATACTTGTGTTTGTTACTTTTTCTTCTTCTTCCACCCTCAATTCTCGACCAACACAACAATATATACATTTTTTTGGTTAGTGGACATTTCCGTTTTCGTTTTTTCTTGAATCGTATAGTGTTGGAAGAAAGAGATATACATAAATATACATATATTGGGAAGAAATGAACGGAAGTGTAATGAGTAAGGAAAGGTGACAAATGATGAGGATTGATGGGTTAGGTTGATAATGAGTCAGTTGGGAATGATTTTTGAAGGTTTCAAATGTTGAGGAGTAGGTGATACAACTAGTCAAACATCACAATAGATATAGAGAGAGATGGGAAAATATGAACATAATATATAGAGAATAATGATCTTTGTATTCATAATTAATGTAAATGTCCTTTTGGAATATGCGAATATTCTTCAATTCAGACATCATATTGGCACAAACAAAGAGGTATATTCAAAGAATACCTACCTATTTGATGATCATAAATGAACACTTGTGTGGAATTTGGAAAAAAACTAATACGGGGGAGAGAAGAATAGAAGGGAATTAGATGAAGAATAGAAGAAGATGAAGAAGAAGATGCTCAACGTCATTACCGAGTGACTAGAACAATGATCATGTCAGAAACAGAACACAAATATGTATTGATAATAATGAGAATATATAGTGGCAGAGGGGAGTCGTATTGTATCTCAAATATGTAGACAATCTTGTCATCATTCATTCATTTACTCCCTTTTGTTTTTCGCGCGAAATTATTGAGACGAGATTCGCGCCCAGGGCGTTGGCTTAAAATGATTGGAATTGATAAAGGAAGGAGAAGCAGGATGGAATAGAAGGATGGAATGGAAGGAGGAGAAGGACCATTGAATGATCAACTAGTGTCGTCTATTGTAATTGTTAGTTATTCGTTTTATATACTTCTCTGTCTATTATTATCAAATCACAACTGGTTTTTCCTCTCTGTCCTTTTCGAATTCAATGGTCAAATGAATGGTCAGCAAACTGAAACGGAAAAAACCGAAGGAGGAAAAGTGAAATGGAATGTGGTTTGGAATATGGTTGGGAGTACGGTAGAATGGGTTGAAAAACAATAGACAACCCGGAAGAGGAATGTTGCAAATACGCCCTAATGAATTATTGATTTACAAGAAAAACAAAAAACAGAAGAAGGAATTGGTAAATGACCATCTAAAGAACATTGAGCCGAAACGAATCCAATCATCCTACTGTAGTATTGTTTGTTTCCATCTTCTATTCCTTCCTCATTCCTTCTTCATTATTCTCGAAAGTGCCGTAAACTAATTTTGTTTTGTTTCGTCTTTTTCAGAAACCATTACGAAGAAAATAGACACAAAAAAAGAAAGAAGAATTCTTTTGGTAAACCAAAAAAAGAAAAGAAAAAGCCAATAAATTGTGGTAGTTTAGAATGAAGGAAATGGAATAGAAGAAAGAGCACATCAACTCACACACTCGGTCCGACTCAATTTAAATTGTATTCCATCTATAGTTGTGTGTGTTACACTTCTCGTTTTCCACTATATAATTATACTCATTCAAATACCAACGCGTCAATTTGAGTCAAAAAATGGAATGAGATGGACCCTCTTTGTGGCCATCAAATTTCTATTTTTATATGTTTACGTACGGCTCCTCCATCTCATCCAACTGACGTCAAATTACGAATGGAAATGGTAAAGTGTTGAGATGGAAAATGGAAATTAGAGGGAGAATGGAGGCATCTGAAGGTGTAGGATTATCCTCGGTTGATGTCATGTGAAGGAACCTCAACCATCACAAAACAATAGACACTTGGGTTGGGGTTTGTGCACATTTTGCAACGAAAAATGGAATAGGGAAAGGAGAAAGGAAGGAAAGTACAGGGTGACACAAAATGGACAGGAGAAAGAAAGGAGTGGGGAAAGGGCAGAAGGATGATAAATGATTAATTGGAAGGAGAATGGTGGTAAACCTAAGTGACTGTAGGATTACTATAATTGCATTTGATTTTCAGCCGAAAGATGAGAAGTGACTAGTAGCGATTTTTTTGAGATACTCTAATTCAACTGACAGAAACCATAACCGAACTATTCTATGATTGAGAAGTATCAACTAGTTGTATCCTAAACCTATGCTAATGATCAACAAGATGGATCCAGTCACACCACTAGATTGATGGTTTGGTAATGTTGTTGCTCTAGCAACTTTGTACCCGGAGAGGCAGTTTGGCGCCGTCCGTGGAAAATGCAAACCGATTCACGTAAAACGACCAAAACCCGTTCAATAGGTAAAGCGTCATTCTCATTTTGCAGTCAATTATCGAGGTGGAAAATGATGACGATGAGTTTCACAGAAAAAATGATAAAAAATGACGAAATATGGAAGGATGATAAGGGAAATTGGGAGGGAAAAAGAAGAGGAGGAGGACTACTCAGAATGAGTTAATTAGAAAAAAGAAGACGAATGGGGGACTACTGCAAAAAATGGAGAGAGAGGGAATAATTGGGGGATGACGGAGGAGGAACGGATGGACTATGTCTATGGGAATGACAAGAAGATGGAGAAGATGGAGAAGGAGAAGATGGAGGGGATGGGGAATGTCTGGAAATGAGGCAACGAATAATTGGATTATGAGCCGACGACAAATATGCACAAAAAGAGACTTTGTGTTTTGAAAGATGAAACTATCAATGGTCGAGTGAAAATAGGATGGGAAGAGAAGGGAATGGAATATGGATTATGGTAATTGATATACAACTTTGAACTCAGTTGATGTTTGTTCGATTGAATAGGCACACAAGGGTCTCGCAACGAAATTAGATGGCGACGAAAAGTTTCGAAAACGGAAAAACAAACAAAACGAAACGAGCAAGTATTATTCATTTTGATACAAACACATTGTGAGTTGGGAAGAAGGAGAAGGAGAAGAAGGAATTAAAAACAACAACACATACACATTGTTGTTGTTTTCTCCATCTTCTTCTTCTTCTTCGTTCCTTCCTCTCCTTCTAATGTTTTTTTCGCATCCCAAAAATGGTGAAACATCAGAAAAATATTACAAAAATAGGCGAAAGGAAATAGAGGGATTGGGGAAGGAATAAATTATGATAGAAACACGATAGGAAGGGAATTATAAAGAATCAAATATGACTATTAATATTCGCCATTTCAACTAGTTTATATAATCTGTGTTGATAAAAAGTTATTGTATATTGACAAACTATATTCAATTCGATGGGTGAAAAGTTGCCAATATTTGAAACGAGAGGGAGAGAGAGTGTGTGGAGGAGGAGAGACGCAGACAACAAGTACGAGAATCGTTTCGAGACCTTTTTGTGTGGATTTGAATATAAGAGAGATATCAATGATAGTTTCCTTATCAGTGATAAACATAAAAATGAACGATTGGATGAATCAATCTAGTGTTTCCATTTTCATTCTGCAGGTAACGACAAAATACTGTGTAAATATTGACAATCCCTCCTATTCCATCCTTCTCCTTCTCCATCCATCTATTCCTTCCTTCCATTCCTTCTTCCTTTTTCTCCGTTCGTTCATTTTCCGGAAAAGGCCTATTTTTTGGGTTGTACGTGAAGTCCTTCCCTACGTCAAAAACGGTTCGATGCGTGTGTCTATGTAAACAGATCGAAACGAACGAAATATACCAACAAAATATTTGAGAGTGGTAAATATTTAGATACGTTGTATTGTCAGTTATTTATGACCTGTTTCAGATGTTCCATATGACTTGATCAAACACATTATGGTTGGTTGCCCATATTTGATTGTTGATATTGGCTCCATGATGGTGTTAAAAAGGTCATGAGAATTGATAAATACACCTACGACACTGGCTCCAGTGATAAGAATAATGATAGGGGAAAAAGAAGATGGCATGAAATGAGGAAAGAATAATAACAGAATGGAATGAATGAAGAGCAACGATCAGATGGAAACAAAAAGAATGAAGGAGGAAAAGGGATCAGATTACGGGATGATATGGAGGGAAAGAGGGAGAAGTTTTGATAGATAACAACTGATTATTTGATAACATGATGGGATATCAGGTAACTATATAGTGAAGATCAAGTGCATTTTCAGAGAAATCTTGAAAACTGATAAGTTCTATTGCTCAACTGACTCATTTTTATTTGATTAATGTTTTGAGAGTAGCTCAATAATTATCAGAAACGACCACAATAATGAACCAACGAAAACTTTGGCAAACACTAACAAACTGGTATTTTGATTGGATAATCATATCAATATCATAAGATATACTGGATCCATCTTGTGATATACAATCATTTATCACTTCTTCTCCATCTCCATCCCATACGTCAATTCAACTGAAACATCAAGATTCCGGAACATTGTTATCATCTGATACACACATTTCTTTTTTCTTTCAACAAAATTCCGTGTTGTTTAGTTGATCAATTCGTCTGGTTGAATATCACATGTGGAAAGGGATACCCCAACTGATAAAACACAACACAAAAAAGAGAGTTCAGGTGTACCAAGGCAATCGAAGAAGAAGTGATAATGTTTGTGATTGGAGTCACAAGGGGTCATGAGGTGAATAGAATAGAAGGAGAAGGAGGAAAAGAGCAACATGATGCAACCAAAAACACATGAAAACGAAGGAAGAAGAAGAAGAAACATATATACGGATATGTATACGAGAAGAACACAATTGTTGTTTATTTGATAGAAAAGAAGGGGTTGGAGAGTTCGAAAATGAGGGAAAGTGTGGGAAATAATTGTATATTTATAGAGGGGGTGGATGATATATCAGAAGATATTCTATATATAGATTGGAGGATATTTGCAGAATATATAAATGTATATCATTAACTGGAATGATGTGATTTCAACGGGAATGTTTGTTAGATAAGGAAGTATGTTTAATACAACTACAGTATCAGATGAGAATATATCATTTCGTGGATTTCATTTAATTTTTGCCATATGGAGCAGTTTTTTCTAGTCTCGTCTGTAGATCAAGTGAAAATTACTTTTCCTTGGAACTAAATTCTTTCGGAATATAGTATCCAATACTTCTGAATTTGCCGAAAACAATTTTCATAGTGTACAAACAGAATAGCTCAAACAAATGTTGAAAACAGTATCGGTAGAGAACATGTTTGATTCCATGTGCTTTTTCAGATATATCGTGCTCAAAAGATTTGAAAAAAAGTTGTTCACATTTCAATTCTATATAAGGAACGCAATAAAAGCTTGCAATACTTTTGGAGAGTATTGACAATTTCCCAAATAGTTCAAACATACACACACTCTCTATATCGGAAAACAGCTGTGTTGACAAAAAAGAACGCAAATGTGCACTAGGCGGAAATGATGAAATACGAGGAAGAAGTTGTAGAAGCTATTTAAGGATGGAATACTATAAATAAATGATATCTCTCATCCAATCACTTCCTTTGCACATAACTTGTTGATTTCCACGTGGTAACATTTGCAGAAACATCCGTTCACAGTATCCGATTGCAAAATTGGCAACAATCGGAATGGATCAGAAGTCGAAAGGAAATGAGTAACAATTGTTGTGGAAATATAGAAATAGTATATGGGATGGAGAGGATTAGACAGCATGGAGTTTCTTTTTTCTTGAGTTTATCTTTCTCAAAAATGAGTAAGTGATTTGTGATCAACACGTATTTCGTTATCAGCTGAGGGGGAACAATTGAGGGATTGAAGTGAAATATTGTAGGTCATTGAATCACTCAGGATATGAAAGAAATGATGTTGTAGGTGGATAATGGAAAAACTATTCGATGGAAGAACATGACAAACTGTGCGACTAAATAGAGAAAAATCAACTGCATTTTTGAAAATGAGTGAGTATCATAACTAGAAAAATAGGACGGATACTCGGTCGTCCTTCTCCCAAAATATTTTGTGGAGCTCTTTTGATGAATTTCGAATATATACTGTAAACCGTGAGAACTCAAAAATATTGTAATCGGAGAAAATAAGGCGACGCGGACGATCCGTAACTTCAATATTCTAAACGGAATTCAAACAACTTTGTCATGCGTTTCATATACTCCCCGAGTTCAAAACATGTTTGCTCCAAAATTAGTCAAAATAAAACGAAAATTGGGCATGACCCCTAAACAATCAATCTAAACTTTTGCATTGCACTATCGCGTGCTCGAATCATCCTGTGTTGGCATCGGGCACCCCGATAAAATCATTTATTACATATATTGGGGTGCCCTTACCTCTGAAATGCATAAAAAGAAATAAACAATCAAAAGTGATGAAAAATTAAGTAATGGCTGTTGACGGGTCTGTTACTTGTTTCTCAGTCGCTCATGGCCCAAAATTGTTCGATTAGTACCCATTATATCGAAATCTGAAAAAGAAACATTCATTCGATTTATCCAGTTGACAGTTTTTGCAATTT